>LR738714.1:713454781-713486356 GCA_902687465.1 Secale cereale | reverse complement strand
TCTGGCCTCCCCTTCGTCCAGATGCCACCAGGAGCCGCGCCCCGACCTCCTCCTGCGCGCCCCGAGCGCCTTCTCCTTGCGGCCTTCTTCGTCCAGCGCCAAAAACCACAGCTGCTGCTGCTGTGTTCTTTTCGTCGTGCTGCTGCCTGGCATCGTCGTCCCGAGACTGTGATGCCGCTGTTGTTTTTGTTTTTGTTTTGTTGCCGTGCTGTAATGTTTGGACAGGAGAACCGTGTACGAGACCGAGATCCGTGTACCCCTTCGAGTCGCCGACGACCTTCTAGTTCGACTACACGGCGACAAAAGAAGTGTACATCTACGTAACAAGTACCACTACCGTCGACAAGTTCGGAGACCAAGTACCCCTGCGAACCCCGACACAAGACGACGCGACAAGTACCTCTTCGGATGCGTCAAGTTCCACTACTTCCCACTACGAACGTGTACCCCTACGTCGACCGCGACAAGTACCACTACCGACGCCCGGATCCGTCGGCACCCTCAAGTACCTCTATGGCATGTACCACTACCGTCGCCCCGTGTACCACGACTCGTGTACCACTACTTCCTCTACGACGTGAACGGCTACTTCCACTACGCTCTCGATTCCGCCCCGAAACTTTTGTCCCGAAGGTATAACCCGAGACGTGCCCGTGAGATGTTGTGGTTGTTTGAGTTGTTACCCTTGTGTGCTCCGTGCCGTTCCGACCTTTTGACTTGTTCCTCGGTTGCCTCGTCGCCGACCCGTGGGAACCCGGCAACGGGATCATCCCATCACCTCGTTTGACTCGCTTCGTCACCTTTTGCACCGGTCTCTCAACGAGATACCGGTACCGATATGATGTCGTTGCATCATTTTCGGATCGTTGCCGTGGCACCTTTTCCTTTCACCACGGTGACAATGCTTCATATCTCTTTTAAGTCAACCTGTTAATAAACTTGCATAAACTTGATCATGTCATCCGCATCATGTTAACAACCCTAAATGCTTAATTGTTGTTTGCTTATAATTATTAAACATGCTCATGGGGATTTTCCGGAATTGTTGTTGTTATTTTCCGGCCCCATTTAAAATGCTTAAATAGTGTAGTTTCTTTATGCCTCACCTCTTGCCATGCTAAAAACATTAATCTTGTCTTGTAATTAAACGAGAGTCAACTAAATAATTAATATGTGGTGTTTCGTCAATATGCAACTCGTTGCATATTGATCTCCACTTAACTTGTAGTGTTGTTTGTGCACTTTGCCATGCCATGCATATTTAACCGGACATGCATCATGCTTGCTTGTGCATTGTATGCCATGTTTATGTTTGTGTGTGTTTACCGTGTTGTTTCTTTCTTTCCGGTTGCTTCTCTTGTTAGCTTCGGTTTCGTTCCGGAGTTGTGAGGATCCGCTCGACTGTGTTGCTCCGTCTTCTTCTTGGATCCGTTCTTCTCCCTTGTGGAATCCCAGGCAAGATGACCGAACCCGGATACCATTACTATCTTTGCCTATTGCTAGAGTATCGTTCTTTAGTTTTGCCTCGATGCCCATGTTCTTCTTGTCAGCCTCCTACTTGTAACCATTGCCATGTTTAACCACCCTACCTACGCAAACCGTTGCTTGGCTAAGTACGCTTCGCTCAGCCCTTCTTATAGCATTGTTAGTTGCAGGTGAAGATTGAAGATGCTTGCTTCATGTTGAAGTTTGGTTGGGTTATATCACACTATATAAATGCTTAAAAATGAAATCATCTATATACTGGCAGGGTGGAAGGCTAAGCCTTTTGCTTGGTGTTTTGTTCCACTCATGCCGTTAGGAACCGTATAAACCGGTGTTATGTTCCTTGATTATGCGTTCCTAACACGGTTGGGGTGTATGGGACCCCCTTGATAAACCGCTAAGTGCTAAGTCTTTTCCAGCAAATCCCAACCTTTGGTACTATTTGCCTAATAACAAACTAATAAAAACTTGCATGTGGACTAGCTATCCCTTTTATTTTAATTCAACCCCCGGGCCAGTGCTCCACATGAGTGTTGGTCCGAAACGGGGGTTCTGCGGGGCCACCTCGAGGAAACTCAAGGTTTGGTAAAAACCTGTAGAATCGCCCATCCGGTCGTGTCCTGAGACCTAGATACGCGCGGCTACTATCAGGGTGTCGACACGCCGGGAGGATTTGCTGGATTAGCCTTACCTTAGTTCGGTTTAACTTGAGCACGGGATTCCGAGAATACTCGGGTCTTCCCACTTATGGAGTTGCGACTCCGCGGATCGTGGGCTTGTGATGGGCCAAGTTGGAACACCCCTGCAGGGTTTGAACTTTCGAAAGCCGTGCCCGCGGTTATGTGGCAGATGGGAGCTTGTTAATTCCGGTTGTAGATAACTTGACACAATGTTTCAATACACTACCAGCGTGTGTACCGTGACTGTCAATTTCCGAATAGGGATTCGGGAGTTGAACACGGTGGGGTTATGTTTGACCGGCTTTAGCTAGGATCACTTCGTGATCATCTTTCGACCGATGCTCTTCTCTTCTCGCTCTCTTTTGCGTAAGTTAGTGCTAGTTGCTGCTGCAGACTCTTGTTTGTTCCTTCACCTCATATTCTTTCTTCAGCCTTATCCTCACCCAAGGCTTAAATAGTCTTGTTACCCGGGAACGGGATTGCTGAGTCCTCTGTGGCTCACAGTTACTTCACCACACCAGTTGCAGGTTCAGCCGAGTTTGATGCAGGAGCTGGTTCAGTGCTTCACCAGGAGCTTGTTGAAGAGTCTGACCGTTTGCTTGTGACGTTTTCGATGTTCAGTAGTGGTTTCTACTAGGATTCGATTCTGACCTGTGGCTTTATGTTGTTTTGGTATCTTTCTTTTGGTTCTTCACCCGTAGTCGGGTTGTGATGTTCTGTATGATGATTGTTTATGTAATGTATTGTGTGAAGTGGCGAGTGTAAGCCAACTATCTCCTTTTGCATTTTAATCCCTCTTTTACATGAGTTGTGCAAAGATACCAAACTTGAGATCATTCTAGGATGGGCTTATATCTTTAAGTCGTGCCTCGACACGTAGGAGATATAGTCCCATCCTGGGCATTACACCCTTCGATGAAGGTAAAAGCCTACGTCTAGTTGGTTTGGTATTACTTGGGCATCGGTTTACAGGGAGCGGATTGCTTGCCTGTAGTCCCAACGGGTTGGTTCTTGCTTGTCCCTGAACCGTCGCCGGGTCGTCCCTTTATATAGAGGTGACGCCTGGTCTGGTTACAGAGTCCCGAGGCCGGCTCATACTTGTGTTTGCCTCGGTCTCTGTTCTTTCTTCCTTATCTCTCAAGTTACATCATCAAGCGGTTTACAAACTATAATTCTATACATGGGCCCTAAGATCTCACGGGCCGTAGCCTTTAACTAAATATTACAACAAAACATACTATAATAGACTGGTTTACACTAGCCAGTTCATACCTGCTAGTCATATCCCTGATAGGAACTAAAGCAAAAACTGAAAGGTAAACTAACAAGACTAAAAAGCAAAGATAAAAGATAGCGTGCAACTCCCCTATCTTGAAGAGTGGAGTCCCCGGCAACGGCGCCAGAAAACTTTGCTTGATGGCTTCTCGCCCCTCGTTGGTAACCCCAAGTGGAAGGTGTGAGATGTAGCATAGCGGTAGTTTTCCCTTGGCAAAGATACCAAGGATCGAATCCCGTGAGACTCCGAGGGTCGACAAGAAGGAGTCAACTGCTAACGGCGCCAGATACTTAGCGATTGACCGGACCTGCACGCAGATACAAATAACTTTGCTCCCAACGAGTACAGAGAGGTTGTCAATCCCTCTGGCCTTGTCGTTTACAAAGGATCAAACACAAGAGATAATAGTGATAGGTATGACTGCAACTAGTAAATAAGAACAGGAAATAAATAGCGGGTGTGATCAGTGATGGTAATATGGACCGGGGTCCCATGATGTTCACTAGTGATGTCTCCCTCCCAAAAGATGATTGAAAGTGCAACTAATCCCCGGGTGGTTTTGGTAATTAATAACAACATATATATCATTGAACTAATATTCTCTTGAGAATCATTTCAGAAAAGTTCGATGATATGGGTATGGAAATGTCTGAAGAAGTGGACCCCTCAAAATGCTAAGACAAGCATTGGCAAAAGCTCAAGACTCCATTTTTGGTTTAGTGATCAAAGATCACATTGAGTCCATAGGAAGAGCCAATACTATTAAAAGGGGATGAGGTTGTGTTAATGTTCTTGTTGCTCAAGTGCTTGGTGATCTAGCTCCCTCAACTATCAGCACTCTTCACTTTACAACACACTCATAAGTAATCTCGGACAAACCGATTCTGCAAACTCAGTCCCACCGAGATGAACCACTTCAGTTCTTTCCCTAAACCCTAACTTTTCGGTCCATCCGATTTTGAGTCTCGGTCTCACCGAAAATGTTCTGCCAACCTTCTGTAACCAAATGACAGCATTTCGGAATATCCGAGTTGTTGTTTTCGGTCACACCGAGATGGCAAACCCTAACCTTTGACTCACTTCGGACAAACCGAGATGGTATTTTCGGTCCCACCGAAAATCCCAACGTTCACTATATTTGAACTTTCGGTCTGACCGAGTTTTCACTTCGGTCTCACCGAGATTGGTCAAATGTGTGTGTAACGGTTGGATTTTGTGTGGAGGCTATATATACCCCTCCACCCCCTCTTCATTCGTGAGGAGAGCCATCAGAAAGTACCACCACTTCTACCATACACTTTCTGAGAAGTGAACCACCTACCCTTGTGTTGAGATCAAGCCATTCCATTCCTACCATATGAAACTTGATCTCTAGCCTTCCCAAGTTGCTTTCCACTCAAATCTTTCTTCCACCACAGCCATATGAGTGAGGAGAGTAGAGTGTTGGGGAGATTATCATCTGAAGCACAAGAGCAAGGAGTTCATCATCATCAACACCGTCTATTACCTTTTGGGGGGTGGTGCCTCCTAGATTGGTTAGGTGTCGCTTGGGAGCCTCCGTCGTTGAGATGTGGAGTTGAACCAAGAAGTTTGTAAGGGCAAGGAGATCGCCTACTTCGTGAAGATCTACCCCGAGTAAGGCTAGTCCTCCGTGGGCGTAGGCCGTGATGGAATAGACAAGGTTGCTTCTTCGTGGACCCTTCGTGGGTGGAGCCCTCCGTGGACTCGCGCAGCCGTTACCCTCCGTGGGTTGAAGTCTCCATCAACGTGGATGTACGATAGCACCACCTATCGGAACCACGACAAAAATCTCCGTGTCACCAAACTGCGTTTGATCTTCTCCACCTCCTTTTTACATGTGCAATTTACTTTCCGCTGCATATACTCTAGAATTGCATGTGTAGGGTGTTACTTGAATTAGTTTTAATTGTGAAACTGCCAAAAACATTGCATGATCTAAAGGCAGATTTTTTATATTGTCAAGTAGTCTAATCACCCCCCCTCTAGACCTACTTTCGATCCTACAAGTGGTATCAGAGCTTTGGTCTCCATTGCCTTGGTTTCCATTGCATTGGACTCCATAAGCTTGGTTTCACAACCTAGGAGAGTATGGCGTCTAGTGAGGGTAATTATCGTAGAGGTCCTTACTTTGATGGTACAAATTTTGCTAGTTGGAAGCATAAAATGAAAATGCATATTCTTGGTCATAACCCAGCCGCATGGGGCATTATTTGTGTTGGCATGCAAGGTGATTTCTTTGAAGAAGGAAAAGTTCCGGATCGCGAAGCTACACCCGAAGAATTGAAGATGTTGCAAAACAATGCTCAAGCTTGTGACATTCTCTTCAATGCTTTGTGTCCCGAAGAGTTCAACAAAATCAGTCGTCTTGAGAATGCTAAGGAGATTTGGGATACTTTGGTTGAAATGCACGAAGGTACTGAATCTGTGAAGGAATCAAAGCTAGATATTCTTCAAGGTCAACTTGACAAGTTCAAGATGAAGGATGGTGAAGGAGTCGCTGAAATGTACTCTAGGCTTGCTCTCATTACAAATGAGATTGCTGGCTTAGGAAGCGAAGAAATGACCGACCGATTCATCATTAAGAAGATTCTCAGAGCTTTGGATGGAAAGTATGACACCGTGTGCACTTTGATCCAAATGATGCCAAACTACAAGACTCTCAAGCCAACTGAAGTCATTGGAAGAATTGTTGCTCATGAAATGACACTTAAGGATAAGGAAGAGCTTCTCAACAAGTCAAGTGGTGCTTACAAAGCTACAAGTGATGCTCCTACTACCTCAAGTGACAAGCTAATTTCCAATGAAGAGATAAGCCTAATGGTCAAGAACTTCAACAAGTTCTACAAGAACAGAGGCAAAGAAAGAAGCTCAAAGTCTAGATCATATGATGAAAAGAGATCTTCTAGTCGTGATCGAAACTGCTACAATTGTGGAAGACCCGGACACTTCTCAAATGAGTGTACGGCTCCCCACAAGAGAAGAGAAGAATCTCCAAGAAGAAGAGCAAGAGATGAGTCACCTCGGAGAGAGAGAAGGAGTAGAGATGATCGTTATGAACGAAGACCTTCTCGGAGAAGCAAGGATTCGGAGAGGAAAGACAAGTCATCAAGGAGCTACACAAGAAGAAGACATCAAGCTCATGTTGGTGAATGGGTCTCCGGCTCCGACTCTGACAATCAATCCGATGGAAGCTATCACTCCGACTCCGACTATAGTCAAGATGAAGGTGTTGCTGGACTTGCACTCGTATCCTCCAACTCCAACTCCTACGACTTATTTGACTCACCAAACGAGGGAATTGGAAGATGCTTCATGGCTAAAGGTCCCAAGGTAACACACCCTGAATTCATTGACTTTGATAGTGATGAGGATGACTTGCTTGGTGAAGATGAGCTCTTGCATGATAAATCTAGTGAGCTTAGTAATGATGAAAATGCTAGTAGTCTTTATAGTCGAGAAGAGTCGAATGACAATGCTATGAAGGAGATTGAGCGTCTAACTAAAGAACTAAACACTCTTAAGTTAGCTCATGAAACAACTCAAGAAGATCATAGAGAGATCCTAAGATCTCATGAGAAGCTACGCTTCGAGAAGCTCACTCTAGAGCAAGAACATGAGTTTCTAAAAGCGATCAATGACGATCTTCGAAAGAAGAGTTCTTCATATCTTGCCAAACGACTTCTCTTGTCTAATTTCTTGCCACCTATTAAGACTAAGCATGACAAGCATAAGAAAAATTCTTCCTCTAGTAGTAACAATAACAATGTTAAATCAAATGTTGTTACTTCTAGTAGTTCTCTTGATTCCACTAACAATGTTTCAAGCCAAGTTACACTTGAGCAAGAAAATAGCTTATTGAAGGAAATCATAGAGAAAGGTGTCTACAAGAGTCTTGCCGGAAGCAAGAACTCTGAGGAGATTGTTCGCAAACAAGGAAGACACCGGAAGAATCAAGGGATTGGTTTTGAGCGAAAGTTCAACGCCGAAGGTGTTGAGTGGGAAGAAGGTCAATACCCTACTCCACAGTTTGTCTCACAAAAGGAGAATTATGATCCTACTTCTTCCAATGTGGAACAAGCTCAAGATGACCTTCCACCACAAGACCACAAGCTAAAGGCCAAGGACAAGCTTCAAGAAGAAATTGATGCATTCATTGAAGCACCTCAAGCCATGGTCAAGTGGGTTCCCAAGGACACATCAAGTTCTACTTCGTCAAGCTCAACTACAACACCAAGGATTCCCATCAAGATGATGTGGATCCCAAAGAATAAGAACTAGTAGGTTCTTGAGGGTGACTCCGCCAACAAACTTCACTCATATTCTTTTTGGCAAGAACTTGTGCAATCAACTTCCACATCATGCACTTGTTCATGGAGTCACAAACCCTCTTGTTGGTAAGTCAAGGGACAAGGTAATCATTGCTTTCATGGACATCATCTTTTGTGTACTTCACTCTATGTCTATGGATATTCTTGTTTGTTCCTTGTGGGACTAACCCATGTAGGTATTGAAAGTGCCCTAATCCAAAGGATTGCTCCTAACTCATGATGATCTACATCAACATTGAGCATCCACATCCTCAACATCTACATGAAGTCTTCTACGACAACCCAAGGTTAGTTTGACCCTTTTAAAGGGGTTCTCACATCTAGGGGGAGCTTTGCTCTAAAAATTGGGCTAAAGCATCTCCAAGTGATGTGAACACATAAATGCTTTATGTAAAAGTGGTAACCCCACTTTTACTTAAACGATGAGTATGACCTATGATCAAATGTTCTCATTTGGCTCCTAAGTCAATATACTCATATATAGATGACCTAGTCATCGACAAATTGTGTGCTAGTAGCTAGAGTGATTGGTTGTGCATGTTTGACACATATTTCAGTTGCTATCTTATTGTGTGAGCATGTTGAATGCATGATTCTATTCATTCAAGGACATCCATTTGTGGTTTTGATTGTTTTGGTTTCTTTTTCTGGCCAAATGGATGGACAAGAATGCCTAAGCACCTTTCCCTAGCTATCTATGCTTTCTTGTCTCAAAACTCTATTCATGCTCATATCACAACTTTGAACAAGTCTTTTTCGGACAGTCCGAGTGAGGAGCACTCGGAACCACCGATTCGTCTAAGGCTGACTTCCAAAACCTTCTAAGTCCATTTCGGTCTGACCGGTTTCTCAATATCGGTCCAACCGAAACGCTTAGACTGATCTAGGTTTCATCTCGGTGAAACCGAGTTCAAACTCATGGTCTGACCGATATGTGTAACTGCACAGCAGATATACATCTCGGTGACACCGAGTTTTTCAACTCGGTCCCACCGACAGCACGGGGTTATATATACCTGAGGGGCTGCACGCGATTTCTTTCTTCAAACCGTTCGCCCCCAAGACCCCTGCTGCCGCCGCCCTGGTCTACGGATCGTCGCCTTCGTCGCCTGTGTGCCCTCGCCGCAGGTCTCCGCCGCCGTCAACGGTAATCATCTCCACCGTTGCCGCCGTAGAGGGACACCACCAAGTGAGGGTGTGTCCCGATCCCTTTTCGTGCTCCACTGCTGATTCTTGCACGATAGGCTGCCATGATTCAATCCATGTTTCATATGTTCCCCACACAATAGTTCAGATCGTCTAGTTTCGAGGAAAATTCTTAGGTTTAGGTTTCCACGGAATGCATCTCGGTGAAGCCGATTTTTGAAAATCGGAATGACCGATTTGGCCTCTGGCCATTGCACTGCATAGTTCGGTTTAACCGAGTTGTGCCAATCGGAACGACCGAAAAGAAGTTTAAGTGAAACCCTAAGTTTTCGGTAGGACCGAAACCCACTTCGGTCTGACCGAAAGTGGCGTGTAGGTTTCTGTTGAGCACTTCGGTTGCACCGAAACCTAAAATCGGTTTGACCAAAATACATTCTGTGAAAACTCAAAACTAAGTTTTTAACTCATTTTTTTGCAAAAACTTCTGCAGTTGTGATAACTCTTCCATTCTGCCTATACCTTATCTTTTCACAGGTCTTTCAGCCATGTCAGATGTCAGTGACAGCCAGAACAGGTCTGAATCACCGTTTGCTGAGATTCCAGAGGCAGATACAAGTCCTGCAAGCAGCTCTAGTGATGATGGTGAGAGGAGCACCCCTAGTGGTCTGCCTCCCGCAGCTACGAGAACCAGGAAGAAGAGAACTTCTGATGATGAGGACTCCGACTTTGTTGCTGAGGAAGTTACCTCCAAGCCCAAGAGGAATGTGGTTGCCAAAGAGCACCAAGGGCAGCAGCCAAGGAAAGGTACAAGCAAGGTAAAACAGTCCGCAGTTGCTAAGAAGCTCAACTTGGAAGAGCCTGCTCCAAGCAAGGTGAAGAAGACTTCCAAAAGGAAGAGGGTTGTTTATGCTGAACCTCAAGTTGGTGCTGAAGAAGAAGAAGAAGAAGCACCCCAGCCTCCTCCTCAGAAAGCTAAGTTTATGGGTGATGCTATTCGGGCTCAAGCCTCCTCTAAGCCCAAGAAGCCTGCTCCTTCCAAAGCAGCTCCAGCCAAGCCCAAGAGAACAACCAGAAGCATTCCAGCTTCTGAGAAGAACAAAGGAGAGATGCCACTGTCTGAATCAGATGAAGAGCATGTGTTGCTCAAGCTCCATCCCAAGTTGCCACTCCACAATGATGCTCATCCTCAAGCTGAGGACATGAAGGCAAGGAAGGACAAAGGTCTCAGGCTATGGAGACAGTCTGATCCATATGCCGTAAGGAGAAGGACTGCTGTGGACCCCAGATTCCACACCAGAGAGCAGCAGGATTTCTATGAGACCGTGCTAATGGATAAGAAGCCCATTGTTGCTGACACCAGGTATGTTGACTGGAAGTACATTGACAGTGAAGAGCACCGGGACTTCTTTCCCCATGTGCATGAGAGCTTTACTGCATGTGGAGTTGCTGACTTCGTGGGTCAAGAGCTGACAGCCTGGAATGACGAGATGATCATGCAGTTCTATGCCACTGCCCACTTCTACCCTGATGGCAAGATCACCTGGATGACTGAAGGTCAAAGGTTTTCTTCAACTGTTGAAGAATGGGCAGAACTTCTGAACGCTCCAGTGCAGAGAGAGGACGACATTGATGTCTATGGGATTCCTAAGAAGAGTCATGATTCCATGAAGAATATGTACAAGGAGATCCCAGCTGCTGATTTAGAGGGATGGAAGCTCGGCTCAGTGTATTATCTCCAGGCAGGTCTGACCACCACTAACACTATTCTGAGGCATACTTTGATGCCTAAGTCAGGTGACCACCGGATGATACGAGGCTATTCTATCAACATGCTGCACATTCTCGATGAGAAGGCACCTTTTAAGGTGATGGACTTGATGGTAGAAACCATTAAGAGGACTGCAGCTGACCAGAAGAGGTCATGTGGGTTTGCACCGCAGATACAGATGCTCATCAACGCCAAGTTTGGCACGGGCAAATTCATGTTGGATAGGAAGCACTTGCCACTGCAGCCAGAGCATGAGGACAACGTAGTTGTGATGGATGAAGAGGATCCCACCTCAGTTGAAGGGCAAGCCAAAATTGAAGCTGCGAAGAAAGCTAAAGCTGACAAAGAGGCAGCAGCTACAGCAGCTAAGCCAAAGAGCTTTGGAGAACAAATTCTTGAAGCTACCCAAAGGATTGAACAACGCCTTGCCAGCATTGAGCAATCTCAGGAGAGCCTTGAGAGGATTGTCGAGGACAAGATCCACGCTCTGGACGTGAAGCTGACTGAGATTCAAGTGTCTGTCAACAAGCTTGAGGCAGAGATGGAGGAGACTAGGCAGGAGAGAGCAGAGCTTATGCAGGATGATCTAGTCCAGGACTCTCATTGCCAGACTGCTCAGATTCCCAGAGGATCCAGATCTGCAGCTATCCCAGTGACAGACTCCAGGGCTACCACTTCAGCACCAGCTACAGCTCCAGCAGTTCTTTCAGCTCCAGCATCCACTCCTCCACCGCAGACATCAGCAGAGGTCTTCGCAGATGCAGCTATCTCTACACCGACATCTACCCAGACGGGAGCCGCCAGCAGAGCCCGTAGTGACGTTTAGCTCTATACCTTTTCGAACTTTTTGGTAACTTGTTGCCAAAGGGGGAGAAATTGTTATAGATCATAGGGCTTCGAGAGAGAGAGTGCTCTTTCGTCTTTTCGTTCTTTTGCCGGTTTTCCTTGAGTTACATTGGTTTCTTTTGGTTCCAGATACTTTATGTGTGGTTGCTACTACGTTTGATGCTACCTTAATGAGTGCTTAGTCATACTATACCTTAATGTGTGCTTATTGCTTATCATATGCTATTCCTTATTGTATGGCTATTTACTCTTGTCTTGGTGATTGAGTGTATGTTACTCATTCTTATCATTTTGTGCGCTCCACCAAGATGTATGTGACATGGAAGAGTGACCCATAATCCTAATCGATTGTGCATTTGCATTCAAACGCAAATTTCAAATAATGCACAAATTTAGGGGGAGCTCTTGTTTATCACATACTTCTCAAAGCGACGATATTATTCTTTGATTATATCCTTTGTCGAAGCTTTGGTCTATATGTTGTCATCAATTACCAAAAAGGGGGAGATTGAAAGTGCAACTAATCCCCGGGTGGTTTTGGTAATTAATAACAACATATATATCATTGAACTAATATTCTCTTGAGAATCATTTCAGAAAAGTTCGATGATATGGGTATGGAAATGTCTGAAGAAGTGGACCCCTCAAAATGCTAAGACAAGCATTGGCAAAAGCTCAAGACTCCATTTTTGGTTTAGTGATCAAAGATCACATTGAGTCCATAGGAAGAGCCAATACTATTAAAAGGGGATGAGGTTGTGTTAATGTTCTTGTTGCTCAAGTGCTTGGTGATCTAGCTCCCTCAACTATCAGCACTCTTCACTTTACAACACACTCATAAGTAATCTCGGACAAACCGATTCTGCAAACTCAGTCCCACCGAGATGAACCACTTCAGTTCTTTCCCTAAACCCTAACTTTTCGGTCCATCCGATTTTGAGTCTCGGTCTCACCGAAAATGTTCTGCCAACCTTCTGTAACCAAATGACAGCATTTCGGAATATCCGAGTTGTTGTTTTCGGTCACACCGAGATGGCAAACCCTAACCTTTGACTCACTTCGGACAAACCGAGATGGTATTTTCGGTCCCACCGAAAATCCCAACGTTCACTATATTTGAACTTTCGGTCTGACCGAGTTTTAACTTCGGTCTCACCGAGATTGGTCAAATGTGTGTGTAACGGTTGGATTTTGTGTGGAGGCTATATATACCCCTCCACCCCCTCCTCATTCGTGAGGAGAGCCATCAGAAAGTACCACCATTCCTACCATACACTTTCTGAGAAGTGAACCACCTACCCTTGTGTTGAGATCAAGCCATTCCATTCCTACCATATGAAACTTGATCTCTAGCCTTCCCAAGTTGCTTTCCACTCAAATCTTTCTTCCACCACAGCCATATCAGTGAGGAGAGTTGAGTGTTGGGGAGATTATCATCTGAAGCACAAGAGCAAGGAGTTCATCATCATCAACACCGTCTATTACCTTTTGGGGGTGGTGCCTCCTAGATTGGTTAGGTGTCGCTTGGGAGCCTCCGTCTTTGAGATGTGGAGTTGAACCAAGAAGTTTGTAAGGGCAAGGAGATCGCCTACTTCGTGAAGATCTACCCCGAGTAAGGCTAGTCCTCCGTGGGCGTAGGCCGTGATGGAATAGACAAGGTTGCTTCTTCGTGGACCCTTCGTGGGTGGAGCCCTCCGTGGACTCGCGCAGCCGTTACCCTCCGTGGGTTGAAGTCTCCATCAACGTGGATGTACGATAGCACCACCTATCGGAACCACGACAAAAATCTCCGTGTCACCAAACTGCGTTTGATCTTCTCCACCTCCTTTTTACATGTGCAATTTACTTTCCGCTGCATATACTCTAGAATTGCATGTGTAGGGTGTTACTTGAATTGGTTTTAATTGTGAAACTGCCAAAAACATTGCATGATCTAAAGGCAGATTTTTTATATTGTCAAGTAGTCTAATCACCCCCCCTCTAGACCTACTTTCGATCCTACAATGATAAAACAGCTAAGCGAGGTAAACGAATTACAGCTGGGCAATTGACAGGATTATGTGCGCAAATCAATGCTAACTATGCTGCAAGAAAGGTAGAGGCTCAAAAGCATGGGCGGTACGCCAAGGCAAGTAGACCGAAATCCATCTGCATCTACTACTAATCATCCATCTTGAGATATCTATCCAGAACATCTCGCTGGTATTAAGTTGCGAGTCCCACCCATAGTGTAAACTCAAAGCAGCAGACAACTACATTAAAAGAACTTTGCGTAAAGTAAACAATCCTTGCACCCGCAAGTACAAGCACCGTTGTTTTCCCCCTTGTGGCAACAGCACATCCCCTAGACTCATGTTTCTGTCACTCAAGCTAGTCATCGAGGGGCATGAACCCACAATCAAGCATAACGTTCCCTCTTGGAGTTACTACCTACTACTTGGCCAAGGAAATAAACAGCAACTGAGAACATGCAAGAATTACTCAAGAACATAAATATAAAAGAGGTAAATCAAATATATTACTCACACACAATCTGAACATAATCTCATAATCCATCAGATCCCAGCAAACTCATCATAGCAACAGCATAAGGATTACATATGTGCCTCGATCATGTAGGGCAGCTCACGAGGTCTAATCGATGAAGAACAAAGAGGGGAGGAGAACATCACATAGCTACTGGTCATGGACCCATGATCCAAGGGGGACTACTCACAACTCATTCGGGAGGCGTCCATGGTGGTGGAGAAGCTCCCGGTGGTGGTTCTCCCCTCCGGCAGGGTGCCGGGAAGAGTTCTCCTGGTGCTCCCGATCTTGGAAGCGCGGCGGCGGCAGAACAGAGATGAGATCGCGACAAAGGGTTCCGTCCTCGAGGGTTTCGGGACGAGGTGTAAATATATGCCAAAGGGGGGCGTCAGCGGAGCTAAGGGGGGCCCAGGCGGCCTGGCGCCGCGGCCAGGAGGGGGGCCGCGCCCTCTGGGCGCCTGGAGCCCTTGTGGCCCCCCTCCGGCCCTACTTCGGCCGCATGGAAGCTTCTGGAGCGCTGATTTTTTATATATTTTTCCCGGAATTTTTCTGGCAATTTACGTAATGGGAAAACCTGAAATACGAAAACAGCAGAAAACAGAAACTAGCACTGGGGTGCACTGAGTTAATAGGTTAGTCCAAATATGATCAAAAGTGTATGGAAGTGCATAAATATCATAGCAATATCACACAAAAGAGGCATGGAGCAAGCATAAATTATAGATACGTTTTGGACGTATCAGGGAGGGGCTGAGGGGCTTGGTCGCGTCTAGGGGTCACCAGGAGCATGCTGGTGCCACGGGTTCGAGCGGAGGGGCTCGAGAGCACGGGGCTCGCCGGCCATGGCGGACGACGGTGTCGGGTGCTCGCGGGGCGGCGGCTACAGCTCGCAAACGAGATGGAGGAGAGGGGGGTTAGTGTGAGTAACTCACGGCGGAGTCGAAGAAGGTCGCAGAAGGCTCGGGGAGGCTGCGGACGTCGCGAATTTGACGGCGAGGTCGCCGGCGGCTGGAGGTTGAAGAAGGGGCGGGGTCGATGATGTAGGGCTCCCGCGGTCGCGTGGGCCGACGGAGAGGATGAGGGAAACACGGCGGAGCCCGGGGGCATGTCAGAGAGACGAGGGGGAGGCTGTGGCCGCGACAACGGCGAACGACGGCGATGGTGGCGTTCGGCCGCGCGCGTGAGGGAGGAAAGGAGAAGAGGGAGAGGTACATCGAGAGAGAGAAGAGAAACAGGGTGGCCAGGGCGTCGCGCTGGCGAGGAGAGATGGGCCGGGGCCTTGCCACCGCGAAGCAGGAGGTGGCCGCGGCTCGGCTGTGCGCGCGCCACGCACCGAGCCAGTAGGCGCGAGGAAGACGACGCGCGAGGGGGGTGGGCTGGGCCTGGCAGGCCGGCTGTCTGCAGGCTTCTAGTGGGCTGCACAGGTAAGGCAAGGTTAGTTTCTGTTTTCTATTTTTAATTACTGTTTTCTATTTGTTTTACTCTATTTTGATTTAGTACTAATACTAAACCATTTTTGGTTGCTTCTGAAATTATTTGTGGAAGCAGTATGGATTGTCCCAAAACTCCAGAAAATGTTTTCAGAATAATTGGAGCATTAAAAATAATTATAGGATTTATTTGCTCCAACTCAAATACATTAGTGAATTAAATCAAAGCCCAAACAATTCCCAATAAATGTTCAATATTTTTGGTTTGGACCAAAACCCTTGCCAAAATTATCAAACATTACTGAAGGCAATTTTTGGGTTCATTGAAAATATTATTAGGTTAAACCTAATTGCTTTGATTTGGTGCTAGGGTTTAGTCATCCCCATTTCAAGTTTAACAGAATTTAAAACATGATGCACAGGCAAAAACTATCCTATGGCAAAGTAAAGCCAGGGATGTGACAACTCACCCCTACTAAACATGAATCTCGTCCCGAGATTCAAGACGTGAGATAAGAAATCAGAGGGAACACTAACTAACACAATCTTCTCGATCCAGTTTTCCTCCTCGAAATTGTTGATTCATTGCATCATGTAGATCTTGGCATCTTTGATTTCAAAGCTTCATCCAACACGACAACAAAGGAACGTGAATTCTACAGGATTTGATCTTCTCGAAGATCGAGCAATTCAAGATCAACTCATGGATTGAGACGTCGAAACATCCCTTGAGCTGAGACACGGAACACTCATCCAAGAGGATGGAGTTAAACGAACGATAAAGGTTCACCTAGTGGCAATAATTCCACACCTAAGAAGAGGGTGATCAATACCACCAGGCGGGGCACCTTTAAATAAGATGACTCGTAGAGTTATTCCCTTAAGTGGCAAAAAGAATTACTTCTGATATAGAGATCATTGAAACTCTCTATACCAGCCGGAGGCAAATCACATCTGATCGTTTGACGGAGTTCGAGAGAATGACATTCTCGGCCAAAATGGATGATGTGGACTACCTTGTTAAAGACAATGCCAAGGTTGATTTTGCTTATCATCGGAAATGGATGGGACCCATGGTAGGACCACTTTTGAAGATAATCCCGAACAGCAGTTGCTGAGAAGGGCAACCCATGGAAAATTGGCACGATGGTGGTGCAAGCTGGGAACAAAAGGCAAATGCTGGGAATGATTCTGGTAACTGGGGTGAATCCCAACAGTAGAGAGTAATTCTACTCTTTGAGAGTTTATAACATAACCAAGAACACTGGGAGCAATCCCGGTTAGTGCGAGTGATAACACCTAGTGCTTGTGCGTGCTCTCAAGAACTTGAGCATTTCCATATTCATCAAGGTTTTACCAATATCCATGTCAAGGATCCTGGCAACATCACATACTACCATGATGAATAATGATGGATGATGCAGATGCAAAGGAAGATAACACCTTCTCGGACCTTGGCGAGGCCAAGGGGACGAATTCTGGATGATCGACCGAGAGACATTTAGCACTCCGCTTCCAATGTTCTCCTTGATGTGCTAGCGCAACCCATTTATTAAAATGGTTTGGTACCTAGAACGTCAAGTAAAAGGTCGAACTTCAGGAGCACAAAATCCATAAGGAACAACTAGGGAGTAAATCCTACGAAATCCTTATGGGGAGGTGGCCAACTTCTTCAATCAAGATACTACATCAATAGGTCTTCCGGCTGGGTGGGTTGGCCACGACATCCACTTTACCGGTTATCGAGAGACCAATATTATAGGTCTTGGAAAATGCTCCAACCATCATATCTGCCTGAGATTCAGTTCTGGTTGGTGTCAGGATATTCCAGACGTCATGTCTGGAAACGAAAGTTTGCAACACAAATCGACGAGACGACATTGCGGGATTCTAGGGAATGAACTACGATAGCAAGCTCCAAAACATGAGCTAGTTCTGCTACGTACCTGTGAACACGTTGTCCCAGACAAGCATGACCACATAGTAGTCTTATAATACAATACTACCGAGTTTCAGGTTTAGGAATCATCATTGAGATAACGAAGTCTTGTGCATGTCTGTCCGGGCCCTTCGGGATTAGCGCATGAACTTCATTTCTTTGAACAATTCAATCAGTGGCTTGGTGTGCTAGGGATACATATAGAGTGAAGGTTGCAAGTCTCCAAACCACAGAATACTTCGCACGTATGCATGACTGACTTGGGATGATTCCAGAGGAAGCAAAACTAACTTTCTCGAACTCACGGTGGCAACTTACATCAATTACACATGAATTAGGGAAAGTCTCTTCTCTCATCCAGCATATACCTCATGAACGGAACACGAAGGCAATGCTTACAAAGTTTCCAGCACTAGCTTAATGTTCTACAAAATCATGGAGAAGATAAGGATGTTTGTTGATGGGTTCAACAATAATCCATCCAGGGTTCCATATAGATGGAATTTCATGACAATGCGAACAAGGTGATAGCATTGGTCAGACCAAAAGATTTAACGGTGTATGCTCGAGGGATTAACCACGAGTAAGACAACATTAAGAACATCGTTGATTCTGATTTGATTTGATGATAGCCCATACTCAAATCAAAGTTTTGATATGACAATAGGTCCAACAACTGATCACAGGGACCAATTGATGAAGATGTCATCTATCTTCAACACACACCCAAAAGATATCCCTTGGAAGGAACTAAGTCAGGCAAGCTTTTATCTTCCAACTCTCCAAGTTGTCGTTTAGCTTAACCGGCTAGCTCAGGGTATCCAACACAGATTCTTGGAGAAAAGGGTGGTTTATAAGTAAACCATCTTGATCACGAGCTCAACATAATGGTCAGGGAGCAACCTGGTAATACTTCCGGGAAGATAAACGGAAAATTACGTATCACCGATATGCTGCTAAGCTCGAGAACAATCTTTCTTTTCAGGGCAAGACGATATGATCAAATGAGCAAGGACTTAACAAAATCCTAACTCATCAATCAAGAGGTGCACCAGGAAAGTGGACTAGATAGCACGATCAACCTTAGGGTGATGATTCAATAATCAACTCGCTAAGGATGAGGTTATTGTCCATTTAACTACCAAGCAACAGAGTTCCTAGCAGTATTGATTTCACACATCACAATTTACTTGTCAGTATTCCGGTTACAACAACATGGAGACCGAGGAATGGACGATGATGGTGAGAGGTATCACTGTATCAAGAGTTCATAGGAGGTTCTGCAATTCCCATGACATTCTTGACATAAAGATGGTAATATTCCAAGATAGAACAGATTAGAAGCTCGATTAACATTCCTCATCTGCGGAGTACAACTTCTTTGACCCAATCCTGGATATGGATAAGGTACTGGAGTTTGGTTCTCCTAGTCATTCCAGAATAGAATGGCTTGACAGACCACAAGAGTAAAAGGCATCGATGAACACGAGTGCACAACTACTCCTGACTATCAACTGATAGACGAGGGTCATAATACAACTAAGAGGAGACAACTCAAGGAACATATAACTTCTGAGTTGTGGATGCATAGATTAACATGTCGAACGAGTTCAACATATTTCTTCCGGATAACCCATGCAGAAAGGTAGGATTGGCAGAATCACAATATGATTGGAGTACTACTCAAGAGCACCCTGGTTGTGATCTTTTGGTTCGGGAGAACTTCTGCCAAGGATGGTTCATGGTATTTGGAAGAAGGATATACCACGGACCTCGAGGACTATCACAAGGTTACTTGTATCCTAAAGGGTCGAGCAAATACTACCACCATGAAGTAAGTAGAGTGAATCTTGGGTTCAAGAACCCAGAAATATAATGCCTACTAACTAAATGGCATCACGGGATGCTTTTGAGAATAATGGCCAGAATCATCACACTGGGAATATAAAGCATTGCTAGATTACTGGGTGATCTTCTAAGACACCTAGGGTCATAATAATAAGTCCAACATATATGTCGAGGTAACAGAGTGCCTCAACACACCGGCTAGTGTGGTTAATCTGGCCTAAAAGGACATTAAGAACAGATAGGAATGATTTGCAACTGCATCAGACTATTTAGAAACCTGGGATGACTCGGACAGCATAACGGCTGCAAATGCTCGAAAATACTTTTGAGATCCAAGCAAACGGGTAGCATATCCACTTAACATCATAATGTCAAGGTTCTGAGTCCAATAGTTGAACAAACAGAAGTGGTAGAAACTAAACTGAGGGTTGAAACCACATTAACGAGATCCTGATAAATAGAATGAGAATCCTAGTTTCTTAATCCCCGTAGAGGAAGAAGGTGACTCAGATCAGAAGGTCATGGGGTAAAGGAGTAAAAAGAGCCTTACGTTCCCTTCCACAATCAATTCCCTTATATAACTAAAGAGTTTCTAGACACAACTTTGACCAGTTTGGCTTACTAATCCTACAGGCAGTCAGGCTCTGATACCAAAGCTGTCAGGACCCCGATCCTAAGTCACACAGGTCTAGCCTGTAACACATCATATCACTTTGCGGCCTCACGCACGGTGTCCCCACGGGTGCCACCTTACCTGGCCCGGGACCGTTTGCGCATTTTGGCACATGTATATGATAGTGTCGCTAGCATCCGTATGACAGAGAACCCGGGCCGACATGACTAGTTATAAACCAAAAGTGGCACTAAATTACAGAGACATGCATACATGACCCAGCAACGAACGTGTCGGTCATCAACGTATGAACCCAAGTCGTAGCAAGCTACAAGGACTTAAGCAACAACATGTGACATTTCCCCTAAGGGACAGACACAGGAACGAAGAAGGACACATGCCGGCCAGCCTAAGTGTTTCGGAGCAGTAGCGAGCTACCAAGGCTCGGTGGAAGCACTAGGTGACATTTCTCTGTAAGATAGGCTACCAAAGGTAAACAACTAGGTGTCGGATCCCACACATAGCAATACACATTACACGTACGCATAACATGCAAGTATGTGCTGTACAACATGGCATCACAACATAACTCAACAACTCATATAGATAAGGCCCAGAAGAGCCATCATAGCATTTATTACAAACAGAGGTCACATGACCCAACATACAGAGCATACAGGCAACGGAAGCATAACATGTCTGAGTACAGACAACTACAAATGAAGAAGGCTGAGAAAGCCTGACTATCTACGAGACCCTCCCAAGGGTACAAGATCGTAGCTGAGGTAACAAGCTAAACGTCGAAGTCCACGCGGAACCACTAGCGAGACTGAAGTCTCTCTGCAAAAACATAAATTAAGCAAACGTGAGTACAAAGGTACTCAGCAAGACTTACATCAGAACTAGCTACATATGCATCAATATCAACAAAGGGGGTGGTGGAGTTTGACTGCAGCAAGCCACCTTGACTCGGTGGCTATCCTATACTACGACTACAAGTAACACTTTTGAGTTGGCGCACACGAGTCCACATATTCACCAATCAATACACCACTATGGATCCGCTCCCATCTCCCTACGAGTAGGCCATCCATAGCACTCACGCTTATCTTGCGCGTTTTAGAGTATCCACTTCCACTTGTCTATGAACTGTAGAGGTAACCCAGAAGTCCATTTCCGCGGACACGACTATTCTAATAGATTATATATAACCCTGCAGGGGTGTACTTCTTCACACACGCTCTCACCGCTTATCGCCGTTTACACGACATGTACTCGGCAACCTTCAAGAGGAGGCCCAGCGAGGGTGTCGGCCACGACCTGACTAACCACACAAGTCTCTCGTCCAGGTTTATCGCCTATTTGGGTTCCATCCGTGGGGAGATCCGGCCGGGGTGTCGCTCACGGCCCCAAACGATGTGTACAGGGTTCCCGCATCACCAAACGGGCGACCGGTACACCGTGCCACGTACCTGCCGCGTCACAGCCCACCCCGAGAGTCAGCGCTGCGCACGACCTTGATGGCTTCTCGCCCCTCGTTGGTTACCCCAAGTGGAAGGTTTGAGATGCAGTGTAGCGGAACTTTTCCCTTGGCAAAGATACCAAGGATCGATTTCCCCTGAGACTCCCAGTTTCAACAAGAAGGTGTCAACTGCTAACGGCGCCAGATATTAGCAATCAACGTGGACCTGCACACAGATACAAATAACTTTGCTCCCAACGAGTACAGAGAGGTTGTCAATCCCTCCGTCCTTGTCGTTTACAAAGGATCAAACGCAAGTGATAATAGTGATAGGTAATGCTGCAATAGTAAGTAAAAGCGGAAAGTAAATAGCGGATGTGATCAATGATGGTAATATGGACCGGAGTCCCATGATGTTCACTAGTGATGTCTCTCTCCCAAAAGACGATAAAACTGCTATGTGAGGTAAACGAATTACAGCTGGGCAATTGACATGACCATGTGCGCAAACCAATGCTGACTAAGTTGTAAGAAAGGTAGAGGTTCAAAGCATGGGCGGTACGCCGAGGTAAGTAGACCGAAATCCATTTGCATCTACTACTAATCATCCACCTTGAGATATCTATCCAGAACATCTCGCTGGTATTAAGTTGCGAGTCCCACCCATAGTGTAAACTCAAAGCAACAGACAACTGCATTAAAAGAACTTTGCGTAAAGTAAACAATCCTTGCACCCGCGGGCACAAGCACCGTTGTTTTCCCCCTTGTGGCAACAACACATCCCCTAGACTCATGTTTCTGTCACTCAAGCTAGTCATCGAGGGGCATGAACCCACAATCAAGCATAATGTTCCCTCTTGGAGTCACTACCTACTACTGGGCCAAAGCAATAAATAACAACGGAGAACATGCAAGAATTACTTACGAACATAAATATAAAAGAGGCGAATCAAATATATTACTCAAACACAATCTGAACATAATCTCACAATCCATCGGATCCCAGCAATCTCATCATAGCAACAGCATAAGGATTACATATGTGCCTCGACCATGTAGGGCAGCTCACGAGGACTAATTAGTGAAGCACAAGAACGGGAGGAGAACATCACATAGCTACTGGTCATGGACCCATGGTCCAAGGGAGACTACTCACAACTCATCCGGGAGGCGTCCATGGTGGTGGAGAAGCTCCCGTTGGTGATCCTCCCCTCCGGCAGGGTGCCGGGAAGAGTTCTCCTGGTGCTCCCGATCTTGGAAGCGCGGCTGCGGCGGAACAGAGATGAGATCGCGAAAAAGGGTTCCCGTCTCGAGGGTTTCGGGACACGATATAAATATATGCCAAAAGGGGGCATCAGACGAGGCTCGGGGGGCCCAGGCGCCCCCCCGGCGCGGCCAGGGGGGGCCGCGCCACCAGGGCGCCTGGAGCCCTGGTTGCCCCCCTCCGGCTGTGCTTCGGGTGCCTGGTAGCTTCTGGAACGCTGATTTTTTATATAATTTTTCTTGGATTTTTCTGGCAGTTCTCGTAATGGGAAAACCTGAAATACAAAAACAACCGAAAACAGAAACTGGCACTGGGGTGCACTAAGTTAATAGGTTAGTCCAAATATGATCAAAAGTGTATGGAAGTGTATAAATATCATAGCAATATCACCCAAAAGAGGCATGGAGCAAGCAGAAATTATAGATACGTTTTGGACGTATCAACATCCCCAAGCTTAATTCCTGCTCGTCCTCGAGTAGGTAAATGATAACAAGAATAATTTCTGTGGTGACATGCTATTAACCATATAGGACCTTTTCATAGTCACATGACAAAAGCTTACTGAGACAATGAATCTATAGTAATTAAGTTGCCTCATGAGAAAATCACAAAGAACTGAAAGTTTTACAATATGATACTGAAACATCAAATAGATTTGTAATGAGCATGGTGTGCAAATATGATAAAGTGATATCTCGCTTGCCCCCTTTAGTGAAGCAAAACATAAATGCAGGGGAACCTGATACGTCCAAAATGTATCTATAATTTCTGCTTGCTCCATGCCTCTTTTGGGTGATATTGCTATGTTATTTATACACTTCCATACACTTTAGATCATATTTGGACTAACCTATTAACTCAGTGCACCCCAGTGCCAGTTTCTGTTTTCGGCTGTTTTTGTATTTCAGATTTTGACATTACGAGAACTGCCAGGAAAAATCCAGAAAAATTATATAAAAAATCAGCGTTCCAGAAACTACTGTGCGCCCGAAGGACAGCCGGGGGGGGGCACCAGGGCTCCAGGTGCCCTGGCGGCGCGCCCCCCCTGGGCCGCGCCGGGGGGGCGCCTGGGCCCCTCGAGGCTCCTCCGATGCCCCCCTTTGGCATATATTTAAAGCGTCTCGAGAAACCCTCGAAAGAGGAACTCTTTTTCGTGATCTCATCTCTGTTCCGCCGCCGCCGCCGCTTCCAAGATCGGGAGCACCAGGAGAACTCTTCCCGACACCCTGCCGGAGGGGAGGATCACCACCGGGAACCTCTGCACCACCATGGACGCTTCCCGGATGAGTTGTGAGTAGTCTCCCTTGGACCATGAGTCCATGACCAGTAGCTATGTGATGTTCTCCTCCCGTTCTTGTGCTTCACTAATTAGTCCTCGTGAGCTGCCCTACATGATCGAGGCACATATGTAATCCTTATGCTGTTGCTATGATGAGTTTGCTGGGATCCGATGGATTATGAGATTATGTTCAGATTGTGCTTGAGTAATATATTTGATCTACCTCTTTTATATTTATGTTCATAAGTAATTCTTGCATGTTCTCCGTTGTCATTTATTGCTTTGGCCAACTAATAGGTAGTGACTCCAAGAGGGAACTTTATGCTCGATTGTGGGTTCATGCCCCTCGATGACTAGTTTGAGTGACAGAAACATGAGTCTAGGGGATGTGCTGTTGCCACAAGGGGGAAAACAACGGTGCTTGTGCCCGCGGGTGCAAGGATTGTTTACTTTACGCAAAGTTCTTTTAATGCAGTTGTCTGTTGCTTTGAGTTTACACTATGGGTGGGACTCGCAACTTAATACCAGCGAGATGTTCTGGATAGATATCTCAAGGTCGATGATTAGTAGTAGATATTGATGGATTTCGGTCTACTTACTTTGGTGTACCGCCCATGCTTTGAACCTCAACCTTTCTTGCAATGTAGTCAGCATTGGTTTGCGTTCGTGGTCCTGTCAATTGCCCAGCTGTAATTCGTTTACCTCACATAGCTGTCTTATCATCTTTTGGGAGAGAGACATCACTAGTGAACATCATGAGACTCCGGTCCATATTACCATCATTGATCACATCCGCTATTTACTTTTCACTTTTATTTACTATTGCAAACATTATCTATCACTACTATCATTTGCGTTTAATCCTTTGTGAACTACAAGGCCGGAGGGATTGACAACCTCTCTGTACTCGTTGGGAGCAAAGTTATTTGTATCTATGTGCAGGTCCACGTTGATTGCTAATATCTGGCGCCGTAGCAGTTGACACCTTCTTGTTGAACCTAGGAGTCTCTGGGGATTCGACCCTTGGTATCTTTGCCAAGGGAAAAACTTCCGCAATAGTACATCTCACACCTTCCACTTGGGGTAACCAACGAGGGGCGAGAAGCCTAGCAAGAGTTTTTCTGGCGCCATTGTCGGGGACTCCACTCTTCAAGATAGGGGAGTTGCATGCTATCTTTTACCTTTGCTTTTTAGTCTTGTTAGTTTACCTTTCAGTTTTTGCTTTAGTACCTTTTTATCGAAAATCACAAAAATAGTTATCTTGCTTGCTTGCTACTATGGGTTCCACCGAGAACACCAAGTTGTGTGACTTCACTAGTCACAACAACGATGACTTTATCAGTACACCTATCACTGCACCTGCCACTTCAGCACCTTCATTTGAAATTAAACCTGCTTTACTGAACCTAGTCATGAAAGATCAATTCTCCGGTGCTGGAGATGATGCTGCTTTACACTTGAACAACTTTGTTGAACTTTGTGATATGCAAAAGTACCAAGAAATAGATGGTAATATTGTTAAGCTGAAGCTTTTTCCTTTCTCCTTGAGAGGAGGAGCTAAAATTTGGTTTCAGTGTTTGCCTAGAAATAGCATAGATTCATGGGACAAGTGCAAAGATGCTTTTATTGGAAAATACTATCCACCTGCTAAAATTATCCAACTAAGAAGTAACATAATGAATTTTAAACAATTGGATAATGAACACGTTGCCCAAGCTTGGGAACGTATGAAATCTCTTATCAAGAACTGCCCTACTCACGGTTTGACTACTTGGATGGTTATCCAAACTTTTTATGCAGGCTTGAACTTTACCTCGCGGAATTTGTTAGATTCGGCCGCGGGAGGAACCTTTATGTCAACTACACTTGGTGCTGCCACAAAACTTCTCGATGAGATGATGACCAATTATTCCCAATGGCACACCGAATGCACTCCAACAGGTAGGAAGGTAAACTCTGTCAAGGAGATTTCCTCCCTAAATGAAAAAGTTGACTTGATCATGTCTCTACTTTCGAAGCAATCTTCTGTTGATCCTCGTGATGTTCCTTTAAATTCTTTGATTTCTCAAGAACAAGTAGATGTGAATTTTATCTCTAGAAACAATTTTAATAACAATGCTTATAGGAGTAACTTTGGTAACAATCCTAGACCGTTCCCCTCTAACTCTTATGGGAACAACAATGCTTATCCTAGCAACAAGAACTCCAATACTGAACTAGAGATTATGCTTAAAGATTTCATCACTACCCAAAAAGCCTTTAATAAGAGTATAGAAGAAAAACTACATAAACTAGATGATCTCTCTTTTAAGGTAGACCATTTAGCCAATGAGATAGAGTTGCTTAAAATTAAAACTTCTCCTCTCGAGGAGAGGAAGGTCACTCCTATTAATGCTACTCAAGTCCAAATTAATGAAAATATTAGGATGATGGCTAAACTTAAAGAAAGATGGGCTAGAGAAAGGGAGGAAGAGGATAGAATTAAGAACCTTCCTACCCACCACACTGTTGCTACTATCCAAGTTGTTGAGGATATCCAAACTCTTAGCACCCAATGTACTCCTGGTCCCGATGGACCTATTAATGGTGATGCTATGACTATAGAAACTACCAAACTAGTGAACCTTAAGGACACCACTACCACTTTACTTGATGCTAGTGATCTTGATTTTGATAATTGCACTCTCACCGAAGTTATTGATTTCCTTCACAAGATGTCTAGAGATCCCCACACTACACTAGTAGATAAAGGGGGATCAGACCCGGTTCATTTGGGCCTTTAGCCCCGGTTCTGGAACCGGGGCAACAGGGTCGGTACTAATGCTCTGACCCTTTAGTCCCGGTTCAATCCAGAACCGGGGCAAAAGGGTGTCCACGTGGCCTGTGCACTGAGTCCAGGCAGGAGGGGCTTTAGTCCCGGTTGGTGGTACCAACCGGGACCAAAAGGCTTCCACGCGTCAGCATTTCTGTGGCTGTGGTTTTTGTTTTTTTTTTTGAAAGGGGAGGGGGGGTTTTAGGTTTTGGGGGGTTAATTTAGGTGTTTCATATATTGTGTTAGCTAGCTAATTAATAGAGAGAAGTGTTCTCTCTTATGTCCGTGCTTGGTCGACGCTACATACTACACATACGTATATAGAGAGGACTAGAGTCACGCTAGCTAGCTAGCTAGCTGCTAGCTACTAAGCAAACGAAGGAAACAGAAGATCGTATAATCAACATATATATATATATATATGCATACAGAGAGAAGTAATATCGACCACCTCTCCTTCTCCGAGAGATTGGTCGAACAACAAGTTCTCGTATATCTATCCGACACTACCGGGCACATATATACAACAATTATCTCTTACAAAAATAATCTCCTAACACATGGATGCATGGTCCACATAGTATTCTCCGTCTTCAGCGATCAAGTGTTCAAGGAAGAATGCCGCCAATTCCTCTTGAATTGCTCGCAGTCGATCTGGTGTTAGGAGTTCATCCCGCATCCGAAACATCTAATTTGAAGTAGGGGGTCAATACATGAAATGATGCTATAAATTTGTGAATATTATTGATTGCTTACGCACTTCAAATTGTTCATCAGTGTAGCCCCGCTCACAGGTCGTGTGGCGGATGGACTCGCAAATGTAGTATCCACAATAATCATTCCCGGGTTCCTGCCACAACCACTTTACAAGAAATAGAGGTCAATCAAACTGATAAGCAAGAATGCCAAATTGGTATTGATGAAACTAGCGCTTGAATCAAGATATAGGAGATGCGCGCGCGGAACATGCTACTATATAGTACTTACTTTCGGGTATCTAAATTGTAGCTTCTTCGGCAGTCCCGGAGCTTTTTTTGTGAATTTTTTCCAAGCCCTGCCAGACAAAGGAAACAATTAGTTGATATCAGAAATGAAGTTGCTGATATATATGCATGGTGGATAATATTGATCGATTTAACTTACCTGACTAGCATTTGAGTCATGTCCGCATACTCCTCGGGATCTTTACGTTTAGAGTCGAAGACAGTTACTATTCCCTTCTCAAGCTTAATCTCTAAGAGAATATAGTGGAATCTGCGCATGAATGCATGAGATCATCAATTACATCACTATAAACTTGACTGATATATAAGGGAAACCAAATATGCACAAGACATTAACACTCACTTGAAGTTGTAAGGAAAGAGTATTATATCTTTGTTTTCATTTACCACCAACGATCGTAGCAAGTTGGTCTCGGTATCGCCGGGACGCAATTTAACCTCGGTTGCATCTATGAGGTATGTGTTAATAAACCCAATATCACCTACTTGTCTTTTCTTCAATTCGACGATCTTCAATCTGCATAATATAGTGAGGATAATTATAAATACATGCAATGAAGATCAGCTATATAGAGAGACTTAATGACAGAAGTAGTACTACTTACAGACAGTAGCAGGTGATCGTTGTTTTATCGAGGGCCAATTGATTGAAAAATTGATAGAACTCCTCAAATGGAACAGGCAACAGCTCAATTCCAACGAGGTCATGCTCCGGTTTAACTCTCAAATACAAGTTATTCCTCCCCCCAGACTCTCTGCAGATTTTCATGTACCAATCATGCAATCTTCGCATATTCGTTGATAGAGATCTTTCATTTTTGACGAGAGGCTTTTTGTACTCGTATCTTTCTATCTGCACGTCCATGAAATTATAGTGTACATCGTCGGACGCGTAATCTGCAAGATTGGTATAACCGGGCACCATCCTCGGATCATTAGCGACCATGTCGCTAGACACCTTGAGCGGGGGGCACGATTGGTTCGCTCGTTCGCCGAGCTGGGCAATTTGTTTCCCAGCTCGCCCTTCTGCTAACCTCTGATCACTTTTTGTACTTCCGGACCGCTTGGCATCTTGAAATGTCTTTTGAATAATGCGGTCATAGTTGCCCTTCGGCTTACTTTTTGCTGGTTGCTTCAGGGCAGCAAGAGTGCGCTTTGCTTTCACCGCATCTATCTTCTCCTCTGGAGGTGGATGTCTCTGTGCTTTCAACCCTTCAAAAATGTCCTTCACTTCGCCTTCAGCGATCTTCGTGTTTTTCTCGTCGGACCTCTCGTACGGTAACTTCTCTAGAGGCGTGAGAGAAGGACCGAATCTGCATCGCCTCCCGCCTCTGGCTGTACTGGTAGACGTCGCCGGACCAGACGAAGCGGCTGTATTTTTTACTTGCTTAGGCGCCGGAGCAGGAGCAGCCGGAGCGGCGGCAGGTCTCTTCCGCCCTTGCTGATTAGGCGAAGGAGGAGCTGGCTGTCTGCTCGGGCGCGCCGGCGGCGAAGGAGGCGGTGTGCCGCCACGCGCCGGAGAAGGAGCCGGAGTGCCCTGATGGTCACTCGCCGGAGAAGGAGCCGGAGTGCCCTGATGGTCACTCGCCGGAGGAGGAGGCGGTGGAGGAGGCGGAGTGCCCTGACTCGTCGGAGGAGGAGGAGGAGGCGGAGGCGTCCAGTTCAGAATGTTGATTAGGTCCTTCCGCCATAGGCATGGAGTCTTCAGTGAAGAACCCAGCCGAGTCTCCCCTTCACCGGTAGGGTGGTCAAGCTGGAGCTCCTCAAATCCCTCCGTTATTTCGTCGACCATCACCCTAGCATATCCTTCTGGAATCGGCTGGCAGTGAAAAGTGTCGTCTGGTCCAGAAGGATAAACAGAGCCAGCAGCCGCCTTGACCTTCAGATTCATCCACTGTGCCATAAGGTGGCAATTTTGTGCCTGCGTGATAGCATCCACAGGATTCCTGGCAGTAGCCGTCAAGGCAAGCTCTGGCTGAAGCAGCTCGGTGGAAGCCACGCTGCTTCTCCGCTGAGATGGCGGGGTAGCTTCGGGGGAAGCTTCGGCAATTCTTTTCTCCCGATCTGCTTCCCGTTCCTCTATCGCTTGTATTCTGGCCCGCAGCGCCTGGATTTCGGTCATCTCCATTTTCTTCCTCCTGTCGTGGCATTTGTAGCCTCCTGCGTCCGGAAACCCAGCACGCCACGGAAGGGAGCCTGGCGTGCCTCGTGTCCGTCCAGGGTGCTCAGGATTCCCGAGGGCCATTGTCAGCTCGTCGTTCTCTCTGTCGGGGATGAACGTCCCTTCATGCGCTGCTTTGATATACTGCCGCATCTTCCTGAGTGGTGTTTCCATTTGCTTGTCCGTCCAAATGCACCACCCTGTTACAGGGTCCAAGGTTCCGCCAGCCCCGAAGAACCAAGTCCGGCAACGTTCTGGCCAGTGCATTGTCTCTGGTTCGATCCCTTTCTGAAGCAGATCATTCTCAGCCTTGGCCCACTTAGGCCGGGCTACGAGGTAGCCGCCCGACCCCGTGCGATGGTGATGCATCTTCTTCGCAGCATTTATCCGGTTTGTCTCCGACATCTTCTGACTCTTTTCCGACTTCTTATGGGCCACAAATGCGGGCCAGTCATCTTTGATCTTCTCATATATGCCCACGAATTCTGGAGTCGTTTTCTCTCTGACAAACGTATTCAGTTTTTTCTTCCATGCCCTGAATTGGTCTGCCATCTTCGAAAGTGCATAAGACTTGATTAAGTCCTCTTTAACTGGCTTCAGCTCAGTCCAAAGATCTTCTTTCTGCATATCAGTGACATAAGTCACCTGAGCGTCGTTTGCAGCCGGCTTTAACCATTGATGGATGCTGATCGGGATCTTGTCCCTAACCAGAACCCCGCACTGATTAACAAATGCGTTCTTTGTGCGGATGGGTGCAATCGGCTCGCCGGAGCGCGAGATTTCTGAGATCTCAAACTTTTCATCCGGCCTCAACTTTTTCTTCGCTCCTCGTCTCTTTACCGAAGATTTGCTCGATCCGGAGGGCTAGAAAAGGAACAAAGACGAGAGTTAATGAATGAATCAATTAACTAGTCAGCACATGCTTAACTAACATATATACCTCCTGGCCGGACTCGGTTCGGTCACCGGAGCCAGCATCACGGTCTCCTTCTTGCACCGGCATTGGGTCACCGGAGCCGTCCTCACGGTCTACTTCTTCCATGTGCATTGGGTCACCGAATTCATCAATATCATAGCCTAGATCTTCCAGCCGCAGCTCTTGTTCGACCTGCTCATCGGTGTCATTGAGATACGACCTGACGGCATTTTGTCCGTCTGCGATTATGTCCATCAACATCGCTTCTTGTGCTAGGTCTCGGGTGTTGTCGTCCATTGTTTCTACAAATATTTACAACATGCCAATTATTATTCAAACATGACAGATGGATATATTAATGGCAAACGTAGAACTAGCTTCAACCCTCGACTGCTCGGCGATCCCCAAACCCTAGACCCCCTCATGTCACATTTTGTCTAGCTATAGTGTCAAAGGATTCAACAAAACCAATACTTCATCATTAGGCGAAAGTAACAGTAGCATGATGGTACGAAGCTCTCCAAAGTTGTTTTGGAACGAAGTCCCAGATAAGATAATCCGTAACAAAAGACGGATTATTCTATCAGGAACTCCGTTCCAGAACATCTTTGCATAACTTCGTACCAACATGCCCCGGTTACTTCTGGCAAATGATGAAGTCATGGAATTTTTCAATACTTTGACACTAGCTAGCTAGGCAACCTCTCTCGACCCCTCGACCCCCGACTGCTCGGCGATCCACAAACCCTAGACCCCCTCATGTCACATTTT
>LR738714.1:713440993-713451686 GCA_902687465.1 Secale cereale | reverse complement strand
TCCTTCTTTTTCTAAATTTGTAACTTTTGCATATATAAAACTTTCTATATATATTTAGCATATATAAACAAAAAACTATATAGCCACATACACATATATATACATCACATATACACACATCACATATATACAGCAACTTCCTAAGAAAAAATATATTTATATACACATAAATATATATTTAACATATATATTTAGCAAATTCCTAAGAAAAAAAAAGATATACACATACATATAAATACAGCAACTATATACAGCAACTATATATACTGCAATTTCCTAAGAAAATTCCTAAGAAAAAAAAATATACACATATATACATATATATACACAGCAACTATATATATATATATATATACAGCAATATATATTAAACATATAAAAAAAAGGGAGCCGGCCCTCACATCGGCAGGGCTGGGCGGCGCGACGGCGGCGGGGCGGGGCGGCGACGAGGCGGCGTCGGGGCGCGGCGGCGCGACGGCGGCGGGGCCGGGCGCGCGGCGGCGCGGGGCGATGGGCCGGCCGGGGGGCGCGGCGACGGCGCGGGGCGGGGCGACGGCGCGGGGCGCGGCGACGGCGCGGGGCGGAGCGACGAGGCGGCGTCGGGGGCGACGGCGACGGGGCGACGGGGGCGACGGGGGCGACGGCGACGGCGACGGGGACGGAGCAGATCGAGGGCGGCGTCGGGGCTGGGAAGAAGGAGAAACTGAACGAAATTTTCGCAAGTGTAGCTTATATAGGAGGAATATTAGTCCCGGTTCTTGGCACAAACCGGGACTAATAGCCCCCTTTAGTCCCGGTTGCTGCCACCAACCGGGACTAAAGGTCCCTTTTCAGCAGCCCAAAGGGCGGGAAGGAGGCGCCTTTAGTCCCGGTTGGTGGCAGCAACCGGGACTAATGCCACCCTTTAGTCCCGGTTGGTGGCAGCAACCGGGACTAAAGGCCTTGCCGCGGTGCGGTGGGAAGTTTAGTCCCACCTCGCTAGTTGAGGGAGAGCAGCACCAGTTTATAAGCCCCGCTGCCTCTCTCCTCTCGAACTCCTCTAAACTGCAGGCCTAAGGGCCTAAACTGACACTGCTTTGCCTGTGGACTTGCTGGGCTTTCTATGGGCCTGAATCCTGGCCCATGGTTGGGTTTCTAGTCGTATTCAGGCCGTTTCTGCCCAGCAGGTGGCATATTTTTTCTTTTTTTCTTTGTTGCTTTATTTTTTAGTTTTGTTTCTACTTTCAACAAAATACTTACTGTTGCTATTTTTATTTATTTGTTTTCTTTGTTTCTTTATTTATTTGATTTTGTTTCTACTTACAAAAAAATATTTATTGTTGCTATTTTTTTTTTCAAGTTTTTTTGTTTTGTTTTCTGCATTATTTATTTTCTTTTGTAAAAGCAATTACGAACTTTCTGTTAGTGCAAGTAGTATTCAAATTTGAATAGTTTAAATTTGAAATTATTTGTTTTCTTTGTTGCTTTATTTATTTTATTTTGTTTCTTTTCAGCAGCCCAAAGGGCGGGAAGGAGGGGCCTTTAGTCCCGGTTGGTGGCAGCAACCGGGACTAAAGGGGGGCATTAGTCCCGGTTGGTGGCAGCAACCGGGACCAAAGGCCCTGAGCTGGCGCGGGTGCGGTGGGATGTTTAGTCCCACCTCGCTAGCTGAGGGAGCTCGAGAGTGGTTTATAAGGGCTGCTGCTCCCACCCTCTCGAGCTCCTCTCAAATGCAGGCTTCTGGGCCTAACTCTGCGCGCTGCCCTGTGAGCTTGCTGGGCCTTATATTACAGGTGGATCCTGTGCTATAGGCCTTGCAGGCTCACTGGGCAGCGCCCAATTTTTTTTTTCCTTTTTTGCTTTATTTATTTCTAAGTTGTTTTTTGCTGCATTTAGAGTTGCTTTATTTATTTTATTTTCTTTGTTTATTTCTAAGTTGTTTTTTGCTGTATTTTGAGTTGCTTTATTTATTTTACTTCCTTTATTTATTTTCTTTGTTGCTTTATTTATTTTATTTTGTTTATACTTAATTACAACAAAATACTTATTGTTGCTATTTATTTCTAAGTTGTTTTTTGCTGTATTTAGAGTTGCTTTATTTATTTTATTTTCTTTGTTTATTTCTAAGTTGTTTTTTGCTGTATTTAGAGTTGCTTTATTTATTTTACTTTCTTTATTTATTTTCTTTGTTGCTTTATTTATTTTATTTTGTTTATACTTACAACAAAATACTTATTGTTGCTATTTATTTTTCAAGTTTGTTTTGTTTTGTTTTGTTTTGTTAGTGCTAGTAGTATTGAAATTTGAATAGTACAAACGGACAATGGTATCATACTCGTTTGTTACAAAGTTGGCATGGTATCATCATAATAGTTGCGGAAATAACTCTTCACTTTTTCTTCGCTTGTGTCATTTGCTTATTGCGCCGTAACCATGGATAATCTTCATCGTTTATCAGGATGCTTGGGTCAGCCTTGACTTTGAAGGGAGGAATTTCATGAAACTTTTCATAATCTTCAGACATGTCTGTCTTGCCCTCCACTCCCAGGATGTCCCTTTTTCCTGAAAGAACTATGTGGCGCTTTGGCTCATCGTATGATGTATTCGCTTCCTTATCTTTTCTTTTTCTCGGTCTGGTAGACATGTCCTTCACATAGATAACCTGTGCCACATCATTGGCTAGGACGAACGGTTCGTCATTGTATCCAAGATTTTTCAGATCCACTGTTGTCATTCCGTACTGTGGGTCTACCTGTACCCCGCCTCCTGAGAGATTGACCCATTTACACTTAAACAAAGGGACCTTAAAATCATGTCCATAGTCAAGTTCCCATATGTCCACTATGTAACCATAATATGTGTCCTTTCCCCTATTGGTTGTTGCATCAAAGCGGACACCGCTGTTTTGGTTGGTGCTCTTTTGATCTTGGACAATCATGTAAAATGTATTTCCATTTATCTCGTATCCTTTGTAAATCAATACAGTCGAAGATGGTCCCCTGGACAACAAGTACAACTCATCACAAACAGTGTTGTCACCTCTGAGACGTGTTTCCAACCAACTGCTGAAAGTCCTGATGTGTTCACGTGTAATCCAGTCGTCGCACTGCTCCGGGTGTTTGGAGCGCAGACTGTTCTTGTGTTCATCGACATACGGGGTCACCAATGTAGAGTTCTGTAGAACTGTGTAGTGTGCTTGAGACCAAGAATAACCGTCCCTGCATATTATTGAGTCCCTTCCAAGCGTGCCTTTTCCAGTCAGTCTGCCCTCGTACCGCGATTTAGGGAGACCTATCTTATTAAGGCCAGGAATGAAGTCAACACAAAACCCGATGACATCCTCTGTTTGATGGCCCATGGAGATGCTTCCTTCTGGTCTGGCGCGGTTACCGACATATTTCTTTAGGACTCCCATGAACCTCTCAAAGGGGAACATATTGTGTAGAAATACGGGCCCCAGAATGACAATCTCGTCGACTAGATGAACTAGGACGTGTGTCATGATATTGAAGAAGGATGGTGGGAACACAAGCTCGAAACTGACAAGACATTGCGCCACATCACTCCTTAGCCTTGGTACGATTTCTGGATCAATCACCTTCTGAGAGATTGCATTGAGGAATGCACATAGTTTCACAATGGCTAATCGGACGTTTTCCGGTAGAAGCCCCCTCAATGCAACCGGAAGCAGTTGCGTCATAATCACATGGCAGTCATGAGACTTTAGGTTCTGGAACTTTTTCTCTGCCATATTTATTATTCCCTTTATATTCGACGAGAAGCCAGTCGGGACCTTCATACTGAGAAGGCATTCAAAGAAGATTTCTTTCTCTTCTTTCGTAAGAGCATAGCTGGCAGGACCTTCATACTGCTTCGGAGGGATGCCGTCTTTTTCGTGCAAACGTTGCAGGTCCTCCCGTGCCTCAGCTGTATCTTTTGTCTTTCCATACACGCCCAAGAAGCCTAGCAGGTTCACGCAAAGGTTCTTCGTCACGTGCATCACGTCGATTGAAGAGCGGACCTCTAGGTCTTTCCAGTAGGGTAGGTCCCAAAATATAGATTTCTTCTTCCACATGGGTGCGTGTCCCTCATCGTCATTCGGAACAGCTAGTGCGCCGGGGCCCTTTCCGAAGATTACGTGTAAATCATTGACCATAGCAAGTACGTGATCACCGGTACGCATGTCGGGCTTCTTCCGGTGATCTGCCTCGCCTTTGAAATGCTTGCCTTTCTTTCGACATTGATGGTTGGTCGGAAGAAATCGACGATGGCCCAGGTACACATTCTTCCTGCACTTGTCCAGGTATATACTTTCAGTGTCATCTAAACAGTGCGTGCATGCGTGGTATCCTTTGTTTGTCTGTCCTGAAAGGTTACTGAGAGCGGGCCAATCGTTGATGGTCACGAACAGCAACGCCTTTAGGTCAAATTCCTCCTGTTTGTGCTCATCCCACGCACGTACACCGTTTCCATTCCACAGCTGTAAAAGTTCTTCAACTAATGACCTTAGGTACACATCAATGTCGTTGCCGGGTTGCTTAGGGCCTTGGATGAGAACTGGCATCATAATGAACTTCCGCTTCATGCACATCCAAGGAGGAAGGTTATACATACATAGAGTCACGGGCCAGGTGCTGTGATTGCTGCTCTGCTCCCCGAAAGGATTAATGCCATCCGTGCTTAGAGCAAACCATACGTTCCTTGCGTCCTTTGCAAACTCCTCCCAGTACTTTCTCTCGATTTTTCTCCATTGCGACCCGTCAGCGGGTGCTCTCAACTTCCCGTCTTTCTTACGGTCCTCACTGTGCCATCGCATCAACTTGGCATGCTCTCTGTTTCTAAACAAACGTTTCAACCGTGGTATTATAGGAGCATACCACATCACCTTCGCAGGAACCCTCTTCCTGGCGGGCTCGCCATCAACATCACCAGGGTCATCTCGTCTGATCTTATACCGCAACGCACCGCATACCGGACATGCGTTCAGATCGTTGTATGCACCGCGGTAGAGGATGCAGTCATTAGGGCATGCATGTATCTTCTGCACCTCCAATCCTAGAGGGCATACGACCTTCTTTGCTGCGTATGTACTGTCGGGCAATTCGTTATCCTTCGGAAGCTTATTCTTCAATATTTTCAGTAGCTTCTCAAATCCTTTGTCAGCCACAGCATTCTCTGCCTTCCACTGCAGCAATTCCAGTACGGTACCGAGCTTTGTGTTGCCATCTTCGCAATTGGGGTACAACCCTTTTTTGTGATCCTCTAACATGCGATCGAACTTCAGCTTCTCCTTTTGACTTTCGCATTGTGTCCTTGCATCGACAATGACCCGGCGAAGATCATCATTTGGTTCCTCTTGATCTTCAGCAGCTTCACCCGTTGCAGCATCATTGGGCACATCGTCTGGTTCCTCTTGATCTTCACCAGCTCCCCCCATTGCAGCATCACCGTATTCAGGGGGCACATAGTTGTCATCGTACTCTTCTTCTTCGCCGTCTTCCATCATAACCCCTATTTCTCCGTGCCTCGTCCAAACATTATAGTGTGGCATGAAACCCTTGTAAAGCAGGTGGGAGTGAAGGATTTTTCGGTTAGAGTAAGACATCGTATTCACACATTGAGTGCATGGACAACACATAAAACCATTCTGCTTGTTGCCTCTGCCGCATTTAGAAACTCACGCACGCCTTTAATGTACTCGGAGGTGTGTCTGTCACCGTACATCCATTGGCGGTTCATCTGCGTGCATTTATATATAATTAAGTGTGTCAAAAACCATTACAGAACATCATAAATAGATAATTAAGTGACCAAATGGATAAAAGTTCATCATCACATTAAAACCAAAGTACATACATATATAGTTCTCATCTAACAACATATATAGCTCTCCATACACATCGAAACTATGTAAAACATTTCAACGCGAAAACAAATGCTATCATAATCGCAACCAAGGTAACAATTGATCCAACGGCATAATGATACCAAGCCTCGGTATTAATGGCATATTTTCTAATCTTTTTAATCTTCAACCGCATTGCATCCATCTTGATCTTGTGATCATCGACGACATCCGCAACATGCAACTCCAATATCATCTTCTCGTCCACAATTTTTTTTATTTTTTCCTTCAAGAATTTGTTTTCTTCTTCAACTAAATTTAACCTCTCGACAATAGGTTCCATCTTGATCTTGTGATCATCGATAACTTCCCCAACATGCAACTCCAATTCCATCTTCTCCTCCTCCATTTTTTCCAATTTTTTCTTTAACGAAATGTTTTCCTCTTCAAATAAATTTAACCTCTCCACAAGAGGGTCGGTTGGAATTTCCGGTTCAACTACCTCCTAGACATAATAAAACATCTATGCATGTCAGGTTGGTCGGCATAACTATCATAAGCACTAAAACAAATAGTTATAAATTAAAGATAATATACCACATCCGAATCGTAGACCGGACGAGGGCCCACGTGGGCGGATATCAAAACCATCGCACTATATAATAACAAGCAATGATAAACGTAAGAAAATTAGACAAATATCTATCTAAAGCAATAATAAAAGTAAGAAAAGCATGGACATAACAAGAGGCTCACCACGGTGGTGTCGGTGACGAGATCGGCGGGGGCGATCGACGGCGGCGAAGACGGGGACGGGACGTGACGGACCGCTAAACCTAGACAAATCTCGGAGAAAATAGAGCTTCGAGAGGAGAAAAGCTTAACTAGTGTGGCTCGGGCATTCCACCGAACATGTTGTGTGCATAGGAGGTGAGCTAGAGCACCACTAACCCCTGTCCCCCTCGGCCAGAAAAAAAACAGAGCAGTGAGCTCTGCTCTTGAGTGAGGGGGTTTATATAGGCAACTCACTGGTCCCGGTTGGTGCTACAAACCGGGGCTAAAGGGGAGCCTTTGGTCCCGGTTCATAAAACAAACCGGGACTAATAGTGGTGGGCCAGGAGCAAGAGCCATTGGTCCCGGTTTTAGCTCCAACCGGGACCAATAGGTCCAGACGAACCGGGACCAATGGCCCACGTTGCCCGGCCGGCCCCCTGGGCTAACGAACCGGGTCCAGTACCCCCATTGGTCCCGGTTCTAGATTGAACCGGGGCTAATGGGCTGGACCAATGCCCTGTTTTCTACTAGTGCTAGCACGCTTAACCTTGCCTTCACAGAGCATATCACTAATGCTCTTATCAAAGCTAGGGAGGAGAAACTTAGAGTAGAAGCCTCCATACCTAGAAAGCTAGAAGATGGTTGGGATCCTATGATAAAAATTAAATTGAATGACTTCTCTTGCTATGCATTATGTGATGTTGGAGCTAGTACCTCTGTTATGCCCAAAAGACTATATGATATGCTTAAATTGAAACCTTATGATTCTTGTTCTTTTGGTGTTCGTCTCATTGATTCTTCCATAAAGAAACCTTTGGGGAGGATCGACGATGTTCTTATCATTGTCAATGATATTTATTGTCCCGTTGATTTCACTATTATGAATATTGAATGTGATCCTTCTTGTCCAATTATTTTGGGACATCCCTTTTTGCGCACCGTTGGTGCTATCATTGACATGAAAGAGGGTAATATAAAATTTAAGTTTCCTCTCAAGAAAGGGATGGAACACTTCCCTCGAAAGAAGATCAAGTTACCTTTTGAGTCCGTTGTACGGGCTAGCTATTCTTTTACTCTTGATAAAACTTGATCTCTATGCATTACGCCTAGCTTAAAGGCATAAAAGAAAGCGCTCTTGGGAGGCAGCCCAATGAATAAATTTTATTTTTATTTTGTTGTGTCTTGATGTTGTTTACTACAGTAGCATCATCATTGTATCTTTGCTTTTCAATTTTGTGCCAAGTATAGCCTCTGATTGCTAGAAACTTCAAAAGTTGTGAGGTGCTGTCCAGGAAACAGATTATGTCCTTGGATAGAAAAATTCGTATAAAATCACCAGTTCGTCTTGTTGGTCTGAATTTTTTCGACAGCGTTCTCTATATAATTGTCTTTCGTGCGTCTGTTCTGAGTTTTTTTATTAGAGTTGTAGAAGTGCCCCGAATAAATCATTTACTACCTGCTGTTCTGTTTTTCACAGATTCTGTCCTGTTTTGCCTTTCCTTCCTTTTGCAAACCAAGAGCTTGCTTTTTCTTTGCAAAAACCTTTTGGCAATATTGAGAAACAGTAGAACTTCAAGAATATCTTTATTTCCAGCAAGGTATAATTATTTTATTATGGGTACTAACCTCGCTAATCAGATTATGATGAGTTATGTATGAAGGGAGTTTTCAAGTGTGCGAGGGAAGATGATAAAAAGATTCAGGAGTGTCAAGCGCTCAAGCTTGGGGATGCCCCCATGCACCCCCAAGAAATATTCAAGGAGACTCAAGCGTCTAAACTTGGGGATGCCCCCGTGCATCCCCTTCTCCATCGACATTATCAGTTCGTCTTTCGTTCCACTATATTTTAATCACTTCATGTGTTATGTGCTATGCTTGGAGCGTCTTGCTTTTTGTTTCCTTTTTAGTTTTTCATAACGAGTCGGAACTCAGCTTTCTTTATGTGGGAGAGAAACACGCTCCACTTCTACCTAGAACATAACATAGAATTTTCATGACTATCCTTTGCTGTGTGTGTTCTTTGTCTTTTAATCGCTACTATCATGTTCTGCTCTTAGTATTCATGCTTATCTTTTCAAAGAGCTTTTGTTTAGTTGGTTGCTTGAACTCTCTTTAATTACCATGCTCACCTCATTAAGAGAGTTTGCTTCCGTTGCAATGGTTAATATGTCTATGATAAAGATGCTACGTGCATGATGGCGCTTAGTAGTTCATGTTTTCTTATGGTTAGTCTCAAATAGCTGGGGGGTTCCCAATGTGTTATTGGAGCACCAACATGATTTGTTTACCTATGATGTGGTATGGTTTAGTAATATCTTCCCTCAAGAATTTATTTTGATTGACTTGGCGTATGCTCACGCATATTTAAGACTGTAAAGAAAGTCTGTCAAGCCTTGATGATCTTTTATTTCTGAGTAGCGATATAACTTCCATGCCTGATTCAATGTTGCTTTGTCGCTCTGCATGATTATGAACGTCATTGCTCTCTTAGTTGGTCGCTCCCAGTCTTTTGCTAACCTCCACCTGTACTAAGCGGACTGACTGCTTGTGCATCCACATCCTTTTAAACCAGTTATGCCATATGAGTCCACCATACCTACCTATATGTGGTATTTCACTGCCACTCCAAGTAAATTTACATGTGCTACCTTTAAAACCTTCAGTTTTTGCTATACATAGCTCATGGGAAAGTAGCTTAAAAACTATTGTGGTAAAGAATATGTCGCTTATGTATCTTATTTCTTATAAGTTGCTTGCTGAGCGGTATCCATGTTTCTGGGGACGCCATCAACTGTTACACTTTTGTTGAATATCATGTGAGTTGCTATGCATGTTCGGCTTGTCTGAAGTAAGGGTGATTTGCCATGGGTTGAATGGTTTGAGTATGCATATTGTTAGAGAAGAACATTGGGCCGCCAACCAAAGCCATGTATCATGGTGGAAGTTTTAGCTTGGACATTAACCCTCAATCTCTTATGAGAATATGCTTAAGCATTAAAGAGGAGTCCATTATCTATTTTCTATGTTGTCCCGGTATGGATGTCCTCAAGTTGAGATCTATCAAAAACGAGAAATCAAATGCGATCTATCTCCTTGGACCTTTGTACAGGTGACATAGAGGTACCCCTTTGTGACACTTGGTTGAAACATATGTAATGCAATGACAATCCATGGAAATCCGAGCTAATTAGGACAAGGTGCGAGCACTATTGGTATTCGATGCATCAGGCTTGCAACTTATAGGATGTCTTATGCATAACACATATGAAGTACTACTACCGTTGACAAAATTGTTTCTATGTTTTCAAAATAAAAAGCTCTAGCACATGAGTAATCCCTGCTTCCCTCTGCGAAGGGCCATTCTTTTACTTTTATGTTGAGTCTCCACCTTCTTTTAAAAGCACCAACTATTGAGAGCATGATTGTCATTCTGAGTGTAATGTGCATTGTCCCAAAGTAGCATTGTCTTTTGCATGATTGTGATATCGTTTATTCTGAAATCATTGTATCTAGTCATCACTTAAACCTTGGAGGTGCCCCTGCATTTATGTTTTGCTTCACTAAAGGGGGCAAGCTAGATATCACTTTATCATATTTGCACATCATGTTCATTGCAAATCTATTTGATGTTTCAGTATCATATTGTAAAACTTTCAGTTCTTTGTGATTTTCTCATGAGGCAACTTAATTACTATATATTCATTATCTCAGTAAGCTTTTGTCATATGACTATGAAAAAGTCCTATATGGTTAATAGCATGTCACCACAGAAATTATTCTTGTTATCATTTACCTACTCGAGGACGAGCAGGAATTAAGCTTGGGGATGTTGATACGTCCAAAACGTATCTATAATTTCTGCTTGCTCCATGCCTCTTTTGGGTGATATTGCTATGTTATTTATACACTTCCATACACTTTTGATCATATTTGGACTAACCTATTAACTCAGTGCACCCCAGTGCCAGTTTCTGTTTTCGGCTGTTTTTGTATTTCAGATTTTCACATTACGAGAACTGCCAGGAAAAATCCAGAAAAATTATATAAAAAATCAGCGTTCCAGAAACTACCGTGCGCCCGAAGGACAACCGGGGG
>LR738714.1:713420262-713440906 GCA_902687465.1 Secale cereale | reverse complement strand
GGGGGGGGCACCAGGGCTCCAGGCGCCCTGGCGGCGCGCCCCCCCTGGGCCGCGACGGGGGGGCGCCTGGGCCCCCCGAGGCTCCTCCGATGCCCCCCTTTGGCATATATTTACAGCGTCTCGAGAAACCCTCGAAAGAGGAACTCTTTTTCGCGATCTCATCTCTGTTCCGCCGCCGCCGCCGCTTCCAAGATCGGGAGCACCAGGAGAACTCTTCCCGGCACCCTGCCGGAGGGGAGGATCACCACCGGGAGCCTCTCCACCACCATGGACGCCTCCTGGATAAGTTGTGAGTAGTCTCCCTTGGACCATGAGTCCATGACCAGTAGCTATGTGATGTTCTCCTCCCGTTCTTGTGCTTCACTAGTTAGTCCTCGTGAGCTGCCCTACATGATCGAGGCACATATGTAATCCTTATGCTGTTGCTATGATGATTTGCTGGGATCCGATGGATTATGAGATTATGTTCAGATTGTGCTTGAGTAATATATTTGATCTACCTCTTTTATATTTATGTTCATAAGTAATTCTTGCATGTTCTCCGTTGTTATTTATTGCTTTGGCCAAGTAATAGGTAGTGACTCCAAGAGGGAACGTTATGCTCGATTGTGGGTTCATGCCCCTCGATGACTAGTTTGAGTGACAGAAACATGAGTCTAGGGGATGTGCTGTTGCCACAAGGGGGAAAACAACGATAGTTGTGCCCGCGGGTGCAAGGATTGTTTACTTTACGCAAAGTTCTTTTAATGCAGTTGTTTGTTGCTTTGAGTTTACACTATGGGTGGGACTCGCAACTTAATACCAGCGAGATGTTCTGGATAGATATCTCAAGGTGGATGATTAGTAGTAGATATTGATGGATTTCGGTCTACTTACTTTGGTGTACCGCCCATGCTTTGAACCTCAACCTTTCTTGCAATGTAGTCAGCATTGGTTTGCGTTTGTGGTCCTGTCAATTGCCCAGCTGTAATTCGTTTACCTCACATAGCTTTTTTATCGTGTTTTGGGAGAGAGACATCACTAGTGAACATCATGAGACTCCGGTCCATATTACCATCATTGATCACATCCGCTATTTACTTTTCGCTTTTATTTACTATTGCAAACATTATCTATCACTACTATCATTTGCGTTTAATCCTTTGTGAACTACAAGGCCGGAGGGATTGACAACCTCTCTGTACTCGTTGGGAGCAAAGTTATTTGTATCTGTGTGCAGGTCCACGTTGATTGCTAATATTTGGCGCCGTAGCAGTTGACACCTTCTTGTTGAACCTAGGAGTCTCTGGGGATTCGATCCTTGGTATCTTTGCCAAGGGAAAAACTTCCGCAACACTACATCTCACACCTTCCACTTGGGGTAACCAATGAGGGGCGAGAAGCCTAGCAGCACCTCCAAGGTTTAAGTGATGACTAGATATAATGATTTCAGAATAAACGATATCACAATCATGCAAAAGACAATGCTACTTTGGGACAATGCACATTACACTCAGAATGACAATCATGCTCTCAGTAGTTGGTGCTTTTAAAAGAAGGTGGAGACTCTCGAACCGTGGCTTTTGTTGGCAAGGTTCAAAACCCGTAGTCGGAAACAAAGACAAAACATGTATCAGAGCTCTTGGTTTTAAAAACAGAGGTAATAATATTTTTTTTAGATCATGCATGTTTCGTCAACGAATGCTAGCAGACAACTCAATCACTTCTTGAGATGGACAAGTTTCGAGGAACGGCTCTCGAATGAGGACGATCACATCCTCTTAATCTCCTTTGTTTATCACTGCCAAAGTTTTCTAATTTCTCATGAACAAAGCGTGAAGGAGGGTTTGTTTGTTATATTATTTTTGAGCCAGGCGCACTCAATGCCAGTTCCTTCTCGTATTATGGGTTTGCACATTATACATGCAATCCCGGGGTGAGGCTTGTCCAACTTAAAAAGATTATGAATTAACTACTACTTCCTCATGAACTTAAAACAGAGGCACAAAATAGGAATGCTTTTTCTTTGAATAATTTCGAGATGGTACATGCAAGTCTCCGTTAGGAATAGCAGGTAAATACCATGTAGGAAGGTATGGTGGACTCATATGGCATAACTGGTTTAACAGAATTTGGATGCACAAGCAGTCAGTCCGCTTAGTACAGGTGGAGGTTAGCAAGAGACTGGGAGCGACCAACTAAGAGAGCAATGACGGTCATAATCATGCAGAGCGACAAAGCAACATTGATTCAGGCATGGAAGTTATATCGCTACTCAGAAACAAAAGATCATCAAGGCTTGACAGACTTTCTTTACAGTCTTAAATATGCGTGAGCATACGCCAAGTCAATCAAAGAAAATTCTCGAAGGAAGATATTACTAAACCATACCACATCGTAGGCAAACAAATCATGTTGGTATTCCAATAACACATTGGGAACCCCCCAGCTATTTGAGACTAACCATAAGGAAACATGAACTACTAAGCGCCATTATGCACGTAGCATCTTTATCATAGACATATCAACCAATGCAACGGAAGAAAACTCTCTTAATAAGATAAGCATGATAACTAGAGAGAGTTCAAGCAACCAACTAAACAAAAGCTCTTTAAAAAGATAAGCATGAAAACTAAGAGCTAAGCATGATAGTAGCTATTGAAAGACAAAGAACACACACAGCAAAGATAGACATGAAAATTCTATGTTATGTTCTAGGTAGAAGTGGAGCGTGTTTCTCTCCCACATAAAGAAAGCTGAGTTCCGACTCGTTATGAAATGCTAAAGAAAACTAAAAGCAAGACGCTCCAAGCATAGCACATAACACATGAAGTGATAAAAATATAGTGGAACGAAAGACGAACTGATAATGTTGATGGAGAAGGGGATGCACGGGGGCATCCCCAAGCTTAGACGCTTGAGTCTCCTTGAATATTTCTTCGGGGTGCACGGGGGCATCCCCAAGCTAGAGCGTTTGACACTCCTGGATCTTTTTATCATCTTCCCTCGCACACTTGAAAACTCCCTTCATACATAACTCATCATAATCTGATTAGCGAGGTTAGTACCCATAATAAAATAATTGTTCCTTGCTGGAAATAAAGATATTCTTGAAGGTCTACTGTTTCTCAAGATTGCCAAAAGGTTTTTGCAAAGAAAAAGCAAGCTCTAGGTTTGCAAAATGAAGGAAAGGCAAAACAGGAAAGAATCTGTGAAAAACAGAACAGCACGTAGTATATGATTTTTTCGGGGCACTTCTGAAACTCTAATCAAAAAACACAGAACAGACGCACGAAAGAAAATTATATAGAGCTCGCTGTCGAAAAAATTCAGACCAAAAAGATGATCTGGTGATTTTATACAAATTTTTCTATCCAAGGACAGAATCTGTTTCCTGGACAGCACGTCACAACTTTTGAACTTTCTAGCAATCAGAGGCTACACTTGGCACAAAATTGAAAAGCAAAGATACAATGATGATGCTACTGTAGTTAACAACATCAAGACACAACTAAAGCAAAATAAAAATTTATTCGTGTGGGCTGCCTCTCAAAAGCGCTTTCTTTTATGCCTTTAAGCTAGGCATAATGCATAGAGATCAAGTTTTATCAAGAGTAAAAGAATAGCTAGCTCGTATAACGGACTCAAAAGGTAACTTAATCTTCTTTCGAGGGAGGTGTTCCATCCCTTTCTTGAGAGGAAACTGGAATTTTATATTCCCCTCTTTCATGTCAATGATAGCACCAACGGTGCATAGAAAAGGACGTCCCAAAATAATTGGACACGAAGGTTCACATTCAATATCCATAATAGTAAAATCAACGGGAACATAGTTGTCATTGACAATGATAAGAACATCGTCGATCCTCCCCAAAGGTTTCTTTATGGAAGAATCAACGAGACGAACACCAAAAGAACAAGAATCAAAAGGTTTCAATTTTAGCATATCATATATTCTTTTGGGCATAATGGAGGTACTAGCTAAAATATCACATAAAGCATAGCAAGAGAAGTTGTTTATCTTAATTTTATTCATAGGATCCCAACCATCTTCTAGCTTTCTAGGTATGGAGGCTTCTACTCTAAGTTTCTCCTCCCTAGCTTTGATAAGAGCATTAGTGATATGCTTTGTGAAGCAAGGTTAATCGTGCTAGTGTGGGGATCTTTAGCCATTCTTTGTAGAAAGGTGACAACTTCTGAGATACTACAATTATCAAAATTAATTTTATCATTATTGGGCAGAATTGTAGTGTCATCTTCTTTATTTGAGTTGCTCTCTATTATAAGAGTTTGAACGTCTTCCCAAGTTTGGGGAAGCATAGGAGCAACTTTAAAATGAGGCTCATACTGTTTTCCTGGGAGACCATGCCATGGGCATAACTCTCCATCAAGACTAACATAATCACAAGGTTTATTACTTTTGTAGATCCCGACAGTGGTGATTGGCGTAATGGAAGAAGGGGTGCACTCCTACCATCTAGTGTTTTTGGTGGAACCCATAGCAGCAAGCAAGCAAGATAACTATTTTTGTGATTTTCGATAAAAGATACTAAAGCAAAAACTGAAAGGTAAACTAACAAGACTAAAAAGCAAAGGTAAAAGATAGCGTGCAACTCCCCTATCCTGAAGAGTCGAGTCCCCGGCAACGGCGCCAGAAAACTTTGCTTGATGGCTTCTCGCCCCTCGTTGGTTACCCCAAGTGGAAGGTTTGAGATGCAGTGTAGCGGGAGTTTTCCCTTGGCAAAGATACCAAGAATCGATTTCCCCTGAGACTCCCAGTTTCAACAAGAAGGTGTCAACTGCTAACAGCGCCAGATATTAGCAATCAACGTGGACCTGCACACAGATACAAATAACTTTGCTCCCAACGAGTACAGAGAGGTTGTCAATCCCTCCGGCCTTGTCATTTACAAAGGATCAAACGCAAGTGATAATAGTGATAGGTAATGCTGCAATAGTAAGTAAAAGCGGAAAGTAAATAGAGGATGTGATCAATGATGGTAATATGGACCGGAGTCCCATGATATTCACTAGTGATGTCTCTCTCCCAAAAGACAATAAAACTGCTATGTGAGGTAAACGAATTACAGCTGGGCAATTGACAGGACCATGTGCGCAAACCAATGCTGACTAAGTTGCAAGAAAGGTAGAGGTTCAAAGCATGGGCGGTACGCCGAGGTAAGTAGACCGAAATCCATCTGCATCTACAACTAATCATCCACCTTGAGATATCTATCCAGAACATCTCGCTGGTATTAAGTTGCGAGTCCCACCCATAGTGTAAACTCAAAACAACAGACAACTGCATTAAAAGAACTTTGCATAAAGTAAACAATCCTTGCACCCGCGGGCACAATCACCGTTGTTTTCCCCCTTGTGGCAACAACACATACCCTAGACTCATGTTTCTGTCACTCAAGCTAGTCATCGAGGGGCATGAACCCACAATCAAGCATAACATTCCCTCTTGGAGTCACTACCTACTACTTGGCCAAAGCAATAAATAACAATGGAGAACATGCAAGAATTACTTACGAACATAAATATAAAAGAGGTTATTCAAATATATTACTCAAACACAATCTGAACATAATCTAACAATCCATCGGATCCCAGCAAACTCATCACAGCAACAGCATAAGGATTACATATGTGCCTCGATCATGTAGGGCAACTCACGAGGACTAATTAGTGAAGCACAAGAACGGGAGGAGAACATCACATAGCTACTGGTCATGGACCCATGGTCCAAGGGAGACTACTCACAACTCATCCGGGAGGCGTCCATGGTGGTGGAGAAGCTCCCGGTGGTGATCGTCCCCTCCGGCAGGGTGCCGGGAAGAGTTCTCCTGGTGCTCCCGATCTTGGAAGCGCGACGGCGGCGGAACAGAGATGAGATCACGAAAAAGGGTTCCCGTCTCGATGGTTTCGGGACACGATATAAATATATGCCAAAGGGGGGCATCAAACGAGGCTCGGGGGGGCCAGGCGCCCCCCCGGCGCGGCCAGGGGGGCGCGCCACCAGGGCGCTTGGAGCCCTGGTGGCCCCCCTCCGGCTGTGCTTCGGGTGCCTGGTAGCTTCTGGAACGCTGATTTTTTATATAATTTTTCCGGGATTTTTCTGGCAGTTCTCGTAATGGGAAAACCTGAAATACAAAAAACAACTGAAAACAGAAACTGGCACTGGGGTGCACTAAGTTAATAGGTTAGTCCAAATATGATCAAAAGTGTATGGAAGTGTATAAATATCATAGCAATATCACCCAAAAGAGGCATGGAGCAAGCAGAAATCAAAGATACGTTTTGGACGTATCAGACCTCTAGTAAACTACAAACACCAGAAACTAGTTGCAACTCCTGGACAGAGATCATGTTGATTAATAAGTCGAGAGAGTCAATTAAGGATCCCAATGTGTGGTAGTAGCTGTTTCATGGACCAACCAACACAGAACTCAGTTCCTGAGGACGGCTGCAATGAGACAACCCACCATGTACTCCTACATGGCCTCTCATCGCTACCTTTACCAAATCGTGTTCACACACATTAGGACATGTTCATCCCCCTTCCAATTCATCCCCGATGAATCAGACCTGACACAACTCTAAGCAATAGCAGGCATAACCAGAAAGCATGAATGAGTAGGCACAACATGGCTCAAACAACTCCTACTCATACTAGTGGGTTTCAACTATTTACTGTGGCAATGACAGGTCATGCAGTGGAAAAGGGGTTCAACTACCATAGCAGGTAACAGTTGAAGCGTTGTTGTCCTAATGCAGTAAAAGAGAACAAGAGCGAGAGAGTGGGATTGTATCGGAATGCTCAATGGGGTTTTGCTTGCCTGGCACTTCTGAAGATAACATTGGGTCTTCATCGGTGTCATCGATCACATCGTCGGAACACGTCTACTGAAAGGGAACAACACCGGCAACAGAGAAAGAAACACAATCAATGCAATGCACAATATGATGCATGATCATGACATGGCATTATGTTGTGATTTGAGCTAATGGAACTAGCAACAGGTTAAATGAAGTTGGTTTGAATCCAAGATTCAAATTCAAACTCCATATGTGATTATTTAAATGCCATTTAATTGATTTGACCTAAACAGTGGCTGTAAGTTATTCAAACATGCATGAAAATGCCATAAACAGATTCCTTGGACTTTTCTGATCAATTTTCATATATAAAATATTTTCATCCGAGCTATAGATTATTTTCTATGAATTTTAGAAGTTTTGACTATTTTCTGAAATAAATAAATCATTTCTGATTTATTTTAAATTACAGAAAATAGTTACTGCGTCAGCATTAGGTCATGCTGACATCAGCAGGTCAACTGGTGGGTCCAGGTCAAACCTGACCAGTGGGGCCCACTGGTCAGTGACACAACTAACTAAACTAACTTATTTAATACTAACCTAGTTTAATTAGCCGGCGGGGCCCACATGTCAGTGAGTCACAGGGTTAACTAATTACAAATTAGCACTAACCAAAAATTAGCAGGGCACTAGGCCCACCTATCAGTGACTAACCTAACTAACCAGATTAATTAGCAATTAACTTAATTATCTTAGCTAATTAGAGGCGGGGGGGGCACGCGTCAGTGACCCAGGGGGTCAACTGAGTTAGCCCGGGTCAAACTCGCCGGAGTTGACCCGTGGCTCGTCGCTGGCAGAGCCAGAGACGGCGGAGGGCGTCGGGTTTCGCCCTCAGGCGACCAAACGAGTGGCGGAAAGGCTCTACATGGAGCTGGGACTCGCCCGCATCCATTTATGCCATCGGGAGGGGCTGACGTCGACCCGCCTCGCCGGAAACAAGCTAGCGGCGGCGGCCGAAATCGGGCCTCGGTGGTTTCAGGGCTGCGGTGCGCTAGGGGAGGGGCTGAGGGGCTTGGTCGCGTCTACGGGTCACCAGGAGCATGCTGGTGCCACGGGTTCGAGCGGAGGGGCTCGAGAGCATGGGGCTCGTCGGCCATGGCGGACGACGGCGTCGGGTGCTCGCGGGGCGGCGGCTACAGCTCGCAAACGAGACGGAGGAGAGGGGGGTTAGGGTGAGTAACTCACGGCGGAGTCGAAGAAGGTCGCAGAAGGCTCGGGGAGGCTGCAGACGTCGCAAATTTGACGGCGAGGTCGCCGGCGGCTGGAGGTTGAAGAAGGGGCGGGGTCAATGCTGTAGGGCTCCCGCGGTCGAGTGGGCCGACGGAGAGGATGAGGGAAACACGGCGGAGCCCGGGGGCGTGTCGGAGAGACGAGGGGGAGGCTGTGGCCGCGACAACGGCGAACGACGGTGATGGTGGCGTTCGGCCGCGCGTGTGAGGGAGGAAAGGAGAAGAGGGAGATGTCCAGCGAGAGAGAGAAGAGAAACAGGGTGGCCAGGGCGTCGCGCTGGCGAGGAGAGAGGGGCCGGAGCCTTGCCACCGCGAAGCAGGAGGTGGCCGCGGCTCGGCTGTGCGCGCGCCACGCACCGAGCCAGTAGGCGGGAGGAAGACGACGCGCGAGGGGGTGGGCTGGGCCTGGCAGGCCGGCTGTCTGCAGGCTTCTAGTGGGCTGCACAGGTAAGGCTAGGTTAGTTTCTGTTTTCTATTTTTAATTACTATTTTCTATTTGTTTTACTCTATTTTGATTTAGTACTAATACTAAACCATTTTTTGTTGCTTCTCAAATTATTTGTGGAAGCAGTATGGATTGTCCCAAAACTCCACAAAATGTTTTCAGAATAATTGGAGCATTAAAAATAATTATCGGATTTATTTGCTCCAACTCAAATACATTAGTGAATTAAATTAAAGCCCAAACAATTCCCCATAAATGTTCAATATTTTTGGTTTGGACCAAAACCCTTGCCAAAATTATCAAACATTACTGAAGGCAATTTTTCGGTTCATTGAAAATATTATTAGTTTAAACCTAATTGCTTTGATTTGGTGCTAGGATTTAGTCATCCCCATTTCAAGTTTAACAGAATTTAAAACATGATGCACAGGCAAAAACTATCCTAGGGCAAAGTAAAGCTAGGGATGTGACATAATGTTTCATCATGAAAGTAAATAGTGATGATGTCATTTATGTATTCTTTATTAATGACTCTTCACTTCAAAAACTTGTTGTCATGTTTACTAAGCTCAGATTTTGCTTGAGGGCAAGCGAAGTATAAGATTGAAGGAGCTGATACATACATTTTGTATCACAATTTCTTATATAATTTGCCCTTATCAATGATATTTTTCACATTATTGTTCAATTCTAATGCATTTTCCCATCAATTTTTATGTTATACCCACAGAGGAAAATTCTCAGGAAATTACCTCACAACTGGAAAACTAGTCAAAAGCAACAAGAAAATAAAAAGTATTTCTCTGAACCTCCACAAGGATCGTGGATTTTTGTGAATTATTTTTGGAGGAAAAGAAGCCATGGGCCAGAAGATTGACGAAGGAGGCGGGTAATAGGGCCTCCACTCGCAACTATGTGACAATGGCGGGCGACCTCCATGGAGGTCTTTTTCTTAAAAAACGAAAAACATATTTTAAAGTTTCAAAAAATTCTGAAAAAAGCTTACATGTTGACACTGATGTATTCTACAACTGTGTATATTTTGAAGATGAAATACATTATGGCGAGAGCTACAAAAGAAAGACAAATCTCAATTTTTCAAACTCATGAACAGTAAAAACACTGTTCACTATTAGAAATGCAGGATTCTCTCTTTTTTGTGTAGCTCTCACTGCAAGGTATTTCATTGTTAGATTTTATACTCATGTTGATAGCATCCATATGAATGTTTTAGAATTTTTCTAAAAAAAATTGCAACTCCAAAATATCATTACCTAATTTTTTTAAATATCCACCTCCATGGAGGTTGCCCGCCAAAAGTCCACACTCCTCCACCCACCCCTAGAGTGTGTGGGCCTGCGGCGTGGAGCCCCTAGGCATCACCTTCCGATACCTTATTCCTTAAATTATGATCTGATCTAAAACGATTGTGGGATTTTTCCTCCACCGTCTGCAAGGTCGAACCGAGGCAGAGCACTTTTGCCCTCTGGCAGGATGATTCTGCTGGAGATCCATCCCTCGGGAGGGTGAATTCAAAGCCATCATGGTCACCAACACTCTGTTCATAATTGGGATGATAATCTCCATCAACATCTTCATCAGCACCATTATCTTCATCAACTCCCTTCACCCCATCTTTCTGATCTATAAACTTTTATCTTAGATCGGTTGTAGAGTATAGCGTCTAGTGTTGGTTACACCTTGTAGTTGATGCTTAGAAGTTTATTTATTTAAATATTCATATGTTCAGATTATTAATCATATATTTATCTCCACTGCTCATGGAGAGTGGCGTTTTGGCACATGAGAGCGCGCGCTCCTGGTTTTTACATACTCACAAAGTTGTTTCGTGAAAAGCAAATCCAAACAAGAACATGGCATTATACATACTCACAAAGTCGTTTCGCGAAAAACCGACAACTTATGTGTCGTGTGTGAAAAAGAAAAAATCCGATGTAAAAAAAAATGCTTTTCACAAGACATTCTTTTGTCTTTTTTACACAAGCCATAAAAATGTTGGTTTTCTCCGGAACTTGATGTGCACACATATATTGTCGAGATGTATGTGCTAATTTTTTGTTTGGAATTTTATCACACTTTGAAATATATGTTTTTGCATGCAGGAGCGCACGCTCCCGGGAGCATCAAAGGATTTCTGACTGATCATGATTCATATGATGTGTTGCGAGTAGTTTCATTATGTTCTCGGGGGCATGGGATAAACCTTGTTGCTAGTAATTTTTTGAAGTTGAATCTAGTTTAATATTTTGTTATTATGTCGTGGTCTAATTCTTTAGTGGTGATGCGTGTACGTCAACTGCACGTCACTTCACCTTTATGGGCCTAGAAATGTACATCGTGTGATTAATTAGTTTATTTATGAATGGGCGGTTGGAGTGACAGATACTACCGTACACTAAGTTTTTGAATTCTTGCATGAAGGGTGTTGGAACCCTAGAGTTTATTGCTTTGGTTAGATCTTAGATGTTATCTTTATTAGCCACCACATCTCGCCTTGCGGCCGCTCTCCAGGGAGGAAAGAGTAACCTCGTCGCCTACGTCATCCGGGGGTCTAGAGTTTTCCTCGACACTACTCACGAGAGTGACACGGGAGAAGCGCTTTCTTCACTAAGAACATTCACCGGTTCAAGATAATAGATACATGACACAGACTCGTTAGCACATCTTTCAAACACATAGAAAAATGACTTGGTAATCTATGTACCAAAACAAGCATAGATTTCATGCAACCACGTAATAGCAAGAGGTTCTTGATCACAACTTTATAAGCATAAACAGAGAAGCCGCCCCTTGATCACATCTTTTGAAGCATCAAGAGAGAAGCAGCGAGCTCTAACTTGATATTGCAGCTCATGGGGATACTTATAATTAGGCTGTTCAGAAGCACCACCTCACTCGACAACTATGAAATGAAAGGCAGAGCATTCACAACATAACACTGTAGTGTCGTAAAGAAGGTTTGTAAAACCAGACTTTGTTTGAGCCGAAGTTGAGAATAAACAAAGTCATCACAATTGAAACTGGCAACTAAGTTGCCATCCATATCAACCTGAAATACCCATTCGCCAAAATTGTCCACCATGAGCACACCACCATCCAAAGAAGCGACCACCGCACAACAATGATTGTTAAAATTTCCAGACTTCAAGACAAGCTCAGCAGCCGGCAACTCAACCCGGTATTTCACGGTCCACACCTCACTCTCATTGTCCGGCGCAACCCAAATATCAATGGTTGTTGATGCATCATTTTAATTGGACATACTAAGCATTCCATCCATCTCAAGCAGTTCAGTGCGGCCAAAAGCAGCAACTACCGGAGCACGTCTATATCTGAATGTCTCTGTTGTGGTGTCGAATATCATTATCATGTTGCTTGCGTTCTCACCCTGGTTTAGGTGCCAATATAAATTACCACGAAACATGATGGGTGAGTTAAATATCCGCTTCTCCACATCCAAGCCCCCTATGTGCATCGGCGGCTGGCCAGAGCTTAATGAGAAGACGTAGGAGCCATCTTGGGATTGAGGTAAAATATTTTCATACCTCAACTTTTGGGCCCAGTACAACAATAGTCGGTACTCGCCGGTAGAGCTGTGTAGATAAATCGCCAAGAACGTAAAACCAGAAAGCTGTGGGAGGAGAGCATACTGACGAGTTGCTGGGTTGCAGATGCAAAGGTACCTCTTGATGGAGAGGATGAGGAGGCCGTCCCAACAGGCATGTGGAAAGAAGACAGTGTTGGCAAGTTGGACGATGGGCTGTGTTAAACATGTATGTTATAGAGAATTGTGGGCGCAACCTTTGTATCTTGCGCCATAAGTATAAGAGATAGAGATAGGCTTTTTCTTTTGTTTAAATCTGTCTTATCTCTTCTTCTCAATCTTATCTCTGTAACTCCCTTCGGTTGGCTATCTCCACCGAATCTGTAACCCTCACGATCTCCTACGATCGTCCCAATCAATATATATAGGCAGGCTTTCATGTATGAGGGCTGAGACGCTTCCATCATTCTCTACATGGTATACAGAGCAGGCTCTTCCGATTGCATCTAGCTCATACTGCTGCTTCATCTCCATCGTCCCCAACCTACATTCTTCAGCCCTCCACCCATCCCCTCATCGCCATGTCCACCTCCACCGCCTCAACCCAATCTGCTCTCAACTACAACACCTCCGAGCCGCTTACCCGGACGAACTATGTTCTCTGGAAAGCACAAGCAAGATCCCAAATAATGGGCGCAAGCTTGTTTGGCTACATTGACAACACCATCCAGGAGCCTCCCAAGATCATCACCACCAAAGATAAAGACGACAAAGATCAGGTCATCCCCAACCCTGCTTATGCCCCATGGCTTGTCCAGGATCAATAGATTGTTGCTTACCTTTTGCGAAATCTGTCCAAGGAAGTCCTTGTTCAAGTTGCATCGCTCGAGACGTCGCATGCGATATGGACTGCTTTGGCCACCATGTTCTCTGATGTTTTGCTGTCCAAGGCAAACAATCTTCGCGCCGCACTCACCAAGTCCCAGAAAGGCTGCCTCTCGGCCTCAGCATACTTCGGTCACATGCGCTCCCTCTCCGATGACCTCGCGGTGGCGGGCAAACCACTCAGCTCATCTCCTTCATCATCGCCGGACTTGACATGGATTATCAACCCATCATCTCAGCGCTGGACGTCCGCACCGAGCCCATCACCGTCAACATCCTCTTCTCCCTACTGGCAAATTTCGACCAGCGGGTCGAGATGTTTCACGACAATGGCAATGGTGGCTTCAAATCATCCGCCAACGCTGCATCACGGGATCGCTCTGGTGGTGGCAAAGGAGGCTATCGCAAGGGAGGTGGCCCCAGTGCATCTCGTGGTGGCGGCGGCGGCCAAGGTGCTGGTGGCGGCTACAACTCATCTAGAGGGGGCGGTGGCTACAACCCTAACCCTATTGGTTCGGGTGGAGGCTACGGTGGCTTCCACAAGAACAACGGTGGGGGATACCAAGGTGGTGGTGGCGGCCACTATCATCAGAACGGGCCTGGTGGTGGCAACAGCAACAATCGGCGCCCCCCGGCAATAACAATCGGGGGCGCAACTTCCAAGGTTATGAAGGATATGAGGGAAAATGTCAAATTTGTAAGAAAACTAATCACATTGCCAAAGATTGTGATTGGCGTTACGCCGATGACAACAGCTCCAATTCCCAGAGAAAGAAAATTGCAGCTGCAGCTGATGTGTCATATGGAGTGGACACCAACTGGTATATGGACACAGGCGCCACAAATCACATCACTGGAGAACTTGAGAAGCTAAAAATGCATGAGAAATACCATGGCCATGATCAAGTCTAAACTGCGGCAAACGGTGCAGGTATGGAGATAAGTCATGTTGGTCAATCTTTTATCAAAACCCCACACAAAAACCTTGAGCTCAATGACATCTTATATGTCCCTAATGCTTCCAAAACCTTGTTTTCTGTCCATCGTATTTCTCTTGATAACAATGTGTTTCTAGAATTTCACCCATTCTTCTTTTTGATCAAGGACCAGGTCACGAAGAAAATCCTTCATAGGGGTGTCAGTGTGGAAGGCCTCTATGCTTTGCTTCGCAAGTATTGCCAATCCAATAAACAAGTGTATGGTGCCATCAAGCTCTCTGCTGAACGATGGCACAACCGCTTAGGTCATCCATCTTTTGCTACTATTCATCGGACATGGAGTTTCTACACCCAGGAGCAAATGCTCCTGGTGTGAACAGTAGTATCAAAAAAATTCAAACAATTCTGAATTTTTTGTATGACATACTTTCGCAAATGTTTGACGTGCATGCAAAATTTCATCACGAAATCACATCGGTGCAAGTCGTGCCGAAAAAAACAAAATCGATGCACTGAAAATGTAACTTACAAACGCATTTTGGAGCTTTGATTTTGTTTTTTTCGGCACGACATGCACCGATGTGATTTCGTGATGAAATTTTGCATGCACGTCAAACATTTGCGAAAGTATGTCCCTAAAAAAATGCAGAATTTTTTGAATGTTTCTTGAATTTTTTTATTGTACTGTTCACACCAGGAGCAAATGCTCCTGGGTGTAGAAAGGTACTTCCGCTGTTCATCGCATTCCTAGTAGAAATAACCGCCCAATTGTTGGGGAGAGAAATTTAGAAGCCATTTGTGATTCATGTCAACGAGCAAAAAATCATCAATTACCGTATCCTGTGTCTACTAGTGTGTCTACCAAACCATTACAACTTATTTTTTCTGATGTCTGGGGTCCTGCACCCACGTCTGTTGGTAGGCACTCTTACTATGTGAGCTTTGTTGATGACTATAGCAAATACACGTGGATCTATCTTCTTAAGAAACGCTCCGACGTGTTTCAGGTGTTCCACAATTTTCAAGCACTTGTCGAAAGGAAATTTGCTAGCAAAATTCTTTCCGTACAATCTGACTGGGGTGGTGAATACGAGAAGCTGAACTCTTTTCTTCAAAAGATAGGTATCTCTCACCAGGTGTTATGTCCTCATGCACACCAACAAAATGGTTCTACCGAACGCAAGCACCGACACATTGTTGAAGTAGGCTTAGCTATTTTAGCTTTTGCCTCCATGCCACTAAAGTTTTGGGACGAAGCATTCCTTACTTCCGTTCACCTCATCAACATGTGGCCTAGTCGCACTATATCCAATGAAACTCCCACCGAACATTTACTTCATGTCACACCAGATTACACCACTCGTCGAGTCGTTGGTTGTGCCTGTTGGCCCAACCTTCGTCCATACAACACTCGCAAGCTTAGTTTTCGCTCTAAGCAATGTGTCTTCCTTGGGTATAGTGCACAACACAAGGGAGTCAAGTGTCTCGATGTATCCAACGGACGTGTTTATATCTCACGAGATGTTGTCTTTGATGAAACTCAGTTTCATTTCAAAAAACTCCACCCTAATGCCGGTGCTCTTCTTCGGAAGGAAATCCTTCTCCTTCCATCTCATCTCTCCGGCGTCCCTTTTGTGGATGATGATAATTGTTCTGACCAAAATTTGACTAATATATCTCCTGCTGTACCTGAGTTTTTTGTTCTAGAAAGAAACATCGACGAAAACTGTGCAGGAGACCCTGAGATGCACACATACGATCGGAGTGGATCCTCCTTGGGATCGGTGCGCTCGATCGTGTCAGGTCCGACCGCATCTCCCTTGGGATCGGCGGCACGTCAGGAGGATCAGGCCGACCCACTATCCCCACCTCCGCGCCAATCCTCGTCTGCCACGTCTCGACGGGCCCTTGAGCCGACTCCCCAATGCGCCATGCGCCAATCAGGGGCGGGGGACCAACCAACCGAGCGGTTTCCACCGGTCCCACATGTCTACACCAGGCGGCAAACATCATCCTCTGTCGCCGCGTCACCTGGGCCAGGCGTGGGGTCTGCGCCAGATCGGCCTCGTGCGTCCCACCCATTTGGATCCTCTGCAGCCTCACATGCGCCGTCCTCTACTACTTCTGGCGCAGAGGATCCCAGTCGCTCTGGTGGGTCCATTCCATCGGGATCTGGTGGATCCCTTGTGCAGCAGGATGCCGCTCCGCCTGGATCTTTTGTGCCAGGAATAACAGGGCCTCGCACGCGTCTTCAGGCAGGAACTCTTCAGCCAGTTAATTACAAAACCAAATATGGTTTAGTTGTTTCTGCTGCATCTACACGTGAACCACGCACTATTGTTGAGGCTCTTGCTGATCCCAAGTGGAAACAAGCTATGGATGAAGAATTTCATGCTCTTCAAAGAAATCACACCTGGCATGTCGTTCCTTCTCAAGCAGATCAAAATGTGATTGATTGCAAGTGGGTTTATCGCAGCAAACGTCGGTCAGATGGTACTATTGACCGTTATAAGGCCAGACTTGTTGCGAAGGGGTTCAAGAAGAGGTATGGACTTGACTATGAGGATACTTTTAGTCCTGTTGTTAAGGCTGCTACTATTCGTCTTGTACTATCCATTGCCGTGTCCCGAGGTTGGAGTCTTCGTCAGCTAGATGTGCATAATGTGTTTCTTCATGGTGTTCTGGAAGAGGACGTATATATGAAGCAACCTCCTGGGTTTGAGGATAAAAACAAGCCTCGTCATATCTGTCGGCTTGACAAATCACTATATGGTTTGAAACAAGCACCCCGAGCATGGTACTCTCATTTGAGCTCAAAGTTACAAACACTTGGTTTTATTCCTTCCAAGTCTGATACATCTTTGTTCATTTACAATAAGGGACACACGATCATTTTTGTGCTTATTTATGTGGATGATATCATTGTCACCAGTTCCTCCAACAATGCAGTAACAACTCTTTTGAAAGATTTGCACTTAGATTTTGCTCTCAAGGATCTTGGTGATCTTCACTTCTTTCTGGGTAGTGAGGTGAAAAGAAATATAGAGGGTGATCTTCATCTATCTCAGGAAAAATATGCAACTAATCTTTTGAGCAAGGCAGGGATGCAAGGCTGTAAACCATCTCCAACACCGCTTTCTAGCTCAGAAAAATTGTCTCTTGCTGAGGGTGTCCTCTTGAATCAAGAAGATGGCACCAAGCACAGAATTTTCATAGGTGCACTCCAATATCTGACGCTCACTAGGCCTGACATTTCTTTTGCAGTCAACAAAGTATACCAGTTTCTTCATGCACCAACTTCTGCCCATTGGACAGCTGCTAAGCGTATATTGAGATATGTCAAGAACACTCTAAGTGTTGGGCTAACCTTCAGCAAGTCTTCTTCTACTCTCGTTAGTGCTTTTTCTGATTCTGACTAGGCAGGATGCTTGGATGACAGAAGGTCAACTGGTGGATTTGCAGTTTTCTTTGGTCCTAATTTAATCTCTTGGTGTGCAAAGAAACAAGCAATTGTGTCACGTTCAAGCACTGAGGCAGAATATAAGGCACTTGCAAATGGAACAGCAGAAATCATATGGGTTAAGTCTATGCTCAAGGAACTTGGAATATATCCCACACAAACTCCATGTATTTGGTGTGATAATCTTGGTGCCACATATCTTTCTGCTAATCCTGTTTTTCATGCAAGAACCAAGCATATTGAAATTGATTATCACTTTGTGAGGGAAAGGGTTGCCAACAAGGAGTTGGAGATTCGGTTTGTTCCCTCAAAGGATCAAGTCGTGGATGGATTCACAAAGGCTTTGCCCACATGACAATTTGAAGAATTCAAGCGTAATCTAAACTTGAGAAGTTCTGATTAAGGGAGGGTGTTAAACATGTACAGTATGTTACAGAGAATTGTGGGCGCAACCTTTGTATGTTGCGCCATAAGTATAGGAGATAGAGATAGGCCTTTTCTTTTGTTTAAATCTATCTTATCTCTTCTTCTCAATCTTATCTCTGTAACTCCCTTCGGTTGGCTATCTAAACCGATTCTATAACCCTCACGATCTCCTACGATCGTCCCAATCAATATATATACGCGGGTTCTCATGTATGAGGGTTGAGACACTTCCATCATTCTCTACAGTCCGAAGCTGGTCAGCTGCCCGATGGTCAAAGGGGATGATGTCTAGAGACTCCCCGCTATAGTTGTGAAGGAGTGGCAGGGTAGGCTGATGGCCATGATGAACGAGGAGGAAGTCACGCGTGGAGGTGGCATGGCGCCAGGCATGGCAGACGACGCGGCAGCGGAGAAGGGACTTTGGGGGCAGGAGAACTAGGATCTCCCAGATGATGATCTCGTCCGGGAGGATGCGGCTGGGAGGTGGCGATCCTGCTCTTGCTCCCTTGGCCATGTCCTAGGAGGTAGGAGCGGAGCAAGAGGTGTGGTGGACGTGTGTTTTTCCTCTTTCACCTAAATAACATGAATGTATTTGCCTGGGCTTGGGTGTCATCCACTTCTCTTTTTTCAGAACCTGGGTATCATGGACTTGAGGACCTGGGTGTCATCGACGAAGGTATGCACGAGGCATGTGCAATTACCAATCAGGAACCGAGGATTTGCCATCTTATTGTAATTTACTTTTGCAATTCCACCTATTTGGCTGTGATGATGTATGTTGGGGATATAATACGTGGAACCGTGTTGTTAAGCTGTATTGTCATCATTATAGATCAAACCATGAACTAATGTGATAATTTTTCACATGAATGAAGACTAAGGGTATTTCTAACTGATCCCTAAAAATAGAGGAGTGAACGTGGGAGTAAACCTTGGTGGAGTATATTTACTCCACTAAATTTTAGCCAGACACATCCGATCCCCTAAATTTTACGAAGTTAAACTTAAAATTTCATCGAACACTTGCACGCGTACTCTCTTGACGGCAGGACAGGCAAGGCAGCGATGTAGCTCTCGCTCGCGAGGTAGAAGTCTTCCATGTTGGCCTTGTTGAGCACCACAACGCCGGCCCGACGCAGCCGATGCACCATGCGGCATCTAACCTCGCTACTGTCACCTCCTCGATCTGGAAGCCATGGGCATGAGCGAGAGCCCGGACGAGCACCAAGGCGGCGATGAAGTCTGGCTGCATCCGGGACCAGCCACCGGATCTCGTCGGTGAACCCTGACCCAAACCTGACCATCCACACACTGTCTCCCTTGCGCACGCGGCACTTGGCATCCAGGTAGGCCAGCTAGTACCACACCGAGCTTGCTGCTATCCTTCTGCCCCGCAATGTGCAGCAGCCTATGCCTCGCGAACGAGAGCATCTACGCAAGTAGCTTCGACGTCGGGAGCACGAGGGGCTCGCTGCGTGGTCCTCCTGCTGCACGCACTCGTAGGAGCGGTACGTTGTCCCCCGCATGCGTGCGCACCACCCGGGCCACGCGGTACCGCGCGTCTCGCTGGCAACGAGAATGACATCCTTGGACAGCGTGATGCGCGCTCGCCCGCCGCGTCATCCTCCTACTGCACGCACCCGTATGAGCGGTCGTCATGCCTCGCGTGCCTGTGCACCACTTGGGCGAGGCGGTACCACGCTTGTCATGGCCCTGCGGGGGACGTGAACTACAGTACCACGGATGCGCCCATCTGTAAGAGGCAGTATTGAAGCAGCATTGCGCACTCGTTGTTGGAGTAGTAATCCGAGGTGAGAATATTCGTCAACGAGCCTGGTATCCTCCCTCTTGTGTTTCTCTTCCTCTGGCAGCCGGAGCTCGCCGAGCTAGGCCATAGCACCCATAGCTTGGAGAGAGCCGAATCTCGTGGGGATGAAGATGAAATCGGGCCCAACAACACGAGTGAGCAGAAGCAGCAGGGCCGCCACGAGCAGCAACTGCTGGCCAGCGACCGGGCAGATGTGTGCGAAGGGGGTTGGGGAGCACAAAGTTTCTTTGTAGCTCAGGCTATGTGGTACCCCTTATCTTCAGAAAACCACACTCGTTGGGGAGGGGCGGAGCAGGCAGAGGTGGGCGGGGGTGGGGGGTCCGAGGAAGGGGGCGGGTGGAGGGCTAAAATTATTACTCGAGATTGTTTCACTCGAGTATATTTAGGGTGAAGATTGGGGCTTTTACTCCACTACGACGGATTGGGGATCGGTTAGGTGCGCGTTATAGAAGTAAAACCATCATTTTACTTCTCTTACGCCGGACATGGGAGAAATGCCCTAATGAGGACTTGATGGCCGTCCGTCTGTCGCCGCCGCCCCCGCCGTCTCTGCCAAAACCTGACTAGATGCTTGTCTTGACCTCCGTCGCTTTTCTTTTATTTTGTTTGGACTTGTTGAGCTGTGCCCTCAGCAGAACCTCTATAATTCTTTGTGAGACTTGGGTGTGTGTGTTTGGACTAGTCCTTGTATGTGTGCTCTCTGGCGGTTTGCTTTATTTATAAAGTGGGGCGAAAGCCTTTTTCCGTAATGAGGACTTCAGGAGGTACCAGCATGGTTCTCATTTTTATTTCGGATACTTCCTTCTGTTGAAATATTTGAATGAAATGAATTTGTCCCAAATTCAAATTGAGTTCGAAGCTTTTTACCAAAATTCCTCAGAAAACTTTTTGGATTTTCGGTCAAATTGAAGTACAAAGGCTAGTTCAAGTGTTTTCCCCTACCACTGTCGGCTAGGGTTTCTCTCTCTTAGGCAATCATGATCGCCTTTGAGTCTTGCCCGCAT
>LR738714.1:713400083-713415588 GCA_902687465.1 Secale cereale | reverse complement strand
ATATATATACCTAATTAATATCTAGCTAATTCATCTAAAATTGACATTAATATTTAACAGCTTTTCCATATAATTCATCTAACATTAACATTCTAACACATTCGTATATATCTACGTAATTCATCTAACATTAATCTAAACAACAGAAAACAGAAAATAAGTAAAAAATAATGTGTGTGTGTGTGTGTGTGTGTCACTAGTAGAAAACAGGGCTTTGGTCCAGGCCTGTCCAGCCCATTAGCCCCGGTTCAATCTAGAACCGGGTCCAATGGGGGCACTGGACCCGGTTTGTGAGCCCAGGGGGCCGGCCGGGCCACGTGGGCCAATGGTCCCGGTTCGTCTGGACCTTTTGGTCCCGGTTGGTGCGACGAACCGGGACCAATGGGTCTTGCTCCTGGCCCACCACCATTGGTCCCGGTTGGTGGCATGAACCGGGACCAAAGGCACCCTTTAGCCCCGGTTTGTAGCACCAACTGGGACCAATGAGGTGCCTATATATACCCCCTCGCTCAAGAGCAGAGCACACTGCTCTGTTTTTTTTTTCTGGCCGAGGGGGAGAGGGGTTAGTGGTGCTCTAGCTCACCTCCTATGCACACAACGTGTTCGATGGAATGCCCGAGCCACACTAGTTAAACTTTTCTCCTCTCGAAGCTCTATTTTCTCCAAGATTTGTCTATGTTTAGCGGTCCGTCACGTCCCGTCCCCGTCTTCGCCGCCGTCGATCGCCCCCGCCGATCTCGTCACCGGCACCACCGTGGTGAGCCTCTTGTTTTGTCCATGCTTTTCTTACTTTTATTATTGCTTGTTATTATTGCTTTAGATAGATATTTGTCTAATTTTCGTACGTTTATTATTGCTTGTTATTATATAGTACGATATTTTTGATATCCGCCCACGTGGGCCCTCGTCTTGTCTACGATTCGGATGTCGTATATTATCTTTAATTTATAACTATTTGTTTTAGTGTTTATGATAGTTATGTCGACCAACCTGACATGCATAGATGTTTTATTATGTCTAGGAGGTAGTTGAACCGGAAATTCCAACCGACCCTCTTGTGGGGAGGTTAAATTTAGTTGAAGAGGCACTACTAGGAAAAGGCCTACTAATGGCGCACCTAATTTGGCCATTAATGGCGCATTAGTGGTGCGCCATTAGTGCCACGCCATTAGTACATTTTACTAATGGCGCACCTCTTGTGCGCCATTAGTATCTGGTATACTAATGGCGCACCACATGTACACCATTAGTGTGCACAGTAGTGCGCCATTAGGATGCCTCCTAGGGGGCCATGTATACCCAGGTGCTTTGGCATACTAATGGCGCACGCCAGCAAGATGCGCCATTAGTAACTTCGGCATAGTAATGGCGCACTGCCTAGTAATGCGCCATTACTATCCTTTGGCATACTAATGGCGCACTGTGATGTGATGCGCCATTAGTATGAATATTAGGTTTTTTTTTATTTTTTTATTTTCTGTTTTTTGCACAGGTTACAAAATGTATAATTGGAATATAGACAGCACACATCAACAACAGATTCATCGAATACAATAGAAGATTAGTCTCTGAATACAATTCATCATATTAGTCTCCGAATAGAATTCATCATATTAGTCTCCGAATTGAAAAGACCGAACAAAGATAGAACATTACATTACAAGTCTCGAGACCGCGAGTAGCGAGTTTGTCTTCACATTACAAGTCGATATCGATCATCTAAACTACCATCACATAGAAGAGAGATGTGGTCATCACGATGAGCATCATCACGATGAAACTCGTCTTCATCCGGTTCCTCCAACGCTCCCTCCCCTCTCCCGCTACATAGCGGACGTATCTAGATTCCGCCTCGGCCCTAGTGGTGTACCCTTTGTAACTGTTACCGCTGAATCGGTGAACCTATCTCCGACACTCCTCCCAGTAGTCGTAGACTCCGGGAACCTTACCCTTGTACACGACATACGACGGCATCGCTATGCACTAGCCAAAGAAGAAAGCACAAGACGGTAATTATGATGTGCTAAGGTTGTTTGCCAAGCATGGAAGAAAACAACAACAAAACTATAATACATATTACCAGCACGTACAGTATAAGGTTGTTTGTGCTTCATCCTACATACAACTCACACAAAAAACTTCTCATTTTCACATGCTAGATGGGCCTTTGTTTTTTTATCATCTGTACGCTAGGTGGGCCTTTGTTTGTTTTTTAATCATCTAAGCATCTCTGCATTGTAGATGCCCTTGCGACCATCGCGCGCTAACCACAACCATTGCTGGCGGTTCCGTTTCCCCGTGGTCGTGCGCGTGCACGTGTGTAAGAGGAGGGGAACGGGCACCGGCCGCATCGCCCACCCCATTTCCCCCAAATCGCCTCCCTCCCCCTCCTCTCTCCTCTGCCTCGTCGTCTCCCTCACCGGCCACCCCACCTGCTCGCTCACCATCACCGCCTACCTCTCTCCTCCTGATTGTTGCTCGGATGGAGCAAGGCCGTGGCGAAGCTGCCATGATAGAAGGAGGTGCTACATCCCCACGCGCCGTGGACGAGAAGAAGGTGGCCGTGGCGGCGGGTGTGGAGGAGAAGAAGGTGGCTGTGGCGGCCTCCGCCGTGCCGGAGCTTGGCGTGACGGCGTCCAGCGGCCCATCTCATGGACCTACGGAGGCCGGCGGCGAGCACGTGGACCTGCAGGTAATCCTTGCCAGCAGTCCCCTCCGTTTCTAGTTACCCCCATTAAGCAGTAGATTTAGATGTTTGATTGATTGATTTATAGTGAAAGGTTAAGTTTGGTGTGATTGTTCTACTAGTTAGGGTTTTTGATTTAGATGTTTAGTTGGGGGTTTTTGATATTGGATTCAATTATAGCCACTGATATGTGGAATCTATGATTGAATTAATCATCCAGTGGATGTAGTGTGGTGAGGGTTTTTTTTGTATTGGATTAATTTATAGGCAGTTATATGTAGAATCTGTGATTGAATCATCCAGTGGATGTAGTGGTTAGGGTTTTCTAATTAGATGTTTAGTTAGGTTATTTATATTAGAATATGGATTGCCGCATGTGCTCAGATTATGTTATGTGTTGTATATGTTGTTAGATTTGTTGTGCATATTCCCTCAATTAATTGTTAGATTATGTTATGTGATGTGTTATATGTAGTTAGTAGTATAATTGAATTAATTACTTATATTGCAGAATGAGGTAGCTGTTGGCAACAAGAGGAAGTTGGACATTGCTGGGTTCAACGACCCGTCTGATTCTGACGACGACGAGGAGGTAACCCCAAGCTATTTTTTGGCCCTGTTTGGATGCATAGGTTAGAGCTAGTTTGGGGTGCTTGCCATGGATCTCTTCAAGGTCTACTACATCTAGCGTACCAGTTCAATGTCGTAGCTGCTACTATGTGTTTTGGTAATAATCATGTTCTGTGTTCCCATTTATCTAGGACTGGGAGCATCGACCAGGCACAATTCGCTTGATGTTATTATGTTATTATGTGAACTTCTGCCTGTGATTTGAGTTCAGTTTGGTTAGATTTACCTGTGCTCTATTTCTGTTTAATTAATTCCTGGACGTTCATAAATAGCTATTTGATGTTTGTTTATTAAAATTCCAGTAGATGGCAGTTATCTGATGTTTGTTTGTTCATTAAATTCCAGTAAATGGCAATTATCTGATGTTTGTTAATTACATTACTCTAAATGGGAAGTATGTATTTATGCAAATCATTTGTATGTGCAGTACAACTCTGGAGATGAGGTGGAAGAGTGGAACCACAAGTACTTCATTGAGAAGGAAGCCAACAAGATTAGGGAGAAGGGGAAGGCGGCGTACTACAAGTGGGGCAAGTTCAGGTGCCCATACTGCACCACTAAGCCAATTCCCAAGGATGGGATGTATGAGCACCTTACGTCGCATGCACGCGGTTTACAGACGAGTGGGAGGGACCTGAAGATCAGGGCAGAGCATGCAACCCTCCTGAAGGCTATGAGTCCCATGTAGTCACCCTCTGTGAAGTTGATGATGTTTAACTTTTGCGCTACTAGCTAGTATGGTTGTGAACTGTGAAGTGTTTGTGATCGAACTGTTAAGTAGAATGGCAGGTTAAGTACTATGGCAGACTTAATTAAACCCCATCTAGTATGTCATCCATATGTTTAATTTTCCTAGTATGTCTCTGAAGTATATCAACTGTCTAGATGCCGGCAGACTCTTAAGTACCCCATATGTCCTATTTTTCGAAAAGTCATGCTAAAATTGACGGAAAATTTCAGCATGACCTTTGCTGAAAATAGGACATATGGAGTACCCGAATTTGCCGAAACGGAAGTTAATCAACATTCCAGCAACATTGTCCATCAACTTTTCACTGAATGAATGTGTATTGTGACGATAAATGGAACAACCGTAGATATTATTATTTTCAGTGCAATGTCCTAAATTTCAAAACGAGGATTATCCACCCGTCCTTAACCTACTAACTTGGTTCTCCAGAGTACTTAACAGTTAAACATAATGTCCAAATTAGACTGCCAAACCACCAAGACTTGAACAAGTATGAGCATCAAATCGAAGTTGCAAAAGTGCATCATACAGGCACGAGCAGATTTGACATGAACAAGCACAAGAAAATAAAACTATATGCATCATACATGTGCTAGCTAATAAAATTGAGATGGAGCTCACCAACGACTTGCAGCCGACGAGGTCGAGGAGGACGCGAGGTGATGCTGGAGAGGCGGTGACGAACCAGCCGCTGCCGGAGCCTGAGATGGGAGGCTGTGACGAACACACTGCAGCGCGGATCTTAGCACTCCATGAGCTTCGATCTAGTCGTCTTCAAACTGGACCATCGGCGATTCGGCGACACAGCGGGCACAGTGGGCACGAGCCAGCGGGCACAGCGGGCACAACTGGAACATCACCTCCGGTATGCGTACTCACCCAGTTTGCAGCCGACACAAGCTTGGAGGAGGATCGAGGTGGAGAGAATGAAGGGAAAGTGAGTGGATAGGTGTGGCTGTCCAAAATATCTAGCTGTCCTACTTTACTAATGGCGCACCGGCCATCCATGCGCCATTAGTAATCGACGTTACTAATGGCGCATTGCTGGCTGGTGCGCCATTAGTAGTTTTGCAACAAAAAGAATAAAAAATATAATAAAAAAAAGAACATTTATGGTGCACGTTACTGTTGGTGCGCCATTACTAGTTACAACTAGTAATGGCGCACTTTGTCTGGATGCGCCATTAGTATGTTTGGACAGGCGCACAAGTTCAAAAAAAAATCTTTTTGATACTAATGGCGCACCCTGGGCCAGGTGCGCCATTAGTAGTTTGAGCTCTAATGGCGTATCAGATGTTGGTGCGCCATTATTATATACTAATGGCGCACTGCCTGTATGGTGCGCCATTAGTATCAATTCCATCTATAGCCCTTTTCCTAGTAGTGAGGAAAACATTTCCTTAAAGAAAAAATTGGAAAAAATGGAGGAGGAGAAGATGGAATTGGAGTTGCATGTTGCGGAAGTCATCGATGATCACAAGATCAAGATGAACCCTATTGTCGAGAGGTTAAATTTAGTTGAAGAAGAAAACAAATTCTTGAAGGAAAAAATAAAAAAAAATTGAGGACGAGAAGATGATATTGGAGTTGCATGTTGCGGATGTCGACGATGATCACAAGATCAAGATGGATGCAATGCGGTTGAAGATTAGAAAGATTAGAAAATATGCCATTCATACCGAGGCTTGGTATCATTATGCCGTTGGATCAATTGTTACCTTGGTTGCGATTATGATAGCATTTGTTTTCGCATTGAAATGTTTTACATAGTTTCGATGTGTATGGAGAGCTATATGTTGTTAGATGAGAACTATATATGTATGTACATTGGTTTGAATGTGATGATAAACTTTTATTAATTTGGTCACTTAATTATCTATTTATGATGTTTAGTAATGGTTTTTGACACACTTTATTATATAAAATGCACGCAGATGAACTGGCAATGGATGTACGGTTACAGACACACCTCCGAGTACATTAAGGGCGTGCATGAGTTTCTAAATGCGGTTGAGGCAAACAAGCAGAATGGTTTTATGTGTTGTCCATGCACTAAATGTGGGAATACGATGTCTTACTCTAACCGGAAAATCCTTCACTCCCACCTGCTTTACAAGGGTTTCATGCCACACTATAATGTTTGTACGAGGCATGGAGAAATAGGGGTTATGATGGAAGATGGCGAAGAAGAAGAGTACGATGACAACTATGTGCCCCCTGAATACGATGATGCTGCAATGGGGGGAGCTGGTGAAGATCAAGAGGAACCAGATGATGTGCCCAATGATGCTGGAACGGGTGAAGCTGCTGAAGATCAAGAGGAACCAAATGCTGATCTCCGCCGGGTCATCGTCGACGCAAGGACACAATGCGAAAGTCAAAAGGAGAAGCTGAAGTTCGATCGCATGTTAGAGGATCACAAAAAGGGTTGTACCCCAATTGCGAAGATGGCAACACAAAGCTCGGTACCGTACTGGAATTGCTGCAGTGGAAGGCAGAGAATGCTGTGGCTGACAAAGGATTTGAGAAGCTACTGAAAATATTGAAGAAGAAGCTTCCGAAGGATAACGAATTGCCCGACAGTACATACGCATCAACGAAGGTCATATTCCCTCTAGGATTGGAGGTGCAGAAGATACATGCATGCCCTAATGACTCCATCCTCTACCGCGGTGCATACAAGGATCTGAACACATGCCCGGTATGCGGTGCATTGCGGTATAAGATGAGACGAGATGACACTGGTGATGTTGATGGCGAGCCCGCCAGGAAGAGGGTTCCTGCGAAGGTGATGTGGTATGCTCCTATACTACCACGGTTGAAACGTTTGTTTAGAAACAGAGAGCATGCCAAGTTGATGCGATGGCACAGTGAGGACTGTAAGAAAGACGGGAAGTTGAGAGCACCCGCTGACGGGTCGCAGTGGAGAAAAATCGAGAGAAAGTACTGAAAGGAGTTTGCACAAGACCAAAGGAACGTATGGTTTGCTTTAAGTCCGGATGGCATTAATCCTTTCGGGGAGCAGAGCAGCAATCACAGCACCTGCCCCGTGACTCTATGTATGTATAACCTTCCTCCTTGGATGTGCATGAAGCGGAAGTTCATTATGATGCCAGTTCTCATCCAAGGCCCTAAGCAACCCGGCAACGACATTGATGTGTACCTAAGGCCATTAGTTGAAGAACTTTTACAGCTGTGGAATGGAAACGGTGTACGTGCGTGGGATGAGCACAGACAGGAGGAATTTGACCTAAAGGCGTTGCTGTTCGTGACCATCAACGATTGGCCCGCTCTCAGTAACCTTTCAAGACAGACAAACAAAGGATACCACGCATGCACGCACTGTTTAGATGACACTGAAAGTATATACCTGGACAAGTGCAGGAAGAATGTGTACCTGGGCCATCGTCGATTTCTTCCGACCAACCATCAATGTCGAAAGAAAGGCAAGCATTTCAAAGGTGAGGCAGATCACCGGAAGAAGCCCGCCATGCGTACCGGTGATCACGTACTTGCTATGGTCAATGATTTACACGTAATCTTTGGAAAGGGCCCCAGCGCACTAGCTGTTTCGAATGACGCTGAGGGACACGCACCCATGTGGACGAAGAAATCTATATTTTGGGACCTACCCTACTGGAAAGACCTAGAGGTCCGCTCTTCAATCGACGTGATGCACGTGACGAATAACCTTTGCGTGAACCTTCTAGGCTTCTTGGGCGTGTATCGAAAGACAAAAGATACAGCTGAGGCACGGGAGGACCTGCAACGTTTGCACGAAAAAGACGGCATCCCTCCGAAGCAGTATGAAGGTCCTGCCAGCTATGCTCTTACGAAAGAAGAGCAAGAAATCTTCTTTGAATGCCTGCTCAGTATGAAGGTCCCGACTGGCTTCTCGTCGAATATAAAGGGAATAATAAATATGGCAGAGAAAAAGTTCCAGAACCTAAAGTCTCATGACTGCCACGTGATTATGACACAACTGCTTCCGGTTGCATTGAGGGGGCTTCTACCGGAAAACGTCAGATTAGCCATTGTGAAGCTATGTGCATTCTTCAATGCAATCTCTCAGAAGGTGATCGATCCAGAAATCGTACCAAGGCTAAGGAGTGATGTGGCGCAATGTCTTGTCAGTTTCGAGCTGGTGTTCCCACCATCCTTCGTCAATATCATGACACACGTCCTAGTTCATCTAGTCGACGAGATTGTCATTCTGGGGCCTGTATTTCTACACAATATGTTCCCCTTTGAGAGGTTCATGGGAGTCCTACAGAAATATGTCCGTAACCGCGCTGGGCCAGAAGGAAGCATCTCCATGGGCCATCAAACAGAGGATGTCATCGGGTTTTGTGTTGACTTCATTCCTAGCCTTAATAAGATAGGTCTCCCTAAATCGCGGTACGAGGGGAGACTGACTGGAAAAGGCACGCTTGGAAGGGACTCAATAATATGCAGGGACGGATATTCTTGGTCTCAAGCACACTACACAGTTCTACAGAACTCTACATTAGTGACCCCGTATGTCGACGACTGGATTACATGTGAACACATCAGGACTTTCAGCAGTTGGTTGGAAACACGTCTCAGAGGTGACAACACTGTTTGTGATGAGTTGTACTTGTTGTCCAGGGGACCATCTTCGACTGTATTGATTTACAAAGGATACGAGATAAATGGGAATACATTTTACACGATTGTCCAAGATCAAAAGAGCACCAACCAAAACAGCGGTGTCCGCTTTGATGCAAAAACCGAGAGGGGAAAGGACACATATTATGGTTACATAGTGGACATATGGGAACTTGACTACGGACATGATTTAAGGTCCCTTTGTTTGAGTGCAAATGGGTCAATCTGTCAGGAGGCGGGGTACAGGTAGACCCACAGTACGAAATGACAATAGTGGATCTGAATAATCTTGGATACACTGACGAACCGTTCGTCCTAGCCAATGATGTGGCACAGGTTATCTATGTGAAGGACATGTCTACCAGACCGAGAAAAAGAAAAGATAAGGAAGCGAATACATCATACGATGAGCCAAAGCGCCACATAGTTCTTTCAAGAAAAAGGGACATCCTGGGAGTGGAGGGCAAGACAGACATATCCGAAGATTATGAAAAGTTTCATGAAATTCCTCCCTTCAAAGTCAAGGCTGACCCAAGCATCCTGATAAACGATGAAGATTATCCATGGTTACGGCGCAATAAGCAAATGACACAAGCGAAGAAAAAGTGAAGACTTTTTTCCGGAACTATTATGATGATACCATGCCAACTTTGTAACAGACGAGTATGATACCATTGTCCATTTGTAATATTCAAATTTCAATACTACTTGCACTAACAGAAAGTTTGTAATTGGTTTTACCAGAAAGAATTAAAAAATAAAGCAAAAAACAAAAGAAAATAAATAATGCAGAAAACAAAAAAAAACTTGCAAAAAAATAAAAATAACAACAATAAGTATTTCATTGTAAGTAGAAACAAAATAAAATAAATAAAGCAACAAAGAAAAGAAATAATTTCAAATTTAAACTATTCAAATTTGAATACTACTTGCACTAACAGAAAGTTTGTAATTGGTTTTACCAGAAAGAATTAAAAAATAAAGCAAAAAACAAAAGAAAATAAATAATGCAAAAAACAAAACAAAAAACTTGCAAAAAAAATAAAAATAGCAACAATAAGTATTTTGTTGTAAGTAGAAACAAAATAAAATAAATAAAGCAACAAAGAAAACAAAGAAAGTTCATAATTTTTGTGACCTAAAAGAAAAAAGAAATCACTAAAAAACTATAAGTATTTAGTTCTAAGTAGAAATGAAAAAAAATAGAAAAAAAGAAAAAAAAATGCCACCACTAGTAGAAAACAGGGCATTGGTCCAGCCCATTAGCCCCGGTTCAATCTAGAACCGGGACCAATGGGGGTACTGGACCCGGTTCGTTAGCCCAGGGGGCCGGCCGGGCCACGTGGGCCATTGGTCCCGGTTCGTTTGGACCTTTTGGTCCCGGTTGGAGCGACAAACCGGGACCAATGGCTCTTGGTCCTGGCCCACCACCATTGGTTCCGGTTAGTGATATGAACCGGGACCAAAGGCAACCCTTTAGCCCCGGTTCATAGCACCAACCGAGACCAATGAGGTGCCTATATATAACCCCTCACTCAAGAGCAGAGCTCACTGCTCTGTTTTTTTTCTGGCATAGGAGGAGAGGGGTTAGTGGTGCTCTAGCTCACCTCCTATGCACACAACGTGTTCGGTGGAATGCCCGAGCCACACTAGTTAAGCTTTTCTCCTCTCGAAGCTCTATTTTCTTCGAGATTTGTCTAGGTTTAGCGGTCTGTCACGTCCCGTCCCCGTCTTCGCCGCCGTCGATCGCCCCCGCCGATCTCGTCACCGGCACCACCGTGGTGAGCCTCTTGTTATGTCCATGCTTTTCTTACTTTTATTATTGCTTTAGATAGATGTTTGTCTAATTTTCTTACGTTTATTATTGCTTGTTATTATATAGTGCGATGGTTTTGATATCCGCCCACGTGGGCCCCTGTCCGGTCTACGATTCGGATGTGGTATATTATCTTTAATTTATAACTATTTGTTTTAGTGCTTATGATAGTTATGCCGACCAACCTGACATGCATAGATGTTTTATTATGTCTAGGAGGTAGTTGAACCGGAAATTCCAACCGACCCTCTTGTGGAGAGGTTAAATTTAGTTGAAGAGGAAAACATTTCGTTAAAGAAAAAATTGGAAAAAATGGAGGAGGAGAAGATGGAATTGGAATTGCATGTTGCGGAAGTTATCGATGATCACAAGATCAAGATGGACCCTATTGTCGAGAGGTTAAATTTAGTTGAAGAAGAAAACAAATTCTTGAAGGAAAAAATAAAAAAAATTGTGGACGAGAAGATGATATTGGAGTTGCATGTTGCGGATGTCGTCGATGATCACAAGATCAAGATGGATGCAATGCGGTTGAAGATTAAAAAGATTATAAAATATGCCATTCATACCGAGGCTTGGTATCATTATGCCGTTGGATCAATTGTTACCTTGGTTGCGATTATGATAGCATTTGTTTTCGCATTGAAATGTTTTACATAGTTTTGATGTGTATGGAGAGCTATATGTTGTTAGATGAGAACTATATATGTATGTACTTTGGTTTTAATGTGATGATGAAAATTTATCCATTTGGTCACTTAATTATCTATTTATGATGTTCTGTAATGGTTTTTGATACACTTAATTATATATAAATGCACGCAGATGAACCGCCAATGGATGTACGGTGACAGACACACCTCCGAGTACATTAAGGGCGTGCGTGAGTTTCTAAATGCGGCAGAGGCAAACAAGCAGAATGGTTTTATGTGTTGTCCATGCACTAAATGTGTGAATACGATGTCTTCCTCTAACCGGAAAATCCTTCACTCCCACCTGCTTTACAAGGGTTTCATGCCACACTATAATGTTTGGATGAGGCACGGAGAAATAGGTGTTATGATGGAAGACGGCGAAGAAGAAGAGTACGATGACAACTATGTGCCCCCTGAATACGGTGATGCTGCAATGGGGGGAGCTGGTGAAGATCAAGAGGAACCAGACGATGTGCCCAATGATGCTGCAACGGGTGAAGATGCTGAAGATCAAGAGGAACCAAATGATGATCTTCGCCGGGTCATTGTCGATGCAAGGACACAATGCGAAAGTCAATAGGAGAAGCTGAAGTTCGATCGCATGTTAGAGGATCACAAAAAAGGGTTGTACCCCAATTGCGAAGATGGCAACACAAAGCTCGGTACCGTACTGGAATTGCTGCAGTGGAAGGCAGAGAATGCTGTGGCTGACAAAGGATTTGAGAAGCTACTGAAAATATTGAAGAAGAAGCTTCCGAAGGATAACGAATTGCCCGACAGTACATACGCAGCAAAGAAGTTCGTATGCCCTCTAGGATTGGAGGTGCAGAAGATACATGCATGCCCTAATGACTGCATCCTCTACCGCGGTGCATACAACGATCTGAACGCATGCCCGGTATGCGGTGCATTGCGGTATAAGATCAGACGAGATGACCCTGGTGATGTTGATGGCGAGCCCGCCAGGAAGAGGGTTCCTGCGAAGGTGATGTGGTATGCTCCTATAATACCATGGTTGAAACGTTTGTTTAGAAACAGAGAGCATGCCAAGTTGATGCGATGGCACACTGAGGACCGTAAGAAAGACGGGAAGTTGAGAGCACCCGCTGACGGGTCGCAATGGAGAAAAATCGAGAGAAAGTACTGGGAGGAGTTTGCAAAGGACGCAAGGAACGTATGGTTTGCTTTAAGCGCGGATGGCATTAATCCTTTCGGGGAGCAGAGCAGCAATCACAGCACCTGGCCCGTGACTCTATGTATGTATAACCTTCCTCCTTGGATGTGCATGAAGCGGAAGTTCATTATGATGCCAGTTCTCATCCAAGGCCCTAAGCAACCCGGCAACGACATTGATGTGTACCTAAGGCCATTAGTTGAAGAACTTTTACAGCTGTGGAATGGAAACGGTGTACGTGCGTGGGATGAGCACAAACAGGAGGAATTTGACCTAAAGGCGTTGCTATTCGTGACCATCAATGATTGGCCCGCTCTCAGTAACCTTTCAGGACAAACAAATAAAGGATACCATGCATGCACGCACTGTTTAGATGACACTGAAAGTATATACCTGGACAGGTGCAGGAAGAATGTGTACCTGGGCCATCGTCGATTTCTTTCGACCAACCATCAATGTCGAAAGAAAGGCAAGCATTTCAAAGGCGAGGCAGATCACCGGAAGAAGCCCGCCATGCGTACCGGTGATCACGTACTTGCTATGGTCAATGATTTACACGTAATCTTTGGAAAGGGCCACGGCGCACTAGCTGTTCCGAATGACGATGAGGGACATGCACCCATGTGGAAGAAGAAATCTATATTTTGGGACCAACCCTACTGGAAAGACCTAGAGGTCCGCTCTTCAATCGACGTGATGCACGTGACGAAGAACCTTTGCGTGAACCTGCTAGGCTTCTTGGGCGTGTATGGAAAGACTAAAGATACAGCTGAGGCACGGGAGGACCTGCAATGTTTGCACGAAAAAGACGGCATCCCTCCGAAGCAGTATGAAGGTCCTGCCAGCTATGCTCTTACGAAAGAAGAGAAATAAATCTTCTTTGAATGCCTTCTCAGTATGAAGGTCCCGACTGGCTTCTCGTCGAATATAAAGGGAATAATAAATATGGCAGAGAAAAAGTTCCAGAACCTAAAGTCTCATGACTGCCATGTGATTATGACGCAACTGCTTCCGGTTGCATTGAGGGGGCTTCTACCGGAAAACGTCCGATTAGCCATTGTGAAGCTATGTGCATTCCTCAATGCAATCTCTCAGAAGGTGATCGATCCAGAAATCGTACCAAGGCTAAGGAGTGATGTGGCGCAATGTCTTGTCAGTTTCGAGCTTGTGTTCCCACCATCCTTCTTCAATATCATGACACACGTCCTAGTTCATCTAGTCGGCGAGATTGTCATTCTGGGGCCCGTATTTCTACACAATATGTTCCCCTTTGAGAGGTTCATGGGAGTCCTAAAGAAATATGTCCGTAACCGCGCAAGGCCAGAAGGAAGAATCTCCATGGGCCATCAAACAGAGGATGTCATCGGGTTTTGTGTTGACTTCATTCCTGGCCTTAATAAGATAGGTCTCCCTAAATCACGGTACGAGGGGAGACTGACTGGAAAAGGCACGCTTGGAAGGGACTCAATAATATGCAGGGACGGATATTCTTGGTCTCAAGCACACTACACAGTTCTACAGAACTCTACATTGGTGACCCCGTATGTCGATGAACACAAGAACAGTCTGCGCTCCAAACACCCGGAGCAGTGCGACGACTGGATTACACGTGAACACATCAGGACTTTCAGCAGTTGGTTGGAAACACGTCGCAGAGGTGACAACACTGTTTGTGATGAGTTGTACTTGTTGTCTAGGGGACCATCTTCGACTGTATTGATTTACAAATGATACGAGATAAATGGGAATACATTTTACACGATTGTCCAAGATCAAAAGAGCACCAACCAAAACAGCGGTGTCCGCTTTGATGGAACAACCGAGAGGGGAAAGGACACATATTATGGTTACATAGTGGACATATGGGAACTTGACTACGGACATGATTTTAAGGTCCCTTTGTTTAAGAGTAAATGGGTAAATCTGTCTGGAGGCGGGGTACAGGTAGACCCACAGTACGGAATGACAACAGTGGATCTGAAAAATCTTGGATACACTGACGAACCGTTCGTCCTAGCCAATGATGTGGCACAGGTTATCTATGTGAAGGACATGTCTACCAGACCGAGAAAAAGAAAAGATAAGGAAGCGAATACATCATACGATGAGCCAAAGCGCCACATAATTCTTTCAGGAAAAAGGGACATCCTGGGAGTGGAGGGCAAGACAGACATGTCTGAAGATTATGAAAAGTTTCATGAAATTCCTCCCTTCAAAGTCAAGGCTGACCCAAGCATCCTGATAAACGATGAAGATTATCCATGGTTACGGCGCAATAAGCAAATGACACAAGCGAAGAAAAAGTGAAGAGTTTTTTCCGCAACTATTATGATGATACCATGCCAACTTTGTAACAAATGAGTATGATACCATTGTCCGTTTGTACTATTCAAATTTCAATACTACTTGCACTAACAGAGAAAGTTTTTAATTGGTTTTACCAGAAAGAATTAAAAAAATAAAGCAAATAACAAAAGAAAATAAATAATGCAGAAAACAAAACAAAAAAACTTGAAAAATAAATAGCAACAATAAGTATTTTGTTGTAAGTATAAACAAAATAAAATAAATAAAGCAACAAAGAAAATAAATAAAGAAAGTAAAATAAATAAAGCAACTCTAAATACAGCAAAAAACAACTTAGAAATAAACAAAGAAAATAAAATAAATAAAGCAACTCTAAATACACCAAAAACCAACTTAGAGGCGCTGCCCAGTGAGCCTGCAATGCCTATAGCACAGGATCCACCTGTACTATAAGGCCCAGCAAGCTCACAGGGCAGCGCGCAGAGTTAGGCCGAGAAGCCTGCATTTGAGAGGAGCTCGAGAGGGTGGGAGCAGCAGCCCTTATAAACCACTCTCGAGCTCCCTCAGCTAGCGAGGTGGGACTAAACATCCCACCGCACCAGCGCCAGCACAGGGCCTTTGGTCCTGGTTGGTGGCACCAACCGGGACTAAAGGGTGGCATTAGTCCCGGTTGGTGGCTGAAACCGGGACTAATGCCCCCCTTTAGTCCCGGTTGCTGCCACCAACCGGGACTAAAGGCCCCTCCTTCCCGCCCTTTGGGCTGCTGAAAAGGGACCTTTAGTCCCGGTTGGTGGCAGCAACCGGGACTAAAGGGGTG
>LR738714.1:713383226-713396708 GCA_902687465.1 Secale cereale | reverse complement strand
ACACTAGACAAAAGGTGACATGAGGGGGGCTAGGGTTGTGGATCGCCGAGAAGTCGGGGGTCGAGGGGTCGAGAGAGGTTGCTTAGCTAGTGTTAAAGTATTGAAGAATTCCATGACTTCATCATTTGCCAGAAGTAACCGGGGCATGTTTGTACGAAGTTATGCAAAGTTATTTTGGAACGGAGTTCCTGATAGGATAATCCGTCTTTTGTTACGAATTATCTTATCTGGGACTCCGTTCCAAAACAACTTTGGAGAGCTTCGTACCATCATGCTACTGTTACTTTCGCCTAATGATGAAGTATTGGTTTTGTTGAATCCTTTGACACTAGATAGACAAAATGTGACATGAGGGGGTCTAGGGTTTGTGGATCGCCGAGCAGTCGAGGGTTGAAGCTAGTTCTACGTTTGCCATTAATATATCCATCTGTCATGTTTGAATAATAATTGGCATGTTGTAAATATTTGTAGAAACAATGGACGACAACACCCGAGACCTAGCACAAGAAGCGATGTTGATGGACATAATCGCACACGGACAAAATGCCGTCTTGTCGTATCTCAACGACACCGATGAGCAGGTCGAACAAGAGCTGCGGCTGGAAGATCTAGGCTATGATATTGATGAATTCGGTGACCCAATGCACAAGGAAGAAGTAGACCGTGACGACGGCTCCGGTGACCCAATGCCGGTGCAAGAAGGAGACCGTGATGCTGGCTCCGGTGACCGAACCGAGTCCGGCCAGGAGGTATATATGTTAGTTAAGCATGTGCTGACTAGTTAATTGATTCATTCATTAACTCTCGTCTTTGTTCCTTTTTCTAGCCCTCCGGATCGAGCAAATCTTCGGTAAAGAGACGAGGAGCGAAGAAAAAGTTGAGGCAGGATGAAAAGTTTGAGATCTCAGAAATCTCGCGCTCCGGCGAGCCGATTGCACCCATCCGCACAAAGAACGCATTTGTTAATCAGTGCGGGGTTCTGGTTAGGGACAAGATCCCGATCAGCATCCATCAATGGTTAAAGCCGGCTGCAAATGACGCTCAGGTGACTTATGTCACTGATATGCAGAAAGAAGATCTTTGGACTGAGCTGAAGTCAAATTTCGTCCTACCGTGAGAGGTTGATCTGGCGAACCTAGTTAAAGAGGAGTTAATCAAGTCTGCTGCACTTTCGAAGATGGCGGACCAATTCAGGGCATGGAAGAAAAAACTGAATACGTTTGTCAAAGATAAAACGACTCCAGAATTCGTGGGCATATATGAGAAGATCAAAGATGACTGGCCCGCATTTGTGGCCCATAAGAAGTCGGAAAAGAGTCAGAAGATGTCGGAGACAAACCGGATAAATGCTGCGAAGAAGAAGCATCACCATCGCACGGGGTCGGGCGGCTACCTCGTAGCCCGGCCTAAGTGGGCCAAGGCTGAGAATGATCTGCTTCAGAAAGGGATCGAACCAGAGACAATGCACTGGCCAGAACGTTGCCGGACTTGGTTCTTCGGGGCTGGCGGAACCTTGGACCCTTTAACAGGGTGGTGCATTTGGACGGACAAGCAATTGGAAACACCACTCAGGAAGATGCGGCAGTATATCAAAGCAGCGCATGAAGGGACGTTCTTCCCCGACAGAGAGAATGACGAGCTGACAATGGCCCTCGGGAATCCTGAGCACCCTGGACAGACACGAGGCACGCCAGGCTCCCTTCCGTGGCGTGCTGGGTTTCCGGACGCAGGAGGCTACAAATGCCACGACAGGAGGAAGAAAATGGAGCTGACCGAAATCCAGGCGCTGCGGGCCAGAATACAAGCGATAGAGGAACGGGAAGCAAATCGGGAGAAAAGAATTGCCGAAGCTTCCCCCGAAGCTACCCCGCCATCTCAGCGGAGAAGCAGCGTGGCTTCCACCGACCTGCCAGAGCCTGCCTTGATGGCTACTGCCAGGAATCCTGTGGATGCTATCACGCAGGCACAAAATTGCCACCTTATGGCACAGTGGATGAATCTGAAGATCAAGGCGACTGCTGGCTCTGTTTATCCTTCTGGACCCGACGACACTTTTCACTGCCGGCCGATTCCAGAAGGATATGCTAGGGTGATGGTCGACGAAATAACGGAGGGATTTGAGGAGCTCCAACTTGACCACCCTATCGGTGAAGGGGAGACTCGGCTGGGTTCTTCACTGAAGACTCCATGCCTATGGCGGAAGGACCTAATCAACATTCTCAACTAGACGCCTCCGCCTCCTCCTCCTCCGACGACGAGTCAGGGCACTCCGCCTCCTCCACCGCCTCCTCCTCCGGCGAGTGACCATCAGGGCACTCCAGCTCCTTCTCCGGCGCGTGGCGGCACTCCGCCTCCTTCGCCGCCGGCGCGTGGCGGCACTCCGCCTCCTTCGCCGCCGGCTCGCCCGAGCAGACAGCCTGCTCCTCCTTCTCCGCCTAATCAGCAAGGGCGGAAGAGACCTGCCGCCGCTCCGGCTGCTCCTGCTCCGGCGCCTAAGCAAGTAAAAAAGACAGCCGCTTCGTCTGGTCCGGCGACGTCTACCAGTACAGCCAGAGGCGGGAGGCGATGCAGATTCGGTCCTTCTCTCACGCCTCTAGAGAAGTTACCGTACGAGAGGTCCGACGAGGAAAACACAAAGATCGCTGAAGGCGAAGTGAAGGAATTTTTTGAAGGGTTGAAAGCACAGAGACATCCACCTCCGGAGGAGAAGATAGATGCGGTGAAAGCAAATCGCACTCTTGCTGCCCTGAAGCAACCAGCGAAAAGTAAGCCGAAGGGCAACTATGACCGCATGATTCAAAAGACATTTCAAGATGCCAAGCGGTCGGGAAGTACAAAAAGTGATCAGAGGTTAGCAGAAGGACGAGCTGGGAAACAAATTGCCCAGCTCGGCGAACAAGCGAACCAATCGTGCCCCCCGCTCAAGGTGTCTAGCGACATGGTCGCTAATGATCCGAGGATGGTGCCCGGTTATACCAATCTTGCAGATTACGCGTCCGACGATGTACACTATGATTTCTTGGAAGTGCAGATACAAAGATACGAGTACGGGAAGCCTCTCGTCAAAAATGAAAGATCTCTATCAACGAATATGCGAAGATTGCATGATTGGTACTTGAAAATCTGCAGAGAGTCTGGGGGGAGGAATAACTTGTATTTGAGAGTTAAACCGGAGCATGACCTCGTTGGAATTGACCTGTTGCCTGTTCCATTTGAGGAGTTCTATCAATTTTTCAATCAATTGGCCCTCGATAAAACAACGGTCACCTGCTACTGTCTGTAAGTAGTACTACTTCTGTCATTAAGTTTCTCTATATAGCTGATCTTCATTGCATGTATTTATAATTATCCTCACTATATTATGCAGATTGAAGATCTTCGAATTGAAGAAAAGACAAGTAGGTGATATTGGGTTTATTAACACATACCTCATAGATGCAACCGAGGTTAAATTGCGTCCCGACGATACCGAGACCAACTTGCTACGATCGTTGGTGGTAAATGAAAACAAAGATATAATACTCTTTCCTTACAACTTCAAGTGAGTGTTAATGTCTTGTGCATATCTGGTTTCCCTTATATATCAGTCAAGGTTATAATGATGTAATTGATGATCTCATGCATTCGTGCGCAGCTTCCACTATATTCTCGTAGAGATTAAGCTTGAGAAGGGAGTAGTAACTGTCTTCGACTCTAAACGTAAAGATCCCGAGGAGTATGCGGACATGACTCAAATGCTAGCCAGGTAAGTTAAATCGATCAATATTATCCACCATGCATATAGATCAGCAACTTCATTTCTGATATCAACTAATTGTTTTCTTTGTCTGGCAGGGCTTGGAAAAAATTCACCAAAAAAGCTCCGGGACTGCCGAAGAAGCTACAATTTAGATACCCGAAAGTAAGTACTATATAGTAGCATGTTCCGCGCGCGCATCTCCTATATCTTGATTCAAGCGTGAAAGCACATTTGCTCCCTGGGTGGTTTTGGTAATTAAAGACAACATACTTTGTGGTTGGACTAATGCTTTTATCAAGTATGTTTCAGGAAATTCAATCACATTGGCATGGCTAAAGGGCTGAAGAAGTGGACCCCTCAAAATGCTAAGGCAAGCATTGGCAAAAGCTCAAGACTCCATCTTTGGTTTAGTGATCCAAGATCACATTGAGTCCATAGGAAAAGCCAATACTATTAAAAGGGGATGAGGTTGTGTTGATGATCTGGTTGCTCAAGTGCTTAGTGATATATCTCCTTCAACTATCAGCAACTTTCACTACTACACACTCATAAGTAATCTCGGACAAACCGATTTTCCAAACTCAGTCTCACCGAGATGAACCACCTCAGCCATAAGCCAAACCCTAGAAAAATCGGTCATTCCGAGTTTGAGATCGGTCTCACCGAAATATGGGCTGCCAACCTTCTGTAACCGTTTGACATCATTTCGGAATATCCGAGTTGATAATTTCGGTCTCACCGAAATTGGCATGTTCCTGTGTTTTCTCAAATCGGTCTAACCGAGTTTTCTTTCTCGGTCCCACCGAAAGTCCCAACGTTCATATCATTTACACTTTCGGTCTCACCGAGATGGTATTTTCGGTCCCACCGAAAACCCCAACGTTCACTATATTTGAACTTTCGGTCTGACCGAGTTTCAACTTCGGTCTCACCGAGATTGCTCAATTATGTGTGTAACGGTTGGATTTAGTGTGGAGGCTATATATACCCCTCCACCCCCTCTTCATTCGTGGAGAGAGCCATCAGAAAGAACTACCACTCCTACCGTACACTTTCTGAGAAGAGAACTACCTACCCTTGTGTTGAGATCAAGTTGCTCCATTCCTACCATATGAAACTTGATTTCTAACCTTCCCAAGTTGCTTTCCACTCAATCCTTTCTTCCACCACAGCCATATCATTGAGGAGAGTTGAGTGTTGGGGAGATTATCATTTGAAGCACAAGAGCAAGGAGTTCATCATCATCTACAACATCTATTACCTTTTGGAGGGTGGTGCCTCCTAGATTGGTTAGGTGTCGCTTGGGAGCCTCCGTCATCGAGATGTGGAGTTGAACCAAGAAGTTTGTAAGGGCAAGGAGATCGCCTACTTCGTGAAGATCTACCCCGAGTAAGGCTAGCCCTCCGTGGGCGTAGGCCATGATGGAATAGACAAGGTTGCTTCTTCGTGGACCCTTCGTGGGTGGAGCCCTCCGTGGACTCGCGCAGCCGTTACCCTCCGTGGGTTGAAGTCTCCATCAACATGGATGTACGATAGCACCACCTATCGGAACCACGGGAAAAATCATTGCGTCTCCAAATTGCGTTTGATCTTCTCCACCTCTCTTTACTATATGTGCAATTTACTTTCCGCTGCCCATACTCTAGAATTGCATGTGTAGTGTGCTACTTGACTTGTGTGTTATGCAAAATCTGCCAAAATCTGTCCTTGATAAAAGACAGAATTTTTATCTTGTCGAGTAGTCTAATCACCCCCCTCTAGACACTCTCACCTTCTTCGATCCCTCAATTGGTATCAAAGCCTTGGTCTCCATTGCTTTGGTTTACACACCATTGGAGGAAGATGGACGTGTCTACGTTTGGGAGTGTTAGCCATAGAGTGCCTGTTCTTAATGGAAGGTCCTATAACTCATGGAGGGTTGAAATGCTTAGTATCTTTAAGATGTACAATTTGTGCAAATATGTTGAGACCCCCTATGTGCCTCCATTCGACCCCTTGCACCCTACCATGGATGAAGAGCTTGATTTGCTTCGTAACCTTAGAACTGTAAATCTTATCATTAAAGGGTTACCCGATGATTTTCTTAAGCTTGTTACAAACTTTGAGTGTGCCTATGCTATATGGAAGTTCTTGGAAGAACTTTATCCGGACTACTCTATGAGAGGTCTTGATAAAATTCTATACAAGACTATTGAATTTGATAAGATGCAACCCAATGATCCCAACTTTGATAAATGCTTCTTTGAGCTTCATGATCTTATGAAAAAGAAGGGTGATCCCGGTCTTATCAATGCTTTAATTAGAAAAGCTCTTGTATTGCATTCCGAAGATTATTGTCACATTGACCAAACTAATGCAAGTACTTATCAAATTGACCTAGGTGTTGATGATGAACAATCTATGGGTCAATATGATGATGAGCATGAGCAAGATGATGATTACTCCGATTCGGACACCGAGCTAGACAAGGTCATGAAGAGTCGCAATCTTATGGCAAATCTGAGAGACTACATGTCCGGCGGAAAATAGTGGATTCTTGATAGTGGATGCACCGATCACATGACCGGAGACAAAGACATGTTTAGAGAGCTTGCAAAGAACGATGGTCCACGCAAGTATGTGACTTTGGAGACAACTCCAAGGGTAAGGTACTTGGCCTTGGTAAGGTGGCCATATCTCATGATAGCTCTATTCAAAATGTCATGCTTGTAGAATCTCTTGGATACAATTTACTTTCCGTGTCTAGATTAGCTGACTTTGGATTCAATGTGCTATTCACCAAAGTAGATTGCCAAGTCTTTCGTCGTGACAATCAAAACATGGCATTTACTGGTATCCGTAGAGGTGATCTATATATTGTTGATTTCACTAAGAAAGCCCAACCTAGAGCTTGTTTCATTGCTAAATCCTCTAAAGGTTGGTTATGGCATAGAAGGCTAGGACATGTTGGTATGCGTAATCTAGACAAGCTGATCAAAGGTGATCATATTCTTGGTGTTAAAGATGTTTTCTTTGACAAAGATAGACTTTGTAGTGCTTGTCAAGCAGGAAAACAAGTTGGTGGAAGTCATCCCGTGAAAAACATCATGACCACAAGGAGACCGCTTGAGCTTCTTCACATGGATCTCTTCGGTCCCAATGCTTACAAAAGCCTTGGTGGTAACTCCTTTGGTCTAGTTATAGTTGATGATTATTCCAGATTTACGTGGGTATTTTTCCTTGATGATAAATCGCAGGTTCAGAGAATCTTCAAGACCTTTGCCAAAAAGGCCCAAAATCAATTTGAGGTGAATATCAAGAAAGTTCGGAGTGACAATGGAACGGAGTTCAAGAACGCCAATGTAGACTCCTTTCTCTATGAGGAAGGAATTCTACATGAATTCTCGGCTACGTACACTCCTCAACAAAATGGAGTTGTTGAGAGGAAGAACCGAACGCTCATAGAGATGGCGAGAACGATGCTTGATGAATACAAGACACCGAAGCATTTTTGGGGAGAAGCGGTCGAGACAGCTTGTCATGCTATCAACAGGCTTTATCTTCATAAGCTTCTCGGCAAGACATCATACGAGCTTCTCACCGGTAACAAACCCCAAGTGGGATACTTTCGTGTCTTTGGTTCAAAATGCTATATCCTTGATAAGCATCGTCGGTCTAAATTTGCTCCTAAATCTCATGAAGGCTTTCTTCTTGGTTATGGATCAAACTCCCACACCTACCGTGTCTACAATAATTTCACCCGAAAGGTTGAAGAGACGGTAGACGTGAAGTTTGATGAATCTAATGGCTCGCAAGTAGAGCAAATGCCTATTGATGTAGGAGACAAGGACCCATCGGAAGCTATCCAAGATTTATCTATTGGAAAGATCCGTCCCATGGAAGTGAAGGAGAGTACCTCATCTACATATGTGGAGCCACCTACCTCACGGCGAGATGAACCTCAAGGTAACATGGAGGCCTCCACAAGTGGAACTCACCAAGATGAGGAAGTGCAACAAGAAGATCCACCACAACCTCCTTCTCCACCGCCTCAAGACAACACCAACAACAATGAAGAAGAAGAAGAGGAAGATGAAGATGATGAGGAAGCTCAGCAACAACATCAACAAAAGCTATCCCGAGTTCGAGCAAGAGTCAAGAAGAATCATCCCGTGGAACAAATGATGAACGACATCAACTCCGGGAGAATTACTCGCTCTAAAACTCGCTTAGCTAACTTTTGTGAGCATTACTCATTCATCTCTAGTATTGAACCTATGAAGGTAGAAGAAGCACTTGAAGACCCGGATTGGGTGAACGCTATGCACGAAGAACTACACAACTTCGAGAGGAACAAGGTATGGACTTTGGTAGAGAAGCCCAAGGATGATCAAAACATCATTGGAACCAAATGGGTGTTTCGGAACAAGCAAGATGGAGATGGACAAGTCATCCGCAACAAGGCTCGTCTCTTAGCTCAATGCTACACACAAGTCGAAGGTATGGACTATGGTGAGACCTATGCCCCCGTTGCTAGACTTGAGTCCATTCGCATTCTTCTTGCTTATGCCAATCACCATCATATTACTCTCTATCAAATGGATATCAAAAGTGCTTTCCTAAATGGTGAAATTGAGGAGGAAGTATTTGTGAAACAACCTCCCGGTTTTGTGAATCCCAAAAAGCCTAATCATGTTTACAAGTTGCACAAAGCTCTTTATGGTCTTAAACAAGCTCCTAGAGCTTGGTACAAATGCTTAACTAGCTTTCTTCTTGAAAAAGGCTTTGAGATTGGAAAGATAGACTCAATGCTGTTCACAAAAAGGGTTAATGGTGAACTATTTGTGTGCCAAATATATGTTGATGATATTATCTTTGGTTCAACTAACCCTCATTTTAGCAAGAAGTTTGGACAGCTCATGTCGGAGAAGTATGAGATGTCCATGATGAGTGAACTCAAATTCTTCCTTGGGTTGCAAATCAAGCAATCTAAGGAGGGTACCTTTGTCTCACAAACAAAGTACACCAAAGATCTCTTCAAGAAGTTCAACATGCAAGAAAGCAAAGGTATGAGTACCCCCATGCCTACTAGTGGACATAATGACTTGACAAAAGATGGAGAACCCGTTGATCAAAGGGTTTACCGTTCTATGATTGGTTCTCTACTATATCTTTGTGCTTCTCGTCCTGACATAATGTTGAGTGTATGCATGTGTGCGCGATATCAAGCAGCCCCTAAAGAATGTCATCTTAAAGCTGTTAAAAGGATAGTGAGGTATTTTATACACACACCAAACTTTGGCATTTGGTATCCTAAGAGGGCCTCTTTCGACCTTGTTGGCTATTCCGACTCGGACTATGCCGGTGACAAGGTTGATAGAAAGTCAACTTCGGGTACGTGTCAATTCCTTGGTCGATCCCTTGTATCTTGGTCCTCCAAGAAACAAAATTCGGTATCATTATCCACTGCCGAAGCGGAATATATTGCTGCTGGTTCGTGTTGTGTTCAATTGCTATGGATGACACAAACGCTTAAGGATTATGGGATACATGTAAGACATGTTCCTTTGCTTTGTGTTAATGAGAGTGCAATTAAAATTGGACACAATCCAGTGCAACACTCTCGAACAAAGCATATTGAAGTTCGTCATCATTTTATTCGTGATCATATTGCCAAGGGTGACATCAATCTTAAGCATGTTCGTACTGACAAACAACTTGCTGATATCTTTACAAAACCTCTTGATGAGAATGTGTTTTGTCGCTTAAGGAGTGAGTTGAACATCATTGATGCTTCAAATTTGGAGTAAGAACTCCACTGATGCATGCAAGGCTTGAACCCACTTGACTAATCCTTGATATTTCTCTTATGATGATGATCATATGTCTTGGACACATTTGCCTCCTTGTATTGCATCTAACTCCTTGCAGGTACTTGGATGATCTACATTCCACAAGATTACCACACACTCAAATCATGAGTAATCTTGTCATTGACCAAGTATCTAGCCCTTTGGGATGTTGAGTTCAAGGAACAAAACTCCACATATCCTTTTTGACATCTTATACATCCAGTATTTCACTCTTGTCATCTTGGATATTCTTGAGTATTTCCTTGCTTGCCTAACCCATGTAGGAAGATGAACTACATAAGTTGAAATGGCGCTCCAACTTCACATTCAGTGAGCACCTACATCAAGTTCACCTACATGAGTAAAGCAACAACAAGCCCAAGGTATGTTCTTCACATCTTTAAGGAGCTTTGCTCAAAGTCATGAGTACAAGCAGCTTCATAAGATGTGATCACATCAAATGCTTAATCGAAAAATGGCAACCCCATTTTGAGCTTAAATGATGAGTATGACCTATGATCAAATGTCCTCATTTGATTCCTAAGTCAATATACTCAAACATAGGTGATCTTGTCGCCGACCTTTATCTAGATGAAGTACATATGTTTTGGAGTATTTCTATTTGCTCTTATGTTCTCTCATTGAGTTTTCTTTAAAAAAAACTTCATCTAGGAATCTCTTATTTTTTATTTCTTCTGTCTTTGTGTATATCATTCTGGCTCTGATCAATTCCCCGAAAATCTTTCACAAATTCATTGCAAATCCTTTGAAACATTCCTCGCAAAGTGAGCTGAATCATTTCTGAATTTCCTTGGAATTAAACTCGGCGTCACCGATTTAAATTTTTCGGTCTAACCGAAAAGGATTCGGACCCACCGATCCATCTAATTCGGTGTCACCGATTTATCTTCCAGGACATCAACTTCTGCAGCTCCACTCAATGTTTCTCTATGCATGTTCTTATTTGCCCTGTTGTGATTCTTAAGGATCCCACTTCTTTCTTTCCATCTTTCCTGCCCTACCTAGTTTGCTGTCCTTTTCGGCACTTGATGTCAAAGGGGGAGAAGACTTAGGGGGAGTAGGGGGAGAAGAGACTTAAGGGGAGAAGAAAAGTAATTATCTTAAGGGGGAGAGAATCACATCAAAGCTTTGCCGTATTTTACATTGGACTTTACAATTGGCATCATTCTTTTGATTTTGCTCTTTCCATCAAACCTCTTGTTCTGAGAGAACTCAAAGGGAGAGGAATCTTCACAATTGATATCTTTATGGAAAGCAAAATCTCTCAGAGTTCATTGAAAATCTTTTAGTTTCGGAGACATGTTTGCTGATTCAAGCCTGTGCTCAATATGAGACACTCTTTATACATGTCCTCCCTGGCTTGGTACTCTTGATGTTCTTGCAGTTGGTTGAAGGAATACTCTTGTGTAATCTAACCTTGTTTTCCCAAGTTTATCCCTTCAGGTACAATGCCAAGGAACCTCAAGGTAAGTATATGCACCTTGCAGAATGTGAATGATGGTGACTTGCTTGTGAATACTTGTTTGCAAGAAATCACCATGCACATATGCATTATCACTCACTTCTTTTCATCTGCTCTGATGCATATAGCCAAGCTGCATGTAGCACATCTTGCTTATCTCTCTTGTGTGCTTGTGGTAGTCCAAAACCAAAATTTATGAAAATCTTGCACACTTGTAGGGGGAGCCTGTGTACTACATGCTTGTCAAAGCTTTCGTGATAATTCTGTCTTTCTTTCAATAAGCTTTGATGTTTTATTTAGTGTGATTTTAGTGTGTTGCCATCAATTACCAAAAAGGGGGAGATTGAAAGCACATTTGCTCCCTGGGTGGTTTTGGTAATTAATGACAACATACTTTGTGGTTGGACTAATGCTTTTATCAAGTATGTTTCAGGAAATTCAATCACATTGGCATGGCTAAAGGACTGAAGAAGTGGACCCCTCAAAATGCTAAGGCAAGCATTGGCAAACGCTCAAGACTCCATCTTTGGTTTAGTGATCCAAGATCACATTGAGTCCATAGGAAAAGCCAATACTATTAAAAGGGGATGAGGTTGTGTTGATGATCTGGTTGCTCAAGTGCTTAGTGATATATCTCCTTCAACTATCAGCAACTTTCACTACTACACACTCATAAGTAATCTCGGACAAACCGATTTTCCAAACTCAGTCTCACCGAGATGAACCACCTCAGCCATAAGCCAAACCCTAGAAAAATCGGTCATTCCGAGTTTGAGATCGGTCTCACCGAAATATGGGCTGCCAACCTTCTGTAACCGTTTGACATCATTTCGGAATATCCGAGTTGATAATTTCGGTCTCACCGAAATTGGCATGTTCCTGTCTTTTCTCAAATCGGTCTAACCGAGTTTTCTTTCTCGGTCCCACCGAAAGTCCCAACGTTCATATCATTTACACTTTCGGTCTCACCGAGATGGTATTTTCGGTCCCACCGAAAACCCCAACGTTCACTATATTTGAACTTTCGGTCTGACCGAGTTTCAACTTCGGTCTCACCGAGATTGCTCAATTATGTGTGTAACGGTTGGATTTAGTGTGGAGGCTATATATACCCCTCCACCCCCTCTTCATTCGTGGAGAGAGCCATCAGAAAGAACTACCACTCCTACCGTACACTTTCTGAGAAGAGAACTACCTACCCTTGTGTTGAGATCAAGTTGCTCCATTCCTACCATATGAAACTTGATTTCTAACCTTCCCAAGTTGCTTTCCACTCAATCCTTTCTTCCACCACAGCCATATCATTGAGGAGAGTTGAGTGTTGGGGAGATTATCATTTGAAGCACAAGAGCAAGGAGTTCATCATCATCTACAACATCTATTACCTTTTGGAGGGTGGTGCCTCCTAGATTGGTTAGGTGTCGCTTGGGAGCCTCCGTCATCGAGATGTGGAGTTGAACCAAGAAGTTTGTAAGGGCAAGGAGATCGCCTACTTCGTGAAGATCTACCCCGAGTAAGGCTAGCCCTCCGTGGGCGTAGGCCATGATGGAATAGACAAGGTTGCTTCTTCGTGGACCCTTCGTGGGTGGAGCCCTCCGTGGACTCGCGCAGCCGTTACCCTCCGTGGGTTGAAGTCTCCATCAACGTGGATGTACGATAGCACCACCTATCGGAACCACGGGAAAAATCATTGCGTCTCCAAATTGCGTTTGATCTTCTCCACCTCTCTTTACTATATGTGCAATTTACTTTCCGCTGCCCATACTCTAGAATTGCATGTGTAGTGTGCTACTTGACTTGTGTGTTATGCAAAATCTGCCAAAATCTGTCCTTGATAAAAGACAGAATTTTTATCTTGTCGAGTAGTCTAATCACCCCCCCTCTAGACACTCTCACCTTCTTCGATCCTTCAAAGCGCTAGTTTCATCAATACCAATTTGGCATTCTTGCTTATCAGTTTGATTGACCTCTATTTCTTGTAAAGTGGTTGTGGCAGGAACCCGGGAATGATTATTGTGGATACTACATTTGCGAGTCCATCCGCCACACGACCTATGAGCGGGGCTACACTGATGAACAATTTGAAGTGCGTAAGCAATCAATAATATTCAAAAATTTATAGCATCATTTCATGTATTGACCCCCTACTTCATATTAGATGTTTCGGATGCGGGATGAACTCCTAACACCAGATCGACTGCGAGCAATTCAAGAGGAATTGGCGGCATTCTTCCTTGAACACGTGATCGCTGAAGACGGAGAATACTATGTGGACCATGCATCCATGTGTTAGGAGATTATTTTTGTAAGAGATAATTATTGTATATATGTGCCCGGTAGTGTCGGATAGATATACGAGAACTTGTTGTTCGACCAATCTCTCGGAGAAGGAGAGGTGGTCGATATTACTTCTCTCTGTATGCATATAT
>LR738714.1:713359597-713380160 GCA_902687465.1 Secale cereale | reverse complement strand
GGATCGCCGAGCAGTCGAGGGTCGAGGGGTAGAGAGGTTGCCTAGCTAGTGTCAAAGTATTGAATAAATCCATGACTTCATCATTTGCCAGAAGTAACCGGGGCATGTTGGTACGAAGTTATGCAAAGTTATTCTGGAACGGAGTTCCTAATAGGATAATCCGTCTTTTGTTACGAATTATCCTATCTGGGACTCCGTTCCAAAATAACTTTGGAGAGCTTCGTACCATCATGCGACTGTTACTTTCGCCTAATGATGAAGTATTGGTTTTGTTGAATCCTTTGACACTAGCCAAAATGTGACAAGAGGGGGTCTAGGGATGTGGATTGCCGAGCAGTCGAGGGTCGAGGGGTAGAGAGGTTGCCTAGCTAGTGTCAAAGTATTGAAGAAATCCATGACTTACGAATTATCCTATGTGGGACTCCGTTCCAAAATAACTTTGGAGATCTTCGTACCATCATGAGACTGTTACTTTCGCCTAATGATGAAGTACTGGTTTTGTTGAATAATTTAACACTCGACAAAATATGACATGAGGGGGTCTAGGGTTGTGGATTGCCGAGCTGTCGAGTGTCGTCCAGGGGTCGAGGGTCGAAGCTAGTTCTACGTTTGCCATTAATATATCCATCTGTCATGTTTGAATAATAATTGGCATGTTGTAAATATTTGTAGAAACTATGGACGACTACACCCGAGACCTAGCACAAGAAGCGATGTTGATGGACATAATCGTAGACGGACAAGATGCCGTCTTGTCGTTCTCAACGACACCAATGAGCTGGTGGAAAGAGAGCTGCAGCTGGAAGATCTAGGCTATGATATTGATGGCTCCGGTGACCCAATGCACATGGAAGAAGTAGACCGTGAGGACGGCTCCGGTGACCCAATGCCGGTGCAAGAAGGAGACCGTGATGCTGGCTCCAGTGACCGAACCGAGTCCGACCAGGAGGTATATATGTTAGTTAAGCCCGTGCTGACAAGTTAATTGATGCATTCATTAACTCTCGTCTTTGTTCCTTTTTCTAGCCCTCCGGATCGAGCAAATCTTCGGTAAAGAGACGAGGCGCGAAGAAAAGTTGAGGCCGGATGAAAAGTTTGAGATCTCAGAAATCTCGCGCTCCGGCGAGCCGATTGAACCCATCCGGACGAAGAACGCATTTGTTAATCAGTGCGGGGTTCTGGTTAGGGACAAGATCCCGATCAGCATCCATCAATGGTTAAAGCCGGCTGCAAAAGACGCTCAGGTGTCTTATGTCACTGATATGCAGAAAGAAGATCTTTGGACTGAGCTGAAGTCAAATTTCATCCTACCGCCAGAGGATGATCCGGCGAATCCAGTTAAAGAGGAATTAATCAAGTCTGCTGCTCTTTCGAAGATGGCAGACCAATTCAGGGCATGGAAGAAAAAACTGAATAAGTTTGTCCGCGACAAAGAGACTCCAGAATTCGTGGGCATATATGAGAAGATCAAAGATGACTGGCCCGCATTTGTGGCCTATAAGACATTGGAAAAGAGTAAGAAGATGTCGGCGACAAACCAGATAAATGCTACGAAGAAGAAGCATCACCATCGCACGGGGTCAGGTGGCTACCTCAGAGCCCGGCCTAAGTGGGCCAAGGCTGAGAATGACCTGCTTGAGAAAGGGATCGAACCAGAGACAATGCAATGGCCAGACCGTTGCCGGACTTGGTTCTTCGGGGCTGGCGGAACCTTGGACCCTGTATCAGGGAGGTGCATTTGGACGGACAAGCAATTGGAAATACCACTCAGGAAGCTTCGGCACTATATCAAAGCAGCGCATGAAGGGACGTTCTTCCCCGACAGAGAGAACGACGAGCCGACAGGGACGTTCTTCCTTGGACGGACACGAGGCACGCCAGGCTCCCTTCCGTCGAGTGCTGGGTTTCCGGACGCAGGCGGCTACAAATGCCACAAGAGGAGGAAGAAAATGCAACAGACCGAACTGGAGGCGCTGCAGGCCAAAATACAAGCGATAGAGGAACGAGAAGCAAATCGGGACAAAAGAATTGCCGAAGCATCCCCCGGAGCTACCCCGCCATCTCAGCGGAGAAGCAGCGTGGCTTCCACCGAGCTGCTTCAGCCGGAGCATGTCTTGACGGCTACTGCCAGGTATCCCGTGGATGCTATCACGGAGGTACAAAATTGCCACCTTATGACGCAGTGGATAAATCTGAAGGTCAAGGCGACTGCTGGCTCTGTTTTTCCTACTGGACCCGGCGACACTTTTCACTGCCGGCCGATTCCAGAAGGATATGTGATACGTCCAAAACGTATCTATAATTTCTGCTTGCTCCATGCCTCTTTTGTGTGATATTGCTATGATATTTATGCACTTCCATGCACTTTTGATCATATTTGGACTAACCTATTAACTCAGTGCACCACAGTGCCAGTTCCTGTTTTCTGCTGTTTTTCTATTTCAGGTTTCCCCCATATTAAAAGTGCCCTAAAAATTCCGGGAAAAATACAGGAAAAATCAGCGTATCGGGAGCTTCGAGAAAGACCAAGGCAGGGCCAGAGGGGAGCCTGGGGTGGCCCAGGTGGCCACTCGGGGCGGCCCCACCCCTGGCCGCGCCAGGGGGCGCCTGGGGCCCACCTCCGCCTCTGGTGACCCCCTTTTGCATATATATTGCTCGCGTACCGAAACCCTCGAGGACGGAACCCTTTTTCGCGATATCGTCTCTGTTCCGCCGCCACCGCGCTTCCAAGATCGGGAGCACCAGGAGAACTCTTCCCGGCACCCTGTCGGAGGGGAGAATCACCACCGAGAGCTTCTCCACCACCATGGATGCTTCCCGGATGAGTTGTGAGTAGTCCCCCTTGGACCATGGATCCATGACCAGTAGCTATGTGATGTTCTGATACGTCCAAAACGTATCTATAATTTCTGCTTGCTCCATGCCTCTTTTGTGTGATATTGCTATGATATTTATACACTTCCATACACTTTTGATCATATTTGGACTAACCTATTAACTCAGTGCACCCCAGTGCCAGTTTCTGTTTTCTGCTGTTCTTGTATTTCAGGTTTTCCCATTACGTAAACTGCCAGAAAAATTCCAGGAAATATATATAAAAAATCAGCGTTCCGGAAGCTCCCATGCGGCCAAAGTAGGGCCGGAGGGGGGGGCACCAGGGCTCCAGGCGGCCTGCCCACGCGGCCCCCCTCCTGGCCGCGCCGGGGGGGGCGCCTAGGCCCCCCAGGCCTCCGTTGATGCCCGCCTTTGGCATATATTTAACACCCGTCGCAGAAACCCTGATTCTAGACCCCTTTTCTCCAGACGCAATTCCGATCTCCGCCGCCATCGCCATCAAGCTTCGGGGGACCAGAATTCCTGTGCAGGCACCCTACCGGGACGGGGAAGTGCCCCCGGATTCATCTCCATCGACGTTGCTTCCTCCCTCCATGATCCGGGAGTAGTTCCTCCTCGGGGCTGAGGTTTCTACCAGTAGCTATGTGGTTATCTCTCTCTCCCATGATGTGATCTTCGTTGTGATCATAGGCTATGTTAATCTAGGGTGATCCCATGATGTTTTCCCTTCCTCTATGTATTGGATTGATGTACTCACTTGTCTTTATCTAGTATAATCCCCGAGACCAAGGTGACAGCGGTCTATTGGACATGGATTAGAAAAATATTTTCATGAGTGATTTCCTCTCTTGTGTGTTGATTGAAGATTGAGAGTCTCTTGGTGCTTGTCTTTGACTATCCTTTAGATATGTTGTGGTGATTGTGGGACTCTCTTTGGATGACCGCGGTGCCATTGGGAAATCCTTAGATTGAGAACTACGAATTTTGAGGTGTGCTTTTGTAGCCCTACATAATTCTCGTCCTCTCTTGACCACGAAGGAATGACCTCCAGGTGCGTCTTCATTGCATGTTTTATGGGAAATATCATGTGATTCGATTATGTTAATGTTGTTGGGAGTTGCCACTAGTGAAAGTATGAAGCCTAGGCCTTGTTTCCACCATTGCAATACCATTTGTGCTCACGTTTACCACTTGTTTGCTTGCTGCACTTTTTATTACAGATTTATATTACTTTGTTTTGCCATCCATATCACTTGCCATTTAACATCTCTTCGCCGAACTAGTGCACCTATACATCTGACAAGTGTATTAGGTGTGTTGGGGACACAAGAGACTTCTTGTATTTTAGTTGCAGGGTTGCTTGAGAGAGACCATCTTCAACCTCTACTTCCCTGAGTTCGATAAACCATAGGTCATCCACTTGAGGGAAATTGCTGCTGTCCTACAAACCTCTGCGCTTGGAGGCCCAACATAGTATACAAGAGTAGAAGCGTGTGTAGACATCAAGCTATTTCTGGCGCCGTTGCCGGGGAAGTGAGTGCTTGAAGGTATATCTTTAGATCTTGCAATTAAATCTTTTCGTTTCTTGTTTTTAGTTTCACTAGTTATGTTTATAGAAAACCGTGCTATTGGATCGTTGCTTGTGGGAAGACGCCCCACACCTGTGGTGGTTTCTCCTCCCCCTACTGAAATTGTGCCCTATAAAATACCAGCTGGTATTATCGATTATGTTTTGGCTAATCGTTATGCAGGAGACAGACATCCCGGTGAACACTTGCTATATCTGTCACAACTATGTTCATTATTTAAGCTTGCAGATGTATCAAGGGAGTTTGTCATGAGGAAATTGTTCGCCGTATCACTTATAGATAAAGCTTCAGATTGGTATAAGCTTCTCGATAACTCGCACTTGCTTGATTGGCAAGAGCTTATGTCTCTCTTTTATACTAAGTTTTATCCTCTTCATGAGATTCATCGAGACAGGAACTATATCTATAACTTTAGGTCTCGTGACGGAGAGAGCGTAGCTCAAGCTTGGGGGAAACTGAAAACGTTCATGCTAAAATGTCCTAACCATGGGCTCCCCAAAGATGCTTATGTAGAGAGTAAGAGTACCTTTTTGCATGTGGATCATGGTAACAATGCTTTATGTGATGCTTATATTGTTGAGTTTATTCGTGATCCCACTGAAAATTATTATGAAAAGGGAACATATGCTTATAGATATTGCAATAATATCAAATTCCCTCTCTTTATGTTGAAGGTTTTGAAGCTGCACTTGTTTTGTCTTCCTATGCTTATTGCTTTGTGCTTCAATGAATTATTCTATTGCAATATTCCTATGCATAGGAAGCATGTTAGGCTTAAATGTGTTTGGTATTTGCTTCTTGATACTCTCTTTTGCTCTTCAACTCTTATTCCTACGAGAGCATCATTAAAGTCTCACGCCTAGCTTAAAGGCATAAAAGAAAGCGCTTTTGGGAGGCAGCCCACAACAAATAAAATTTTATTTTGCTTTTGTTGTGTCTTGATGTTTGTTACTACAGTAGCATCATCATTGTATCTTTACTTTTTTCAGCTTTGTGCCAAGTGTAGCCTCTGATTGCAAGAAAGTTCAAAAGTTGTGACGTGCTGTCCAGGAAACAGATTATGTCCTTGGACAGAAAAATTCGTATAAAATCACCAGATCATCTTTTTGGTCTGCATTTTTTCGACAGCATGCTCTATACAATTGTCTTTCGGGCGTCTGTTTTCAGTTTTTTTTATTAGAGTTGCAGAAGTGCCCCGAAAAAATCATTTACTACCTGCTGGTCTGTTTTTCACAGATTCTGTCCTATTTTGCCTTTCCTTCATTTTGCAAACCTTGAGCTTGCTTTTTCTTTGCAAAAACCTTTTGGCAATCTTGAGAAACAGTAGACCTTCAAGAATATCCTTATTTCCAGCAAGGAACAATTATTTTATTATGGGTACTAACCTCGCTAATCAGATTATGATGAGTTATGTATGAAGGGAGTTTTCAAGTGTGCGAGGGAAGATGATAAAAAGATTCAGGTGTGTAAACGCTCAAGCTTGGGGATGCCCCCATGCACCCCCAAGAAATATTCAAGAAGACTCAAGCGTCTAAGCTTGGGGATGCCCCCGTGCATCCCCTTCTCCATCAACAATTATCAGTTCGTCTTTCGTTCCACTATATTTTTATCACTTCATGTGTTATGTGCTATGCTTGGAGCGTCTTGCTTTTAGTTTCCTTTTTAGTTTTCTTTAGCTTTGCTTGCTTTTCATAGCGAGTTGGAACTCAGCTTTCTTTGTGTGGGAGAGAAACACGCTCCACTTCAACCTAGAACATAACATAGAATTTTCAAATCTATCTTTGCTGTGTGTGTTCTTGGTCTTTCAATAGCTACAATCATGTTCAGCTCTTAGTTTTCATGCTTATCTTTTTAAAGAGCTTTTGTTTAGTTGGTCGCTGGAACTCTCTTTAGTTATCCTGCTTATCTTGTTAAGAGAGTTGGCTTTTGTTGCATTGGTCGATATGTCTATAATAAAATGCTATGTGCATAATGATGCTTAGTAGTTCATGGTTTCTTATGGATAGTCTCAAATAGCTGGGGGGTTCCCAATGTGTTATTGGAGTACCAACATGATTTGTTTGCCTATGATGTGGTATGGTTTAGTGATATCTTCCTTCGAGAATTTATTTTGATTGACTTGGCATATGCTCACGCATATTTAAGACTGTAAAGAAAGTCTGTCAAGCCTTGATGATCTTTTATTTCTGAGTAGCGATATAACTTCCATGCCTGATTCAATGTTGCTTTGTCGCTCTGCATGATTATGACCGTCATTGCTCTTTTAGTTGGTCGCTCCCAGTCTTTTGCTAACCTTCGCCTGTAGTAAGCGGACTAACTGCTTGTGCATCCAAAATCCTTTAAACCAGTTATGCCATATGAGTCCACCATACCTTCCTATACATGGTATTTACCTGCCATTCCTAACGAAGACTTTCATGTACCATCTCGAAATTATTCAAAAAAAGCATTTCTCTTTTGTGCCTCTGTTTTAGCTCATGAGGAAGTAGTAGTTAATTCATGATCTTTTTAAGTTGGACAAGCTTCACCCCGGGATTGCATGTCTAATGTGCAAACCCATAATACGAGAAGGAACTGGCATAGAGTGCGCCCGGCTCATTAAAAAATAATATAAACAAACAAACCCACCTTCACGCTTTGTTCATGAGAAATCAGAAAACTTTGGCAGTGATAAACAAAGGAGATTAAGAGGATGTGATCGTCCTCATTCGGGAGCCGTTCCTCGAAACTTGTCCAGCTCAAGAAGTGATTGAGTTATCTACTAGCATTCGTTGACGAAACATGCATATCCAAAAATAATAATTATTACCTCTATTTTTAAAACCATGAGCTCTGGTACATGTTTAGTTTTTGTTTCCGACCACGGGTTTTCAACCTTGCCAACAAAAGCCACAGTTCGAGAGTCTCCACCTTCTTTAAAGCACCAACTATTGAGAGCATGATTGTCATTCTGAGTGTAATGTGCATTGTCCCAAAGTACCATTGTCTTTTGCATGATTATGATATCGTTTATTCTGAAATCATTGTATCTAGTCGTCACTTAAACCTTGGAGGTGCCCCTGCATTTATGTTTTGCTTCACTAAAGGGGGCAAGCGAGATATCACTTTGTCATATTTGCACACCATGCTCACTACGAATCTATTGAGTGTTTCAGTATCATATTGTAAAACTTTCAGTTCTTTGTGATTTTCTCATGAGGCAACTTAACTACTACAGATTCATTGTCTCAGTAAGCACTTGTCATGTGACTATAAAAAGTCCTTATATGGTTAATAGCATGTCACCACAGAAATTATGCTTGTTATCATTTACCTACTCGAGGACGAGCAGGAGTTAAGCTTGGGGATGTTGATACGTCCAAAACGTATCTATAATTTCTGCTTGCTCCATGCCTCTTTTGTGTGATATTGCTATGATATTTATACACTTCCATACACTTTTGATCATATTTGGACTAACCTTTTAACTCAGTGCACCCCAGTGCTAGTTTCTGTTTTCTGCTGTTTTTGTATTTCAGGTTTTCCCATTACGTAAACTGCCAGAAAAATTCCGGGAAAAATATATAAAAAAAACAGCGTTCCGGAAGCTTCCATGCGGCCAAAGTAGGGCCGGAGGGGGGCCACCAGGGCTCCAGGCGGCCTGCCCACGCGGCCCCCCTCCTGGCCGCGCCGGGGGGGGCGCCTGGGCCCCCTAGGCCTCCGCTGATGCCCCCCTTCGGCATATATTTAACACCCGTCGCAGAAACCCTGATTCCAGACCCCTTTTCTCCAGACGCAATTCTGATCTCCGCCGCCATCGCCATCAAGCTTCGAGGGACCAGAATTCCTGTGCCGGCACCCTGCAGGGACGGGGAAGTGCCCCCGGATTCATCTCCATCGACGTTGCATCCTCCCTCCATGATGCGGGAGTAGTTCCTCCTCGGGGCTGAGGTTTCTACCAGTAGCTATGTGGTTATCTCTCTCCCATGATGTGATCTTCGTTGTGATCATAGGATATGTTAATCTAGGGTGATCCCATGATGTTTCCCCTTCCTCTATGTATTGGATTGATGTACTCACTTGTCTTTATCTAGTATATTCCCCGAGACCAAGGTGACAGCGGTCTATTGGACATGGATTAGAAAAATATTTTCATGAGTGATTTCCTCTCTTGGGTGTTGATTGAAGATTGAGAGTCTCTTGGTGCTTGTCTTTGACTATCCTTTAGATATGTTGTGGTGATTGTGGGACTATCTTTGGATGGCCGCGGTGCCATTGGGAAATCCATAGATTGAGAACTACGAACTTTGAGGTGTGCTTTTGTAGCCCTACATAATTCTCGTCCTCTCTTGACCACGAAGGAATGACCTCCGGGTGCGTCTTCATTGCATGTTTTATGGGAAATATCATGTGATTCGATTATGTTAATGTTGTTGGGAGTTGCCACTAGTGAAAGTATGAACCCTAGGCCTTGTTTCCACCATTGCAATACCATTTGTGCTCACGTTTACCACTTGTTTGCTTGCTGCACTTTTTATTACAGTTTTATATTACTTTGTTTTGCCATCCATATCACTTGCCATTTAACATCTCTTCGCCGAACTAGTGCACCTATACATCTGACAAGTGTATTAGGTGTGTTGGGGACACAAGAGACTTCTTGTATTTTAGTTGCAGAGTTGCTTGAGAGAGACCATCTTCAACCTCTACTTCCCTGAGTTCGATAAACCTTAGGTCATCCACTTGAGGGAAATTGCTGCTGTCCTACAAACCTCTGCGCTTGGAGGCCCAACATAGTCTACAAGAGTAGAAGCGTGTGTAGACATCATGTTCTCCTCCCCTCTTTGTTCTTCATCGATTAGACCTCGTGAGCTGCCCTACATGATCGAGGCACATATGTAATCCTTATGCTGTTCCTCTGCTGAGTTTGCTGGGATCCGATGGATTATGAGAGTATGTTCAGATTGTGTGTGAGTAATATATTTGATTCACCTCTTTTATATTTATGTTCTAGAGTAATTCTTGCATGTTCTCCGTCACTATTTATTGCTTTGGCCAAGTAGTAGGTAGTAACTCCAAGAGGGAACGTTATGCTTGATTGTGGGTTCATGCCCCTCGATGACTAGCTTGAGTGACAGAAACACGAGTCTAGGGGATGTGCTGTTGCCACAAGGGGGAAAACAACGGTGCTTGTACTTGCGGGTGCAAGGATTGTTTACTTTACGCAAAGTTCTTTTAATGCAGTTGTCTGTTGCTTTGAGTTTACACTTTGGGTGGGACTCGCAACTTAATACCAGCGAGATGTTCTGGATAGATATCTCAAGGTGGATGATTAGTAGTAGATGCAGATGGATTTCGGTCTACTTGCCTTCGCGTACCGCCCATGCTTTTGAACCTCTACCTTTCTGTACAGCATAGTTAGCATTGGTTTGCGCACATAATCCTGTCAATTGCCCAGCTGTAATTTGTTTACCTCGCTTAGCTGTTTTATCGTCTTTTGGGAGAGAGACATCACTAGTGAACATCATGGGACCCCGGTCCATATTACCATCACTGATCACACCCGCTATTTACTTCATGTTCTTATTTCCTAGTTGCAGTCATACCTATCACTATTATCTCTTGCATTTGATCCTTTGTAAACGACAAGGCCGGAGGGATTGACAACCTCTCTGTACTCGTTGGGAGCAAAGTTATTTGTATCTGTGTGCAGGTCCTGTCAAGCAAAAGTTTCTGGCGCTATTGACACCTTCTTGTCGACCCTCGGAGTCTCACGGGATTCGATCCTTGGTATCTTTGCCAAGGGAAATTTGCCGCTACGCTACATCTCAAACCTTCCACTTGGGGTAACCAACGAGGGGCGAGAAGCCATCAAGCAAGTTTCTGGCGCCGTTGCCGGGGACTCCACTCTTCAAGATAGGGGAGTTGCACGCTATCTTTTATCTTTGCTTTTTAGTCTTGTTAGTTTACCTTTCAGTTTTTGCTTTAGTTTCCTTTACCAAAAATCACAAAAATAGTTATCTTGCTTGCTGCTGCTATGGGTTCCACCAAAAACACTAAGTGGGAGGAGTACACCCCTTCTTCCATCACGCCAATCACCACTGTCGGGATCTACAAAAGTAATAAACCTTGTGATTATGTTAGTTTTAATGGAGAGTTATGCCCATGGCATGGTTTTCCGGGAAAAAAGTATGAGCCTCTGTTTAAAGTTGCTCCCACACTTCCCCAAACTTGGGAAGACGTCCAAACTCTTATAATAGAGAGCAATTCAAACAAAGAAGATGACACTACAATTCTGCTCAATAATGATAAAATTGATTTTGATAATTGTAGTCTCTCAGAAGTTGTCACCTTTTTACAAAGAATGTCTAGAGATCCCCACACTAGCACACTTAATCTTGCCTTCACAGAGCATATCACTAATGCTCTCATCAAAGCTAGGGAGGAGAAGCTTAGGGTAGAAGCCTCCATACCTTGAAAGCTAGAAGATGGTTGGGATCCTATGATTAAAATTAAGTTTAATAACTTCTCTTGCTATGCTTCATGTGATGTTGGAGCTAGTACCTCCGTTATGCCCAAAAGAATGTATGATATGCTTAAATTGAAACCTTTTGATCCTTGTTCTTTTGGTGTTCGTCTTGTTGATTCTTTCGTAAAGAAACCTTTGGGGAAGATCGACGATGTTCTTATCATTGTCAATGACAATTATGTTCCCGTTGATTTTACTATTATGGATATTGAATGTGAACCTTCTTGTCCAATCATTTTGGGACGTCCTTTTCTTCGCACGGTGCTATCATTGACATGAAAGAGGGGAATATAAAATTCCAATTCCCTCTCAAGAAAGGAATGGAACACTTCCCTAGAAAGAAGATTAAGTTGCCTTTTGAGTCCGTTACACGGGCTAGCTATTCTTTTACTCTTGATAAAACTTGATCCTCTCTTTTTGCATCATGCCTAGCTTAAAGGCATAAAAGAAAGCGCTTTTGGGAGGCAGCCCACAACGAATAAAGTTTTATTTTGCTTTTGTCGTGTCTTGATGATTGTTACTACAGTAGCATCATCATTGTATCTTTTCTTTTCAGCTTTGTGCCAAGTTTAGCCTCCGATTGCAAGAAAGTTCAAAAGTTGTCACGTGCAGTCCAGAAAACAGATTCTGTCCTTGGACAGAAAAATTCGTATAAAATCACCAGATCATATTTTTGATCTGAGTTTTTTTGACAGCGTGCTCTATACAATTGGCTTTCGGGCATCTGTTCTGAGTTTTTTTATTTGAGTTGTAGAAGTGCCCCGAAAAAATTATTTACTACCTGCTGGTCTGTTTTTCACAGATTCTGTTCTGTTTTGCCTTTTCTTCGTTTTGCAAACCTTAAGCTTGCTTTTTCTTTGCAAAAACCTTTTGGCAATCTTGAGAAACAGTAGCTCTTCAAGATTATCCTTATTTCCAGCAGGGAAAAGTTATTTTATTATGGGTACTAACCTCGCTAATCAGATTATGATGAGTTATGTATGAAGGGAGTTTTCAAGTGTGCGAGGGAAGATGATAAAAAGATTCAGGAGGGTCAAACGCTCAAGCTTGGGGATGCCCCCGTGCACCCCCAAGAAATATTCAAGAAGACTCAAGCGTCGAAGCTTGGGGATGCCCCCGTGCATCCCCTTCTCCATCAACAATTATCAGTTCGTCTTTCGTTCCACTATATTTTAATCACTTCATGCGTTATGTGCTATGCTTGGAGCGTCTTGCCCTTAGTTTCCTTTTTAGTTTTCTTTAGCTTTGCTTGCTGTTCATAACGAGTTAGAACCTAGCTTTCTTTGTGTGGGAGAAAAACACACTCCACTTCAACCTAGAACACAACATAGGATTTTCATGCTTATCTTTGCTGTGTGTGTTCTTTGTCTTTCCATAGCTACTGTCATGTTTAGCTCTTAGTTTTCATGCTTTCCTTTTTAAAGAGCTTTTGTTTAGTTGGTTGTTGAACTCTCTTGAGTTTTCATGTTTATCTTGTTAAGAGATTTTGTCTGTTGCACTGAGTTGTGTGTCTTAACTTAAAGTAGGTAATTGAGGTTGCTATTTAATTTTAGTAGTAACTTGCAATAGTTTTGAGGTATTGCCATGAGTAATGTCTGAACTTTTGGTGTCAAGAGCTTTAGCCTATTAGTGATAGATGTCGTATTTTGGGCAATCCGTGTTTATTTTCGAAAACCTACAAAATAGTTGAGAACTTTAGCTACTAAATGGATCACTAATCTTTGGAGGGATCGAATATTAGAGTACACTCACGTACCATGAGCCGAGGATGCGCAAGGATAACCAAACCCCCATACACTCCTCCTCGGGGTACTTGTCTCTTTGAGAACCTCCTAATTAGATTGAGAGTTACCGATAATAAGTGCATGAGTTCTTCGGACTAATGTGAGTATTCGAAAGTTGACACTTCCACCTATCCATATTTTTCTAGCCTCTTCGGTATCGTGCATTGCCCTTTCTCACCTCGAGAGTTGGCGCATACTTCGCCGGTGCATCCAAATCCTTGGCACGATACGCTCTGTCATCATAAGCCTCACTATATCCATCCTCAAAACAGCCACCATACCTACCTATTAAGGCATTTCCATAGCCTTTCAGAGATACATTGCCATGCAACATCCATCTTCTCATGACTTGATCTTCATGTCATACATGCTTTTTGCTTGATCGATGAGCCGCATGCTAGTTGGGCCTTGCCCTAATCATTGCTACATGACGCGCTAGTATCATTGCATATCCTGCTACACTGGCAGAGGCATACATTTGCATACATCATGATAGTTTCATTTTCTTTATGTTGAGTACTTTTGTAAAGTGTGAAAGATCTTCTATACTTCTTGTAATACATAGAGTGTTTCCCCTTAAGTGAAGGAAAGATCCCAAAGAGGACAAATCAAAAGATCCCAAAGAGGACAAAATCAAAAGATCCCAAAGAGGACAAATGAGAGATAAATAGAAAGAGCCATTGAGGCCACAAAAAATAAAAATAAAATAGAAAAAAAGAGAAAAAGAAATAAAAAGAGAGAAGGGGGCACACTACTATTTCTTTTGAGAGATCCACACTCGTACTCCATCTTATACCTTGTACTCCATAGAGATTATCATTCATGCATATAGCTATGTGGGGACCTTTACACTATAGAACTTGGCTTGTATATTCCAATGATGAGCCTCCTCAAAAGAGCTCTAGGTCTTCTTGAGCAAGCAAGTTGGATGCACCCCCACTAGTTCCATTGGAGAGCTTACCTTAGCTCATATGTGCATCCGTTGCATGGCAATCCCTACTCCTCACATCATATCTATCATTTGGCTTTCTCTCGCCGATGATTGTCCTCATTGATGTGAGCCTTTCACACCTTTTTTGTCTTCCCCCTCTATCATTTTTCTCTCTTTGCCATCCCAAGTGTCGACTTTCTTGCTTACGCTCATCCATTGCATGAGTGCTCAAAATATCGAAAGGGAGTGGATCATTTTGACTTGTACCTGGCTGACGGTCTGGGGATGAGTCAAGATAAGATTCCAAAGAAGACCAAGTGTGAAACTTTAGTAGATTAAGTTCTCAACAATACAAAAACTATGTTTTACTCTCTCATATATCCCTATCCCCTTTCTTGAACGCAAACACCATTTGGAGACATTCGAGTCACGGACAACGAGAGCTCTTGCACCTTTATGTTCTTATGTTGCTTGTTACAATGCTAATATAGACTCTTGTTTGTTATGACTTGAATTGAATTACATGCCTTGATTACTTTACTTAAAAGTTCTTATATGGTTGATAGCATGTCACCACAGAAATTATGCTTGTTATCATTTACCTACTCGAGGACGAGCAGGAATTAAGCTTGGGGATGTTGATACGTCCAAAACGTATCTATAACCTCTGCTTGCTCCATGCCTCTTTTGTGTGATATTGCTATGGTATTTATGCACTTCCATACACTTTTGATCATATTTGGACTAACCTATTAACTCAGTGCACCACAGTGCCAGTTCCTGTTTTCTGCTATTTTTCTATTTCAGGTTTCCCCCATATTAAAAGTGCCCTGAAAATTCCGGGAAAAATACAGGAAAAATCAGCGTATCGGGAGCTTCCAGAAAAACCAAGGCAGGGCCAAAGGGGAGCCTGGGGTGGCCCAGGCGACCACCCGGCGCGGCCCCACCCCTGGCCGTGCCAGGGGGGCGCCTGGGGCCCCAGCTCCGCCTCTGGTGACCCCCTTTTGCATATATATTGCTCGCGTCCCGAAACCCTCGATGACGGAACCCTTTTTCGCGATCTTGTCTCTGTTCCGCCGCCGCCGCGCTTCCAAGATCGGGAGCACCAGGAGAACTCTTCCCGGCACCCTGCCAGAGGGGAGAATCACCACCGGGAGCTTCTCCATCACCATGGATGCTTCCCGGATGAGTTGTGAGTAGTCCCCCTTGGACCATGGGTCCATGACCAGTAGCTATGTGATGTTCTCCTCCCCTCTTTGTTCTTCATCGATTAGACCTCGTGAGCTGCCCTACATGATCGAGGCACATATGTAATCTTTATGCTGTTGCTCTGGTGAGTTTGCTGGGATCCGATGGATTATGAGATTATGTTCAGATTGTGTGTGAGTAATATATTTGATTCACCTCTTTTATATTTATGTTCTTGAGTAATTCTTGCATGTTCTCCGTCGCTATTTATTGCTTTGGCCAAGTAGTAGGTAGTAACTCCAAGAGGGAACGTTATGCCTGATTGTGGGTTCATGCCCCTCGATGACTAGATTGAGTGACAGAAACATGAGTCTAGGGGATGTGCTATTGCCACAAGGGGGAAAACAACGGTGCTTGTACTTGCGGGTGCAAGGATTGTTTACTTTACGCAAAGTTCTTTTAATGCAGTTGTCTGTTGCTTTGAGTTTACACTTTGGGTGGGACTCGCAACTTAATACCAGCGAGATGTTCTGGATAGATATCTCAAGGTGGATGATTAGTAGTAGATGCAGATGGATTTCTGTCTACTTGCCTTGGCGTACCGCCCATGCTTTTGAGCCTCTACCTTTCTGTACAGCATAGTTAGCAGTGGTTTGCGCACATAATCATGTCAATTTCCCAGCTGTAATTTGTTTACCTCGCTTAGCTGTTTTATCGTCTTTTGGGAGAGAGACATCACTAGTGAACATCATGGGACCCCGGTCCATATTACCATCACTGATCACACCCGCTATTTACTTCCTGTTCTTATTTCCTAGTTGCAGTCATACCTATCACTATTATCTCTTACGTTTGATCCTTTGTAAATGACAAGGCCGGAGGGATTGACAACCTCTCTGTACTCGTTGGGAGCAAAGTTATTTGTATCTGTGTGCAGGTCCTGTCAAGCAAAAGTTTCTGGCGCTATTGACACCTTCTTGTCGACCCTCGGAGTCTCACGGGATTCGATCCTTGGTATCTTTGCCAAGGGAAATTTGCCGCTACGCTACATCTCAAACCTTCCACTTGGGGTAACCAACGAGGGGCGAGAAGCCATCAATATGCTAGGGTGATGGTGGATGAAATTACAGAGGGATTTGAGGAGCTCCAGCTTGACCACCTACCGGTGAAGGGGAGACTCGGCTGGGTTCTTCTCTGAAGATTCCATGCCTATGGCGGAAGGACCTCATCAACATTCTCAACTGGACGCCTCCGCCTCCTCCTCCTCCTCCTCCGGCGAGTCAGGGCACTCCGCCTCCTCCACCGCCTCCTCCTCCGGCGAGTGACGATCAGGGCACTCCGGCTCCTTCTCCGGCGCGTGGCGGCACTCCGCCTCCTTCGTCTGCGCCGGTGCGCCCGAGCAGCCAGCCTCCTCCTTCTCCGCCTGCGCCGGCGCGCCCGAGCAGCCAGCCTGCTCCTCCTTCTCCGCCTAGTCAGCAAGGGCGGAAGAGACCTGGCGCCTCTCCGGCTGCTCCTGCTCCGGCGCGTAAGCAAGGAAAGAAGACAGCCGCTTTGTCTGGTCTGGCGACGTCTAGCAGTACAGCCAGAGGCGGGAGGCGATGCAGATTCGGTCCTTCTCTCACGCCTCTAGAGAAGTTACCATACGAGAGGTCCGACGAGGAAAACACGAAGATCGCTCAAGGCGAAGTGAAGGACTGGCTTGAAGGGTTGAAAGCACAGAGACATCCATCTCCGGAGGAGAAGATAGATCCGGTGAAAGAAAAGCGCACTCTTGCTGCCCTGAAGCAACCAGCGAAAAGTAAGCCGAAGGACAACTATGACCGCATGATTGAAAAGTCATTTCGAGCAGCGAAGCGGTCGGGAAGTACTAAAAGTGATCAAAGGTTAGCAGAAGGATGAGCTGGGAAACAAATTGCCCAGCTCGGCGAACGAGCGGACCAATTGTGCCCCCCGCTCAAGGTGTCTAGCGACATGGTCGCTAATGATCCGAGGATGGTGCCCGGTTATAGCAATCTTGAGATTACCTGTCCGATGATGTACAATATGATTTCTTGGATGTGCAGATACAAAGATACGAGGACGGGAATCCTCTCGTCAAAAATGAAAGATCTCTATCAACGAATATGCGAAGATTGCATGATTGGTACTTGAAAATCTCCAGAGAGTCTGGGGGGAGGGATAGCTTGTATGTGAGAGTTAAACCGGAGCATGACCTCGTTGGAATTGAACTGTTGCCTATTCCATTTGAGGAGTTCTATCAGTTTTTCAATCAATTGGCCCTCGATAAAGCAACGGTCACCTGCTACTGTCTGTAAGTAATACTACTTCTGTCATTAAGTCTCTCTATATAGCTGATCTCTTTCATTGCATGTATTTATAATTGTCCTCACTATATTATGCAGATTGAAGATCGTCGAATTGAAGAAAATACAAGTAGGTGATATTGGGTTCATTAACACATACCTCATAGATGCAACCGAGGTTAAATGGCGCCCCACAGATACCGAGACCAACTTGCTACGATCGTTGGTGGTAAATGAAAACAAAGATATAATACTCTTTCCTTACAACTTCAAGTGAGTGTTACTGTCTTGTGCATATTTGGTTTCCCTTATATATCAGTCAAGGTTATAGTAATGTAATTGATGAGTTCATGCATGCGTGCGCAGCTTCCACTATATTCTCTTAGAGATTAAGCTTGAGAAGGGAGTAGTAACTGTCTTGGACTCTAAACGTAAAGATCCCGAGGAGTATGCGGACATGACTCAAATGCTCGACAGGTAAGTTAAATCGATCAATATTATCCACCATGCATATCAGCAACTTTGTTCATTTCTGATATCAGCAGGGTTTGGAGAAAATTCACCAAAAAAGCTCCGGGACTACCGAAGAAGCTAGAATTTAGACACCCGAAAGTAAGTACTATATAGTAGCATGTTCCGCGCATCTCCTATATCTTGATTCAAGCGCTAGTTTCATCAATACCATTTGGCATTCTTGCTTATCAGTTTGATTGACATCTATTTCTTGTAAAGTGGTTGTGGCAGGAACCCGGGAATGATTACTGTGGATACTACATTTGCGAGACCCTCCGCCACACGACCTGTGAGCGGGGCTACTCTGAAGCACAATTTGAAGTGCGTAATCAATTAATAATATTCACAATTTTATTTCATTACCATCATTTGAAGTGCGTAAGCAATTAATTAATAATATTCACAATTTTATAGCATCATTTCATGTATTGACCCCCTTCTTCAAATTAGATGTTTCGGATGCGGGATGAACTCCTAACACCAGATCGTCTGCGAGCAATTCAAGAGGAATTGGCGGCATTCTTCCTTGAACACGTGATCGCGCCAGACGGAGAATACTAAGTGGACCATGCGTCCATCGTATAGGAGATTATATTTGTAAGAGATAATTATTGTATATATGTACCCGGTAGTGTCGGATAGATATACGAGAACTTGTTGTACGACCAATCTCTCAGAGAAGGAGAGGTGGTCGATATTACTTCTCTCTGTATGCATATATATATATATATATATATATATATATATATATGTTGATTATATGATCTTCAGTTTCCTTCGTTTGCTTACTAGCTAGCTAGCTAGCTAGCGTGTCTAGTCCTCTCTATACGTATGTGTAGTACGTAGCGTCGACCAAGCACGGACATAAGATAGGACACTTCTCTCTATTAATTAGCTAGCTAACACAATATGAAACACCTATATTAACCCCCCAAATCCTCCAACCCCTCCTCCCCTTTCAAAAAAAACAAAAACCACAGCCACATAAATGTTGACGCGTGGATGCCTTTTGGTCCCGGTTGGTGCCACCAACCGGGACCAAAGCCCCTCCTGCGTGGGATCGGCGCACAGGCCACGTGGACACCCATCTGGCCCGGTTCTGGATCGAACCGGGACTAAAGGGTTAGAGCATTAGTACAGACACTTTTGTCCCGGTTCAAAAACTGGGGCTAAAGGCCCTAACAAACCGGGTCTGATCTCCCTTTATCACTAGTAGATAAAGTCATGGATTTCTTCAATACTTTGACACTAGCTAGGCAACCTCTCTACCCCTCGACCCTCGACTGCTCGGCGATCCACAACCCTAGACCCCCTCATGTCACATTTTGGCTAGTGTCAAAGGATTCAACAAAACCAATACTTCATCATTAGGCGAAAGTAACAGTCGCATGATGGTACGAAGCTCTCCAAAGTTATTTTGGAACGGAGTCCTAGATAGGATAATTCGTAACAAAAGACGGATTATCCTATCAGGAACTCCGTTCCAAAATAACTTTGCATAACTTCGTACCAACATGCCCCGGTTACTTCTGGCAAATGATGAAGTTATGGATTTCTTCAATACTTTGGCACTAGCTAGGCAACCTCTCTACCCCTCGACCCTCGACTGCTCGGCGATCCCCATCCCTAGACCCCCTCATGTCACATTTTGGCTAGTGTCAAAGGATTCAACAAAACCAATACTTCATCATTAGGCAAAAGTAACAGTCGCATGATGGTACGAAGCTCTCCAAAGTGGTTTTGGAACGGAGTCCCAGAAAGGATAATTCGTAATAAAAGACGGATTATCCTATCAGGAAATTCGTTCCAGAACAACTTTGCATAACTTCGTACCAACATGCCCCGGTTACTTCTGGCAAATGATGAAGTCATGGATTTCTTCAATACTTTGACACTAGCTAGGCAACCTCTCGACCCCTCGACCCTCGGTCCCTCGACGACCCTCGGCCCCTCGACGACCCTCGGCCTCTCGACCCCTCGACCCTTGGCCTCTCGGCCCCTCGACCCTCGGCCTCTCGACCCCTCGACGACCCTCGGCCCCTCGGCGACCTCTCGACCCTTGACGACCCTCGGTCCCTCGACAACCCTCGACCCCCCCTAATGACGAAGTTATCGGGGAGGGTGTATATCGACAACGACATATCCGATAAAAAAAGAGGAAGAAGAAGAAAAAAGGAACCGCTAGAGGAGAAGATCGAAGAAAAAAAAGAAAAAAAAGGAGAAGAAGAAAGGAATAGAGGAGAAGAAGAGAAAATTTCTCTTCTTCTCCTCTATTCCTTTCTTCTTCTCCTCTTTTTTTTCTTCTTTTTTCTTCTTCTTATTTATTTCTCCTCTTCTTCCTCTCCTCTTCTTCTTTCTTTCCTCTTTCTTATTTTCTTCTTTCCTATCATTCTTTTTCTAAATTTGTAACTTTTGCATATATAAAACTTTCTATATATATTTAGCATAAACAAAAAACTATATAGCCACATACACATATATATACATCACATACACATCACATACAACAACTATACATCACAATTGTAACTATCGATATATAAACAAAAAACATTCTATGAAAAAAACATTTTTCACATATATATTTAGCAAATTCCTAAGAAAAATAAAAAAAAAATATATATACACATACAAAATATATATACAGCAACTATATACACATAAACACATATACACATATACACATATATATACAGCAACTATATACACATATACACATATACACATATATATACACATACAAAATATATATACACATACAAAAAATCCATCACATCGCGACGGAGCGGGGCGGGGCGACGGCGCGCGGCGGGGCGGCGCGACGGCGACGGGGCGGCGTCGGGGGCGACGGCGACGGGGCGACGGCGATGGGGCGGGGCGACGGCACGGGGCGGGGCGGCGCGACGGCGACG
>LR738714.1:713334938-713353987 GCA_902687465.1 Secale cereale | reverse complement strand
GGGGGCGGCGGCATACGGGCGGCGGCGCGAGACGGCGACGACGGGGGCGGCGCGAGACGGCGACGACGGGGGCGGCGAGGGCGGACGGGGACGGCGGCGCAAGACAGCAACGATGACGAAGGGGACGGCCGGTGAAGACGGGGGCGGCGGCGCGAGACGGCGATGACGGCGACGAAGGGGACGGCTACGACGGGGGCGGCGACGCGAGATGGCGACGACGGGCAGCGGGGGCAACGGAGCGCGGCGGGGGCGGCGAGGGCGGCGCGCGATGGGCGACGGCGCGGCGGCTACGGCGATGTCGCGTTGAGAAGAAGAAGTGGTGGTCGATGGAACTGCATTTTTTGTAAGTGCCATATATATAGGAGGGGCCTTTAGTACCGGTTGGTGGCTCCAAACGGTACTAAAGGCCAATTTTCGCCAGGTGAAGCGGCGGGAAAAAGCCCCCTTTAGTACCGGTTGGAGCCACCAACCGGTACTAAAGAACCCCCCCCCCTTTAGTACCGGTTGGTGCCACGACCCGGTACTAATTGGGGGTGCGCTGGCAGGCGACGGGCGCATATGTTTAGTCCCACCTCGCTAGTCGAAGAGCGCCAGGACCTGTTTATAAGCCCCGGCGCGGGCACTGCATTGAGCTCCTCTCAAATGAAGGCCTTCTGGGCCTACCTCTGCTACTCAGCCATGTGGGGCCTATTGGGCTGGCGGGCCTGCATCCTGGCCCAACAACAGGTTGGGTTTCTAGTCGTATGCAGGCCGCTGTGGCCCAGTAGGCTGGCTTTTTTTTTCTTTTTTCTTTTCTGCATTATTAATTTTGTTTTATTTATTTTTTAGTTCTTTTTGCTGTATTTAGAGTTTCTTTCTGAATATTTTTGCTTTACGTACAAAAAATATTAACTTTCTGTTAGTGCTGGTAGTTTTCAAATTTGAATAGTTTAAATTTTGAATTATTTGAAATTTGTGTGAATCACTAGTTTGTGAATAACTTAACTTTAAAAATTCATTTTTCAGTGATTATTTTTTATTATGTTTAATATTAGTGTGTTTTATCATTATATTCAATTTTGTAACAAATGAGTTTTCGTCCGTTACAGTGAAATTATGATACCATGCCAACTTTCAACCTTTTTGGAGTTCATTTGAAGTATTTTTGAATTTAGTTGAAAAATCAGTAAATGCATGAAAGAATTTGTTTGCACATAAAATTTCTTCGCGTTTCAAATGCCAAAACACATAACTACCCTAACTATTACAGAGATTCCCTTCTGGGTGTGAAACACAGAAGAAAGTGATGATAGTGAAGCCGATCACATCCCATATCTTTGGGTGTGAAACTTTTTCTTCGCGTGTGTCCCTTTGCGCCGTAACCATGAAAAATCTTCATCATTTAACGGGATGCTTGGGTCAATATTCACTGTGAATGGAGCAATTTCATCAAACTTTTCATAATCTTCTGACTTGTCTGTCTTGTCATCCACTCCCACGATGTTTCTCTTCCCAAAAAGAACTATGTGCCGCTTTGGCTCATCATACGATGCATTCGCTTCCTTATCTTTTCTTTTTCTTGGCTTGGTAGACATGTCCTTCACATAGAAAACCTGTGCCACATCATTGGCTAGGACGAATGGTTCGTCTGCAAACGCAAGATTGTTGAGATCCACCATTGTCATTCCGTACTGTGGGTCTTCCGTTACCCCGCCTCGTGTCATATTGACCCATTTGCACCGAAACAAAGGGACCTTCAAACCACGTCGATAGTCAAGTTCCCACATGTCCTGGATATAACCATAATATGTTTCCTTTCCCGTCTTGGTTTCTGCATCAAAGCGGACACCACTGTTTTGGTTGGTGCTCTTCTTATCTTGGGCGATCGTGTAAAATGTATTACCATTTATCTCGTACCCTTTGAAAGTCATTATATTCGAAGATGGTAACTGAGACAGCAAGTACAGGTCATCTTCAATAGAGGTGTCATGCATGGTATGTGTCTGCAACCAGCTGGCAAAAATCCTGGTTTGTTCACGTGTAATCCATTCATCAGACCGCTCCGGGTATTTGTAGCATAGCAAATTCTTGTGTTCATCCATATACGAAGCCACCAAGGCGGAATTCTGTAGAACTGTGTAGTGTGCTTCAGTGAGAGAATGTCCGCCCATACATATTATTTGTTTCCCTCCTAGCGTGCCTTTTCCATCCAGTCTGCCCTTATGCCGCGATTCAGGAACACCAATCGGCTTAAGGTCAGGAATAAAGTCAATGCAAAACTCAATGACCTCCTCATTCTCATGGCCCTTGGAGATGCTTCCTTCTGGCCTAGCACGGTTATGAACATATTTCTTTAAGACTCCCATGAACCTCTCAAAGGGGAACATATTGTGTAGAAATACAGGACCCAAAACGTTAATCTCTTCGCATAGGTGAACTAGAACTGCATCATGATGTTGAAGAAGGATGGTGGGAACACCAACTCGAAACTGACAAGACATTGCACCAAATCATTCTCTAACATTGGTATGATTTCTGGATCGATTACCTTCTGAGAGATTGCATTGAGAAATGCACATAGCTTCACAATGGCTAATCGTACGTTTTCCGGTAGAAGCCCCCTCAATGCAACCGGAAGCAGTTGCGTCATAATCACGTGGCAGTCATGAGACTTAAGGTTCTGGAACTTTTTCCCTGCCATGTTTATTATTCCCTTTATATTCGACGAGAAGCCAGACGGTACCTTAATACTGAGTAGGCATTCAAAGAAGATTTCCTTCTCTTCTTTGGTAAGAGCGTAGCTTGCATGACCCTCATGTATGCCGTCTTTTCCGTGCATACGTTGCTAGTCCTCCCGTGCCTCAGGTGTATCTTTTGTCTTCCCATACACGCCCAAGAAGCCAAGCAGGGTCACACAAAAATTCTTCATCACGTGCATCACGTCGATTGCGGAGCGGATATCTAGGTCTTTCCAATAGGGCAGGTCCCTAAATATAGATTTCTTCTTCCACATGGGTGCGCGTCCGTCAGCGTCATTCGGAACAGGCTGTCCACCAGGACCCTTTCCAAAGACCACCTTCAAATCCTTGACCATATCATGTACATCAGCACTAGTAGGGTGGCGAGGCTTCGTGCGGTGATCCGCCTCACCTTTGAAATGCTTGCCTTTCTTTCTTACGGGATGCCTGCTCGGAAGAAATCGACGATGTCGCAGGTACACATTCTTCTTACAATTAGCCAAATATATACTGTCGGTATCGTCCAAATAGTGCGTGCATGCGCGGTATCCCTTGTTTGTCTGTCCTGAAAGGTTACTCAGAGCAGGACAATCATTGATGGTCACGAACAGCAACGCCTTTAGGTAAAATTCTTCCCCCATGTGCTCATCCCACACACGTACACCTGTTCCATTCCAAAGTTGTAGTAGTTCTTCAACTAATGGCCTTAGGTACACATCAATGTCGTTGCCGGGTTGCTTGGGGCCTTGGATGAGCACTGGCATCATAATGAACTTCCGCTTCATGCACAACCAAGGAGGAAGGTTATACAAACATAGAGTCACAGGCCAGGTGCTATGGTTGCTGCTCTGCTGTCACATCCCTAGCTTATGTCTGCATAGTGCTAGATTGGTTGTTGCATCATGTCTAAACTTTTCTTTAAACTGGAATTGGGGATTGTTCAAAACCTAGCACCAAAAGAACCCAACTAGGTTCAACTTAAAAATATTTTCAATGAATCCAAAGTGCCTCGAAGAAAAGTTCAGGATTTTGGTTAAGGAAGAAACCTCTGCCAAAAATGATGAATATATTTCTAGGACATTTTTGGATTTTTGAATTAACTCATATTGTATTTAAGTTGGAGCAAATAAATCCTATAATTATTTTTATTGCTCCAATTATTCTGGAAACATTTTGTGGAGTTTTGGAATAATCCATATTGCATCCACAAATAATTTCAGAAGCAACAAAAATGGTTTAGTATTAGTATTAAATCAAAATAGAGCAAAACAAATAGAAAACAGAAAGAAAATAAGGAAAGGGCAGAAACCTACCTAACCTACCTGGCGGCCCAGCTGCAGCCCGACACTGTTGGCCCTGCCCACCTGGCAGCCGTGCCATCTTCAACCTCTGCCAGTAGGCAGAGGCGAAGACGCATGCGCTCGCTGGGAGGCCTCCACCTCCTGCTTCACGCTGGAGGCCGCTCCTTCGTCCTGATATGCGCCGCTGGAGACGCCTCGAGCCCCCCTCGTCCTCTCCCCCCTCTCTCTGGCCATTCTCCCTCCTTCCCCTCGCGTTCCCGCAGCCACCCGAGAGCCAGCCGTCGCTGCCGCTCGTCACCACCGCGGCCACCGTCGCCCCCTCGCTGCCGCGCCATGCCCGAGAGCTCCGCCATCAACTGCTTCATCGAGAAGGATGAGCCGCAAGCGCTCGTTTGCCCTGCACCGCCCTCACCGAGCTTATCCCCGATCGCCGTCGCCGGAGATCCCCCTCGACGACCTGCTCTGCTCCGAGCCTTCCCCGAGCCCACGTCAACGCCTCTGCAACCACCGTGAGTTCCCGCATCGGAACCCCCTCTCCCCAAGCCCGATTACACCCTCTAGTAGTGCCAGCCGCCGTACCCGAGCGCCGCCATCCGCCATGGCCGTTGCCCTCGCAGCCACCGTGTTCCTTCGCTCTAGTTGTGCCTCCAGTGTGCTCCTGGAACAACGACGAGCCCAACGCAGCCCTTGCTTGCTTCCCCGTACACTGAAGCCACGAGCCCGCACAGACCCGAGCTCCGGCCGCCGCAAACCTCGCCGCCGGCGCTGTTCCCGGCCACCTCAGGTCGCACAGCTTGCACCGTTGGATGCGGCTGAGTGCCAGCTATCCAACGGGACTAACCGCGCCCGAAACCGCCCCTTGTACGCGAAACCCGAGCCTCTCCGGTGAGACACCGCCGCATATTGTGGTCGCCGGCGAGTAACTCCGGCGTGTTGACGTGGCACCGTCATTAGCGCCTAACCAAACCCCCCTAGAGTCACTGACAGTGGACCCCAGTGCTGTTAATTAGTTTAGTTAGGTCTAAGTAAACCCTGTTAGTTAATGTGCGACTGACTAGTGGGCCCAGGCCAGACTGACAGTTAGTTAGTTCTTAGCTTAGCACTAATTAACTTTGTTAATTAGTTGTGACACTGACATGCCGGGCCCACATGATATGTTTGACCTGGACCAGCCCCTGTTGACCTGCTGACGTCAGCATGAGGTCATGCTGACGCAGTAAATGTTTTCTGAGATTTTAAATAAATCAGAAATGATTTATTTATTCCAGAAAATAGCTAAAACATCTAAAATTCATATAAAATCAACCGTAGCTCAGATGAAAATAATTTATATATGAAAAATGATCAAAAAAATCCAATCTATCCATCTGTACCATTTTGATGCATGTTAGAACTACTTATAGCTACTGTTTTGGACAAATCAAACGAATGGCATTTAAATAACAATATGTGGATTTTGAATTTGAACCTTGGGTTCAAACCAACTATACTTAATTGTGTTGCTAGTTGCATTAGGCCAAATCACATCATATTGCCATGTCATGTTCATGCATCATATTGTTGCATTGCATTGATTGTGTTCTTTCTTTGTTTGTCGGTTTTGTCCCCTCTCAGTAGACGACATTTCGACGATGAGTTCGATGACACCGATGAAGAACTATTACTATCTTCGGAAGTGCCAGGCAAGCAAACCCCCATTGAGCATCCCGATACAATGCCACTCTCTCGCTCCTGCTCTCTTTTACTGCATTAGGACAACAACGTTTTGAACTGCTTTTTGCTGCGGTAGCTGAACCCCTTTCCTCTGCATGACCTGTCATTGCCACAGTAAATAGTTGAAACCCACTAGCATGAGTAGGAGTTGTTTGAGCCATGTTGTGCCTACTCATCCATGCTTGTATGTCATGCTTGCTATTGCTTAGAGTTGTGTCAGGTCTGATTCATCGGGGATGAATTGGAATGTGGTGAACATGTCCTACTGTGTGTGAGCTAAGTGTGTGAACACGATTTGGTAAAGGTAGCGGTGAGAGGCCATGTAGGAGTACATGGTGGGTTGTCTCACTGGAACTGTCCTTAAGAACTGAGTTCTGTGTAAGTTGTCCAATGACTAGATACTACCACACATTGGGTTCCGGTAACTCGACCCCTCTCGACTTATTAATCAACTAGATATCTGTCCAGGAGTTGCAACTACTTTCTGGTGTTTGTAGGTAGTGCTAGTAGTCTACCAAGTGGCACCTGATACATGTGGGCTTGGGACAGACTAGGTGCAGTGGCCCGGTGTACCAAGTGGCACCCGGTTGGTGGGCTTGGGAACCCTGCACACTTCATTTGGGCCGTGAGCGACACCCCGGCCGGATCTCCTTACGGATGGAACCCGAATAGGCGATAAACCTGGACTAGAGTCTTGTGTGGTTAGTCAGGTCGTGGCCGACACCCTCGCCAGGCTTCTGCTTGAAGGTTGCCAAGATACACGACGTGTACATGGCGGTAAGTGGCGAGAGCGTGTGTGAAGGAGTACACCCCTGCAGGGTTAACATGATCTATTCAAATAGCCGGGTCCGCGGTTATGGACTTCTTGGATGCTTACTTGGTACATAGACAAGTGAAAGTGGATACTCTAAAATACTCAAGACAAGTGTGAGTGCTATGGATGGCCTTCTCGTAGGGCAACGGTAGCGGATCCATAGTGGTGTATTGATTGGTGAATATGTGGACTTGTGTGCGCCACCTCAAAAAAGTTACTTGCAGTCGTAGTTCAGGATAGCCACCGAGTCAAAGTTGGATTGCTGCAGTCAAACTCCACCACCCCTTTGTTGATACTGATGCATATGTAGCTAGTTCTGATGTAAGTCTTGTTGAGTACCTTTGTACTCACGTTTGCTTAATTTATGTTTTGCAGAGAGACTTCGGTCTCGCTAGTGGTTCCGCGTGGACTTCGACGTTTAGCTTGTTACCTCAGCTACGATCTTGTGCCCTTGGGAGGGTCTTGTAGATAGTCAGGCTTCTCAGCCTTTTTCATTTGTAGTTGTGTATACTCAGACATGTTATGCTTCTGTTGCTTGTATGCTCTGTGTGTTGGGTCATGTGACCCCTGTTTGTAATAAATGCTATGATGGCTCTTCTGGGCCTTTATCTATATGAGTTGTTGAGTTATGTTGTGATGCCATGTTGTACAACACATACTTGCTTGTTATGCGTACGTGTAATGTGTATTGCTATGTGTGGGATCCGACACCTAGTTGTATACCCTTGGTAGCCTATCTTACAGGGAAATGTCTCCTAGTGCTTCCACTGAGCCTTGGTAGCTTGCTACTGCTCCGGAACACTTAGGCTAGCCAGCATGTGTCCTTCTTCGTTCCTGTGTCTGTCCCTTAGGGGAAATGTCACGCGTTGTTCCTTTAAGTCCTTGTAGCTTGCTACGACTTGGGTTCATAAGTTGATGACCGACACGTTCGTTGCTGGGTCATGTATGCCTGTCTCTGTAATTTAGTGCCACTTTTGGTTTATAACTGGTCATGTCGGCCTGGGTTCTCTGTCATATGGATGCTAGCGACACTATCATATACGTGTGCCAAAATGCGCAAACGGTCCCGGGCTAGGTAAGGTGGCACCCGTGGGGATACCATGCGTGAGGCCGCAAAGTGATATGATGTGTTATAGGCTAGACCTGTGTGACTTAGGATCGGGGTCCCAACAGCTTTGGTATCAAGGCCTGGCTGCCTGTAGGATTAGTAAGCCAAACTGGTCGAAGTTGTGTCTAGAAACTCTTTAATTATATTAAGGGAATTGATTGTGGAAGGGAACGTAAGGCTCTTTTTACTCCTTTACCTTATGACCTTCTGATCTGAGTCACCTTCTTCTCTTCTACGGGGTTAAGAAAACTAGGCTTCTCATTCTAATTATCAGGATCACGTTAATTGTGGATTAAACTCTCAGTTCAGTTTATTCTACTTCCGTGTGTTCAACTGTTGATCTCGGAACCTTGACATTATGAAGCTAAGTGGTTATGCTACCCTTTTGCTTGGATCTCAAAAGTATTTTTGAGCATTTACAGCCGTTATGCTGTCCGAGTCATCCCAGGTCTCTAAACAATCTGATGCATTTGCAAATCATTCCTACCTGTTCTTAATGTCCTTTTAGACCAGATTAACCACACTAGTCGGTGTGTGGAGGTACTCCATTACCTCAACACATATGTTGGAGTTATTATTATGACCCGAGAAGTCTTAGAAGATCATCCAGTAATCTAGCAATGCTTTATATTCCCAGTGTGATAATTCTGGCCGTCAATCTCGAAAGCATCCCGTGATGCCATTTAGTTAGTAGGCATTCTATTCCTGGGTTCTTGAACCCAAGACTCACTCCACTTACCTCCTGTTGGTAGTATTTGCTCGTTCCTTTAGGATATTAGTAACCTTGCAATAGTCCTCGAGGTCCGTGGTATGTCATTCTTCCAATACCATGAACCGTTATGGCAGAAGTTCTTTTGAACCAAAAGACCACAACCAGAGTGCTCTTGATGAGTTCTCCATTCCACATTGTGATTCTGCCAATTCTATCTTTCTGCATGGGTTATCCGGAAGAAATATGTTGAACTCGTTCGACATGTTAATCTATGCATCCACAACTCAGAAAATTATATGTTCCTTGAGTTGCCTTCTTTTAGTTGTATTATGACCCCGTCTATCAGTTGATAGTCAGGAGTAGTTGTGCGTTCATGTTCATCGATGCCTTTTACTATTGTGGTCCGTCAAGCCATTCTATTCCGGAATGACTAGGAGAAACAAACTCCAGTACCTCATCCATTCCTAGGATTGGGTCAAAGTAGTTGTACTCCGCAGATGAAGAATGTTAATCCATCTTCTAATCTGTTCTATCCTGGAGTATTGCCATCTTTATGTCAAGAATTCCATGGGAATTGCACCACCTCCTATGAACTCTTGATGCAGTAATACTTCTCGCCCTCATTATTCATTTCTCGGTCCCCGTGTTATTGTAATCGGAACACCGACAAGTGAATCATGATGTGTGGATCAATAACCCTAGCAACCGCGTTGCTTGGTGGTTAAAGGACAACAATTTCATTCTTAGTGTGTTGGTTACTAAATCACCATTCTAAGATTGATCGTGCTACCTAGTCCATTTTTCTGGTGCACTCTTTGATCAATGAGTTAGGATTGCATAAATCCCTCACTCTTGTGATCATATCATCTCGCCCTGAAAACCAAGATTGTTTGCGAGCTTAATAACATATCGGTTGTTCGTTATTTTTCGAATATCTTCTCGAAGGTATCACCAGGTTGTCCCCTGACCGTTATGTTGAGCTCGTGATCAAGTTGGTTTACCTATAAACCATCCTTTCTCCAAGAATCTGTGCTGGATACCCCTGAACTAGTTGGTTAAGCTAAACAACAACTTGGAAAGTTGGAAGATAAAATCCTGTCCGACTCAGTTCACTCCAAAGGGATATCTTGTGCGTGTATTGAAGATAGATGATATCTTCTTCAATTGATCTCCGTGATCATTTGTGGATATATTGTCTTGTCCAGACCTTGATTTGAGTATGGGTTATCGCCAAGTCAAATCAGAACCAATGATATTCGTAACGTTGTCTTACTCGTGGTTGATTCCTCGAGCATACACCGTTATATCTCTTGGTCTGACCAATGCTATCATCGTGTTCACACAATTGTGGAACTCCAATTATTTGGAAACCTGGATGAATTGTTGTGAAGCCCATCAGCAACATTGTTATCTTCTACATGATCTGTGTTGAACATCCAGCTAGTATTGGAAACTTTTATAAGCATTATCTTCATGACCCGTTCGTGAAGTACATGTTTGGATGAAAGAAGTGACTTCCTCTAATTCATGTGCATTTGATGCAAGTTGCCGTCGTGAATTCGAGAAAGCATGTTTCACCTCCTCTGGAATCATCCCAACTCAGTCATGCATACGTGCGAAATATTCTATGGTCTGATAGACTGATCATCTTCATTCCATATGTGTCCCTAGCACACCAAGCCACTGATTGAGTTGTTCAAGAAAAAGAAGTATGTTGTGCTAATCCTAGGTCATGCACATGACTTCGCTATCTTCAATGATGATTTCCAATCTGAACTCGGTAGTATTTTGTAAGAATACTATGTGGTCACGCTTGTCTGGGACAACGTGTTCACAGGTACGTAGCAGAACTAGCTCAGGTTTTGGAGCTTGCTATCGTAGTTCACTCCCCGAGAATCTCGCAACGTCATCTCATCGATTTGTGTTGCAAACTTTCATTTTTCTTTCTAGACTCGATGAGTCTGGAATATCCTGACACCAACCAGAACTGAATCTCAGGCAGATATGATGGTTGGAGCATTTTCCAAGAACTATAATGTTGGTCTATCGATAACCGGTTAAGTGGATATTGTGGCCAACACACCAGCCGGAAGACCTATTATTGTAGTATCTTGATTGTGGAAGTTGGCCACATCCCCATAAGGATTTCGTAGGATTTACTCCAATAATTGCTCCTTATGGATTCTTGTGCTCCCGAAGTCCGACCTTTACTTGATGTTCAAGATACCAAACATATCTATGAATGGATTACGCTAACACATCAAGGAGAACATTAGAAGCGGAGTGCTAAATGTCTCTCGGTCGATCATCCAGATTTTGCCCCTTGACTCCGCTAAGGTGAAATCTGAGAAAATGTTGTCTTTATTTGCATCTGCATCGTCCATCATTATTCATCATGGTAGTATGTGGTGTTGCCAGGATCCTTGGCACGGATAATGGTAAAACCTTGATGATTATGGAAATGCTCAAGTTCTTGAGAGCACGCACAAGCACTAGGTGTTATCACTGGCGCTAACAGGGATTGCTCCCAGTGTTCTTGGTTATGCTATAACCTCTCAAGGAGTAGATTCACTCTCTATCGTTGGGCTTCTTCCTAGTTACCAGAATCATTCCCAGCATTTGCATTTTGTTCCCAGCTTGCACCGCCAATGTGCCATCTTACCATGGGTTTCATCCATTTCCAATGATAGCAAAATCATCCCTTGTGTTGTCTTCAACAAGGTAGTCCACATCATCCATTCTGGCCCGAGAATGTCATTCTTTCGGACTCCTTCAAATGATCGATTGTGATTTGTCTTAGGCTGTTATAGAGAATTTCAATGATCTCTATATCAAAAGTAATTCTTTTTGCCACTAAAGGTAATAATTCTATGTGTCACCTTCTCTAAGGTGCCCGTTTGGTGGTATCGATCACCATCTTCTTAGGTGTGGAATTATTACCTGTTAAGTAAATCTTCATCGTTTGTTTCACTCCATCCCTCTGGATGTGTGTTCTGTGTCTAAGCTCAAGAGATGTTTCAAAGTCTCACTCCATGAGTTGATTTGAGATGCTCGATCTTTGGCAAGATCGATTCATGTAGAGTTTCTTCTGATATCACTGTGTTGGACCAAGGTCACGAAAGCAAAGATGCCAAGATCAACATGATGCAAGCAATCAACATTCATGTGAAGGACAGTTGGATCATCAAGATTGTGTTAGCCTTTTGCCCCTCTGTTTTCTTACCCTGCGCTTGAATCTCGGGACGAGATTCTTGTTTAGTGGGGGTGAGCTGTCACATCCCTAGCTTCTGTCTGCCTAGTGCTAGATTGGTTGTTGCATCATGTCTAAACTTTTCTTTAAACTGGAATTGGGGATTGTTCAAACCCTAGCACCAAAAGAACCCAACTAGGTTCAACTTAAAAATATTTTCAATGAATCCAAAGTGCCTCAAAGAAAAGTTCATGATTTTGGTTAAGGAAGAAACCTCTGCCAAAAATGATGAATATATTTCTAGGACATTTTTGGATTTTTGAATTAACTCATATTGTATTTGAGTTGGAGCAAATAAATCCTATAATTATTTTTATTGCTCCAATTATTCTGGAAACATTTTGTGGAGTTTTGGAATAATCCATATTGCATCCACAAATAATTTCAGAAGCAACAAAAATGGTTTAGTATTAGTATTAAATCAAAATAGAGCAAAATAAATAGAAAACAGAAAGAAAATAAGGAAAGGGCAGAAACCTACCTAACCTACCTGGCGGCCCAACTGCAGCCCGACACTGTTGGCCCAGCCCACCTGGCAGCCGTGCCATCTTCAACCTCTGCCAGTAGGCAGAGGCGAAGACGCACGCGCGCGCTGGGAGGCCTCCACCTCCTGCTTTGCGCTGGAGGCCGCTCCTTCGTCCTGATATGCGCCGCTGGAGACGCCTCGAGCCCCCTCGTCCTCTCCCCTCTCTCTCTGGTCATTCTCCCTCCTTCCCCTCGCGTTCCCGCAGCCACCCGAGAGCCAGCCGTCGCCGCCGCTCGTCACCACCGCGGCCATCGTCGCCCCCTCGCTGCCGCACCATGCCCGAGAGCTCCGCCATGAACTGCTTCATCGAGAAGGCCGAGCCGCAAGCGCTCGTTTGCCCTGCACCGCCCTCACCGAGCTTATCCGCGACCGCCGTCGCCGGAGATCCCCCTCGACGCCCTGCTCTGCTCCGAGCCTCCCCCGAGCCCACGTCGACGCCTCTGCAACCACCGTGAGTTCCTGCCTCGGAACCCCCTCTCCTCAAGCCCGATTACACCCTCTAGCAGTGCCAGCCGCCGTACCCGAGCGCCGCCGTCCGGCATGGCCGTTGCCCTCGCAGCCACCATGCTCCTTCGCTCTAGTTGTGCCTCCAGTGTGCTCCTGGAACAACGACGAGCCCAATGCAGCCCTTGCTTGCTTCCCCATGCACTGAAGCCACGCGCCCGCACAGACCCGAGCTCTGGCCGCTGCAAACCTCGCCGCCAGCGCTGTTCCCGGCCACCTCAGGTCGCACAGCTTGCACCGTTGGATGCGGTTGAGTGCCAGCTATCCAACGGGACTAACCGCGCCCGAAACCGCCACTTGTACGTGAAACCCGAGCCTCTCCGGCGAGACACCGCCGCAGATTGTGGTCGCCGGCGAGTAACTCCGGCGTGCTAACGTGGCACCGTCATTAGCGCCTAACAAACCCCCCCCCCCTAGAGTCACTGACAGTGGACCCCAGTGCTATTAATTAGTTTAGTTAGGTCTAAGTAAACCCTGTTAGTTAATGTGCGACTGACTAGTGGGCCCAGGCCCCACTAACAGTTAGTTAGTTCTTAGCTTAGCACTAATTAACTCTGTTAATTAGTTGTGACACTGACATGCCGGGCCCACATGTCATGTTTGACCTGGACAAGCCCCTGTTGACCTGCTGACATCAGCATGAGGTCATGCTGATGCAGTAAATGTTTTCTGAGATTTTAAATAAATAAGAAATGATTTATTTATTCCAGAAAATACCTAAAACTTCTAAAATTCATATAAAATCAACCGTAGCTCAGATGAAAATAAATTATATTTGAAAAATGATCAGAAAAATCCAGTCTATCCATCTGTACCATTTTCATGCTTGTTAGAACTACTTATAGCTACTGTTTTGGACAAATCAAACGAATGGCATTTAAATAACCATATGTGGAGTTTGAATTTGAACCTTGGGTTCAAACCAACTACACTTAATTGTGTTGCTAGTTGCATTAGGACAAATCACATCATATTGCCATGTCATGTTCATGCATCATATTGTTGCATTGCATTGATTGTGTTCTTTCTCTGTTTGTCGGTTTTGTCCCCTGTCAGTAGACGACATTCCGACGATGAGTTCGATGACACCGTTGAAGAACTATTACTATCTTCAGAAGTGCCAGGCAAGCAAACCCCCATTGAGCATCCCGATACAATCCCACTCTCTCGTTCCTGCTCTCTTTTACTGCATTAGGACAACAACGCTTTGAACTGCTTTTTGCTGCGGTAGCTGAACCCCTTTCCTCTGCATGACCTGTCATTGCCACAGTAAATAGTTGAAACCCACTAGCATGAGTAGGAGTTGTTTGAGCCATGTTGTGCCTACTCATCCATGCTTGTATGTCATGCTTGCTATTGCTTAGAGTTGTGTCAGATCTGATTCATCGGGGATGAATTGGAATGTGGTGAACATGTCCTACTGTGTGTGAGCTAAGTGTGTGAACACGATTTGCTAAAGGTAGCGGTGAGAGGCCATGTAGGAGTACAGGGTGGGTTGTCTCACTGGAACCGTCCTTAAGAACTGAGTTCTGTGTAAGTTGTCCAATGACTAGCTACTACCACACATTGGGTTCTGGTAACTCGACCCCTCTCGACTTATTAATCAACTAGATCTCTGTCCAGGAGTTGCAACTACTTTCTGGTGTTTGTAGGTAGTGCTAGTAGTCTACCAAGTGGCACCCGGTACAGGTGGGCTTGGGACAGACTAGGTGCAGTGGCCCGGTGTACCAAGTGGCACCCGGTTGGTGGGCTTGGGAACCCTGCACACATCATTTGGGGCCGTGAGCGACACCCCGGCCGGATCTCCTTACGGATGGAACCCGAATAGGCGATAAACCTGGACTAGAGTCTTGTGTGGTTAGTCAAGTCGTGGCCGACACCCTCGCCAGGCTTCCACTTGAAGGTTGCCGAGATACACGACGTGTACATAGCGGTAAGTGGCGAGAGCGTGTGTGAAGGAGTACACCCCTGCAGGGTTAACATGATCTATTCGAATAGCCGGGTCCGCGGTTATGGACTTCTTGGATGCTTACTTGGTACATAGACAAGTGAAAGTGGATACTCTAAAATACTCAAGACAAGTGTGAGTGCTATGAATGGCCTTCTCGTAGGGAGACGGGAGCGGATCCATAGTGGTGTGTTGATTGGTGAATATGTGGACTTGTGTGCGCCACCTCGAAAAAGTTACTTGCAGTCGTAGTTCAGGATAGCCACTGAGTCAAAGCTGGCTTGCTGCAGTCAAACTCCACCACCCCTTTGTTGATACTGATGCATATGTAGCTAGTTTTGATGTAAGTCTTGCTGAGTACCTTTGTACTCACGTTTGCTTAATTTATGTTTTGCAGAGAGACTTCAGTCTCGCTGGTGGTTCCGCGTGGACTTCGACATTTAGCTTGTTACCTCAGCTATGATCTTGTGCCCTTGGGAGGGTCTTGTAGATAGTCAGGCTTCTTAGCCGTTTTCATTTGTAGTTGTCTGTACTCAGACATGTTATGCTTCCGTTGCCTGTATGCTCTGTGTGTTGGGTCATGTGACCCCTGTTTGTAATAATTGCTATGATGTCTCTTCTGGGCCTTTATCTATATGAGTTGTTGAGTTATGTTGTGATGCCATGTTGTACAGCACATACTTCCATGTTATGCATACGTGTAATGTGTATTGCTATGTGTGGGATCCGACACCTAGTTGTTTACCCTTGGTAGCCTATCTTACAGGGAAATGTCTCCTAGTGCTTCCACTGAGCCTTGGTAGCATGCTACTGCTCCGGAACACTTAGGCTGGCCGGCATGTGTCCTTCTTCGTTCCTGTGTCTGTCCCTTAGGGGAAATGTCACGCGTTGTTCCTTTAAGTCCTTGTAGCTTGCTACAACTTGGGTTCATACGTTGATGACCGACACGTTCGTTGCTGGGTCATGTATGCCTGTCTCTGTAATTTAGTGCCACTTTTGGTTTATAACTAGTCATGTCAGCCCGGGTTCTCTGTCATATGGATGCTAGCGACACTATCATATACGTGTGCCAAAATGCGCAAACGGTCCCGGGCTAGGTAAGGTGGCACCCGTGGGGATACCGTGCGTGAGGCCGCAAAGTGATATGATGTGTTACATGCTAGACCTGTGTGACTTAGGATCGGGGTCCCGACATCTGCTCCCCAAAAGGATTTATGCCATCTGCGCTTAGACCAAACCATATGCTCCTTGCGTCATCTGCAAACTCCTTCCCGTACTTTCTTTCGATTTTTCTCCACTGCGACCCGTCAGCGGGTACTCTCATCTTTCCGTCTTTCTTACGGTCTTCTCTATGCCATCGCATCGCCTTGGCATGCTCTTTGTTTTGGAACAAACATTTCAACCGTGGTATTATAGGAGCATACCACATCACCTTGGCATGAATCTTCTTCCTGGGGCGCTCGCCCTCGACATCACCAGGGTCATCGCGGCTGATCTTATAGAGCAATGCACTGCATACCGGGCAAGCGTTCAAATCCTCGTACTCACCGCGGTAGAGGATGCAATCATTAGGGCATGCATGTATCTTCTGCACCTCTAACCCTAGAGGGCAGACAGCCTTCTTTGCTTCGTACGTACTCTCGGGCAATTCGTTGTCCTTTGGAAGCATATCCTTTATCATTACTAGCAACTTTCCAAATCCCTTGTCAGATACACCATTCTCTGCCTTCCATTGCAGCAATTCCAGTGTGGTGCCCAGATTTTTCTTGTCACCTACGCAATTTGGGTACAACATTTTTTTGTCATCCTCTAACATGTGCTGCAACTTCTTCTTCTCCAAATCACTTGCGCAGTTTCTCTTTGCATCGGCAATGGCCCGACCTAGATCATCAACGGGCTCATCTGATGCCTCTTCTTCAGCTTCTTCCCGCATTGGCGGCTCAACTTCTTCCCGCGTTACCGGCTCAGCTTCTTCCCCCATTGTTGTATCATCGTATTCAGGGAACCCATGGACAGGATAGCTGTCATCGTCCTCTTCTTCTTCATTGTCTTCCATCATAACCCCTCTTTCTCCGTGCTTCGTCCAAACATTATAGTGGGGCACGAAACCGGACTTAAACAGGTGGACGTGAATGGTTCTTGACTTAGAGTAATTTTGACCATTCTTATAGACAGCACATGGACAGCAGAAAAGTTTGCATGCCATTAATGAACTCGGGAGAGCATCGGTCATCGTACATCCATTGTCGACTCATCTTCAATACACAGCACCAAAAACACCAACTTAATTCAAGTTCATACATAAAGTTCATACAACACCTAAATGCAACAAACAAATAACTCTCTAGCTAAAGCATTTAAATGCAACAACAAATGCGATCAAGATCGCAACTAAGGTAACAATTGATCCAACAGCATAATGATACCAAGCCTCACTATGGATGGCATATTTTCTAATCTTTCTAATCTTCAAGCGCATTTTCTCCATCTTGATCTTGTGATGATCGACGACATCGGCAAGATGCAACTCCAATTCCATCTTCTCGTCCTCAATTCTTTTCAATTTTTCTTTCAAGTACTCGTTTTCTCTTTCAACTAAATTTAACCTCTCCTAGATATGCAAACTAAGTGTTATTTTGGACCTCAAATTGCATATAAATCAAATACTAGCACATATATTTCCTCCCAAATTACTAAACTCACAAATTAATCACTATATAAAGCATTGCAAGAGCTAATCTAGCAATGAGAGATGAAAGGACAAAGTTTCTAACCTTTGTGATCATTTGAATGGATGGGGGCCTTCAAATCTTGACAAATTTTGGGCAAAATGTGTGATGAGCTCGAGAGGAAGAGGGGAAGAACAGAGAGGGAGAGGGGAAAGGGGAAGAACAGAGCGAGCTCAGGGGGACGAAGGGTTTATGTACGACTACCTTTAGCACCGGTTCGTGCCAAGAACCGGTACTAAAGGTGCTGGAGGGGCCCCAGACTGACAACATACTGCCACCACTCTCATTAGTACCGGTTCGTGGCACGATCCGGTGCTAAAGGTTCGCCACGAACCGGTACTAATGAGAGCGGCCCGGCTAGCCATTGGAACCGGCACTAGTGTACACATTAGTGCCGGCTCATATTCAAACTGGCACTAATGTGCTTCATGTTTGACCCTTTTTCTACTAGTGAAAGCTACCTTTGGGAATGTTTTGAAAGAGATAGAAAGTCTGAGTGGGGAGCTAGCAGATCTCCAGCTGTTAGGGGCGGATCACGCACAAATCCGGGCAAAGATGAATCAACTAGATGAGCTGTTGTATAGAGAAGAGATGATTTGGCTTCAACGGTCTCGTATAACATGGTTGAAAGAGGGGGAACGCAATACTAAATACTTACACTTCCGGGCAGTTTGGCGGGCTCAGTGAAACCTTATCCAGAGACTTATGAAGGCTGATGGTTCAGAGATGGAACGAATGGCCAATTCATACTTCAAGGAGGTTTTTACAAAAGTCTCGACCTTGGATCCGAACGAAGTGTTGGACAGTATCGCCCCTAAGGTCTCCACGGAGATGAATGAGGCCTTTTGTCAACAATACACGGAGGAGGAGATATCCAGGGCGATGTTTCTAATCGGTCCGTTGAAAGCACCGGGTTGTGATGATTTTCCGGCCAGGTTTTATCAACGGAACCGGGCTGTTCTCAAGGATGAGATAGTGGCAGCTGTGCAGGAGTTTTTTACCACTGCTGTCATGCCAGATGGGGTTAACGACACGTCCATTATGCTAATTCCTAAAGTGCCACATCCGAGAGAGCTGAAGGATTTTCGGCCAATTAGTTTGTCCAATGTGTTGTATAAGATCGTGTTCAAGTGCATGGTAAATAGGCTTCGGCCTCTATTAACTGAGCTTATTTCCGAAAATCAGAGTGCCTTCATCCCCGGGAGGCTCATCTCTGATAAGTCCATCATTGTGTTTGAGTGCATCCACACTAGTAGATAAAGGGTCATCAGACCCGGTTCGTTTGGGCCTTTAGCCCCGGTTGCTGAACCGGGACAAGAGTATCGGTACTAATGCTCTGACCCTTTAGTCCCGGTTCAATCCAGAACCGGGGCAGATGGTTGTCCACGTGGCCTGTGCGCCGAGCCCAGGCAGGAGGGGCTTTGGTTCCGGTTGATGGTACCAACCGGGACCAAAAGGCATCCACGCGTCAGCATTTCTGTGGCTGTGGTTTTGGTTTTTTTTTGAAAGGGGATGGGGGGTTGGAGGTTTTGGGGAGTTAATTTAGGTGTTTCATATTGTGTTAGCTAGCTAATTAATAGAGAGAAGTGTCCTCTCTTATGTCCGTGCTTGGTCGACGCTACGTACTACACATACGTATAGAGAGGACTAGACACGCTAGCTAGCTAGCTAGCTAGTAAAGCAAACGAAGGAAACAGAAGATCGTATAATCATATATATATATATAT
>LR738714.1:713301724-713327712 GCA_902687465.1 Secale cereale | reverse complement strand
ATTTATTTTCTTTTGTTTTTTGCTTTATTTTTTAATTCTTTCTGGTAAAACCAATTACAAACTTTCTGTTAGTGCAATTAGTATTCAAATTTGAATAGTTTAAATTTGAAATTATTTGTTTTCTTTGTTGCTTTATTTATTTTATTTTGTTTCTACTTACAATGAAATACTTATTGTTGGTATTTTTTATTTTTTTGCAAGTTTTTTTTGTTTTCTGCATTATTTATTTTCTTTTGTTTTTTGTTTTATTTTTTAATTCTTTCTGGTAAAACCAATTACAAACTTTCTGTTAGTGCAAATTTGAATAGTACAAACGAACAATGGTATCATACTCGTTTGTTACAAAGTTGGCATGGTATCATCATAATAGTTGCCGAAAAAAGTCTTCACTTTTTCTTCGCTTGTGTCATTTGCTTATTGCGCCGTAACCATGGATAATCTTCATCGTTTATCAGGATGCTTGGGTCAGCCTTGACTTTGAAGGGAGGAATTTCATGAAACTTTTCATAATCTTCAGACATGACTGTCTTGCCCTCCACTCCCAGGATGTCCCTTTTTCCTGAAAGAACTATGTGGCGCTTTGGCTCATCGTATGATGTATTCGCTTCCTTATCTTTTCTTTTACTCGGTCTGGTAGACATGTCCTTCACATAGATAACCTGTGCCACATCATTGGCTAGGATGAACGGTTCGTCAATGTATCCAAGATTCTTCAGATCCACTGTTGTCATTCCGTACTGTGGGTCTACCTGTACCCCGTCTCCTGACAGATTGACCCATTTGCACTTACACAAAGGGACCTTAAAATCATGTCCGTAGTCAAGTTCCCATATGTCCACTATGTAACCATAACATGTGTCCTTTCCCCTCTCGGTTCTTGCATCAAAGCGGACACCGCTGTTTTGGTTGGTGCTCTTTTGATCTTGGACAATCGTGCAAAATGTATTCCAATTTATCTCGTATCCTTTGTAAATCAATACAGTCGAAGATGGTCCCCTGGACAACAAGTACAACTCATCACAAACAGTGTTGTCACCTCTGAGACGTGTTTCCAACCAACTGGTGAAAGTCCTAATGTGTTCACGTGTAATCCAGTCGGAGCAGTCGCACTGCTCCGGGTGTTTGGAGCTGTCGGGGGAAACTGTCCGCCACGAACACCTATGGGACCGGAGCCCCTTGTCTGTGCGGTACGAGGGCGGAGGGAGCACAAAGAGCAGATCGAAGCAGACGCGCGGGCAGTTTTACCCAGGTTCGGGCCGCACGGATGCGTAAAACCCTACTCCTGCTTGGTTGTGTATTGAGTTGAGCGCTCGGGAGCTTGAAGAAGCAGCTACACCGTGCGTGAGAGTAATCTAGGTTTCGAACCCCCTCCACGTTGTGCATGGGCCTCCTTTTATAGTGCAAAGGGGTCACCGACAGGTGTCAACGTAGGAGAAAGGGGTAAAAATGTAAAAGAGGTGGTAGTTGTAACAGTGCGGGAACAGTGGAGCTACAGTACAGAACAGTGGTCTATACCTACTTTAACAGTGGGGGACAAGGGCATTCAATGCCCGTCGCCGTCGACCCCAAAAGCTCCCGCCTTAGCGTCTCCGTCCGCCACGGCGACGGATTTATCGCCGTGGTGTGCCACCGTGTACCCCAGGCTGCACAGCCATCCGCCACGCGTCCCTGGTTAGGCCCCAGGGCGACGCGTGGGCCGATGAGCTGGAGCGCGGGCACACAGCGTAGCCTCCCCGGCAAGCGCCTTGCCGGGGCCTTGATCTTGCCGGGCCCGGGAACCTGCCGCTCCCCGGGCCCCTTGCCGGGGCGCGCATAGCGCCGAGGCAATATCTTCTAATCTTCCTGGCAAGCTCCTCTTGCCAGGGTCTTGTGCTAGTGGAACAGCCTTGAGCCTGGTACGGCCTTCCCGGCAAGCTCCTCTTGCCGGGGTCTCGATCTTCTGTCTTGTATACTTTGTTTTTGAATGGTTTAATAGGAGGCAGGAAGGTCTCCGGCAAGCACGCAGTAAACCTTGCCGCGGGAAGCTGCAACTGCCCGTGCACAAGTTGGGGTACTGGGGTACCCCTACCTTAGTACACCGACAGGAGCCCCCGGGCCTGGGCCACACACGGTGCCGAGCGCTGTTGGGCCAGGCCCAAAACAGTGCACGGGCACCCGCGGCCCGCGGCGCGCCGAATCCACTTCCATATCCGCCGCACCCCACGGTAACGGCACGCGTCGATTGCGGCGCCGTGGGATGGGACGTGCCCACGATCTCTTAATGGAAAGGGGGAAACGCCCCCCACTCCCCCATAAAAGCAGAGGCAGCGGGCGCGGTTCCCCTCCCTGTGCTCTCATTACGTCGTCTTCTTCCTGCAAAAGATTCCTCCTTGCGCTCCGCCTCCACAGCTCCGCCGCCGCCTAGCTCTTCGTCCCCTTCCTTCCGCCGCGTCCGCCATGGCCCCAAAGGCCGACAAGGGGAAAGCGGAGAAGTCCAAGAAGGAGAAATCCGAGCAAGCAGCCAAGCTCATTGCTTACCGGAAGCGGAACGTCGTCTTCTCGCCGAGGCTCGGCGTGCAAGAACTCTGGAACAAGTACTACTTGTTCTGGTCCAAGGGCACCGACGCGCATCCCCGCACCCGAGCATACCCGGCCGCCGCCAAGGACAACTATCCCGGCGGGTATTACTTCTTCGCTGCCTTTTTCCACTGTGGCCTCTGCCCTCCTTTTTCGAACTTCTTCTGTGATATCATGAACACGTATGGCTTCCATCTGCTTGATTTCACCCCCAACGCCATCCTCACCATGGCCGTTTTCGCACATATGTGCGAAAACTTCATAGGAGTCCACCCCAACGTAGCCCTCTTTAGACACTTTTTCACCCCTAGAGCCGAGGCCGACGCCCCTCTCTCCGGATGTATTTCTTGGGTCTTCCGTCTCGGGAAGAAGGGGTCGTACTTGCCGGGGGAGCTCCGCGGCAAGTGGGAGGAATGGCGAGCGGAGTGGTGCTGGATTGTAGAGGACCAGCCGCAAGCCTTCACTGCGCCGCGCACAACGCCTATCGCGCGCGGCAGAGATTGGAGCGAACTAGACTCCGACGACGTCAAGCTCGACATCGCCCTCGTCCGGATCCTCCGTCTTCGGCTGGCCCGACTGTCAGTTGCCGAGGTGGGCGCAGATTTCCTCCGCCGGCGCATCGCCCCTCTCCAAGACCGGAAGAGGCCGTCCTGGTTGTACGGCGGCCCGGCGGACATCATGCGGCTGCGCCCTGGACTTAATTTTAACTTCACCACTCTGGAGCTGCGCGGGATGGTACGAGAGCTCTTCAAGTACGACCCGGCGCACCCCGAGTGGTTCAGGACTCCCCGGGAAGTGGTGCCGCTCTGCAACAACGCCGCGAGGGATCGAATCCTTGCCATGATGCCGATGTGCGACTCGCATGGCTTGGACCGCTCGTGGATCGCCCCGAAGCCAATCGACGTCCTCAACTTCTACGACAACCTCGTCGAGGTGGCGAGCAACAAGGAGGACCTCAAGCTGCATACGCGGGACACCACCGAGCAGGAAATCGCCTACATAGCTTCCCGGGCTGAGGAGGCCGCCGCAGCCGCGGCGGCAGGAGTCTTCGGGTTCTCGCCGGAGGAGGCGGAGGCCGAAGAGGCGTCCACCCAGGCGGAAGAGGCGGAGATCCGCCGATTGCTGAACCTCCCACCCGACGCACTCACCGGGGTCCCCTCGTTGAGGCACTCCGGGATCCATGGGATCGCGACGGAGGCCGCGGCAAGGGAGGGAACCGCCGGAGGAAGCAGAGGCGCCGCGAGGGGCGGAGGCGCCAAGGGGAAGAGGGCCGCAGCGCCGGATGCTGGGCCCAGCGAGCCGGCCGAGGCAGAGGAGGAGGAGGAGGAGGAGGCCGAAGACTCCGGCGGATCTACGGAGTTATACGCCGACGACCTCTCCTCGTCGGAGAGCTCCCCGCCTCCGGCAAGCCCGAAGGAGTCCCCGGCAAAGCGCCTCCGCAAGGCGGCGACGGGGGAAAGGGCGCAGGCGCCCCGGCAACAGCCACCTCGGCGGGCGGCTCCCCGGGGGAGTCAAGCCGCGCCAAGGCCGTCCGGCGCACCAGCCGCAGCAGAGGCGGGCCGTGCGCGGACCACGACGGAGGCGCCCCGCAGGCCGGCAGCGAGCCGGCAAGGGTCTTCTCGGAGCGGAGCAGCGGCTCCGCCCGCCCCCCGGGCGCCGGCAGCCACAGGGGCTGGGTCTTCGCAGCCCCCAGCCCCGGTGAGCACCAAGCGCGCGAGGGAGTCTTCGCCTCCCGCTCCTCGCGTCGACGCGCCCACGGTGGAGTATGACTTCTCCGCCCTGAGCGAGGACGACGAGGAAGACCAGGAGTAAGGATCCGTAATTCTTCATCTTCTTAATTTTTATCTTGATCTTCTGTTGATGCTAATTCTGTCTTCTGTTTTGGTTTCAGGACCCTGGCCCATCGCGCCGCGAAGAAGGCCAAGGCGCCCGAGGCCGAGGTCACGGAGGACTCGGCAGCGGCGGCAACGGAGGGCGCGCCGGAGCCGAGCCTGCCGGACTCTGGCACTGCTCCGATGAGCAGCCCCCAGCGCAGCCCGCAGCGCAGCCCCCAGCGTAAGTCTGGGGTTCTTTCTTTTTGCTTGTCGGGGTACGTCTGAGGCTTTTGACTTTATCTTCATGTTTTGACATTTCTTGTCTTGTTCTGTGCAGAGGAGGAGCCGCAGCGGGAAGAGCGCCCGGAGACCACCGCCGAGGAGCTGCAGGCACCGCCATCCCCGCCAAGGCAGGACTCTCCGGCGAGGGAGAGTGCTCCGTCAAGGGCGGGTACTCCGCCAAGGCAGAGCACCCCGCCAAGGACGAGCAGCCCGGCAAGGGCGGCCACCCCGCCAAGGCCAAGTTCCCCGGCGAGGGCGACTACCCCGACGAGGCCGAGCTCCCCGGCGAGGGAGCCCGCCGCCGAGGACGCCCGCCAAGGTAACCTTTGTAACTTGTCTTCTTGGCTTGTCTCTTTTTTGGATATTTGCTTGAGTCTTGAATTTCCTCGTCTTCTTCTTTTTCCTAGATCTTCCTCCTCCTGTGCCTATGGAGACGGAGGTAATTATCCTCGAGGAGGAGGACGCGCAAGGCAGCGGCGGCGACGCTCCAGTCGTCGAGGAGGTGGGCGAGGCCGCCGAGCCGGCCGCGCAAGAGACTGCTCCGGCCGCGGATGCAGCGGCCGGGGAGGGGGACGGTGGCCGCACCGCCGACCCGGAGGTGGCGGGAGCATCGGATGCTGCGCCGGCCACCGGTCCCTCCGCCGGCGAGGAGCAAAGGTTCTATCTCGAGGCCCCCAATGGTGTCTTCATCCAGATGCCGTGGGGGTCCTCGTCGCGAGCTCCTGCGGAGGGCGAGGCGTTCGACGGAGAGGTCCTCGCCTCCGCAGGCCTGAAGATAGTCCAGGCGCCCGGTGGAGGTGAGGGGCCCGAGGAGGAGCGATTGCTTCATCAACTCCTGGCCCTTTACCGGGCCAGGCAAGCAAAGCTCGCTTCCCGGGAGGCTCTTGTCGCCAAGGCCGCGGCGGAGATGGAGAAGCGTGCGGCGGAGCTCAGCGCCGCCAACCAGGCTGCTCTCCGCCAGGTGGCAGAGGAGCGAGAGCGTCTCGCCGGCGAGTACCAAGAGTGGGTACTTGAGAGGGCCGAAGCCGATGAACAGCAGCGCCTCGCCGGGGTGGAGATGTCCCGGCGAGAGGGAGAGCTCGCGCAGCGGAAGGTGGATCTGGATTCTCATGAAGAAGACCTTGCCGCTCGCGAGGCTGCCCTTGGCGGGGAGCTGAAAGAGGCGAAGGCCGCCGCGGCTGCCGCGGAGGACGCCAAGAAAGAGCTCGCCGCCAAGGTTGAACAACTGGAGAAGGCGATGAAGGTGAGCGCCGAGAAGGTTGCCGCGCTCATCCTGGAGCGCGAGAAGGATGCTCACACCAACTCAGAGCTCCAGGTGAGTTTGTCCCAGAGGGGTGACGAGCTGAAGGCCGCCAAGGATTCCATTGAAGACTTGGAGCTGAAGGTCACCACCCTGAAGGAATCGCTTGATGCTGCCCGGGCCCAGGAGACAAAGCTGAAGGATGAGCTCCGCAAGGAGCGAACCTTGATGGAGAGCGTCAACAAGGCCTCCGAGCTCTTCCGGCAGACTATTGAGGTGTGGACCGAAGAGCTGGTTTCTTCTGCGTCCAACATTGACCAGGAGTTGCTTGCTTTGAAGGTCGAACATCTTATCTACTCGCCGGATCCAGATCTCCCGCACAGCGCCAAGCTCAGCCTCTTCTTCAGAGGCGTCGCTCCAGCCCTTGCAGGTCTCCGGAACCGCATCCCCGCGCAGCTGGCCGAGGAGTCGCGCCGGCTCTGCGCGGGAACTCTGGAGCGGGTCTTGACGAAGATCGTGTACCGCAACCCGGGGATTAATCTCACAAACGTTCTTCGCACCCTGCCAGCAGATGCAGACACGGAGGCCCTGAAGGAGCAGGTCGGCCACATCATCGCCAAGGTGGCAAAGCTTGGCAGGAAGGAAGGCGACCGCGTAGACTAGGGCCCCCATTTATCTTTATCTTTTTGTTGCTGCATATTATGTTATGAACTCATTAGTCCATCGCGACAAGCTATCTTTGTAAGATATTTGCTTTACTTCAATCAATCAGTGCAATGTTATCTTCCTTGTTCCAATCTTTGACTTTGTATGTTTTTCACCCTACGCTCCCGGGGAGCTTGCCGGCAAGGGGCCCTTGCCGCGAGCGCTGAGTGCTGGACTCTGAGCAGCCTGCTGGCCAAGGTCCTCGCCGGCAAGCAACCTTGCCGCAGCTGGTCGCAACGCACTTAGCTTGCTGAGTGTACTCGGAAACGAGGCAAGGGCGCGACACTTGTCGCAGCTCACTTAAATCGTTGAGTGGACTCGAAAACAAGATAAGGGTGCGGCAAGCTACGGGTAGGTTCCTCCGCGCACAGGTTTTCCATACAAAGTGTGATCGTTCAAGGAAGACAACCAAAATTTAAAATTTGAACTGGTCAAATTCTAACAACTTATCTTTCATATGCTGCTTGCTGCTTGCTTATGTTGCTTGCTTTTCGGTAAGGCTCTTCTTACTTGGACAGCACTTAGTCCCTCCTCCACCTCCTTCCCCCCCCGGCAAACTTGTGCGCGAGGAACGTTCCTTCTGCTTAAGAGAAAAGGAAAAGGAGAGGGAAACAAGCATACTGCCTTTCGACGTAATGGTGCTTACCGTATGTCTGAGTGTTGCATCAAATGCCAAACAAAACATGCAAATAGCAAAGAGAAGCATGCAAAAGGCAATCGATGCGAAAACACGAAATCTTTACTGATGCGCGGGGTCTGCGCCCGGCTTTGTACAAAGGGTTACATGCAACAGCGGCAAGGCTTGTACAAAAGGTGGTTGCCGGAGCGGATCACGGCAACCGCGCCTTAGGGGTGAAACTTGCGAAGATGCTCTATGTTCCAGGAGTTGCTCACCGGTAAGCCTTCTTCGGTCTCGAGGCGGACAGCGCCGGGCCTCGTGACTTGTCTCACCCGATAAGGGCCTTCCCACTTCGGCGTCAACTTGTTGGAATTCTTGGCGGACTGAACACGCCGAAGAACAAGGTCGCCTTCCTCGAGACTCCTGGCCTTGACTTTGCGGCTGTGGTAGCGGCGCAAAGCTTGCTGGTATCGAGCAGCTCGTACAGCAGCCTGGAGACGTCCCTCCTCAAGGAGCAATGCGTCATCTTGCCGCAGTTGCTCTTGCTCGAGCTCATCATAAGCGAGTACTCGAGGAGATCCGTATACGAGTTCCGTGGGGAGAACTGCTTCTGCTCCATAGACTAGAGCAAAAGGTGTCTGTCCGGTGGCTCGACTTGGTGTCGTTCTGATTGACCAAAGAGCCGCCGGGAGCTCCTCTATCCAATTTCTTCCGCACTTGCGCAGCCTGTCAAAGGTCCTTGTTTTGAGTCCGCGCAGCACTTCAGCATTTGCCCTCTCCGCTTGACCGTTGCTCCTCGGGTGAGCAACAGAAGCGAAACAGACCTTGGCGCCAAGGTCTTGGACGTACTGCATGAAGGTGCGACTAGTGAATTGCGTACCGTTATCGGTGATGATCCTGTTAGGGATCCCGAAACGGCAAACAATCGACCTGAAGAACCTGACTGCTGACTGTGCTGTCACCTTTCTCACTGGCTCCACTTCTGGCCACTTTGTGAACTTGTCGATTGCAACGTACAAGTACTCAAAGCCCCCGACAGCACGAGGGAAAGGGCCGAGGATATCGAGCCCCCAGACCGAGAAGGGCCATGACAAAGGGATTGTTTGGAGAGCTTGAGCTGGCTGATGAATTTGCTTTGCATGGAACTGGCACGCTTCACACTTGGTTACTAGTGCAGTTGCATCTTGGAGGGCTTCTTGCCAAAAGAACCCTTGCCGGAAAGCTTTCCCGGCAAGCGCCCTTGCGCCAATGTGGTGGCCGCATATGCCTCCGTGTATTTCTGCCAACAGCTTCTGTCCATCTTCTCTGGAGATGCATTTCAACCTGACACCGTTGAGTCTTCTTCTGTACAGCTCGTTATCTACAAACTGATACATACTTGACTGCCTGGTTATCTTCTCTATCTCTTGAGGGTCGTCGGGAAGTTCTCCAGTTTGCAGAAAACGGACGATCTGCTGCGCCCACGCCGGAGCTCGAGGCTCGACGGCAAGGACTAAAGGCTCGAGGGCCGCTGCGGGAACCCCAGCTTCTACGGCAAAGACCTCTGGTCCTGTCGGAGCTGACGGTCCCCCGGCAAGCTCGCCGGGGCGAGGCTTGTCGGGAACACTTGCTTCAACTGCACAAGCCCGAGGGCTTGCAGGAGCAAACTGTTCCTCAGCGTTGTCGTTGATCTTGGGAATTTTGGCGGCGGGTTCAGGAAGATCCGCCGGCAAGTAGTCGCCGGAGACCAACTTTCTCTTCTTGGACTGCCCAATTGATGGTGTAACTGATGGTTGAGTCAGCTTGAGCAAAAAGGTCCCTGGTTCCACAGGTAACTTCATCGCGGCGCACTTTGAAAGGCCATCTGCAATCTCATTTTGGGCTCTTGGGACGTGCTCCATCTGCAGACCTTCAAAGTGCTCTTCAAGCTTCCTCACTTCATCGACATATGCTTCCATCAAAGGGCTCTGGTAGCTCTTATTAACTTGCCGGACCACCAACTGAGAATCGCCCCGCACAATCAGCTTTCTGATCCCAAGTTCGGCCGCAATCCTGAGGCCGGCAAGCAAGCCTTCATATTCTGCAGTGTTGTTTGTCGCTTGCTCCCTGGGAAAGTGCATCTGGATAACATATTTGAGGTGCTCTCCGGTGGGCGCAATGAGTACCACGCCGGCACCGGCGCCCTGCAGCGAGAAGGCACCGTCAAAATACATTACCCATTCACTTGTCGCTTCTTGCACGGGTACACTCGTTTCTTGAACTTCTTCTTCTGGTGTTGGGGTCCACTCAGCGATGAATTCTGCCAAGGCTCGGCTCTGTATGGTTGAAGTACTTTCAAACTTGAGTCCGAAGCTTGACAACTCCAGTGCCCACTCGACGATCCTGCCTGTTGCCTCTGGATTGTGCAATATCCTTTTCAACGGAAAGCGAGTGACCACTGTTATTTCATGGGCTTGGAAGTAGTGGCGCAGCTTCCTCGAGGCCATGAGGAGGCCGAAAAGCAATTTTTGCACACCAGAGTACCTTGATCTTGCTCCCTGGAGAAGGGAACTCACAAAATACACTGGGCGCTGCACCATCTTCTTCCGCACCTCTCCTTGTTCCTGCGCAGAGTCTTCCTTGTCGGGGCCAGAGCTTGTCGGGACAGCCCCCTGCTTGTCGCTAGATTCGCTTGCTGGTGATGCTGACTCCTCGTCGGACTCCCTCTCCGCTACTAACGCAGCACTAACCACCTGGTTGGTTGCCGCTAAGTATAGCAACAACTTTTCCTGTGGTTTAGGTGCGACAAGTGTAGGAGTGGAGGACAGGTACCGTTTCAAATCCTGCAACGCCGCCTCCGCTTCCGGAGTCCACTTCATGGGACCTGCCTTTTTCAAGATTTTGAAGAAAGGTAGGGCGCGTTCTGCGGATTTTGAAATGAACCTACTGAGGGCAGCAACGCAACCTGCAAGCCTTCTGACATCCTTGACGCGCTTCGGGGCTTCTATCTGCTCGATGGCTTTGATCTTGTCGGGGTTAGCTTCAATCCCCCTCTGTGATACAAAGAACCCGAGAAGCTTGCCGGAGGGAACTCCAAAGACGCACTTCTCGGGGTTCAGCTTGAGCTGTATCCTGCGCAGGTTCTGAAACGTTTCTTCCAAGTCTTGAATCAGTGTTTCTTTGCTCTTGCTCTTCACCACGATGTCATCCATGTAGGCTTCTACATTCCTGTGGATCTGTGGCTCAAAAGCAGTGTACACTACCCTTGCAAAAGTTGAGCCTGCATTCTTCAATCCAAATGGCATGCGGATAAAGCAATAGGTGCCACATGGAGTGATAAATGCAGTCTTCTCTTCATCTTCCTTGGCCATGAAAATCTGGTGATAGCCTGAGTATGCATCAAGAAAACAGAGTAGCTCACATCCGGCGGTGGAGTCAACGATCTGGTCAATGCGCGGCAAAGGGAAGGGATCCTTGGGACATGCTTTATTGACATCAGTGAAGTCTATACACAATCTCCACTTCCCGTTGGCCTTGCGCACGACGACTGGGTTTGCCAACCACGTCGGATGGATCACACCTCTAACTAGGCCTGCTGCCTCTAGTTTCTTGATCTCCTCATTGATGAACTCTTGGCGCTCCACGGCTTGCTTCCTCACTTTTTGCTTGATGGGCCGCGCATGAGGACAGACAGCAAGCTTGTGCTCAATCACCTTCCTGGGAACACCGGGGATGTCAGATGGTTGCCAAGCAAACACATCGACATTCGCCCGCAGGAAGGCGACGAGCGCGCTTTCCTATTTGCTGTCAAGGGTGGCACTGATGGTGAAGGTACCACCAGTGCCATCCTCCTTTGCGGACACTTTCTTGGTTGCCGGAGGAGCAGCCATTCCTTTCTTGCTCTTGCCGGTGGAGCTCGATGGAACGTCCTCGACGGCAGCGCAGCACTCCGAAGAGGTGCGGTTGCCGGAGTGGGTCCCAGAGCATTTGCCGGACTTGGTCTTCGTCTTCTTCCCTCCGGGAGCTTCAGCGGCAAGAGTATCCTTCTCTGCCGCAGCTGCCGCATCCCGGTAAATCTTGTCGGCGCAAATAAGCGCGTCTTTCTTGTCGCTATGGACAGTGATGACGCTTATCGGCCCCGGCATCTTCAGCACGTTGTAGGCATAGTGGGAAGCTGCCATGAACTTGGCGAGGGCGGGACGGCCGAGTATTCCATTGTAGGGCAATGGAATATCGGCAACGTCGAAAGTGATGCGCTCAGTCCTGAAGTTGAGCTCCCCGCCAAAGGTCACCGGCAGAGTAATCTTTCCCTTGGGCTTGCTCCTTCCCGGGTTGATTCCTTGGAATGAACCGGTCTCTTCGAGCTCGCCGTCTTGAATCTGGAGTTTCTTGATCACAGCAGAGGAGATCAAGTTCAGCCCGGCCCCGCCGTCAACCAACATTTTGGTGACCTTGAGGTTGCGGATGGTGGGGGAAACCAGCATCGGCAAGCACCCGACCGCCGTGGTGCGGTCAGGGTGATCCTCAAGGTCAAAAACGATGGGCGTGCTGGACCATTTGAGGAGCCTGCGCGACTCCACGGGCGGCTCCGCTGCATTGACCTCACGCACCCACTGTTTCAGCTGGCGGTGGGAAGTGTGCAGGGAGGCGCCACCGTCGACGCACAGGACCTCCGTGGCCTTCTGGAACTCCTGCTCGCTGTTCTCGTCGTCCTCCATGTCTTCATCGTCGTCTTCGTCGTTGTCGCGGCCCCGGGGAGGTCGATCTCCTTGCCGCTGCTTGGCCTTGCCGCGGCGTCCTCCCCGGCCGTTAAACGGCCGCTTCTTGCTGGGCTCTTCCCCGCCACCTTGGGCCTTCTCCTTGTCGCGCCTCTCGTACTCAGCTTTTTGCTGCTCGACGAGGTACTCGACGCGCTTGCAGTTGGAGAGATCGTGACCCTTGGTGCGGTGAATCTTACAGTACTGCTTGTCGGAGCTACCCGGCTTGTCGGCCGCCGCCGCAGGGGCAGGCTCCTTGCCGGAGCCGCCAGCCTGTGCTTGCTTGGCGGGGGCCTCCTTGCCGGACTTCTCGACGGCAAGCACTTCCTTCTTGCCCTTCTTCCTGTTGTTTCGCCGCCGGCTCTTCTTTGCCGGGGCGGTGTCGTCGCTGTCGCTTCCCCCTGCGCCAGCATCCTCCCCGGGGAGTTTCCTCCCCTCTTCCGCACGGGCGCACTTGTCAGCAAGAGCGTAAAGCTCGCTGACGTCTCTGATCTTGGTCATCGCCATCTCCTCACGCATGCGGCGGTTACGCACGTTCTGATGGAACGCGCTGATAACCGCGGCAGGGTGAACGTCTGGGATGTTGTGTTGCACCCGGCTGAAGCGTTGGATATATTTGCGCAGGGGCTCGCCTTCCTTCTGGGCCAAGATATGGAGATCGCTCTCCTGGCCATGGGGTTTGTGGCCGCCGGTGAAGGCGCCAACAAACTGATGGCAGAGGTCGGCCCAAGAAGAGATAGAGCCTTCCGGCAAGTGCATGAGCCACGAACGGACGTTCGGTTTCAGCACGAGCGGGAAGTAGTTGGCTAGGATCTTCTCGTCGCGCCCCCCGGCAGCTTGCACTGCGATAGTGTAGACGCTGAGAAACTCCGAGGGGTGCGTCTTGCCGTCGTACTTCTCCGGTACGTCGGGCTTAAAGTTCTTCATGCTGGGCCACTGGACGCGCCGCAGCTCGCGGGTGAACGCAGGGCAGCCTGCCGTGTACGGCAAGTCGCCTGGTTCACCGGGCGCGGGTGCGTCGACAGTGTTCCCAGCTCTCTTGTCGGATTGTCGCCGAGCTTCTCGGCGGCGCTCGATCGTGGTCCGAGCGTCTTCATCTCGCCGGTCGTCGAGGACCTGGCGCTGGTCCCGACGGGCCCGCGGGTCCGACGAGGCTGTGGAGCCGTCGTCGGGGTTGTTCCGGCGGGGCGGCGTCTTCTGCTTCTGCGGCGGGGAGTGCACGCTTGTCGCACCCCCGGCAGTCTTGTCGCCGATAGCCTTCGTCTTCTCAACCTGCCGCGGCCGTGAGGCCGACGGCTGCTGCGGAGAGTCGTTGTTGGCGAAGTCTATCAGGCTCCGGATAGTGGCCCTCCATTCTTCGGCCTTGTCGGCCGCCGGAGGAAAATCAAGAAGCAGCTGCGCCCTTGCGAGCGCTTCTGCCGGAGTAGTGGGGAACGCGGGCGAGCGGTGCGAGGAGCGGGACACGCTCGGACTTCTAACGACGTTAGAAGGAGCGGGGTCCCGCGCCGGCGCCTTCGCTTTGCTCGTGCCCGGACGGGGGTCCGGGGCGTCCCGCGAACCTCCAGTTTGGCCTTGTCCCAGCAAGCGGATACCACCTCCCGTGGTATGGCGCTGCGGGGTCGTCGTGTGCTGTGATGGACGCGGCGCGTCCACGGAGACCGAGGTCCGGTCATCCGTCTTGTTCTTGGATCTGGTGGCACCGTGAGTGTCCTCGCCGGCGACCACCCTTCCGACGGCGTCTCCCCCGCCCACCGTCGGCTCTGGTGGCGGCGGGTGAGACGCAGACGGGCCTCCGACCTCCGAAGGCTTCTTCTTCGGGGCCATGGAGTTGTCGCTGATGAAGTTGGAGAGGTTGATGAAGAATGCGCCCGCGCGAACGCCGGATCAGGTTCGCACAACCTCGACGCCCCCTACCTGGCGCGCCAAAGATGTCGGGGGAAACTGTCCGCCACGAACACCTATGGGACCGGAGCCCCTTGTCTGTGCGGTACGAGGGCGGAGGGAGCACAAAGAGCAGATCGAAGCAGACGCGCGGGCAGTTTTACCCAGGTTCGGGCCGCACGGATGCGTAAAACCCTACTCCTGCTTGGTTGTGTATTGAGTTGAGCGCTCGGGAGCTTGAAGAAGCAGCTACACCGTGCGTGAGAGTAATCTAGGTTTCGAACCCCTTCCACGTTGTGCATGGGCCTCCTTTTATAGTGCAAGGGGTCACCGACAGGTGTCAACGTAGGAGTAAGGGGTAAAAATGTAAAAGAGGTGGTAGTTGTAACAGTGCGGGAACAGTGGAGCTACAGTACAGAACAGTGGTCTATACCTACTTTAACAGTGGGGGACAAGGGCATTCAATGCCCGTCGCCGTCGACCCCAAAAGCTCCCGCCTTAGCGTCTCCGTCCGCCACGGCGACGGATTTATCGCCGTGGTGTGCCACCGTGTACCCCAGGCTGCACAGCCATCCGCCACGCGTCCCTGGTTAGGCCCCAGGGCGACGCGTGGGCCGATGAGCTGGAGCGCGGGCACACAGCGTAGCCTCCCCGGCAAGCGCCTTGCCGGGGCCTTGATCTTGCCGGGCCCGGGAACCTGCCGCTCCCCGGGCCCCTTGCCGGGGCGCGCATAGCGCCGAGGCAATATCTTCTAATCTTCCTGGCAAGCTCCTCTTGCCAGGGTCTTGTGCTAGTGGAACAGCCTTGAGCCTGGTACGGCCTTCCCGGCAAGCTCCTCTTGCCGGGGTCTCGATCTTCTGTCTTGTATACTTTGTTTTTGAATGGTTTAATAGGAGGCAGGAAGGTCTCCGGCAAGCACGCAGTAAACCTTGCCGCGGGAAGCTGCAACTGCCCGTGCACAAGTTGGGGTACTGGGGTACCCCTACCTTAGTACACCGACAGGAGCGCAGACAGTTCTTGTGTTCATCGACATACGGGGTCACTAATGTAGAGTTCTGTAGAACTGTGTAGTGTGCTTGAGACCAAGAATATCCGTCCCCGCATATTATTGAGTGCCTTCCAAGCGTGCCTTTTCCAGTCAGTCTCCCCTCGTACCGCGATTTAGGGAGACCTATCTTATTAAGGCCAGGAATGAAGTCAACACAAAACCCGATGACATCCTCTATTTGATGGCCCATGGAGATGCTTCCTTCTGGCCTGGCGCGGTTACGGACATATTTCTTTAGGACTCCCATGAACCTCTCAAAGGGGAACATATTGTGTAGAAATACAGGCCCCAGAATGACAATCTCGTCGACTAGATGAACTAGGACATGTGTCATGATATTGAAGAAGGATGGTGGGAACACAAGCTCGAAACTGACAAGACATTGCGCCACATCACTCCTTAGCCTTGGTATGATTTCTGGATCGATCACCTTCTGAGAGATTGCATTGAGGAATGCACATAGCTTCACAATGGCTAATCGGACGTTTTCCGGTAGAAGCCCCCTCAATGCAACCGGAGGCAGTTGCGTCATAATCACATGGCAGTCATGAGACTTTAGGTTCTGGAACTTTTTCTCTGCCATATTTATTATTCCCTTTATATTCGACGAGAAGCCAGTCGGGACCTTCATACTGAGCAGGCATTCAAAGAAGATTTCTTTCTCTTCTTTCGTAAGAGCATAGCTGGCAGGACCTTCATACTGCTTCGGAGGGATGCCGTCTTTTTCGTGCAAACGTTGCAGGTCCTCCCGTGCCTCAGCTGTATCTTTTGTCTTTCCATACACGCCCAAGAAGCCTAGCAGGTTCACGCAAAGGTTCTTCGTCACGTGCATCACGTCGATTGAAGAGCGGACCTCTGGGTCTTTCTAGTAGGGTAGGTCCCAAAATATAGATTTCTTCTTCCACATGGGTGCGTGTCCCTCAGCGTCATTCGGAACAGCTAGTGCGCCGGGGCCCTTTCCAAAGATTACGTGTAAATCATTGACCATAGCAAGTACATGATCACCGGTACGCATGGCGGGCTTCTTCCGGTGATCTGCCTGGCCTTTGAAATGCTTGCCTTTCTTTCGACATTGATGGTTGGTCGGAAGAAATCGACGATGGCCCATGTACACATTCTTCCTGCACTTGTCCAGGTATATACTTTCAGTGTCATCTAAATAGTGCGTGCATGCGTGGTATCCTTTGTTTGTCTGTCCTGAAAGGTTACTTAGAGCGGGCCAATCGTTGATGGTCATGAACAGCAACGCCTTTAGGTCAAATTCCTCCTGTCTGTGCTCATCCCACGCACGTACACCGTTTTCATTCCACAGCTATAAAAGTTCTTCAACTAATGGCCTTAGGTACACATCAATGTCGTTGCCGGGTTGCTTAGGGCCTTGGATGAGAACTGGCATCATAATGAACTTCCGCTTCATGCACATCCAAGGAGGAAGGTTATACATACATAGAGTCACGGGCCAGGTGCTGTGATTGCTGCTCTGCTCCCCGAAAGGATTAATGCCATCTGCGCTTAAAGCAAACCATACGTTCCTTGCGTCCTTTGCAAACTCCTCCCAGTACTTCCTCTCGATTTTTCTCCACTGCGACCCGTCAGCGGGTGCTCTCAACTTCCCGTCTTTCTTACGGTCCTCACTGTGTCATCGCATCAACTTGGCATGCTCTCTGTTTCTAAACAAATGTTTCAACCGTGGTATTATAGGAGCATACCACATCACCTTCGCAGGAACCCTCTTCCTGGCGGGCTCGCCATCAACATCACAAGGGTCATCTCGTCTGATCTTATACCGCAATGCACCGCATACCGGGCATGCGTTCAGATCCTTGTATGCACCGCAGTAGAGGATGCAGTCATTAAGGCATGCATGTATCTTCTGCACCTCCAATCCTAGAGGGCATACGACCTTCTTTGCTGCGTATGTACTGTCGGGCAATTCGTTATCCTTCGGAAGCTTCTTCTTCAATATTTTCAGTAGCTTCTCAAATCCTTTGTCAGCCACAGCATTCTCTGCCTTCCACTGCAGCAATTCCAGTACGGTACCGAGCTTTGTGTTGCCATCTTCGCAATTGGGGTACAACCCTTTTTTGTGATCCTCTAACATGCGATCGAACTTCAGCTTCTCCTTTTGACTTTCGCATTGTGTCCTTGCATCGACAATGACCCGGCGGAGATCACCATTTGGTTCTTCCTCTTGATCTTCAGCAGCTTCACCCGTTGCAGCATCATTGGGCACATCGTCTGGTTCCTCTTGATCTTCACCAGCTCCCCCCATTGCAGCATCACCGTATTCAGCGGGCACATAGTTGTCATCGTACTCTTCTTCTTCGTCATCTTCCATCATAACCCCTATTTCTCCGTGCCTCGTCCAAACATTATAGTGTGGCATGAAACCCTTGTAAAGCAGGTGGGGGTGAAGGATTTTCCGGTTAGAGTAATACATCGTATTCACACATTTAGTGCATGGACAACACATAAAACCATTCTGCTTGTTTGCCTCAACCGCATTTAGAAACTCATGCACGCCCTTAATGTACTCGGAGGTGTGTCTGTCACCGTACATCCATTGTCGGTTCATCTGCGTGCATTTTATATAATTAAGTGTGTCAAAAACCATTACAGAACATCATAAATAGATAATTAAGTGACCAAATGGATAAAAGTTCATCATCACATTAAAACCAAAGTACATACATATATAGTTCTCATCTAACAACATATAGCTCTCCATACACATCGAAACTATGTAAAACTTTTCAATGCGAAAACAAATGCGATCATAATCGCAACCAAGGTAACAATTGATCCAACAGCATAATGATACCAAGCCTCGGTATGAATGGCATATTTTCTAATCTTTTTAATCTTCAACCGCATTGCATCCATCTTGATCTTGTGATCATCGACGACATCCGCAACATGCATCTCCAATATCATCTTCTCGTCCACAATTTTTTTTATTTTTTCCTTCAAGAATTTGTTTTCTTCTTCAACTAAATTTAACCTCTCGACAATAGGGTCCATCTTGATCTTGATACGACTTCCGCAACATGCAACTCCAATTCCATCTTCTCCTCCTCCATTTTTTCCAATTTTTTCTTTAAGGAAATGTTTTCCTCTTCAACTAAATTTAACCTCTCCACAAGAGGGTCGGTTGGAATTTCCGGTTCAACTACCTCCTAGACATAATAAAACATCTATGCATGTCAGGTTGGTCGGCATAACTATCATAAACACTAAAACAATTAGTTATAAATTAAAGATAATATACCACATCCGAATCGTAGATAGGACGAGAGCCCACGTGGGCGGATATCAAAACCATCGCACTATATAATAACAAGCAATAATAAACGTAAGAAAATTAGACAAATATCTATCTAAAGCAATAATAACAAGCAATAAGAAAAGTAAGAAAAGCATGGACATAACAAGAGGCTCACCACGGTGGTGCCGGTGACGAGATCGGCGGGGGCGATCGACGGCGGCGAAGACGGGGACGGGACGTGACGGACCGCTAAACCTAGACAAATCTCGGAGAAAATAGAGCTTCGAGAGGAGAAAAGCTTAACTAGTGTGGCTCGGGCATTCCATCGAACACGTTGTGTGCATAGGAGGTGAGCTAGAGCACCACTAACCCCTCTCCTCCTCGGCCAGAAAAAAAACAGAGCAGTGAGCTCTGCTCTTGAGTGAGGGATTATATATAGGCACCTCATTGGTCCCGGTTGGTGCTATGAACCGGGGCTAAAGGGGAGCCTTTGGTCCCGGTTCATAACACAAACCGGGACCAATGGTGGTGGGCCAGGACCAAGAGCCATTGGTCCCGGTTTGTCGCTCCAACTGGGACCAAAAGGTCCAAACCAACCGGGACCAATGGCCCACGTGGCCCGGCCGGTCCCCTGGGCTCACGAACCAGGTCCAGTGCCCCCATTGGACCCGGTTCTAGATTGAACCGGGGCTAATGGGCTGGTCCAATGCCCTGTTTTCTACTAGTGCCATCACATCCAGACCGCAAAGGCAAATTCACCATTTTTATGTGCTTGTAAACTGGATTTGTCAAAGGCTTATGATCGTGTGGATTGGAGCTTCCTGGAGAGGGTGCTTTCTAAGTGGGGATTCTCTGATCAATGTGTCTCCCGCGTGATGGCATGCGTTACATTAGTGAAATACTCGGTGAAATTCAATGGGAAATTGTTGGAGCCCTTCTCCCCTTCGAGAGGGCTCCGCCAAGGTGATCCGTTACCCCCTTCCTCTTCCTCTTTGTGGCTGATGCTCTTTCTATTCTGTTGAATAAGTCAATGAAATAAGAAGGACTACAAGGGGTCAAGATATGCAGGAGTGCTCCGGTTATATCACATCTTTTGTTTGCGGACGATTCCCTTCTGTTTTTTCACGGATCAGAACAGCAAGCCCGTTTGGTTAAAGGTCCGTTGAACATGTATACAACGGTGACTGGACAATTAATCAACCCGTCGAAGTGCTCCATCCTTTTCTCAGATAATTGCTTGCCAAGTATGGTGCAAGAGGTTAAATCTGTTCTGGAGATTACACAAGAAGTTTTTGAACTGAAGTACTTGGGCCTTCCGGTCCCGGAAGGGAGAATACACAAAGGAAATTTTGAAACCATCCATGAACGATTACGCAAGAAACTCATTGATTAGAGTGAGCAATATGTTTCATCTGGCAATAAGGAGATTTTGATCAAGGCTGTGGCACAGGCACTGCCTACTTATGTCATGAGTGCCTTTAAGTTCCTGCTTCGGTTTGTGATGAGTTGACTCGTATGATCCGTCAATATTGGTGGGGAGTTGAAAACGGCAAGAAGAAGATGGTATTGATGAGTTGGGACAAATTGAGGCTACCTAAATCTATGGGTGGCATGGGGTTTAAGGACATGAGGGCTTTTAACCAAGCATTCTTGGCCAAACAAGCTTGGCGCTTGATAGACACGCCGGAAAGCCTTTGTGCACGACTTATGAAGGCCAGATAATACCCTTCGGGACAGCTGTTGGATACGGCTTTCTCAGGCAACGGTTCTTCAGTTGGAAGGGTATTTTACATGGTCTCTACCTGCTAAAGAGATGTGTTATTTGGAGGGTGGGCAACGGAGCTGATATTCGTACGTGGAGAGACCCTTGGATCCCTCTCCCGTCGACGTTTCGCCCTATTACGCCCAAGGGTAACTGTCGTCTGAACCGGGTGACGGATTTTATCGATGACAACGGTGCTTGGCGTGTGGATCGCTAACGGGAATTCTTTTGGCCTATGGACGTTGATTACATAATAAAAATCAGAACATCTCCCCGCAATCGCGACCACTTCGTCTCTTGGTTCCCGGAGAAGTGTGGCGCTTTCACGGTAAGGAGTGCGTACAAGTTGGCCACATGCGATCACAACATCGCTATAGCTAATGGATCATCTAGCTCGAACCCGGAGGGTAACTGCTCAATGTGGAACCGTATTTGGTCGGCCAATGTGCCTCAGAAGATGAAAATCAATGCCTCGAGAGTGGCCACCGGCACTTTGGCAACTCAACTGTGCAAAAACCACAGGCACTTGGCTACACGTTCTCTCTGCCCTCTCTGTGGGGTAGAGGAGGAGACTACTTTTCATGCTCTGATTGCAGGTAGGCAGGCAAGGACCTTGTGGATTAATATGCACAGAAGATGACCGCTACCTAATGATGATGTTCTCATTGAAGCCCCTCCAGAATGGCTCGTGTTCCTTCTCAGCTCCTGCTCTGAGGTGGTTGTCGATATGGTGATTATGCTGATTTGGAGGATATGGCAGATCCGTAATGATATATACCATGGCAAGGAAGCCCCTCTTGTGCTTGCCTCGGTAGAGTTCTTGGATAGCTACTATAAATCTATTAACCTAGCGGGCAAGTTCACAGTGGAGGAGATTGTTAAAGGTAAAAGGCCCTCGGTGGCCCTGGTGTCGCCGCGCCAAAAAGCTTCAGCGGCTGCCATGCCATGGCCGGCACCACCGCAAGGTTCCGTGGCCCTGTCCGTCGATGGTTCATTCCATCCGAAGGACGGCATCGCGGCGGTCGGGATGGTCCTAAGGAACTATGAAGGGGTGATTCTTTTTGCAGCATACCGATATATCTTTCACTGCAATGATTCTCTGGAGGCGGAACTACATGCGATGATGCAAGGTATGGCGCTGGCTATTGAACATTCTGAAGCTCCGGTGATACTACAATCGGATTCTTCTGAAGCGTTGTCATGCCTGTCTACGGATGCTTTCCAGCGTTCAGCCTATGGCCACTTAGTATTGGAGATCAAGTACTTAGCTGGTAGTAGGGAGTTTGTTCCTCAGAAACTTAGTCGTTCTCAAAATAGAATTGCCGATCGTCTGGCAAACTATAGCCATACGGAGCGAGCCACCGTTGTGACTCGCTATGCTCAGTTCATCCTTGTATTGAGGATGTGTGGCCTCTCGAATGTAACTCTATGAATTTGCAATAAAACTTCCTTTACCCTCGCAAAAAAAAATTGAAGTATAAACACCGGTCATGCATTTGGCCAAACTAAAAACAAAATAAATTGAGTGGTAGATTTCCAAAAACTCTAAGGAGCCAGATCGGCCGCCGCCGTCGCTGCCGTGGAGATTGATGGCTCGCCTCCGCCCGGAGGACTGTGCGATCGATCGTACGTAACTCCTCTCTTCTTCCATCGCTTCTTCTCCTCTCTCTCCTGTGTGTTCCCTTTCTCAGTTTGCTTCCAAAAAAACATCAATGTAGGCGCTACCGACCGGCACGGGTTCCACGAGGTCGCGGGGCAGCTCCTCGTCGGCGGGGTAAGTCTCGGCGTGATGACCGGCCTCTACCACGACGACTACTTGCGCCACGCCCTCACCGACGAGCGCAGCTTCCGAGCTCACCTGGAGTCCCGGGAGCGCTTCCCCGAGATATTGTCCTCCGCCAGATCACCTGTGCGTTCTTCCTGGTCGATCCATCCATCCATATGTCTCTGGTGATACTTCAAGTGCAGAGCAGCGGCCACCACTTTCCCCTTAATCAACCCTGCTCTCGTCGATGCAGGTTGCTCTGTTCAGATTGATTGGTATGGACCAGGGCAGCTTCAGCGCAGGCCTGGCCAATCAAATCGTGAGGCGCCACACCAGGCACGATGGGACTTCCTCCCTCTCCCCGCGAGGGCACGCCGCCATTGACGATAACCACGACGGAGGTCATGGAATCGAGGACGACCACCACGGTCCAAAGGGTGAAACAGTAGCTGACAAACTGTTCATAATATCGCAGCACTTACCCGAGCATGGGACCCAGAATGTTGACCATATCCAGAATGTGAGTGCTCGGTCGACGCATGAACATGTTTTATATCCTTCTAGTGTTCTACCACACTGCTTGTCTATATGCCCAGTTCTCTTTCAAAAGACATCATGGCATCAGATATTGTTGCTATTGTTGTCACTGAGGGAAGTTGTTGATTTAATCTGATGTTAAAACTCAAACTGTGGATGATTGCAGGATCAGATGGCGCTATATTTACAATTGTGTGATACTCAGAGATATTTTGCGTATCGGAGACTTCTCATGAAGCTTGATTTTATTCAGGTGCTTAACTGCCTGGCACTTCTTTGCCGTTTGTGGTTATCACTAAGCTTCTACTTATGCAGTTCACGCTTACCTGCAGCCCGATAGTGATCCTGAAGATGTTCTAGAAAAGCTTAAAACTTCAGTTAAATGGCCAAAGCTGGACGATGATTACGAGCATAGATGCTGCCATATGACAAATTAACGCCCATTTTTTTCATGTAATGTACAACTACTTTCTTTAAATGAATAAAAATCTTTTCACAGGGTCACATGAACTTTTTGAAGAGATATGAGAAGAGTAAAATAGGCCCTGCTTCCAGCATATCTGAGGTATAGAATCGGCAACCTTCGTTTAACCCCGCAATAGATTATCATGCATCAGTATTTACAACTGAATGCAGTTTTAAATCAGAAATACTACCTTTCAATTTTTCTGCATGTGCATGCTTTACAATTTTTATCCTTCCCCTTTTCACTTGTGTAGTATGAAAATTCAGCTTCAGAGAGCATCAATTCAGAGTTGAGTTTAACACTGCAGATGCATCTAGATCGGTATGACGGGGTAAGGTCCAGCAGGATGTATGTTTGCAGCTTCCTTCTAACATCTCACTCATTTTTCTCCCCTCCATAATTTATAGATGTTGATGGAGCAATACTACAACCGTATGAAATTTAGTAGGCTGGCAAGAGAATGTGCTACTCAAGCACAATCAATTGGAGTTATTCTTGTTGGAGAGGCAAGTTTATTTTTTATGTATGTGTATCTTGCATTGTTTTCCATGCTTGTTTACTGATCCCTTTTTTTGGGGGGGTTACTGCTGCAGGCTCTACCTGTAAATGCAGAAGTCAGGAGGGTGCCTCTGATTAAAAAAATACAGGTGAAATTCAGGAGTTGTGCCGCAGGGGATAGGCCGCGGCAGTTGCTCGCTTTCGGTGCATTGGCAACAGTTGCAACAGCCGGAGGCTTTGTCGTCAACTGTAAGCTAGGGATGGATTCTAGGAGAAGCCACGGCTGAGGTTGGCCATTTTTGTGTTGCCATTCCTAGTACAATGAGCCAATGACACACAGCTTGTAATTGTTGATTGAGCACACTCCAAGTGTGCCTCGTATGAAAAAATGTTGCGACAGATCCAACAAAACATGATTTTGTGTAGCATAAGAGGAGAAAGCTGCCGCAGGAAAGTCATTTTGCGGATGATATAGGGGAAGCTTGCACAACACTTTTCTCTTTGTTAGTTAAGCGCAAATTCTGGAGTGTACAGAATGCAACAGCCTTCTCCTTATATTTATAGGCACATTTTCTCAAAGTTTGCTGCTTGTGATTCTCTGCTTCCTTGTGGTTCTCTTCTTGTTGCATCTGTCGTCTGTAGGCTTTTGAATTGTAATCGGTCATTGGACAGATATTTTTCTTTGCCTAAAAAGCAAGATTTTCCTTGGCCTGCAGTTAGTATAGGTTCTGAAGGTGATGTGCATTGACACTTGATCATCGACTCTGAAATGACACGAACAGCCCACCAGCTAAATTATACATACAAGACAATTATATTACCTCAGGCAGGATCATTCAGTAAATTGATTGATCTTGCATCCATGACCTACACATAAATACGTGAGGCTCCTATAGGTTGTCTCAGAATAATATACTGAGATATGTAGCTCTTAGTTGGCAGGGTTTTTGTTGTGGTCTTCCTTGGACATGACCCCTGCACATCAGATTACAATCATAGGCGCACGAGCATTGATAGTTTGATACTGACCAAACGACACCACCGAGCTATCTATGATGAAATGATGCAACAGCTGCGTTACCCATCCGAACATACTGGTCGTCAGCAGTTGCTTGAGCACTACAGATGCATGGTCAGGTATCACTCCCTGTCCGAACAGGACGGCCGGGTCAGGATCAGTCCGTCTGTGCTACCGCTATATATCTTCAAAGGCACTTGCACTGCATGATATGTACTAGTAGTATCATATCATGATAACATATAATAATAAATGATATACTAGCATAATAAGTCTACAAAGTAATAAATGAAATCATCTATGGTACCACCTTATAATACTATACATTCTGGAGTTAGTACCATTGACTAGTATCTCAAGATGGCAACGGGCCCCCGAAACCCGCGTCCCCATGGATTTTTACCCTATTAGGGGACGGGGACGGGCATCTTTTTAACCCCGCGGGCTGCTGATGGGTAAAATATAAAACCCGACATGCTTCACGGGTTCAAACCCATTTGAGCAATACACGAACCCGAAACCCGCCATCCCCGTCAAAATACTACACTACGCGTATTGGGCCATTCATCCTCGACTACACACCAGCCCACCCAACGTCCCAGCCCTAGCATCCTCGACCCAGCCCCAAATCCACACCCAGCCCCAGCCTCGCTAGGTCTCAGCCTCATAGTCGGTCCTGTAGCCTCCCTCTCACACACCTAAACCTAGCGATCCCATCGCCGACGCCCGAACTCGCCTCCTACAGCCTCCCTCTCACTCGATCCCATCTCGCCTTGTACTATTGTATTATGCTGAAATTTATGCAAGTTATGCTGCTGAAATATGCTCTTTTTCTTGTTGAAATGCTATTCTATGTTGGTACTATGTTTGGTTAAAGAAGCCGATTTCCCCATGGGTTCCCCGTGGGTTTAGAAAACCCGATGGGTTTAGGGGACGGGCAAAAAACTAGCCCCGCGCATGGTGACGGGGACGGGGACGGGTTTGTGATTTTCTCGTGGGGATGGGTTTGGAAAGGCAAAACTCGATGGGTTTCGTCCCTGTTGCCATCTTGACTAGTATCATATGCATGATTAATGATACTGCCCTATACCCGCAAAAAAAAAATGATACTGCCTTCTGTGAGAGGTCATAGGACACTCCGCTTGTGTGATCATTGCAAAGCTCTTTAAGGCATGCTGCTGCATTGGTTTTACTGGAAAAGGATTAGTCGATGCCTCAATGGGTCAAGAGTTTTTATTAATAAAGCTTGCCAGTACATGTCAGATTGCATTGCTGATGGAGGGGTCGCCGATAGATATGACGACCGAGGAGCTGCTGTAGATAAGGACTCTGATGAAAACACGGACAAGGACGAAGGCATACATTTTCTTAAGAGATGGAACAAGAAGTTAATACTTGACTCACATTTCCTGACTCCTGTTGATGGAGACAAGGAGGCTAGAGTTATCAACTCCGGAGGATATATACATAAGGATAATGCTTCATTAAGATCGTCCCTATTCACAAGGACAAGAGACAGCTGAATTTAACACTGCAGAAGCATCTAGGTCGCTATGACGGGGTAAGGTCCAGCAGGATGCTATGTTTGCAGCTTCCTTCTAACATCTCGCTCATTTTTCTCCCCTCCATAATTTATAGCTGTTGATGGAGCAATACTACAACCGTATGAAATTTAGTAGGCTGGCAAGAGAATGTGCTACTCAAGCACAATCAATTGGAGTTATTCTTGTTGAAGAGGCAAGTTTTTTTTTTTTATGTATGTGTATCTTGCATTGTTTTCCATGCTTGTTTACTGATCCTTTTTTTTGGGGGGGGGG
>LR738714.1:713261741-713290441 GCA_902687465.1 Secale cereale | reverse complement strand
TTTCCTCTTTCTTATTTTCTTCTTTCCTATCATTCTTTTTCTAAATTTGTAACTTTTGCATATATAAAACTTTCTATATATATTTAGCATATATAAACAAAAAACTATATAGCCACATACACATATACATCACATACACATCACATACAGCAACTATATATACATCACAATTGTAACTATCTATATATAAACAAAAAACATTCTATAAAAAAAACATTTTTAACATATATATTTAGCAAATTCCTAAGAAAAATAAAAAAACATTTTTACACATACAAAATATATATACAGCAACTATATACACATAACACATATACACATATATATACACATATATATATACAACAACTATATATATACAACAACTATAAACATACAAAAAAATCCCTCACATCGCGACGGCGCGGGGCGGGGCGACGGCGCGGGCGGGGCGGCGCGACGGCGACGGGGCGACGTCGGGGGCGACGGCGACGGGGCGACGACGACGGGGCGGGGCGACGGCGCGGGGCGGGGCGGCGCGGGGGCGCGGGGCGGGGCGACGGCGCGACGGCGACGGGGCGGCGTCGGGGGCGACGGCGACGGCCCGACGGGGCGACGGCGACGGTGCGACGGCGACGGGGCGACGGCCGGGGCGACGGGGACGGGGAAGGAGATAGGAGGCGTCGGAGGCGGGGTAGGAGAAGTGAATGAAAATTTTGCAAGTGCTGATTATATAGGAGGGGCATTAGTCCCGGTTCGTGGAACCAACCGGGACCAATGCCCCCCTTTAGTCCCGGTTGGTGCCACCAACCGGGACCAAAGGTCCCTTTTCAGCAGCCCAAAGGGCGGGAAGGAGGGGCCTTTGGTCCCGGTTGGTGGTACCAACCGGGACTAAAGGGGGGTATTAGCCCCGGTTGGTGCCACGAACCGGGACCAAAGGTGGGTATTGGTCCCGGTTCGAGCCACCAACCGGGACCAATAGCCTGTGCACAAGGCGTGGTGGTGGGAGTTTAGTCTCACCTCGCTAGCTGAGAGCGCCCATCACCTGTTTATAAGCCTTGCTGCCTCCTCCATCTCGAACTCCTCTTAACTACAGGCCTAAGGGCCTAAACTGACACTGCTTTGCCTGTGGGCTTGCTGGGCTTTCTACGGGCCTGAATCCTGGCCCATGGTTGGGTTTCTAGTCGTATTCAGGCCGTGTTGGCCCAGTAGGTGGCATTTTTTTCTTTTTTTTCTTTTTTGCTTTATTTTTTAGTTTTGTTTCTTCTTTCAACAAAATACTTACTGTTGCTATTTTTATTTATTTGTTTTCTTTCTTGCTTTATTTATTTTATTTTGTTTCTACTTACAACAAAATACTTATTGTTGCTATTTTTTTGCAAGTTTTTTTGTTTTGTTTACTGCATTATTTATTTTCTTTTGTTTTTTGCTTTATTTTTTAATTCTTTCTGGTAAAACCAATTACAAACTTTCTGTTAGTGCAAGTAGTATTCAAATTTGAATAGTTTAAATTTGAAATTATTTGTTTTCTTTGTTGCTTTATTTATTTTATTTTGTTTCTACTTACAATGAAATACTTATTGTTGCTATTTTTTTATTTTTTTGCAAGTTTTTTTATTTTCTGCATTATTTATTTTCTTTTGTTTTTTGCTTTTTTTTAATTCTTTCTGGTAAAACCAATTACAAACTTTATGTTAGTGCAAGTAGTATTGAAATTTGAATAGTACAGACGGACAATGGTATCATACTCGTTTGTTACAAAGTTGGCATGGTATCATCATAATAGTTGCGGAAAAAAGTCTTCACTTTTTCTTCGCTTGTGTCATTTGCTTATTGCGCCGTAACCATGGATAATCTTCATCGTTTATCAGGATGCTTGGGTCAGCCTTGACTTTGAAGGGAAAAATTTCATTAAACTTTTCATAATCTTCAGACATGTCTGTCTTGCCCTCCACTCCCAGGATGTCCCTTTTTCCTGAAAGAACTATGTGGCGCTTTGGCTCATCGTATGATGTATTCGCTTCCTAATCTTTTCTTTTTCTTGGTCTGGTAGACATGTCCTTCACATAGATAACCTGTGCCACATCATTGTCTAGGACGAACGGTTCGTCAGTGTATCCAAGATTTTTCAGATCCACTGTTGTCATTCCGTACTGTGGGTCTACCTGTATCCCGCCTCCTGACAGATTGACCCATTTGCACTTAAACAAAGGGACCTTAAAATCATGTCCGTAGTCAAGTTCCCATATGTCCACTATGTAACCATAATATGTGTCCTTTCCCCTCTCGGTTGTTGCATCAAAGTGGACACCGCTGTTTTGGTTGGTGCTCTTTTGATCTTGGACAATCGTGTAAAATGTATTCCCATTTATCTCGTATCCTTTGTAAATCAATACAGTCGAAGATGGTCCCCTGGACAACAAGTACAACTCATCACAAACAGTGTTGTCACCTCTGAGACGTGTTTCCAACCAACTGCTGAAAGTCCTGATGTGTTCACATGTAATCCAGTCGTCGCACTGCTCCGGGTGTTTGGAGCGCAGACTGTTCTTGTGTTCATCGACATACAGGGTCACTAATGTAGAGTTCTGTAGAACTGTGTAGTGTGCTTGAGACCAAGAATATCCATCCCTGCATATTATTGAGTCCCTTCCAAGCGTGCCTTTTCCAGTCAGTCTCCCCTCGTACCGCGATTTAGGGAGACCTATCTTATTAAGGCCAGGAATGAAGTCAACACAAAACCCGATGACATCCTCTGTTTGATGGCCCATGGAGATGCTTCCTTCTGTCCTGGCGCGGTTACGGACATATTTCTTTAGGACTCCCATGAACCTTTCAAAGGGGAACATATTGTGTAGAAATACGGGCCCGAGAATGACAATCTCGTCGACTAGATGAACTAGGACGTGTGTCATGATATTGAAGAAGGATGGTGGGAACACAAGCTCGAAACCGACAAGACATTGCCCCACATCACTCCTCAGCCTTGGTACGATTTCTGGATCGATCACCTTCTGAGAGATTGCATTGAGGAATGCACATAGCTTCACAATGGCTAATCGGACGTTTTCCGGTAGAAGCCCCCTCAATGCAACCGGAAGCAGTTGCGTCATAATCACATGGCAGTCATGAGACTTTAGGTTCTGGAACTTTTTCTCTGCCATATTTATTATTCCCTTTATATTCGACGAGAAGCCAGTCGGGACCTTCATACTAAGCAGGCATTCAAAGAAGATTTCTTTCTCTTCTTTCGTAAGAGCATAGCTGGCAGGACCTTCATACTGCTTCGGAGGGATGCCGTCTTTTTCGTGCAAACGTTGCAGGTCCTCCCGTGCCTCAGCTGTATCTTTTGTCTTTCCATACACGCCCAAGAAGCCTAGCAGGTTCACACAAATGTTCTTCGTCACGTGCATCACGTCGATTGATGAGCGGACCTCTAGGTCTTTCCAGTAGGGTAGGTCCCAAAATATAGATTTCTTCTTCCACATGGGTGCATGTCCCTCAGCGTCATTCGGAACAGCTAGTGCGCCGGGGCCCTTTCCAAAGATTATGTGTAAATCATTGACTATAGCAAGTATGTGATCACCGGTACGCATGGCGGGCTTCTTCCGGTGATCTGCCTCGCCTTTGAAATGCTTGCCTTTCTTTCGACATTGATGGTTGGTCGGAAGAAATCGACGATGGCCCAGGTACACATTCTTCCTGCACTTGTCCAGGTATATACTTTCAGTGTCATCTCAACAGTGCGTGCATGCGTGGTATCCTTTGTTTGTCTGTCCTGAAAGGTTACTGAGAGCGGGCCAATCGTTGATGGTCACGAACAGCAACGCCTTTAGGTCAAATTCCTCCTGTCTGTGCTCATCCCACGCACGTACACCGTTTCCATTCCACAGCTGTAAAAGTTCTTCAACTAATGGCCTTAGGTACACATCAATGTCGTTGCCGGGTTGCTTAGGGCCTTGGATGAGAACTGTAATCATAATGAACTTCCGCTTCATGCACATCCAAGGAGGAAGGTTATACATACATAGCGTCACGGGCCAGGTGCTGTGATTGCTGCTCTGCTCCCCGAAAGGATTAATGCCATCCGCGCTTAAAGCAAACCATACGTTCCTTGGGTCCTTTGCAAACTCCTTCCAGTACTTTCTCTCGATTTTTCTCCACTGCGACCCGTCAGCGGGTGCTCTCAACTTCCCGTCTTTCTTACGGTCCTCACTGTGCCATCGCATCAACTTGGCATGCTCTCTATTTCTAAACAAACGTTTCAACCGTGGTATTATAGGAGCATACCACATCACCTTCGCAGGAACCCTCTTCCTGGCGGGCTCGCTGATGGCTTCTCGCCCCTCGTTGGTTACCCCAAGTGGAAGGTTTGAGATTAGCGTAGTGGTAGTTTTCCCTTGGCAAAAATACCAAGGATCGAATCCCGTGAGACTCCGAGGGTCGACAAGAAGGTGTCAATAGCGCCAGAGACTTTTGCTTGACAGGACCTGCACACAGATACAAATAACTTTGCTCCCAACGAGTACAGAGAGGTTGTCAATCCCTCCGGCCTTCTCGTTTACAAAGGATCAAACGCAAGAGATAATAGTGATAGGTATGACTGCAACTAGTAAATAAGAACATTAAGTAAATAACGGGTGTGATCAGTGATGGTAATATGGACCGGGGTCCCATGATATTCACTAGTGATGTCTCTCTCCCAAAAGACGATAAAACAGCTAAGCGAGGTAAACAAATTACAGCTGGGCAATTGACAGGATTATGTGCGCAAACCAATGCTAACTATGCTGTAAGAAAGGTAGAGGCTCAAAAGCATGGGCGGTACGCCAAGGCAAGTAGAACGAAATCCATCTACATCTACTACTAATCATCCACCTTGAGATATCTATCCAGAAAATCTCGCTGGTATTAAGTTGCAAGTCCCACCCATAGTGTAAACTCAAAGCAACAGACAACTGCATTAAAAGAACTTTGCGCAAAGTAAACAATCCTTGCACCCGCAAGTACAAGCACCGTTGTTTCCCCCTTGTGGCAACAGCACATCCCCTAGACTCATGTTTCTGTCACTCAAGCTAGTCATCGAGGGGCATGAACCCACAATAAAGCATAACATTCCCTCTTGGAGTTACTACCTACTACTTGGCCAAAGCAATAAACAGCAACGGAGAACATGCAAGAATTACTCAAGAACATAAATATAAAAGAAGTGAATCAAATATATTACTCACACACAATCTGAACATAATCTCATAATCCATCGGATCCCAGCAAACTCAGCATAGCAACAGCATAAGGATTACATATGTGCCTCGATCATGTAGGGCAGCTCACGAGGTCTAATCGATGAAGAACAAAGAGGGGAGGAGAACATCACATAGCTACTGGTCATGGACCCATGGTCCAAGGGGGACTACTCACAACTCATCCGGCAAGCGTCCATGGTGGTGGAGAAGCTCCCGGTGGTGGTTCTCCCCTCTGGCAGGGTGCCGGGAAGAGTTCTCCTGGTGCTCCCGATCTTGGAAGCGCGGCGGCTGCGGAACAGAGATGAGATTGCGAAAAAGGGTTCCGTCCTCGAGAGTTTCGGGACGCGATGTAAATATATGCCAAAGGGGGTCACCAGAGGAGGTAAGGGGGGCCCAGGCGCCCCCCCGGCGCGGCCAATAGGGGGGCCGCGTGGGCACGCCGCCTGGGCTGCCCCTGGCCCCCTCTGGCCCCACTTCTGGCGCGTGGAAGCTTCTGGAGCGCTGATTTTTTATATATTTTTCCCGAAATTTTTCTGGCAATTTAAGTAATGGGAAAACCTGAAATACAAAAACAGCAGAAAAAAGAAACTGGCACTGGGGTGCACTGAGTTAATAGGTTAGTCCAAATATGATCAAAAGTGTATGGAAGTGCATAAATATCATAGCAATATCACACAAAAGAGGCATGGAGCAAGCAGAAATTATAGATACGTTTTGGACGTATCAACATCCCCAAGCTTAATTCCTGCTCGTCCTCGAGTAGGTAAATGATAACAAGCATAATTTCTGTGGTGACATGCTATCAACCATATAAAAACTTTTAAGTACAGTAATCAAGGCATGTAATCCAATTCAAGTCATAACAACCAAGATTCTATATTAGCATTGTAACAAGTAACATAAGAACATAAAGGTGCAAGAGCTCTCGCTGTCCGTGACTCGAATGTCTCCAAATGGTGTTTGCGTGCAAGAAAGGGGATAGGGATATATGAGAGAGTAAAACATAGTTTTTGTATTGTTGAAAACTTAATCTACTAAAGTTTCACACTTGGTCTTCTTTGGAATCTTATCTTGACTCATCCCCAGACCGTCAGCCAGGTACAAGTCAAAATGATCCACTCCCTTTCGATATTTTGAGCACTCATGCAATGGATGAGCGTAAGCAAGAAAGTCGACACTTAGGATGGCAAATAGATAAGGATGATAGAGGGGGAAGACAAAAAAGGTGTGAAAGGCTCACATCAATGAGGACAATCATCGGCGAGAGAAAGCCAAATGATAGATATGATGCGAGGAGTAGGGATTGCCATGCAACGGATGCACATATGAGCTAAGGTAAGCTCTCCAATGGAACTAGTGGGGGTGCATCCAACTTGCTTGCTCAAGAAGACCTAGAGCTCTTTTGAGGAGGCTCATCATTGGAATATACAAGCCAAGTTCTATAGTGTAAAGGTCCCCACATAGCTATATGCATGAATGATAATCTCTATGGAGTACAAGGTATAAGATGGAGTACGAGTGTGGATCTCTCAAAAGAAATAGTAGTGTGCCCCCTTCTCTCTCTTTTTTTTGTGGCCTCAATGGCTCTTTCTATTTATCTCTCATTTGTCCTCTTTGGGATCTTTTTATTTTGTCCTCTTTGGGATCTTTTGATTTGTCCTATTTGGGATCTTTTCCTCACTTAGGGGCAACACTCTATGTATTACAAGAAGTATAGAAGATCTTTCACACTTTACAAAAGTACTCAACATAAAGAGAATGAAACTATCATGATGTATGCAAATGTATGCCTCTGCCAGTGTAGCAGGATATGCAATGATACTAGCGCGTCATGTAGCAATGATTAGGGCAAGACCCAACTAGCATGCGGCTCATCGATCAAGCAAAAAGCATGTATGACATGAAGATCAAGTCATGAGAGGATGGGTGTTGCACAGCAATGTATCTCGGAAAGGCTATGGAAATGCCTTAATAGGTAGGTATGGTGGCATTTTGAGGAAGGATATAATGAGGTTTATGATGACAGAGCATATCATGCCAAGGATTTGGATGCACCGACGAAGTATGGGCCAACTCTCGAGGTGAGAAAGGGCAATGCACGGTACCGAAGAGGCTAGAAAAATATGGATAGGTGGAAGTGTCAACCTTCCAATACTCACATTAGTCCGAAGAACTCATGCACTTATTATCGGTAACTCTCAATCTAATTAGGAGCTTCACAAAGAGACAAGTACCCCGAGGAGGTGTGTATGGGGGTTTGGTTACCCTTGCTCATCCTCGACCCATGGTACGTGAGTGTACTCTAATATTCGATCCCTCCAAAGATTAGTGATCCATTTAGTAGCTAAAGTTCTCAACTATTTTGTAGGTCTTCGAAAATTAAACACGGATTGCCCAAAATACGACATCTATCACTAATAGGCTAAAGCTCTTGACACCAAAAGTTCAGACATTACGCATGGCAATACCTCAAAACTATTGCAGTTTACTACTAAAATTAAATAGCAACCTCAATTACCTACTTTGAGTTAAGACACACAACTCAGTGCAACAGACAAACTCTCTTAACAAGATAAACATGAGAACTCAAGAGTGTTCAGCAACCAACTAAACAAAATCTCTTTAAAAAGAAAAGCATGAAAACTAAGAGCTAAACATGACAGTAGCTATTGAAAGACAAAGAACACACACATCAAAGATAAGCATGAAAATCCTATGTTGTGTTCTAGGTTGAAGTGGAGCGTGTTTCTCTCCCACACAAAGAAAGCTGGGTTCTAACTCGTTATGAACAGCAAGCAAAGCTAAAGAAAACTAAAAAGGAAACTAAAAGCAAGACGCTCCAAGCATAGCACATAACGCATGAAGTGATTAAAATATAGTGGAACGAAAGACGAACTGATAATTGTTGATGGAGAAGGGGATGCACGGGGGCATCCCCAAGCTTAGACGCTTGAGTCTTCTTGAATATTTCTTGGGGGTGCATGGGGGCATCCCCAAGCTTGAGCGTTTGACACTCCTGAATCTTTTTATCATCTTCCCTCGCACACTTGAAAACTCCCTTCATACATAACTCATCATAATCTGATTAGCGCGGTTAGTACCCATAATAAAATAACTTCTCCTTGCTGGAAATAAGGATAATCTTGAAGAGCTACTGTTTCTGAAGATTGCCAAAAGTTTTTTGCAAAGAAAAAGCAAGCTTAAGGTTTGCAAAACGAAGAAAAGGCAAAACAGGATAGAATCTGTGAAAAACAGACCAGCAGGTAGTAAATATTTTTTTTCGGGGCACTTCTGCAACTCAAATCAAAAAACTCAGAACAGACGCCCGAAAGACAATTGTATAGAGCACGCTGTCGAAAAAATTCAGACCAAAAAGATGATCTGGTGATTTTATACGAATTTTTCTGTCCAAGGACAGAATCTGTTTCCTGGACAGCACGTCACAACTTTTGAACTTTCTTGCAATCAGAGGCTAAACTTGGCACAAAGCTGAAAAGTAAAGATACAATGATGATGCTACTGTAGTAACAAACATCAAGACACAACAAAAGCAAAATAAAACTTTATTCATTGTGGGCTGCCTCCCAAAAGCGCTTTCTTTTATGCCTTTAAGCTAGGCATAATGCAAAGAGATCAAGTTTTATCAAGAGTAAAAGAATAGCTAGCCCGTATAATGGACTCAAAAGGTAACTTAATCTTCTTTCTAGGGAAGTGTTCCATCCCTTTCTTGAGAGGAAATTGGAATTTTACATTCCACTCTTTCAGGTCAATGATAGCACCAACGGTGCGAAGAAAAGGACGTCCCAAAATAATTGGACAAGAAGGTTCACATTCAATATCCATAATAGTAAAATCAACGGGAACATAATTGTCATTGATAATGATAAGAACATCGTCGATCCTCCCCAAAGGTTTCTTTATGGAAGAATCAACAAGACGAACACCAAAAGAACAAGAATCAAAAGGTTTCAATTTAAGCATATCATATATTCTTTTGGGCATAACGGAGGTTCTAGCTCCAACATCACATAAAGCATAGCAAGAGAAGTTATTCAACTTAATTTTAATCATAGGATCCCAACCATCCTCTAGCTTTCTAGGTATGGAGGCTTCTACCCTAAGCTTCTCCTCCCTAGCTTTGATGAGAGCATTAGTGATATGCTCTGTGAAGGCAAGATTAAGCGTGCTAGTGTGGGGATCTCTAGACATCTTGTGAAGAAAATCAATAACTTTGGAAAGGGTGCAATTATCAAAATCAAGGTCACTACTATCAAGTAAAGTGGTAGTGGTGTCCTTTAGGCTCACTTGTTTGGTAGCTTCTATGGTCATAGGAGTTTCTACGGTTGAGGTCACAGCATCACCATTAATAGGTCCAATGGGACCAGGAGTGCATTGGGTGCTAAGAGTTTGGATATCCTCAACAACTTGGATAGTAGCAACAGTGTGGTGGGTAGGAAGGCTCTTAATTCTATCTTCCTCCTCCTTTTCTCTAGCCCATCTCTCTTTAAGTTTAGCCAACATCCTAATGTTTTCATTAATTTGCACTTGAATAGCATTCATAGGAGTGGTCTTCCTCTCCTCAAGAGGGGAAGTTCTAATTTTAAGCAACTCTACCTCATGGGCTAAATTGTCTACCTTCGATGAGAGATTATCTAGTTTGTTTAGTTTTTCCTCTACACTCTTGTTGAAGGCTTTTTGGGTGGTGATGAAATCTTTAAGCATAATCTCTAGTTCAGAAGTGGAGTTCTTGGTGCTAGGATAAGCATTGTTGTTCCCATAGGAATTAGAGGGGAACGGTCTAGGGTTGCTACCAAAATTACTCCTATAAGCATTGTTATTGAAATTGTTTCTAGAGATAAAGTTCACATCTACTTGATCTTGAGCAATCAAATAGTTTAAAGGAACATCACGAGGATCAATAGAAGATTGCTTGGAAAGTAGAGACATAATCAAGTCAACTTTTTCATTTAGGGAGGAAATCTCCTCGACAGAGTTTACCTTCCTACCTGTTGGAGCGCGTTCGGTGTGCCATTGGGATAATTGGTCATCATCTCATCGAGAAGCTTCGTGGCAGCACCAAGTGTAGTTGACATAAAGGTTCCTCCCGCGGCCGAATCTAACAAGTTCCGCGAGGTAAAGTTCAAGCCTGCATAAAAAGTTTGGATAACCATCCAAGTAGTCAAACCATGAGTAGGGCAGTTCTTGACAAGAGATTTCATGCGTTCCCAAGCTTGGGCAACGTGTTCATTATCCAATTGTTTAAAATTCATTATGTTACTCCTTAGTTGGATAATTTTAGCAGGTGGATAGTACTTCCCAATAAAGGCATCCTTGCACTTGTCCCAAGAATCTATGCTATTCCTAGGCAAAGATTGAAACCAAATTTTAGCTTCTCATCTCAAGGAGAAAGGAAAAAGCTTAAGCTTAACAATATTACCATCTATTTCTTGGTACTTTTGCATATCACAGAGTTCAACAAAATTATTTAAGTGCAAAGCAGCATCATCTCCAGCACCGGAGAATTGATCTTTCATAACTAGGTTCAGTAGAGCAGGTTTAATTTCATAAGAAGGTGCTGAAGTGGCAGGTGTAGTAATAGGCGTGCAGATAAAATCATTGTTGTTATGACTAGTGAAGTCACACAACTTGGTGTTCTCGGTGGAACCCATAGCAGCAAGCAAGCAAGATAACTATTTGTGTGATTTTTGATAGAAGACACTAAAGCAAAAACTGAAAGGTAAACTAACAAGACTAAAAAGCAAAGATAAAAGATAGCGTGTAACTCCCCTATCTTGAAGAGTGGAGTCCCCGGCGACGGCGCCAGAAAACTTTGCTTGATGGCTTCTCGCCCCTCGTTGGTTACCCCAAGTGGAAGGTTTGAGATGTAGCGTAGCGGTAGTTTTCCCTTGGCAAAGATACCAAGGATCGAATCCCGTGAGACTCTGAGGGTCGACAAGAAGGTGTCAATAGCGCCAGAGACTTTTGCTTGACAGGACCTGCACACAGATACAAATAACTTTGCTCCCAACGAGTACAGAGAGGTTGTCAATCCCTCCGGCCTAGTCGTTTACAAAGGATCAAACGCAAGAGATAGTAGTGATAGGTATGACTGCAACTAGTAAATAAGAACAGGAAGTAAATAGCGGGTGTGATCAGTGATGGTAATATGGACCGGGGTCCCATGATGTTCACTAGTGATGTCTCTGTCCCAAAAGACGATAAAACAGCTAAGCGAGGTAAACAAATTACAGCTGGGCAATTGACAGGATTATGTGCGCAAACCAGTGCTAACTATGCTGTAAGAAAGGTAGAGGCTCAAAAGCATGGGCGGTACGCCAAGGCAAGTAGACCGAAATCCATCTGCATCTACTACTAATCATCCACCTTGAGATATCTATCCAGAACATCTCGCTGGTATTAAGTTGCGAGTCCCACCCATAGTGTAAACTCAAAGCAAGAGACAACTGCATTAAAAGAACTTTGCGTAAAGTAAACAATCCTTGCACCCGCAAGTACAAGCACCGTTGTTTTCCCCCTTGTGGCAACAGCACATCCCCTAGACTCATGTTTCTGTCACTCAAGCTAGTCATCGAGGGGCATGAACCCACAATAAAGCATAATGTTCCCTCTTGGAGTTACTACCTACTACTTGGCCAAAGCAATAAACAGCAACGGAGAACATGCAAGAATTACTCAAGAACACAAATATAAAAGAAGTGAATCAAATATATTACTCACACACAATCTGAACATAATCTCATAATCCACCGGATCCCAGCAAACTCAGCATAGCAACAGCATAAGGATTACATATGTGCCTCGATCATGTAGGGCAGCTCACGAGGTCTAATCGATGAAGAACAAAGAGGAGAGGAGAATATCACATAGGTACTGGTCATGGACCCATGGTCCAAGGGGGACTACTCACAACTCATCCGGGAAGCGTCCATGGTGGTGGAGAAGCTCCCGGTGGTGGTTCTCCCCTCCGGCAGGGTGCCGGGAAGAGTTCTCCTGGTGCTCCCGATCTTGGAAGCGCGGCGGCGGCGGAACATAGATGAGATCGCGAAAAAGGGTTCCGTCCTTGAGGGTTTCGGGACGCGATGTAAATATATGCCAAAGGGGGTCACCAGAGGAGGTAAGGGGGGCCCAGGCGCCCCCCCGGCGCGGCCAGGAGGGGGGCCGCGTGGGCAGGCCGCCTGGGCTGCCCCTGGCTCCCCTCTGGCCCCACTTCTGGCGCGTGGAAGCTTCTGGAGCGCTGATTTTTTATATATTTTCCCGGAATTTTTCTGGCAATTTAAGTAATGGGAAAACCTGAAATACAAAAAACAGCAGAAAACAGACACTGACACTGGGGTGCACTGAGTTAATAGGTTAGTCCAAATATGATCAAAAGTGTATGGAAGTGCATAAATATCATAGCAATATCACACAAAAGAGGCATGGAGCAAGCAGAAATTATAGATACGTTTTGGAGTATCACTCGCCATCAACATCACCAGGGTCATCTCGTCTGATCTTATAACGCAATGCACCGCATACCGGGCATGCGTTCAGATCCTTGTATGCACCGCGGTAGAGGATGCAGTCATTAGGGCATGCATGTATCTTCTGCACCTCCAATCCTAGAGGGCATACGACCTTCTTTGCTGCGTATGTACTGTCGGGCAATTCGTTATCCTTCGGAAGCTTCTTCTTCAATATTTTCAGTAGCTTCTCAAATCCTTTGTCAGCCACAACATTCTCTGCCTTCCACTACAGCAATTCCAGTACGGTACCGAGCTTTGTGTTGCCATCTTCGCAATTGGGGTACAACCCTTTTTTGTGATCCTCTAACATGCGATCGAACTTCAGCTTCTCCTTTTGACTTTCGCATTGTGTCCTTGCATCGACAATGTCCCGGCGGAGATCATCATTTGGTTCCTCTTGATCTTCAGCAGCTTCACCCGTTGCAGCATCATTGGGCACATCGTCTGGTTCCTCTTGATCTTCACCAGCTCCCCCCATTGCAGCATCACCGTATTCAGGGGGCACATAGTTGTCATCGTACTCTTCTTTTTCGCCGTCTTCCATCATAACCCCTATTTCTCCGTGCCTCGTCCAAACATTATAGTGTGGCATGAAACCCTTGTAAAGCAGGTGGGAGTGAAGGATTTTCCGGTTAGAGTAAGACATCGTATTCACACATTTAGTGCATGGACAACACATAAAACCATTCTGCTTGTTTGCCTCAGCCGCATTTAGAAACTCATGCACGCCCTTAATGTACTCGGAGGTGTGTCTGTCACCGTACATCCATTGCCGGTTCATCTGCGTGCATTATATATAATTAAGTGTGTCAAAAACCATTACAGAACATCATAAATAGATAATTAGGTGACCAAATGGATAAAAGTTCATCATCACATTAAAACCAAAGTACATACATATATAGTTCTCATCTAACAACATATAGCTCTCCATACACATCGAAACTATGTAAAACATTTCAATGCGAAAACAAATGCGATCATAATCGCAACCAAGGTAACAATTGATCCAACGGCATAATGATACCAAGCCTCGGTATGAATGGCATATTTTCTAATCTTTCTAATCTTCAACCGCATTGCATCCATCTTGATCTTGTGATCATCGACGACATCCGCAACATGCAACTCCAATATCATCTTCTCGTCCACAATTTTTTTTATTTTTTCCTTCAAGAATTTGTTTTCTTTTTCAACTAAATTTAACCTCTCGACAATAGGGTCCATCTTGATCTTGTGATCATCGATGACTTCCGCAACATGCAACTCCAATTCCATCTTCTCCTCCTCCATTTTTTCCAATTTTTTCTTTAAGGAAATGTTTTCCTCTTCAACTAAATTTAACCTCTCCACAAGAGGGTCCGTTGGAATTTCCGGTTCAACTACCTCCTATACATAATAAAACATCTATGCATGTCAGGTTGGTCGGCATAACTATCATAAACACTAACACAAATAGTTATAAATTAAAGATAATATACCACATCTGAATCGTAGACAGGACGAGGGCCCACGTGGGCGGATATCAAAACCATCGCACTATATAATAACAAGCAATAATAAACGTAAGAAAATTAGACAAATATCTATCTAAAGCAATAATAAAAGTAAGAAAAGCATGGACATAACAAGAGGCTCACCACGGTGGTGCCGGTGACGAGATCGACGGCGGTGAAGATGGGGACGGGACGTGACAGACCGCTAAACCTAGACAAATCTCGGAGAAAATAGAGCTTCGAGAGGAGAAAAGCTTAACTAGTGTGGCTCGTGCATTCCATCGAACACATTGTGTGCATAGGAGGTGAGCTAGAGCACCACTAACCCCTCTCCCCCTTGGCCAGAAAAAAAAACAGAGCAGTGTGCTCTGCTCTTGAGTGAGGGGGTATATATAGGCACCTCATTAGTCCCGGTTGGTGCTACGAACCGGGGCTAAAGGGGTGCCTTTGGTCCCGGTTCATATCACCAACCGGGACAAATGGTGGTGGGCCAGGAGCAAGATCCATTGGTGCCGGTTTGTGGCTTTAACCGGGACCAAAAGGTCCAGACGAATCGGGACCAATGGCCCACGTGGCCCGGCCGGCCCCCTGGGCTCACGAACCGGGTCCAGTGCCCCCATTGGACCCGGTTCTGGATTGAACCGGGGCAAACGGGCTGGACAGGCCTGGACCAAAGCCCTGTTTCCTACTAGTGCATGCATACCTCTGAAAAATGTCACAGGGGAAAACAACAGATTTCTCATCGCGGGAGTGAGAGAGAGAGAGAGAGGGAGGATAGAGGGAGAGAGAGACGCCTTAGGATTAACCATATTTAAACACATTTTTTTCTTTATTTTGTGTGAACACTAAGGCCATCGCCGGCGAGGGTGGGAAGGAGGATAAGCGGCAACACAAATATCATGCCACGCGAAAATAAAGGAGATGGTCCTATTTGTGGTCTTGAGTGATGGTTGTTGGGTTAAGAGCGTGTGTTATGTTTTTTCCCGTTGCAACGCACGGGCTCTTTTGCTAGTCACAAAAAAATGATGAAATTTAACAAGTTCTTGTGAACTACATATATGTATCCGTGGATTTGTTTTTAACTTTTAAATACGCCACTGATAGATAAAGGGTCATCAGACCGGGTTCATTTGGGCCTTTAGCCCCGGTTCCTGAACCGGGACAAGAAGGTCGGTACTAATGCTCTGACCCTTTAGTCCCGGTTCAATCCAGAACCGGGGCAGATGGGTGTCCACGTGGCCTGTGCACCGAGCCCAGGCAGGAGGGGCTTTAGTCCCGGTTGTTGATAGCAACCGGGACCAAAAGGCATCCACGCGTCAGCTTTTCTGTGGCTGTGGTTTTTGTTTTTTTTTTGAAAGGGGAGGGGGGGTTGGAGGTTTTGGGGGGTTAATTTAGGTGTTTCATATTGTGTTAGCTAGCTAATTAATAGAGAGAAGTGTCCTCTCTTATGTCCGTGCTTGGTCGACGCTACGTACTACACATACGTATAGAGATGACTAGACACGGTAGCTAGCTAGCTAGCTAGTAAAGCAAACAAAGGAAACAGAAGATCGTATAATCAACATATATATATATATATGCATACAGAGAGAAGTAATATCGACCACCTCTCCTTCTCCGAGAGATTGGTCGAACAACAAGTTCTCGTATATCTATCCGACACTACCGGGCACATATATACAATAATTATCTCTTACAAATATAATCTCCTATCATATGGATGCATGGTCCACATAGTATTCTCCGTCTTCAGCGATCACGTGTTCAAGGAAGAATGCCGCCAATTCCTCTTGAATTGCTCGCAGACGATCTGGTGTTAGGAGTTCATCCCGCATCCGAAACATCTAATTTGAAGTAGGGGGTCAATACATGAAATGATGCTATAAAATTGTGAATATTATTGATTGCTTACGCACTTCAAATTGTTCTTCAGTGTAGCCCCGCTCACAGGTCGTGTGGCGGATGGACTCGCAAATGTAGTATCCACAGTAATCATTCCCGGGTTCCTGCCACAACCACTTTACAAGAAATAGAGGTCAATCAAACTGATAAGCAAGAATGTCAAATTGGTATTGATGAAACTAGCGCTTGAATCAAGATATAGGAGATGTGCGCGCGGAACATGCTACTATATAGTACTTACTTTCGGGTATCTAAATTGTAGCTTCTTCGGCAGTCCCGGAGCTTTTTTGGTGAATTTTCTCCAAACCCTGCCAGACAAAGAAAACAATTAGTTGATATCAGAAATGAAGTTGCTGATATATATGCATGGTGGATAATATTGATCGATTTAACTTACCTGACGAGCATTTGAGTCATGTCCGCATACTCCTCGGGATCTTTACGTTTAGAGTCCAAGACAGTTACTACTCCCTTCTCAAGCTTAATCTCTAAGAGAATATAGTGGAAGCTGCGCACGAATGCATGAACTCATCAATTACATCACTATAACCTTGACTGATATATAAGGGAAACCAAATATGCACAAGATAGTAACACTCACTTGAAGTTGTAAGGAAAGAGTATTATATCTTTGTTTTCATTTACCACCAACTATCGTAGCAAGTTGGTCTCGGTATCGTCGGGACGCAATTGAACCTCGGTTGCATCTATGAGGTATGTGTTAATAAACCCAATATCACCTACTTGTCTTTTCTTCAATTCGACGATCTTCAATCTGCATAATATAGTGAGGATAATTATAAATACATGCAATGAAGATCAGCTATATAGAGAGACTTAATGACTGAAGTAGTACTACTTACACACAGTAGCAGGTGACCGTTGTTTTATCGAGGGCCAATTGATTGAAAAACTGATAGAACTCCTCAAATGGAACAGGCAAAAGGTCAATTCCAATGAGGTCATGCTCCGGTTTAACTCTCAAATACAAGTTATCCCTCCCCCAGACTCTCTACAGATTTTCAAGTACCAATCATGCAATCTTCGCATATTCGTTGATAGAGATCTTTCATTTTTGACGAGAGGCTTTTTGTACTCGTATCTTTCTATCGCCACTTCCAAGAAATCATAGTGTACATCATCGGACGCGTAATCTGCAAGATTGGTATAACCAGGTGTTGGGGAACGTAGTATTTTAAAAAAATTCCTACGATCACGCAATATCTATCTACCAGATGCATAGCAACGAGAGGGGAGAGTGAGTCTACGTACCCTCGTAGACCGAAAGCGGAAGCGTTAGAACAACGCGGTTGATGTAGTCGTACGTCTTCACGGCCCGACCAATCAAGCACCGAAACTACGGCACCTCCAAGTTCTAGCACACGTTCAGCTCGATGACGTCCCTCGAACTCCGATCCAGCCGAGTGTCGAGGGAGAGTTCCGTCAGCACGACGGCGTGGTGACGATCTTGATGTTCTACCGTCGCAGGGCTTCGCCTAAGCACCGCTACAATATTTATCGAGGAGAACTATGGTGGAGGGGGGCACCGCACACGGCTAAGAGATCAAGAGATCAATTGTTGTGTCTAGAGGTGTCCCCCTGCTCCCGTATATAAAGGAGGGAGGGAGAGGCCGGACCTAGAGGGGGCGCACCAAGTGTGGGGAGTCCTACTAGGACTCCCAAGTCCTAGTAGGATTCCCCTTTCCTTTCCGGAGTAGGAGAGAAGGAAAGAGGGGGAGAGGGAGAAGGAAAAGGGGGCTGCACCCCTTGTCCAATTCGGACCAGAAGGGGGGTGCACGCCTCCTTCCTTTTTGGCCTCTCTCCTCTATTCCCGTAACTCCCCGGTACTCCGAAAATACCCGAATCACTCGGAACCTTTCCGATGTCCGAATATAGTCGTACAATATATCGATTTTTACATCTCGACCATTTTGAGACTCCTCGTCATGTCCCCGATCTCATCCGGGACTCCGAACTCCTTCAGTACATCAAAACTCATAAACTCATAATAAAACTATCATCGAAACCTTAAGCGTGCGGACCCTACGGGTTCGAGAACTATGTAGACATGACCGAGACATGTCTCCGGTCAATAACCAATAGCGGAACCTGGATGCTCATATTGGCTCCCACATATTCTACGAAGATCTTTATCGGTCAAACCGCGTAACAACATACATTGTTCCCTTTGTCATCGGTATGTTACATGCCCGAGATTCGATCGTCGGTATCTCAATACCTAGTTCAATCTCGTTACCAACAAGTCTCTTTACTCGTTCCGTAATACATCATCCCGCAACTAACTCATTAGCTGCAATGCTTGCAAGGCTTATAGTGATGTGCATTACCGAGTGGGCCCAGAGATACCTCTCCGACAATCGGAGTGACAAATCCTAATCTCGAAATACGCCAACCCAACAAGTACCTTCGGAGACACCTGTAGAGTACCTTTATAATCACCCAGTTACGTTGTGACGTTTGGTAGCACACAAAGTGTTCCTCCGGTATTCGGGAGTTGCATAATCTCATAGTCATAGGAACATGTATAAGTCATGAAGAAAGCAGTAGCAGTAAAACTTAAACGATCATAGTGCTTAGCTAACGGATGGGTCTTGTCCATCAGATCATTCTCCTAATGATGTGATCCCGTTGATCAAATGACAACTCATGTCTATGGCTAGGAAACATAACCATCTTTGATCAATGAGCTAGTCTAGTAGAGGCATACTAGGGACACTCTGTTTTGTCTATGTATTCACACATGTATTAAGTTTCCGGTTAATACAATTCTAGCATGAATAATAAACATTTATCATGATATAAGGAAATAAATAATAACTTTATTATTGCCTCTAGGGCATATTTCCTTCAGTCTCCCACTTGCACTAGAGTCAATAATCTAGTTCACATCGCCATGTGATTTAACACCGATAGTTCACATCGTCATGTGATTAACACCCAAAGGGTTTACTAGAGTCAATAATCTAGTTCACATCGCTATGTGATTAACACCCAAAGAGTACTAAGGTGTGATCATGTTTTGCTTCGTGAGAGAAGTTTAGTCAACGGGTCTGTCACATTCAGATCCGTATGTATTTCGCAAATGTCTATGTGTCTACAATGCTCTGCATGGAGCTACTCTAACTAATTGCTCCCACTTTCAATACGCTTCCAGATTGATACTTAGAGTCAGCTGGATTTAGTGTCAAAGCTTGCATCGGCGTAACCCTTTACGACGAACTCTTTATCACCTCCATAATCGAGAAACATTTCCTTAGTCATCCGGTTACTAAGGATAATTTTGACCGCTGTACAGTGATCTACTCCTGGATCACTATTGTACCCTCTTGACAAACTCATGGCAAGGTACACAACATGTTTGGTACACAGCATGGCATACTTTATAGAACCTATGGCTGAGGCATAGGGAATGACTTTCATTCTCTCTATATTTTTCTGCCGTGGTCTGGCTTTGAGTCTTACTCAACTTCACACCTTACAAGTCAGGTAAGAACTCCTTCTTTGACTGATCCATTTTGAACTACTTCAAAATCATATCAAGGTATGTACTCATCGAAAGTCTTATCAAGCGTCTTGATCTATCTCTATAGATCTTGATGCCCAATATGTAAGCAGCTTCACCAAGGTCTTTCTTTGAAAAACTCCTTTCAAACACTCCTGTATGCTTTCCAGAAAATTCTACATCATTTCCGATCGACAATATGTCATTCACATATACTTATCAGAAAGGTTGTAGTGCTCCCACTCACTTCTTGTAAATACAGGCTTCACCGCAAGTCTGTATAAATCTATATGCTTTGATCAACTTATCAAAGCGTATATTCCAACTCCGAGATGCTTGCACCAGTCCATAGATGGATCGCTGGAGCTTGCACATTTTGTTAGCACCTTTAGGATTGACAAAACCTTCTAGTTGCATCATATACAAGTCTTCTTTAATAAATCCATTAAAGAATGCAGTTTTGTTATCCATTTGCCAGATTTCATAAAATGCGGCAATTGCTAACATGATTCGGACAGACTTAAGCATCGCTACAGGTGAGAAAGTCTCATCGTAGTCAACTCCTTGAACTTGTTGAACAACTTTCGCAACAAGTCGAGCTTTGTAAACAGTAACATTACCGTCAGCGTCAGTCTTCCTCTTGAAGATCCATTTATTTTCGATGGCTTGCCGATCATCGAGCAAGTCAACCAAAGTCCACACTTTGTTCTCATACATGGATCCCATCTCAGATTTCATGGCCTCAAGCCATTTTGCGGAATCTGGGCTCATCATCGCTTCCTCATAGTTCGTAGGTTCATCATGGTCCAGTAACATGACTTCCAGAACCGGGTTGCCGTACCACTCTGATGCGGAACGAACTCTGGTTGATCTACGAAGTTCAGCAGAAACTTGATCTGAAGTTTCATGATCATCATCATTAGCTTCCTCACTAATTGGTGTAGGAATCACTGGAACTAGTTTCTCTGATGTTCCACTTTCCAATTCGGGAGAAGGTACAATTATCTCATCAAGTTCTACTTTCCTCCCACTCACTTCTTTCGAGAGAAACTCCTCTAGAAAGGATCCACTCTTAGCAACAAAGACCTTGCCTTCGGATCTGTGATAGAAGGTGTACCCAACAGTTTCTTTTGGATATCCTATGAAGATTTACTTCTCCGATTTGGGTTTGAGCTTATCATGTTGAAACTTTTTCACATAAGCATCGCAGTCCCAAACTTAAAGAAATGACAGCTTAGGTTTCTCGTCAAACCACAGTTCATACGGTGTCATCTCCACGGATTTAGATGGTGCCCTATTTAACGTGAATGTAGCTGTCTCTAATGCATAACCCCAAAAGCGATAGTGGTAGATCGGTAAGAGACATCATCGATCGCACCATATCTAATAAAGTACGGTTATGACGTTCAGACACACCATTACACTATGGTGTTCCAAGTGGCGTGAGTAGTGAAACTATTTCACATTGTTTTTACTGAAGGCCAAACTCGCTAACTCAAATATTTTACCTCTACGATCATATCGTAGAAACTTTTATTTTCTTGTTACGATGATTCTCCACTTCACTCTGAAATTCTTTGAACTTTTCAAATGTTTCAGACTTGTGCTTCATTAAGTAGATATACCCATATCTGCTCAAATCATCAGTGAAGGTCAGAAAATAACGATACCCGCCGCGAGCTTCAACACTCATTGGTCCACATACATCTGTATGTATGATCTCAAACAAATCTGTTGCTCGCTCCATTGTTCCGAAGAACGGAGTTTTAGTCATCTTGCCTATGAGGCATGGTTCGCAAGTACCAAGTGATTCATAATCAAGTGATTCCAAAAGTCCATCACTATGGAGTTTCTTCATGCGCTTTACACCATTATGACCTAAACGGCGGTGCCACAAATAAGTTGCACTATCATTATTAACCTTGCATCTTTGGCTTCAATATTATGAATATGTGTATCACCACGATCGAGATCCAACAAACTATTTTCATTGGGTGTATGACCATCGAAGGTTTTATTCATGTAAACAGAATAACAATTATTCTATGACTTTAAATGAATAACCGTATTGCAACAAATATGATCAAATCATATTCATGCTCAACGCAAATGCCAAATAACATTTATTTAGGTTTTACACTAATCCCGAAAGTATAGGGAGTGTGCGATGATGATCATATCAATCTTGGAACCACTTCCAACACACATCGTAACTTCACCTTTAACTAGTCTCTGTTCATTCTGCAATTCTCGTTTCGAGTTACTAATTTTAGCAACTGAACCGGTATCAAATACCCAGGGGTTGCTATGAACACTAGTAAAGTACACATCAATAATCTGTATATCAAAATATACCTTTGTTCACTTTGCCATCCTTCTTATCCGCCAAGTATCTAGGGCAGTTCCACTTCCAGTGACCATTTCCTTTGCAGTAGAAGCACTTAGTTTCAGGCTTGAGTTTTAGCTTTGGGTTTCTTCACGGGAGTGACAACTTGCTTGTCATTCTTCTTGAAGTTTCCCTTCTATCCCTTTGCCCTTTACTTGAAACAAGTGGTCTTGTTAACCATCAACACTTGATGCTTTTTCATGATTTCTACCTTCGCCGACTTCAGCATTGCGAAGAGCTCGGGAATTCCTTTCGTCATCCCTTGCATATTATAGTTCATCACGAAGTTCTACTAACTTGGTGATAGTGACTAGAGAACTTTGTCAATTACTATCTTATTTGGAAGATTAACTCCCACTTGATTCAAGTAATAGTAGTACCCAGACAATCTGAGCACATGCTCACTGGTTGAGCTATTCTCCTCCATCTTGTAGGCAAAGTACTGTCAGAAGTCTTATACCTCTCGACACGGGCATGAGTATGAAATACTAATTTCAACTCTTGGAACATCTTATATGCTCCGTGGCGTTCAAAACGTTTTTGAAGTCCCGGTTCTAAGCCATAAAGCATGGTGCACTTAAACTATCAAGTAGTCATCATACCGAGCTTTTGTCAAAACGTTCATAACATCTACATCTGCTCCTGCAATAAGTATGTCACCTAGCGGTGCATCAAGGACATAATTCTCTGTGTAGTAATGAGGATAATCCTCAGATCACGGAACAATTCCGCATCATTGCTACTAACATCTTTCAACTTAGTTTTCTCTAGGAACATATAAAAAATAAACGGGGAGCAACATCGCGAGCTATTGATCTACAACATAGATATGCTAATACTACGAGGACTAAGTTCATGATAAATTAAAGTTCAATTTAATCATATTACTTAAGAACTCCCACTTAGATAGACATCCCTCTAGTCATCTAAATGATCACGTGATCCAAATCAACTAAACCATGTCCGATCATCACGTGAGATGGAGTAGTTTCAATGGTGAACATCTTATGTTGATCATATCTACTATATGATTCACGCTCGACCTTTCGGTCTCCAGTGTTCCGAGGCCATATCTGCATATGCTAGGCTCGTCAAGTTTAACCCGAGTATTCTGCGTGTGCAAAACTGGCTTACACCCGTTGTATTTGAACGTAGAGCTTATCACACCCGATCATCACGTGGTGTCTCGGCACGACGAACTTTCGCAACGGTGCATACTCAGGGAGAACACTTATACCTCGAAATTTAGTAAGGGATCATCTTATAATGCTACCGTCGAACTAAGCAAAATAAGAAGCATAATAAGATAAACATCACATGCAATCAAAATATGTGACATGATATGGCCATCATCATCTTGTGCTTTTGATCTCCATCTCCAAAGCACCGTCATGATCACCTTCGTCACCGGCGCGACACCTTGATCTCCATCGTAGCATCGTTGTCGTCTCGCCAACTATTGCTTCTACGACTATCGCCACCGCTTAGTGATAAAGTAAAGCAATTACATGGCGATTGCATTTCATACAATAAAGCGACAACCATATGGCTCCTGCCAGTTGCCGATAACTTTACAAAACATGATCATTTCATACAAAACCGTATAACTCATCATGTCTTGACCATATCACATCACAACATGCCCTGCAAAAACAAGTTAGACGTCCTCTACTTTGTTGTTGCAAGTTTTACGTGGCTGCTATGGGCTTAGCAAGAACCGTTCTTACCTACGCATACAAAACCACAACGATATTTCGTCAAGTATGTGCTGTTTTAACCTTCACAAGGACCGGGCGTAGCCACACTTGATTCAACTAAAGTTGGAGAAACTGACACCCGCCAGCCACCTGTGTGCGAAGCACGTCGGTAGAACCAGTCTCGCGTAAGCGTACGCGTAATGTCGGTCCGGGCCGCTTCATCCAACAATACCGCCGAATCAAAGTATGACATGCTGGTAAGCAGTATGACTAGTATCGTCCACAACTCACTTGTGTTCTACTCGTGCATATCATCTACGCATAGACCTGGCTCATGATGGCACTGTTGGGGAACGTAGTATTTTAAAAAATTTCCTACGATCACGCAAGATCTATCTACCAGATGCATAGCAACGAGAGGGGAGAGTGAGTCTACGTACCCTCGTAGACCGAAAGCGGAAGCATTAGAACAACGCGGTTGATGTAGTCGTACGTCTTCACGTCCCGACCGATCAAGCACCGAAACTACGGCACCTCCGAGTTCTAGCACACGTTCAGCTCGATGACGTCCCTCGAACTCCGATCCAGCCGAGTGTCGAGGGAGAGTTCCGTCAGCACGACGGCGTGGTGACGATCTTGATGTTCTACCGTCGCAGGGCTTCGCCTAAGCACCGCTACAATATTTATCGAGGAGAACTATGGTGGAGGGGGGCACCGCACACGGCTAAGAGATCAAGAGATCAATTGTTGTGTCTAGAGGTGTCCCCCTGCCCCCGTATATAAAGGAGGGAGGGAGAGGCCGGCCCTAGAGGGGGCGCACCAAGTGTGGGGAGTCCTACTAGGACTCCCAAGTCCTAGTAGGATTCCCCTTTCCTTTCCGGAGTAGGAGAGAAGGAAAGAGGGGGAGAGGGAGAAGGAAAAGGGGGCTGCACCCCTTGTCCAATTCGGACCAGAAGGGGAGTGCACGCCTCCTTCCTTTTTGGCCTCTCTCCTCTATTCCCGTAACTCCCCGGTACTCCGAAAATACCCGAATCACTCGGAACCTTTCCGATGTTCGAATATAGTCGTACAATATATCGATTTTTACGTCTCGACCATTTTGAGACTCCTCGTCATGTCCCCGATCTCATCCGGGACTCCGAACTCCTTCGGTACATCAAAACTCATAAACTCATAATAAAACTATCATCGAAACCTTAAGCGTGCGGACCCTACGGGTTCGAGAACTATGTAGACATGACCGAGACATGTCTCCGGTCAATAACCAATAGCGGAACCTGGATGCTCATATTGGCTCCCACATATTCTACGAAGATCTTTATCGGTCAAACCGCTTAACAACATACATTGTTCCCTTTGTCATCGGTATGTTACATGCCCGAGATTCGATCGTCGGTATCTCAATACCTAGTTCAATCTCGTTACCAACAAGTCTCTTTACTCGTTTCGTAATACATCATCCCGCAACTAACTCATTAGCTGCATTGCTTGCAAGGCTTATAGTGATGTGCATTACCGAGTGGGCCCAGAGATACCTCTCCGACAATCGGAGTGACAAATCCTAATCTCGAAATACGCCAACCCAACAAGTACCTTCGGAGACACCTGTAGAGTACCTTTATAATCACCCAGTTACGTTGTGATGTTTGGTAGCACACAAAGTGTTCCTCCGGTATTCGGGAGTTGCATAATCTCATAGTCATAGGAACATGTATAAGTCATGAAGAAAGCAATAGCAGTAAAACTTAAACGATCATAGTGCTTAGCTAACGGATGGGTCTTGTCCATCATATCATTCTCCTAATGATGTGATCCCGTTGATCAAATGACAACTCATGTCTATGGCTAGGAAACATAACCATCTTTGATCAATGAGCTAGTCTAGTAGAGGCATACTAGGGACACTCTGTTTTGTCTATGTATTCACACATGTATTAAGTTTCCGGTTAATACAATTCTAGCATGAATAATAAACATTTATCATGATATAAGGAAATAAATAATAACTTTATTATTGCCTCTAGGGCATATTTCCTTCACCAGGCACCATCCTCGGATCATTAGCGACCATGTCGCTAGACACCTTGAGCGGGGGGCACGATTGGTCCGATTGTTCGCCGAGCTGGGCAATTTGTTTCCCAGCTCGTCCTTCTGCTAACCTCTGATCACTTTTAGTACTTCCCGACCGCTTCGCTGCTTGATATGACTTTTGAATCATGCGGTCATAGTTGTCCTGTGGCTTACTTTGCGCTGGTTGCTTCAGGGCAGCAAGAGTGCGCTTTGCTTTCCCCGCATCTATCTTCTCCTCCGGAGGTGGATGTCTCTGTGCTTTCAACCCTTCAAAAAAGTCCTTCACTTCGCCTTGAGCGATCTTCGTGTTTTCCTCGTCGGACCTCTCGTACGGTAACTTCTCTAGAGGCGTGAGAGAAGGACCGAATCTGCATCGCCTCCCGCCTCTGGCTGTACTGGTAGACGTCGCCGGAACAGACGAAGCGGCTGTCTTTTTTCCTTGCTTACGCGCCAGAGCAGGAGCAGCCGGAGCGGCGGCAGGTCTCTACCGCCCTTGCTGACTAGGCGGAGAAGGAGGAGCAGGCTGGCTGCTCGGGCGCGCCGGCGGCGAATGAGGCGGAGTGCCGCCACGCGCCGGCGGCGAAGGAGGCGGAGTGCCGCCACTCACCGGAGAAGGAGCCGGAGTGCCCTGATGGTCACTCGCCGGAGGAGGAGGCGGTGGAGGAGGCGGAGTGCCATGACTCGCCGGAGGAGGAGGAGGAGGCGGATGCGTCCAGTTGAGAATGTTGATTAGGTCCTTCCGCCATAGGCATGGAGTCTTCAGTGAAGAACCCAGCCGAGTCTCCCCTTCATCGGTAGGGTGGTCAAGCTGGAGCTCCTCAAATCCCTCCGTTATTTCGTCGACCATCACCCTAGCATATCCTTCTGGAATCGGCCGGCAGTGAAAAGTGTCGTCGGGTCCAGAAAGATAAACAGAGCCAGCAGCCGCCTTGACCTTCAGATTCATCCACTGCGCCATAAGGTGGCAATTTTGTGCCTGCGTGATAGCATCCACGGGATTCCTGGCAGTAGCCGTCAAGACAAGCTCTGGCTGAAGTAGCTCGGTGGAAGCCACGCTGCTTCTCCGCTGAGATGGCGGGGTAGCTTCGGGGGAAGCTTTGGCAATTCTTTTCTCCCGATTTGCTTCTCGTTCCTCTATCGCTTGTATTCTGGCCCGCAGCGCCTGGATTTTGGTCAGCTCCATTTTCTTCCTCCTGTCGTGGCATTTGTAGCCTCCTGAGTCCGGAAACCCAGCACGCCACGGAAGGGAGCCTGGCGTGCCTCGTGTCCGTCCAAGGTGCTCAGGATTCTGGACGGCCATTGTCAGCTCGTCGTTCTCTCTGTCGGGGAAGAACGTCCCTTCATGCGCTGCTTTGATATACTGCCGCATCTTCCTGAGTGGTGTTTCCAATTGCTTGTTCGTCCAAATGCACCACCCTGTTACAGGGTCCAAGGTTTCGCCAGCCCCGAAGAACCAAGTCCAGCTACGGTCTGGCTAGTGCATTGTCTCTGGTTCGATCCCTTTCTGAAGCAGATCATTCTCAGCCTTGGCCCACTTAGGCCGGGCTCTGAGGTAGCCACCTGACCCCGTGCGATGGTGATGCTTCTTCTTCGCAGCATTTATCCGGTTTGTCTCCGACATCTTCTGACTCTTTTCCGACTTCTTATGGGCCACAAATGCGGGCCAGTCATCTTTGATCTTCTCATATATGCCCACGAATTCTGGAGTCTTTTTATCTTTAACAAACGTATTCAGTTTTTTCTTCCATGCCCTGAATTGGTATGCCATCTTCGAAAGTGCAGCAGACTTGATTAACTCCTCTTTAACTGGGTTCGCCGGATTATCCTCTCGCGGTAGGACGAAATTTGACTTCAGCTCAGTCCAAAGATCTTCTTTCTGCATATCAGTGACATAAGTCACCTGAGAGTTGTTTGCAGGCGGCTTTAACCATTGATGGATGCTGATCGGGATCTTGTCCCTAACCAGAACCCCGCACTGATTAAAAAATGCGTTCTTTGTCCGGATGGGTGCAATCGGCTCGCCGGAGCGCGAGATTTCTGAGATCTCAAACTTTTCATCCGGCCTCAACTTTTTCTTCGCTCCTCGTCTCTTTACCGAAGATTTGCTCGATCCGAAGGGCTAGAAAAAGGAACAAAGACGAGAGTTAATGAATGCATCAATTAACTAGTCAGCACATGCTTAACTAACATATATACCTCCTGGCCGGACTCGGTTCGGTCACTGGAGCAAGCATCACGGTCTCCTTCTTGCATTGGCATTGGGTCACCGGAGCCGTCCTCACGATCTACTTCTTCCATGTGCATTGGGTCACCGGATCCATCAATATCATAGCCTAGATCTTCCAGCTGCAGCTCTTTTTCGACCTGCTCATCGGTGTCGTTGAGAAAGGAAAAGACGGCATTTTGTCCGTCTGCGATTATGTCCATCAACATCGCTTCTTGTGCTAGGTCTCGGGTGTTGTCGTCCATTGTTTCTACAAATATTTACAACATGCCAATTATTATTCAAACATGACAGATGGATATATTAATGGCAAACGTAGAACTAGCTTCGACCCTCGACTGCTCGGCGATCCACAAACCCTAGACCCCCTCATGTCATATTTTGTCTAGTGTCAAAGGATTCAACAAAACCAATACTTCATCATTAGGCGAAAGTAACAGTAGCATGATGGTACGAAGCTCTCCAAAGTGGTTTTGGAACGGAGTCCCGGATAGGATAATTCGTAACAAAAGACGGATTATCCTATCAGGAACTCCGTTCCAAAACAACTTTGCATAACTTCGTACCAACATGCCCCGGTTACTTCTGGCAAATGATGAAGTCATGGAATTCTTCAATACTTTGACACAGGTAGGCAACCTCTCGACCCCC
>LR738714.1:713214846-713260577 GCA_902687465.1 Secale cereale | reverse complement strand
ATATAAAACTTTCTATATATATTTAGCATATATAAACAAAAAACTATATAGCCACATACACATATATATACATCACATACACACATCACATACAGCAACTTCCTAAGAAAAATATATATATATATACACATACATATATATTTAACATATATATTTAGCAAATTCCTAAGAAAAAAAAAATACACATACATATATATACAGCAACTATATATGCACATGCATATATATACAGCAACTATATATACAGCAATTTATATAAACATAAAAAAAATATATACACATATATACATATATATACAACAACTATATATGCAGCAATTTATATAAACATAAAAAAAAAGCAAGGCCTCACATCGCGCGGCGGGGCTGGGCGGCGCGACGGCGGCGCGGCGGGGCGGCGCGACGGTGACGGGGCGCAGCGGCGCGACGGCGGCGGGGCGCGGCGCGCGGCGCGACGGCGACGGGGGCGCGGGGCGGGGCGACGGCGACGAGGCGGCGTCGGGGGCGACGGCGACGGCTACGGGGCGATGGGGGCGACGGCGACGGCGACGGGGCAACGGGGGCGGGGAAGGAGAGGGAGGTGTCGGGGGCGCGGAAGAAGGAAACTGGCGAAATTTTCGCAAGTCCTGGTTATATAGGAGGGGCATTAGTCCCGGTTGGCGGCTGAAACCGGGACTAATACCACCCTTTAGTCCCGGTTACTGCCACCAACCAGGACTAAAGGTCCCTTTTCAGCAGCCCAAAGGGCGGGAAGGAGGGGCCTTTAGTCCCGGTTGGTGGCAGCAACCGGGACTAAAGGGGGGGTATTAGTCCCGGTTTCAGCCACTAACCGGGACTAATACACCCTTTAGTCCCGGTTTCAGCCACCAACCGGGACCAAAGGCCCTGTGCTGGCGCGGGTGCGGTGGGATGTTTAGTCCCACCTCGCTAGCTGAGGGAGCTCGAGAGTAGTTTATAAGGGCTGCTGCTCCCACCCTCTCGAGGTCCTCTCAAATGCAGGCTTCTGGGCCTAACTCTGCGCGCTGCCCTGTGAGCTTGCTGGGCCTTATAGTACAGGTGGATCCTGTGCTATAGGCCTTGCAGGCTCACTGGGCAGCGCCCAATTTTTTTTCCTTTTTTGCTTTATTTATTTCTAAGTTGTTTTTTTGCTGTATTTAGAGTTGCTTTATTTATTTTATTTTCTTTGTTTATTTCTAAGTTGTTTTTTGCTGTATTTAGAGTTGCTTTATTTATTTTACCTCCTTTATTTATTTTCTTTGTTGCTTTATTTATTTTATTTTGTTTATACTTACAACAAAATACTTATTGTTGCTATTTTTTTCAAGTTTTTTTGTTTTGTTTTCTGCATTATTTATTTTCTTTTGTTATTTGCTTTATTTTTTTAATTCTTTCTGGTAAAACCAATTACAAACTTTCTCTGTTAGTGCAAGTAGTATTGAAATTTGAATAGTACAAACGGACAATGGTATCATACTCGTTTGTTACAAAGTTGGCATGGTATCATCATAATAGTTGCGGAAAAAAGTCTTCACTTTTTCTTCGCTTGTGCCATTTGCTTATTGCGCCGTAACCATGGATAATCTTCATCGTTTATCAGGATGCTTGGGTCAGCCTTGACTTTGAAGGGAGGAATTTCATGAAACATTTCATAATCTTCAGACATGTCTGTCTTGCCCTCCACTCTAAGGATGTCCCTTTTTCCTGAAAGAACTATGTGGGCGGATATCAAAACCATCGCACTATATAATAACAAGCAATAATAAACGTAAGAAAATTAGACAAATATCTATCTAAAGCAATAATAAAAGTAAGAAAAGCATGGACATAACAAGAGGCTCACCACGGTGGTGCCGGTGACGAGATCGGCGGGGGCGATCGACGGCGGCGAAGACGGGGACGGGACGTGGCGGACCGCTAAACCTAGACAAATCTCGGAGAAAATAGAGCTTCGAGAAGAGAAAAGCTTAACTAGTGTGGCTCGGGCATTCCACCGAACACATTGTGTGCATAGGAGGTGAGCTAGAGCACCACTAACCCCTCTCCCCCTCGGCCAGAAAAAAAAACAGAGCAGTGAGCTCTGCTCTTGAGTGAGGGGGTATATATAGGAAACTCACTGGTCCCGGTTGGTGCTACAAACCGGGACTAAAGGGGTGCCTTTGGTCCCGGTTCATAACACCAACCGGGACCAATAGTGGTGGGCCAGGAGCAAGAGCCATTGGTCCCGGTTTTTAGCTCCAACCGGGACCAATAGGTCCAGACGAACCGGGACCAATGGCTCACGTGGCCCGGCCGGCCCCCTGGGCTCACGAACCGGGTCCAGTACCTCCATTGGACCCGGTTCTAGATTGAACTGGGGCTAATGGGCTGGACCAATGCCCTGTTTTCTACTAGTGCGCTTTTGGAGGACGAGCTCACTAGTGCGGATTTTTGGAGGCCGAGCTCCAATGAGGTCGGTCTTTTGAAAATATCAAAAAGCGTATTTAAAAGTTTCAAAAAATTCTGAAAATAATCCATCGAAACATATATGTATTCCGCAAGAACCTGTTGAAATTCGTCGAAAAATGTTGTGATTTGTAGGCTGTATGAAAAAAAACAAATTTCTGGCCCAATAACAAAAATAAAATGCCCGTCTAAAATGTGTATCTATCTTTTTTCTGTACGCCACATCTAAACGTAAAATGCTGTGAAATTTTGCATATATTTCGTATACATGTGCTCATGTGTTCAAAAATTAATTTGAATTTTTTTGCGCTCCGAAAAAATAAATTTAAAAACAAGCTCACTGGAGCTCGGCCTCCGTTGGCATTTTTTGTGGTCTTTCTTGGACATGGGCACATGGCACACCCCTGCGCACATCAGATTACAATCATAGGCGCACGAGCATAGATACTAACCAAACGACACCACCGAGCTATCTACGGTGAAATGATGCAACAGCTGGTATACCCATCCGAACATACTGGTCATCACCAGTTGCTTAAGCACTACAGATGCATGGTGAGGTATCACTCCCTGTCCGAACAGGACGACCGGGTCAGGATCTCAGTCCGTCTGTGCTACTGCTATATATCTTCAAAGGCACTTGCACTGCATGATATGTACTAGTAGTATCATATCATGATACCGTATAATAATAAATGAGATACTAGTATGAGTCTACAAAGTAATAAATAAAATCATCTATGGTACCACCTTATAATACTATGCATTCTGAAGTTAGTATCATTGACTTGTATCATATGCATGATTAATGATACTGCTCTCTGTCAGAGGTCATAGGACACTCCGGTCGTGTGATCATTGCAAAGCTCCTTAAGGCATGCTGCTGCATTGGTTTTACTGGAAAAGGATTAGTCGATGCCTCAACGGGTCAAGAGTTTTTGTTAATAAGGCTTGCCAGTACATGTCAGATTGCATTGCTGATGGAGGGGTCGCCGATAGATATGACCACTGAGGAGCTGCTGTAGATAAGAATTCTGCAGACATTTTTTTAAGAGATGGAACAAGAAGTTAATACTTGGCTCAGATTTCCTGACTCCTGTTGATGAAGACAAGGAGGCTAGAGTTATCAACTCCGGAGGATATATACATAAGGATAATGCTTCATTAAGATCGTCCCTATTCACAAGGACAAGAGACAGCTGAACCATTTAGTTAAAACGAGGAGCGCCAACTAGAGCACAATCCAGCTAAGATTCTAATTACTTTCTGGTGATGAGGTGACACTAGTCAAAATGTGAGACTAATTAGCTCCATAAGAGGTAAACACGACATTACAACTGAAGAAGGGTTGTATCAAAACCATTTAGTTTACAGGAAATCTGGAAACCAAGCACCCCATCGTACAAGAGAGACACATCTCCAAATGAAAATTTAGAAGATTATAAGAAACCAGAGCAGCCAGCGCCAAACATTCTGTAACAAAGTCATGCCCAGGATGCCAGGTTTGCACATCATCAAACTGACAGACTAGACAGGAAGCACACTAGATCGGCCAGCCAAATTTCTTTAACAACGACATGCCCATGATGTCAGGGTGCCCATCTCCAAAATGTCCAGACCACAAGATCAAGAACCAGATGTCGTTTTTCATAACAAAGACATGCCAGGATGTCAGGTTGTCCATCATCAAACTGACAGAGTACAGGAAAAGACAATAGACCGGCCAGCCAAACTTCTTAATAGCGACAGGCCCAGGATGTAGAGATCAAAGGAGAACGCCTTCCTCATTCTCCTCCATCTCATCCTCCACCACTTCCCTTTCACCGATACTCATCACCCTCCAAGGGGGCAATGTGCGAGTTTCTTCATGAACCCTGACAGCGGAATTCTGAATCAATGAAGCTCCCTCCAGCAGCACCTGTTTATCCGCCTCATTTTGTGGACCTGCCCAATGATGCAAAAAGACACACATGAAACAGATCAACTCAATAGGAGCCAACAGCCATTTTCTATCAAAGCTAGCTTTGTTACGAGTTCTCCACAAGGCACAACAAAAAGCAGCAATACCAACTATATGTATATTAATTCCCAAATGGATTTTATCAGCAGCCCACAAAAAACAATGTGAGAAGCAAGTAGGCCTGTCAAGAAGGTCAAGTGAGTTGCAAATCGAGCTCCACATATAAGTGGCAGCCGAACACGCAAAGAAAAGATGGTGTATGGATTCAACCTCATCACAAAAAGAGTGAATTCCACTTTTTACCCCCTATTTTGACATTTTTGACACTAATTACTCAATTTAGCGAAATTTCATCCGTTTTACCCCATTTAACAAAATTGTTGACACAATTTACCCAGTTTAAAGTTTTGTGCACATTCTAACTGGTCGGTCACAATTGTTAGGTCCAACTGGCATGCCACGACAGTGTTTTTTCATGACTATTTTTCTCACTGCTGAACATGGCCGTGCAGCTTCTCCCGACCGGCTCGGCCCGATGGCGGTCGCTCGCGTCACATCCAATCCAACGCACAACGCCCAAGTCGGCCGCGCGCCATGCTCACCTCCCGTGGCTTCTCATTTGCCTTGCTCGCCCCCAATCAAACATGCAAACTGATTTACGTATAAGCATCAAATTCCTATAGCATGTTCATCATGCCTGCATCATTTGTCAACTCAACCATGGAGTTCCCGTTGGCCACCTTCTTCTGATAATAAACGTTGTCCCAAGGGTTGGAAGCCAACTCCTTGATCTTCTCCTTTATATCAAAATAACTAATGAAGTCCCTCTCAATCATCTCTGGCTTTGGATTCTTTTATCCACGGACATGTAAAATATGCCTAACACTCCACATCTTGGTTGACATCCGCTTTGTGCAAGAAAAATAAAAACGAATTAGTGGCTGCAATCATCATAAATCATAATCTACTCTAATAAGGTAAATACACATGTTTCAGCATGCATTGTAAGATACAAATATCCAAAATTTCTTTACAGCTAGCAAGTAGCAACAGATGCTATCACTTGTGCATGTATTAACACTCTACCGGTCACCATATTTGCTACCTAGATATTCAGATATGTAGGTGTATCAGAGTTAGTAAAGTAGTATATTTACACCACTTTAATATAATCCATAGAACCATGCATACTTAGGGCCGTATATGATAACTGAAGAAAAACATACATGATTTCAAATTATAACAGTAAATTTCTGCGATAATTTATTCAATGGTAATATGCCATGCTGATCAAGTATAGTCGTCCCATCAGAATACTTCAAGCCGGAAACGAGTTGAGTAGGGAGAAAAATAAGCAGGAAAAACTGTGGACGTGGCATGCCAGCCGGTCAGAACGCACAAAAAAAATTAAAATAGGGTAAATTGTGGCAACACTTTTGCTAAATGGGGTAAAATGGATGAAATCCCACTAAATGGGGTAATTAGTGTCAAAAATGTCAAAATATGGGGTAAAAACCGGAATTCACTCTCACAAAAACTACAGGAAAAGTCTCCAACCCACTTTCTTTTTTTCATGTTATCTTTGGTTGCACTGGCATTATGACAGATTAAGCAGAGCCAAGTTTTGATCTTTAGAGGGATTCTGGCTTTCCATATAAAGGCTTAAAAGACCTGTCCGGACCTCACAGAATAAATGCTGGTAAACTGATTTGACGGAGAACATTCCAGATCTGGAAAATCTCCAATTGGGATAGTCAGCAGGCTAAGTCAGAGACATACCATACGGGAATGTCCAAAGTTCACTACACTGTTGCAAGACAGGCAACAGCCACCTTCTAAACCTCAAAGACCATTGGGATGCGGCGAGATCAGCTAGTACAATTTTATCAGTGTCACAACTAATTAATATCACACAGACCTAGAAAGATAGCACTCAAAGGACTGCTACCACACGAGGAATCCCGCCAGAAGTCAGTCTGGGTCTCATTGCCAATCATCATCTTTCTCCCGGCCAAATAAACATGCTTGACCTTGAGTAAATCAGAGCACATCGCAGAGTCAGACTGCTTGTCCTCAACCTGCATTTATTCCATTATGAATTTGATACTTTGCTCTAATCAACTGTTGCCACGGGCCATCTCCATATTCCAGCTTCCACCACCCATAATAAGGCCACATTAAACAATTTCAATTTCTTAATCACCAAGTCCCTATACCGGGCCATCGCCCCCAGTCCAACCCTTGGGCCACTTGAGGCTGTCTGGTCGATCAGACTTCCTCTGAAGATCAGGACCTTCCTATGGCAATGGATCCGTGGACGTATACCGTCCGGAGTGGAGGTGTTAAAACGGAATGGCCCCAATGACGAGATTTGCCCTCTATGTGGGACGATCGAGGACTCCAACCACATTTTCCTCTCCTGCATCTCAGCCCAGTTCCACTGGAGCTGCTTCCACGAGGCGGTCGGTGGTCGATGGTATAATACCAACTTCCCAGACCTCTTCGCCGAGATCCAGGCATCGCCCCCTTCTAGCCGCCACATTAGGTGGCTGGCGATTCGGGTGCTTACCTGGACGTTGTGGACGGTCCGGAACAAACTTGTGATCCCGGGTGCTTACCTGGACGCGATTTTTAAATGTGTGGTTACTTGCAACTTTGGCGGCCGCTTAGCCGCCCCCAGGATCATGACGCCATCAACACCATCATTGCTGCTCTGCATTCGATGGCTCTTCACTTGGCGCTGCCGCTTCCTCCGCCACCACCCGAGCCGGATTAGACCTCTTGCTGCTGCGGCTTGTCTGCTTTGTCATTTTTTGTTTTTTTGGGCTTGTTGAGTTGTGCCCTCAAGGGACCCCCGTACTTTATGTCGTGCTACTACTGTGAGTGTGGGGTGTGAACCTTGTTGTACCCTTTGGTTGTGGTGGTTTGGTTTATTTATAAAGTGGGGGAAAGCCCTTTTTGGTAATCCCCAGGCCACTTTTGCACTTGGGTCTGCAAACAGACGCCCATTTGACCATGTGGTACTTTCTTTAGGGCTCCCCTCTTGCCAGAAAAACCGGCATTGAATCTTATTCATTTGCTCTAGGATCGAGTCATGCAACAAAAACATGGACATATGAAAGATGGGCACACTGCCACCAATGGACAAAATCATGCCAATCCATCCATCCAGGTACTTTACCATCTTGTCAATGAGAGGGCCCAGTCGATCACATGCAGCATGGACCCACAGACGGGCACAGATAGGCCAACGGCCCAACTGACATCTAAACAAATAAGCAAATCTCAGACCGTTATCACTATCATCCACTATCATAATGATTTCACTCGAAGGTTTCGAGCCCGGACATAGCTTCAAATAAATACAATATGAGATTCATGTGAACAACTTCTCCTTCATCATCTTGCAAAAAAATAATAGTATCAGCATATTGCGAAATCGACAAACATTTATCAATAAGATGTGGTATAGGCCTAGTCAATCTCCCAATCTGGTCAATCCACTTGATTTTGCACTAAATCTTCTCGGCTCAACACATCTCATATATGCCCAATCAACTTTGTCGTAGGCCTTCTCGAAGTCAAGTTTCAGAACATCTCCTTGTGACTTATTTCTCCTGGTTTTGTGGAACACCTCATGAAGAAACAAAACCCTTCCATAATGTTCCTATTTCTGATAAAGGCAGACTGGCAGGTAGCTATTAACTTGTTCATAAATGCTCAACACTTAGGTTCAAGGCTGTGGAAAATCTTTTATGCCAGAATCTCTCTTCCTCCTCATATATATGCAACAATTGCTCTTCCACATAACTTTTTCTTGCATACAACACCCCATCCAGAACATGGGTTCCTCCAAACTTTACAGATTAGCAAGCTCAGCAAGCAACAACTCCTTTTTCCTCCTGACAATATCACCTCTGAAATTAATCCCCCAAACTTTGAGACTGGCCTTCACATTTTTTTCAGTTTCAACAGGAATCTTCCAAGGTTATCTTTTGCATAAACCTGAGTCTGCCAAGCAAGATCAACTCTTCTCATAAACTCAGAACGAGAGAGGCAACAGCTTTCAAACCTAAATTCTTTACTCCTTTGTTCACAGGTCTGAGACAGCTCTAGGCAACTTCCTGGCATATGTTAGTGGGAATGTCAATTCCCATTTGTCGTTAATCAGAACTCTATCCAACTTAAAGTAGGGTCCTCTTGGTTATTAGTCCGAGTATATGCCTCGCCAACCATATGCAACTCCCTTATCACATGGATATTAATAACAGAATTAAACATGTCCGTATATCTTTTATTGTTCACAACTTTATTCTTATCACTATGAAAAACACAAAATATTAAAATAACCACCTATTAGCAAAGGAATAGATTGATCTACACACAATTCAGATAATGTAGCTAAGAAAGATTATTCATCACAATCCTGAGCAGCCCCATATACAATCACCAAGTAGAATTTATGCAGTGATTTTCTATCGGCCAATAAGACCCTCACAGAAAATCTACTAACATCACTGTCATGAATATCAAATCTAGAGGATTTGATGCCACATAATAACCCACCAGACTTGCCCACAAAGGGGGGACAAAACCAAGAGTATACAGCCCCAGTATCAAATTTTCGCTATACAGAAGAGTCAGTATGCTCCTTCATAGTTTCCTAGATCCCCACAAAGTCAACATTATTGTCAGAACGAAAATCTCTGAAATAGGAAGAAAAACCTCTCCCCCCTGCAATTCCATATGAGACCAATCATTGACATTTATTAGATTTGTTCCTGATTGAGTCCTAGGGCCTGACACAATCCAATTCAAAGGGTGGGTTTTTCCGGTCCTACTTAGGCATAAAGTTCCACTAAGGGACACATCATTAAGAATTTTCTCAGCACTCTTCTTTTTAAGATTTTTCTTAGCCCTTCTAGATAAAATAGGAGACAAGTTATCCTCCAACTAAGCATTCTATCATCAGGAACATGACTTTTACCCACATTAGCAACCCCTCATCTTCATTCATAATGGAAGAACTCCTATTCGGTGAATTAGTAATACCTTGGTTCGCTTCAATCAAACGAGCAGTATGCCAGCATTTGCCGTTTTCCTGGCACAATAAAATGAACTGTTAATTCCAATAGAAGGGAGTGGATGTCTAACTAATTGAATGAATAAAATCATATTAGTTACATAATTAATTGATACTAAACTCTGCTACCATGAAAAGCATATTTCTTTGTTTATATATTTCCATCTTAGAGAATTTACTAAATGGTAAGCCGTATCTAAATACAAATAATCAAGGTTGTCAGTGAGATAATCTTGGGCTGAATTATTTTTTGATTAACAAGCATCAGGAGTGATGACCAAATGTAAAACATGAATTGAAAGGCAGGGATAAGATCAACAACAGCAACAAAGTCTTTTAGTCCCAAAGCTATCCCTATCCCTGCCTTTCATATCTTATCCGGCTTCTTCAACTTGAATAGTTCCATGCATGCATGCCTGTCCATTACTAGTTCTTTAGTTTCATATCTTTCTTTAGGGACTACTCACATGTCAAGTTCGGTCTACCCCGACCTCTCTTGACATTATCAGCACACTTTAACCGTCTGTGATGCACTTGCGCTTCTGGAGGCCAGCGTTATATATGCCCCAACCATATCAAGCGATGTTGGACGCAATCATTTCTTATTTGGCCACTTATCCATCTCGACATGCCCATCTCTGCTACACATAACTGTTGGACATATCACCTTTTAGTTGGCAAACATTGGCGCCATGCAACATCGCAGGTCAAATCGCGATCCTATAGAACCTGACTTTTAGATTTTGTGGCGCACTCGTATCATGGAAGACAACAGAAGCTTGGTGCCACTTCATCTATCTAGCTTTGATTCGATGACTCACATCTTCATCGATATCACCATCCTTCTACAACGTTGACACCAAATAACAGGCTTGTACAAAACTTGGCCATATATTATTTAATTTTAGGGAACATGTCAAAGTGCAGATGAAAAAGGTAGAATGAGGCGGAATGTTATAGCTATGAGGCATGTAAAAGGACTATCCCGAAAAGGTTAGGGACAACTACAAATTTGACTCGAGCTTAGCTGACTAACGACGAATAAAAGTTTTAGATAGGCAGTAGACAAGACCAGGATGTCAAGTTTGGCATACCAGTGTACATGGAACCTAATATCTGAGTTGTTTACATTCACATAGATCATGGACGAGGTTTTAGGGTGATGATACAATGATAATGCCAGGTATGGTCACTTTATGACCGACATGTGATGGCATAACAGATACTACAGAAGAGAGCTTCAAAGAAGAGTGAAGAGAAACTTATTTTGCTAGAGCATTGATTGTCATGAAGAAATGAAGGGGCAACAATTGTAGGGGATGACATGTGGAGTCACGAGTGTAGGGGAACTTAAGGTGAAATCACAGGTCCAATGTACAAGGAGGCTCCACATAAAGGTGTTAGAAAATATTCACCGAGGCTGACTTTGCCGTACTCACACTCGTTCCAAAGGAGAGTGATGCTACTACAATAAATAAGGTCATGCATATCAGTCTTCTCATCATAGTTATAAGATCTTTACAAAAAAAACTAACATATTAGCTATCATTTTGTGAAGATTGATTGCTCATAAGGAATCTGTCTTTCTGAAAGGGAGTTACAATTTAGAGAGTGTGGTCACTGCCGATGACACAATATTCACTCCTCTAACAACAAGGGGATGGTTTTGAAGGTAGATTTGTTAATCTTCATGCACTAGCCAACACAATGAAAAGTCTTAATGGTAAGGGCTAGGCAATTGACATATACACTACAACGCCACCTCTCACGTGTGACGCGGGAAGTCTACATGTGAATAGACTCAGAGATATAGCTCAAGAGGTCTATACATGGACACAAAGTTTTTGGATCAATTGTGAAAGTCAGGTCTTGAACTCAAGACCTTAGGCTTTGATACCATGTTAAGCTTCATGCACTAGCCAACGCAGCCAAAAGTCCAAACTTATGATAAGGGCTAGGCAATCCACATATATACTTCAAAACCCCTCTCACATGTGGTGCGGGATGTCAACACATGAATAGACACAGATGTATGGCTCAATTGGCCTATACGTGGACGCGGAGGAGGGCATCAACAATTTTTGAACAAACTGCGAAAGGCATGACTTGAACTCAAGACCATTGGCCCGGATACCATGTTAAGCTTCATGCACTAGCCAACACAACCAAAAGTCTGAACTGATATGAATTGGAGGTGTCATTTGCCTCCAATATGCAGATGATACCATCCTTTTTGTTGACTATGACTTGGAAAAGGCAAAGAAGCTGGAATGAGTCCTAAACAACTATGAGGAAAGTCTCTGGTATGAAAATTAACAATAGCAAAAAATGAGCTCATTCCCATAAATATGGAAGATGATGGGTTGCAGCCCATCATAGATGTTCTTGGATGCAATAAAGGTCAATTCCCTATTAAGTACCTAGGAATAACCCTCTGGTCAGTTTAGAATAGAGGATATCCAACCTCGGATTGACAAGATTATGAAGTGGATGGCAGGCTAGACAGGGAAACTCCTCTTATAAAGGAAGATTAATCCTTATCTAGGCCTGCATTGCTAGTATTCCTATTTACTTGCTCTCTTTCTTCAAGCTCCCCAAATGGGCTACGGAACTCATTAACTGGTAGATGGCTAACTACCTCTAGAATATTTTGGGGTCCATAGGAAGTTGCACAAAGCTAGTTGGAGACTAGTTTGCATGAAGCAAGAATTTGGTGTTTTAGATGTCCCAAATTTGCAAGAGGTTAATATTTTCTTATTAGGATCATGGATTAAAAGATATAACTTGGGGAGGGGGATCAGCCTTGGAAGATGATTATTGACCATAAGTACAAAAGCTACAACCCAAATATTTTTACTAGTTCCTCAATGTCTCTAGCTATTGGAAGGGTGTCATGTCTATCATAAAGTCCATTAAATTTGGGTATAGATGGTAGATAGGCAATGGTACTATTGAGTTTTGGGAAGATACTTGTTATTGTACCTCGCCTCATAAAACTATTGCAGAGGCTTGGGATGATAAACAACTTAAGTTTACCTTTAAGAGAAATTTACTAGCTGGATGATGGAGAAATGGTTCCAGCTTGTAGGTATTGCTAGCATCATTTCATTTCATAGTGATTCTTTAGTCTGGCAATTGGAGAACAAATGTGTATCAATTTTAGAGTGCAGCATGTGCATCACCCTGCTATTTGTAAACTGGTAGCTCCTTCAAAAATCCACATCTTCCTTTTGTTGCCCTCTGGTAATAAACTTATGACTAGAGACAATATTACAAAGAGACGCATTATTAAAACTCTGAACTGTGTATGCTGTGAGAAGATGAAAATATTCACCATCTCTTATTTGACTGAAAAGTGTCTAAACACATGTGCCCACTAATTAGTGACCATTTTGGGGTTCAACTAGGGGGGGGGGGCTATGAATTTATTTCTAGGTTTTGGATTTCTAATAAGAATTTTGCTCTTAATATTGTTTGTATTGCTACCATGTGATGTATTCGGAAGTGTAGGGATAGTATGATTTCAATAACACCATGTGGTTCTCTATGCGGAAGGTGGGGTGGAATGTCGTGAAATCTATCAGGCTTTGGATGATCTTGGCAAAGGATCAGGCTTCTGCAACTCCCTATCAACCAACAAAGATGCATCTGCTCATTCTGAGTGGCTAATTTTGCCTGGGTTGGGACCACGTCTTCGGGTGCTGGCAGATCCCATGAACAAGCTGAAGATAACCAACCTCAGGTATCCTTTCTTCGGCTCTCCAACGCGTGAAGAATGGCCACTACTCAAGAATGTTGTATCAAGCCCTGCGTCGCCTCTGGAGATCACTTGGTCACTGCGGGCTTCAACAAAACATCACAAGATGTCCAACATTTGTGAAGCGCTCTCACTTAAGTAACAAGATGTGTCGATGTTAAAGGGTTGTATGCCTCGAAGCAGGTCCTTGGTAGTTTGCGGCGTTTTTTCTTGGCCAATCTCATTAGATTTATTCTTCCTTTTAGGTGTATTTTTTGGATTGTTGGAATACTTTGGTTGTAGCATGTATATTGTTCATGCGGTTTCATTTATACGGAGGCGGGGAGAGCCTCCCTATTTTTCTAAAATAATATTTTTTTTTGACCGTGAACAATAGGAAAGACTCCTACTGTATTAATGCCTTCAACAAAATGTAGCACTGTACAAATGGATATTTACATGGGGTGATGCCCAGCCACTTTGTGGCAGATGGGAAGGAAGACTAGGGAAGGGAGTTTGTATTAGAGAGAGATTACAAAATCAAGCACTAGAGGCTTATGTGCCTCTTTGACCCTATGTTGTAGGAGTCCAAAGTCTCTTGAATCTGTCAAGCCAAGATTGGAAGGAAGGCCATATGGCTCTGAAGTGATGATTATTCCTCTCCTTCCAGATACTCCAAGCAGCTACGGTGAATTTCTCCATGAATAAAGGTGTCGGGTGGTTGTTCCTTTGATCTTGAATAGCTTGCAGCCTATTAGTGAAGGGGTCCCATCGCATATCAATTTTCTCCCAGCATCTTTTGCTAAAAACGCAGGTGAAAACCATATGTTCGACGGTTTCTTCCATGTCCTGATCGCAGAGCAGGCAGTTGTGATCATCCCCTATGTTGTAGTGCCTTCTTTTTAGCATGTTACGCGTGTTGAGTCGATCATGGAAAAGGAGCCAGGCGAACACCTTAAGTTTCATGGTGCATTTAGATTTCCAGACCCAATAAAAAACTTGGTGTGAATGAAGGTCCTTGAAGAAGAATTTATAATAGTCAGTTGACTTGAAGATTGTTTTACCCCAGACATAATGCCACACATCCGAAGTCGCAGTTGACGGTTGGAGTTCAGTAGCAATCGTTTGTATTTGTCTGATCTCATCCAGCGTTTGGGGTGACAGCGGTAGGTGAAACGCTTCACGCAGTGACGTGATCCTCAAGAAATCCTTGACGGAGATATCCTCGTCCAGAGAGTACGAGAACGCACGGGGGTGTGAATCTTGCAGGGTCTGTTCTCCACAGAGATCTTTCCAAAACAAGGCCGTGGTGCCACAGACAATATTAATGCTTGAGACTCCCCTAAATTTGGGAGAGAGTTTGAGGATGCCGCGCCACCAGAAGGATCCAGTTGGGTCAGTGGCGTGTGGTATCCTCCCTTGGTAGTAAGAGTCCCATGTTAGGCGAACCCAGGGGATGTCCATCTTGTTGTAAAATTTGTGTAGAAATTTTAGCAGTAAAGCTTCATTTTGGACACGTAGGTTGAGTACTCCCAGGCCACTTTTGCTTTTGGGTTTGCATACCAGATCCCAGGCTGCAAGAGAGCTGCATTTGTCACCTTGCTTTGTTTTCTTGACCCATCGGCATCTCCTTCTTATTTTATCAAGCATGTCAATGAGTTTAGGTGGAAAATGAAGGGTGCACATCGCATAAATGAGTAGTGATGTGACCATGGAGTTCAGCAAGGTCAATTTTCCAGCCTGCGACATGAGGGAGAGCGTGGGGTAAATACTCCTCTCGACAGAGCAAACAAGCGGCATGAAGTCTTGTATCGTGGGCCGAGACGTGCCCAGAGGAAGGCCGAGGTATGTGAAGGGCATAGTGCCGACCGGGCACTAGAAGATGGATGCAATTTGTGTAGTAAGATCCTGGTCCAAGTTGATGGGAATGAGCGTTGACTTATTGAAGTTGATCTTGAGGCCGATCGATTGGGCATATCTTGAGGACGAACAACAATGCTCTTGGGTATCAGACGCATGTGAATCACCCGAACCTTGATAAGTACTATACTGCGATCCATATTGGGGCTGTTCCAGGAGACTAATCTACCATAATCATCAACAGAGCGCTGTAGGTAAAAATCAGTCTGATAGTCATCCGGAAATCCAATATACATCAGCCAGACCTCAGGGCCATAGGTGGTGTTGAGCATGTTCAGAGCGGCATTATGGTGCACAAAAGAAACTACCAAGTCTTCATCATCTAGCTGAAAGGTGGTATTGACTGCTGTGTCTCGGATGAAAGAATTGGCGAAAGCATACATACCAATACCAAGCGGGTGGTCTGAGATATCCGTAGTGAGGAGACCAGATTCGTGAAGCAGGCCCTCAATGGTGTTGCGAAGTTCCTCCCGGAGGTGCAAGGGGACGAAACGGCTAACTTCAGCGATGGCGAGAAAGCTGTTGTTGAGTGGGGGGATTGGATTGACCGCCATGTCCGCCCTCACTTTCCGATCCGCCGGCCCTGGCTCGACTGCCCAACCTGCGGGGAGGAACGGGATTGGGTTGATGGGGTAGTTGGCCATGGTGGAGGTGAGAGGGGTATGGCGGAGGGTGGAGATGGAGGTGGAGGTGTGGGGAGCGGCGGTGGGGGTCTTTGGTTGTGGTGGAGCTAGCACGGAGTGCTCTGCTGCGTTGGGAAGCGAGGTGGACGAAGGGGCCGAATGTGAGGCGTCGAGGGAGGTGGAGGTGGTTTTTGGTTTCCACTGCCACCGCCACGCCCAACGTCGTCGCCAACAGTGGGGCTCCAGGTGTCTGTAATGGCCACAAGAAATGCATCGGATGGTGGAGGGAGGCTGGCTCCTAGCGACCTTGGGGGGGGCAAGGCCGGGTCAGTAGGGAGGAATATATTTGATGCCCGGGGTCACTTGATTTGACTGTAGTAGTAATGGCAAGTGATTTAAGGGAGTTTCCTTGTTCAAAAGATATGTGTCGCGCGGGGCAATTAAAACTCTTGTGACCGGGGGCAGAGCAGTTTAGGCATATAAGCCGAGTATGGCAACTATGTTTGCGGTGCCCCCATTGTAGGCATTTGCCGCAAAGAACGCCCCAGCAGTTAATGAGATTGTCAATTTCGGTGCTGTCATATCCTGCCCGCTATAAATCCGCGATATGATCGTTGGATAGCACCGGCGGCCAAGATGTATGCTGGGGTGCATATTTGAGCACCGAAGAGAGAAAACACTGTGGTAGGCTAGGATAAGTGGTATTACATGGAAACTGAAATTGCCCAATCAATAATAAATGCTCCTGCGGGGTAATTGGGCAAGGATTATGACCCGGATTCTGTTGCTTGATCCTCGTACAATCTGTCGGGAGATTCAAATCCTTGGGTATGGATGAACTGGTAGCTTCATGGCCATGTGTGTTACTGAAATCCATGGATGTCAACGGAACAATGCCAAATTTGCTCAAAACCTTAATAGTATCCAGATCAGATCCATTAGATCGCAAGAAAACAGACGAGTCCACCCGGATTGCCACTGGGTTGCGAGTAGCTATAGATTCCAACCTTTCATCAGCATGCCATTGATAGTTAAAATGCTTAAACCCATTGAATCGGCCATTGAATAGATGAAAATGACAGATGAAATCTGGCCAAATGCGGTCCTTGAGGCTGTGAATGAAATGACCAACTTTGTTGCCAGCCACAGAGAAACGAAATGACCTCTCATTTATCCGAGAGACCTTAAACCCTTTGTGATGACCCCCAATACAACATTGGAGAGCCACACCAACTGATTCATCAGAAAGAGGGAAGGAAGCCGAAGAGAAAGAAACTACCAAGAAAAATTCCTTGGTGGGACGTGATGGGGAAAAATGCACCGTTTCTCCAAACCGACGACGTACCTGCTCGGCCACAACAAGGCAAGGGTTGAAATCCCAATGAAGGAGGCCTTCCATGGTGAAGATCAAAGGCTAGATCCATGGTGAAGAGGGTGTAGCAGGTGGAGGGGGAGAGGTGGGGGAGGAGAGCGCCATTCTCGGTGCACAAAAGGTGGAGTTCTCAGTCCCTATAAATGATTCAGACTGTCGGTCTTACAACCGAGTCACGAGTCATGGAATATACTATAGTGGGTAGGAGCCCAAGGAATCTCGTTGGAGACAATAAAGACATGTTACTCAAGTTCATGCCCCTGAGATGTATAATAGACCTACGTCCTGCTATTAGTTTTGTAAGACTGACGATCTAAATGACTTGAGTATTTGGTAGAGGTCTTCGAGTCCTTTGGCATGAATTCTGGAATCTTCGATTATCTAATCATCTACAAAATTAGGAACATATCTTCTTGTTACAATAGAATCATAGAGTCAGCGCGCCCATGCAGTTAAGCTTATGGAAAGGGCTAGGCAATCCACGTATACACTTAAACACACCATCTCACATGTGATGCTGGAAGTCGACACATGAATAGACCCAGAGATATGGCATAAGAGGCCTATACGTGGACACAGAGGGGACGGGGTAGCGGCAATTTTTTGGATAAATTGCGAAGCCATGACATGAACTCAAGACCTTAGGCCCTAATGCCACGTTAAATTTCATGCCCTAGCCAACATAACCAAAAATCCAAACTCATAGAAAGGTCTAGGCAATCCACTCCGTTGGGTTGGAGGAATTTTGTAGGAATTCTATAGGATAGACTTTCAATAGGAAAAAAATTCTTTCGAGTCCTTTGGTCCATAGGAATAGAATTGTATTCCTATGGAGGAATTCTTCCTATCCTCACATTTCTTAGGAAAATAAATATTAGCCTAGACTGAATGGAAAAATCCTATGATGTGAAGCAAAGGACATCTCTTTTGTTATTACTATTCATAGAATTTGATACACTTCAACACATCCCTATTCCTCCTAGTACCCACCATTGCATAACCGGCTCTAGGCGTTGGGGGCCCTGGCACTCTTTGGTCGACTTGGTCTGTTGGGCCCACATGGTATGTACCTTTGATTGGTCGACACTACTAGCACACAATTTCATTGATATTGTGGGGAATGTAACCAATGTCAAACATAATAGAACATGCGCACTGAGGGAGTGGGTGGCATGCATCTGTCGACACTCGGTCGACGGCGTGTGATATTGTAGCAATATGAATGGGGAGGAACACTCGTAGTACTGCATTGAAGATGTAGGTCTCATGTTCAAACTCCGTTATCTAACATCGTGCCTTTCTGACATATTGTTGTGATCGTTGTCCTTGTATCATTGTCTTCCCCTCGAATTTCTAACATGCATTTCACTATTGTATAGGACCATCCTAATTACCCCATCGAATGTTTGAGGGTTATTTTGTCAGCATGTCAGGATATGCCGTCAAGGATGTCATACTTTCATCCTTCCTTGGGGGATAAAGAGATGAGAGAACACTTTTCTTTCAATGATACCCAGATCCAACGTGATATGATAGCCCATAGTGGCAACTAATACACGTCAACACTCCACGTGTACAATGCCACACACCAAAACCACTTCTGGGGGGGGGGGTTGATCAGGGTCTAAACCTCGAGGGGTTATGATGCCCGAACACAAACCTGAGGGGCCCAAGTAGACTTTTTATATCTCGGGGGCATCAACACTCCACGTGAGCACTCCACATGTGTAATTTTCAACATATTACCCCCTATTCTTTAGATAATCAAGAATTATCAGATTATCTAATTTTCTATCTTTTCCCCACATCTGTGTTTTATTCCGTACCCTGTCATGTGCCACATGACACTAAACAACTTAAGAGATCAATTTTTTTAGATGGGGTAAATTGTGGAATAAGGAGACGGTCAAAAAGGAAAACAATAATCAAGTACACTCGAAAAAAGCAAACTAAAGAGTAAAATGTTCATTTTGCTCTTGCTAATTCTAGGAGTGATCTTCTCTATAGTTTCATAGTAGAGAATCATCTTACGCGATGTGGACTTGTAGATCCCTATTTAGATAAAAATGATCAAGCATGTCAGTGGAATGTCAAGACGCAGCGGTGAGAAGGGACTAAAAGTTTGATCACTCTTCTCCCAAAGCAGGCTGACACTAGAATCCATTATCATTAACCGAACAAAAATATCCCTACTAGCATATTTTTGCGTTATATAACTAGCGAAAATTGAAATAAATATGTAGACCACGAAATATCCTCCACGGATTCAACTTCAACAAGTGAGAATACCCGTTAGGAATTCCCAGTTAGAAAGCCTGACAACCAATTATAGTTACTACATGTAAATTTCACATCAAATGATAAACAAGAGGGTATTAAATGATACTTAGCAAAATAAAAGATTGAGAACACAACACGTTTAAACATAAAAATACTCCCAATAGGGAAAATGGAATCACTCTTCTTTAGGGAAACAAAAAGGGTATGTTAACTAATTATCAATCAACAACTTATTTAGCTCACTGAGCATTTTAAACTATGATGTAGAATTATGTTAGTTGCATATGATATTTAACATACGTTGTAGAATCTTGTTAATTGCACATGATTTTGACAACCACTATAAAATGTGGGCACTGGTATTCGGAAAACCGGTTATAGCACTATTAAGAAGGATGATATAAAATAGGAATTTTTCATCAAGAAGTGAATGAAGGTGCAGTTACCTGTGAAAGAGGGGCTCTCCACCCTTTTTCGAGATACCAATCAAGTGATGGCCTCAGGTCTTTGACATGGGCATCCCAACATCCACCTTCACCTAATGGTTTCTCGGGACAAATTATCTGTAGACAAGGACCAAGTAGAAAAGGTACAATATGACCCATATTAAATGTGCCACCAAACGAAGCAACAAATGTAAGTATTGTAAAATATGCACTCGTGCAATGAAAAGGGAAATAAGTTTGTTATCACTATAAATAAAAGCCAAACAAGGAAACATTACATTACACCCAGAATAACAAACCATCTGTGCATAGAGACATTCAAATCATTTTCTAGAATAGAAAGCATTGCCTTCGTTTGGATGACGTACCCCTCATACTTCGTCTGAGATCGCTCTCAATTTTTCATCTATAGCACGAGCAAAATTTGGTACTCACAACACTAGTGGCAGATATATTTACAGTTGTGGTTCTTCTCCCATGGTGTATGCTCTTTGCGGATGAAGTAGTGCTAGCCGATGAAAGTCGGACGGGGGTCAATAGGAAGTTAGAGCTATGGAGACAAACCTTGGAATCGAAACACTTTAGACTTTTAGTAGAACTGAAACTGAGTACATGAGCTACGGTTTTGGTACTACTAGGCACTAGGACGAGGAGGTTAGCCTTGATGGACAGGTGGTGCCTCAGAAAGACGCCTTTCGATACTTGGGCCAAATGCTACAGAAGGATGGTGATATCGATGAAGATGTGAACCATCGAATCAAAGCTGGATGGATGAAGTGGCGCCAAGCTTCTGGTATTCTCTGTGACAAGAGAGTGCCACAAAAGCTAAAAGGCAATTTCTATAGGACGGTGATTTGATCCGCAATGTTGTATGGCGCTAAGTGTAGGCCAACTAAAAGGCGACATGTTCAACGGTTATGTGGTGGAGATACGCATGTTGAGGTGGAGGTGTGGCCATGCAAGGACCAAGTGTGTAATGATGATATAGGAGATAGAGTTGTGGTAGCACCGATTGAAGAGAAGCTTGTCCAACATCTCCTAACATGGTTTGGGCATATTCAGCGCAGGCCTCCAGAAGTTCCAGTGCATAGCGGATGGCTAAAGCATGTTGATAATGTGAAGAGAGGTCGAGGAGACCGAACTTGACATGGGAGGAGTCCGTAAAGAGAGATCTGAACCATGAGTTGGTAGCGAGATCTTATGGGAGGAGACTGTAAAGAGTGGTCGGGTTACACAGAACTGACTGGAGTATCTCCAGAGAACTAGCCATGGGCAGGGGTGTGTGGAAACTTGATATCCATGTGCCAGAACCATAAGTTGGTTGTGAGATCTTATGGGTTTCAGCCTACCCCAACTTGTTTGGGATTAAAGGATTTGTTGTTGGTGGTGGTTCTTCTCCTAGTGTTATGAACATATTTTTTTAAGAAATGTCTATGACTTAGCACTAAGGATCATTACTTGTTTGATAACATACCACTTTTAGTCCCTTCTCCGTTTCACATTATCACCTTGCACCAGTACAATACATCAATATTTAGTATAATCTTTGTGCAAATGTAGCAAGCACAACTTGAAATCAGCATGTGTACATGTTCACTAAATAATTATGTGCAGATGCAACAAGCATAAAAACTTGAGTCCATTCAAAAAAGGAAATAACTTGTGTCCGGTCAAAAAAGCATAATAAATTGTGTCTAATCAAAAAAAGCATAATAACTTTACAAATCATTATTTGCAAATAAAACAAGAATATCCATTCATACTCCAACCCTAATGTGATTTTCTAAACATGGAAAATATGCTAACCTTTTGAACATAACAACTAAGATGTGTTCAAATAACAGTGGATAGGTATTTGATTTCATCAAAGGAGAAAGCAAGTGCTATTTGCATTACCCAATATAAATTCATACCTTAACTCTGTCATCACCGAGCAACTCGATAATTTTCCCAGCCCAAAAACAATCTGTGTACCACCAGTCAATCAAGTCACCTACTTTCCAAGGACTGCTTACAACTGCTACAACATCCGTCTGTGGTCCATGCTCAGGAATATCATTCTCCCAACACCACAGGGGAAAAGGAGGTCGTAGCATGATCTCCCTTTTCTGGTCTGCTTCCTGATTACAACATTTGGGGGGAACTTTGTAGAGTCTATTCCATCTAATTTCTGCCAGTATATAAAAGAAATAATTTACACAGATGGAAAACTACTGTTGACAATCTCGGATAAATTATGTGCTATTGAAGGTTTGTTGGCACAACTTTCAAGGACTAGAACAGGAGGGGCTTTTTCTACAGGGACTAGAAAAAGACTCTACTGGAGAGTCTTTTTTTATTAGTCCCTGGGACTAGAAAAAGTCCTAGGACTTCTCAACCAAACACCCCCTAAGTACTTGAAGGACCGCTTGTGGACCAAGATACAAGGATGGATGAAGAAAAATATTGTCTTCAGCAGGTAAGGAAGTTTTGATAAAATCAGTCACACATGCCATATCAGTATATTCCATGTCTTATTTTAAACTCCCTAGATGATTGTGTCAGCACTTAATGTCCATGATAAAGGCCTTGTGGTGGGTGAGCAAAAGAGGCCAGCGAAAACCATATTGGGTTTCTTGGGACACCACAAACATGCCAAAATACATGGAGGGCCCTAGGGTTTCGAGATTTCGAGATCTTTAACCAAGCACTCCCAGCCAGGAAAGCATGGAGAATTTTGGAGAACCCTGAATCTTTGAGTGCAAGGATCCTCAAGGCTTTATATTTCTCTGATGATGGCTTTCTTGAAGTGCGGCTCGGCTCGCACCCATCTCAAATATGGAGAGGAGTGGTGGAAGGTCGGTACACTCTCAAGTAATGACTTATAAAGAGGATTGGCAATGGGACCACGACAAATATATGGGACACAAATTGGGTACCGAGAAAGGAGAACAATGCTTGATGGAACATACAATTGGTACAACAAGTATTTCTTCCTTATGATGCCACAGAATTCTTCAGGTTCTGGTTTGTACTTGAGACATGCATGATTTTTGGTCATGGGGCTTCGAAAAGAATGGCATTTTCTCCGTCGGGTCTGCATACAAAATGATAGAGCAACAGAGAAAAGGAGGGAAGACTGGTTGGAAAAAAGGGTTGGTTCTTCGCATATTGTAGCAAATGAGAAATCATGGGATATGTTGTGGAAGGTGGCAGTGTCAGTGTAGGAACGAAGTATGTCTACCAGAGGGGGGTGAATGGGAGTTCTAAAATTTATTTCGGAAACTTCAAAACTCTCAGAACCCGGCAATGGATTGAATATAAAATAGAGTACCATGGGTGAAAACTACTACCAAATGGAAACTACAACAGGCATCGAGGCAAATTACATGGTCAAAAGTAAATGGGAGTAGAAAGGCAACCAGTGATGCTCGATGACGATAGGGTATTTGTTTGACCAGTTCGTCCTTCTGCGCAAGGACAACGTCTAGTTGGAGGGGTTGTGACTTAACACAGAAGATAAACTTTCTTCAACCTATTATCCTCGACAATTGGTTCATCAACCGATGTCGATCACACGTTCTAGAAACTTGAGGCGATCTCCGAACATTTACAGACTTCTTCTTTGAGAACCACAATCACTCTTGGTCTCAATTTACACATAACCGTCTAGAGAGTTTGCAGCTCTCAAGAGTAATAGGCGGAGTGTACTAGACTTAGAATCGAGTCATGCTGAACCATGCTTCCTTGCTGCTTTCCCGAGGTAACATTGATGTTTCCCTTGAAGATGAAAGGGTGATGCAGCAGAGTGAAGTAAGTATTTCCCTCGGTTTGTTGAGAAACAAGGTATCAATCTAGTAGGAGATTACACACAAGTCGCCAAATACCTGCACAAACAATCAACAACTTGCATCCGATGCTATAAAGGGGTTGTCAATCCCTTCTAGGTTATTTGCAAAAGTGAGATCCAATAGAGATAGATAAACAAGTAAAGTAAATATTTTTGAGTTTTTGGTTTATAGATTGAAAAAGTAAAAGATTGCAAGATAGTAGATCTGAAAACTTATAAGATGTAAAAGAGATTTGGGGGCCATAGGTTTCACTAGTGGCCTCTCTCATGGTAGCAAGTTTACGGTGGGTGCACAAATTTCTGTCAAGCAATTGACAGAAAAGCGAATAATTATAACGACATTTATGGCAATGATCATGAATATAGGCATCACGTCTGAGACAAGTAGGCCGACTCCTGCCTGCATATACTACTATTACTCCACACACCGATCGACTCATGCATGCATCTAGAGTATTAAGTTCATAAGAACAGAGTAACGCCTTAAGCAAGATGACATGATGTAGAGGAATTAACTCAAGCAATATGATGAAAACCCAATCTTTCTATCCTCGATGGCAAAAATACAATACATGTCATGTCCCCTACTGTCACTGGGATTGAGCACCACAAGATGGAACCCAAAGCAAAGCACTTCTCCCATTGCAAGAATTATCAGTCTAGTTGGCCAAACAAAAAACGATAGTTCGAAGAGAATTACTAAGATATAAGATCATGCATAAAATAATTCGGAAGAAACTCAAGTATTATCCATAGATAGTTTGATCATAAACTCACTGTTCATCGGATCTTGACAAACACACCGCAAAAGAAGATTACATCGGATAGATCTCCAAGAACAACGAGGAGAACATGGTATTGAAGATCAAAGAGAGATAAGAAGCCATCTAGCTACTAGCTATGGACCCGTAGGTCTGTGCTAAACTACTCACAATTCATCGGAAGGGCAATAGGGTTGATGTAGATGCCCTCCGTGGTTGATTCCCCCTCCGGCAGAGTACCGAAACAGGTCTCCAGATGGGATCTGGCGAGAACAGAAGGTTACGATGGCGGAAAAGTGTTTTGGATGGATGTTCAGATGTTTCTGGAATATATTGGTATTTATAGGCGGAAGAAGTCGCTGCGGAGGCACGAGAGGCCCACAAGGTAGGGGCGCCCCCACCCTTGTGGCCACCTCGTGGATCCCCTGGCGTGTACTCCAAGTCCATCTGATGTCTTCTGGTCCAAGAAAAATCACCAAAAAGTTTCGTTCCGTTTGGACTTCGTTTGATATTCCTTTTTTGCGAAACTCAAAAACAAGGAAAAACAGAAAGTGGCATTGGGCTCTGGGTTAATAAGTTAGTCCCAAAAATCATATAAAATATCATATAAATGCATATAAGACATCCAAGATAGATAATATAATAACATGCAACAATCCAAAATTATAGATGCGTTGGAGACGTATCAAGCATCCCCAAGCTTAATTCCTGCTCGTCCTCGAGTAGGTAAATGATAAAAACAGAATTTTTGATGTGGAATGCTACCCAACATATTTATCAATGTAATATTCTTTATTGTGGCATGAATGTTCGGATCTATAAGACTCAAAATAAAATTTTCTCAATATCAAAATAATAATACTTTAATCTTACCAAAAGCAATCTATAAAGCTTCAAAAATAACATGGCTAAAGAACGTTATCCCTACAAATCATATAGTCCTTATGCTCCCTTTTCTTAACACAAAGCACCCCTCATGCCCATCCCGGAGTCAGCCAAGCAATTGCTTTCATGCTCTACTCTTTCAAACTTTTCAACTCTTCACGCAATATATGAGCGCGAGCCATGGACATAGCACTATGGGTGGAGTGGAGGTGGTAATAGACAAAATGTGGGAGAAAGTCTCACATCAACTAGGCAAATGAATGGACTATGGATATGTCCATCAATTGATATCGATGTGAGTGAGTAGGGATTGCTATGCGACAGATGCACTAGAGCTATAAGTGTATGAAAGCTCAAAAGGACAACTAGTGGGTGTGCATCAACTTGCTTGCTCATGAAGACCTAGGGCATTTGAGGAAGCCCATCATTGGAATATACAGGCCAAGTTCTATGATGGAAAATTCCCACTAGTGATATATGAAAGTAACAACATAGGAGACTTTCTATCATGAAGAACATGGTGCTATGATGAAGCACAAGTGTGGAAACCGATAGTAACATTGTCCCTTCTCTCTTTTTCTCTCATTTTTTTCTTTTTTTATTTTGTTTTGGGTTCTTTGACCTCTCTCTTTTGTTGGGCTTATTTGGCCTCTTTTTTTTATTTGGGCTTCATTGGCCTCTTTTATTTTTGATAACCTCACATGGGACAATGTTTTAATAATGATGATCATCACACTTTTATTTACTTACAACTCGATATTACAACTTAATACTAGAACAAAGATATGACTCTATATGAATTCCTCCGGCGGTGTACCGGGATGTGCAATGACCAAGAGTGACATGTATGAAAAATATGAAAGGTGGCCTTGCCACAAATACTATGTCAACTACATGATCATGCAAAAGCAATATGAAGATTACAAGGTATCAATCTAGTAGGAGATTACACACAAGTCGCCAAATACCTGCACAAACAATCAACAACTTGCACCCAATGCTATGAAGGGGTTGTCAATCCCTTCTAGGTTATTTGCAAAAGTGAGATCCGATAGAGATAGATAAACAAGTAAAGTAAATATTTTTGATTTTTTGGTTTATAGATTGAAAAAGTAAAAGATTGCAAGATAGTAGATCTGAAAACTTATAAGATGTAAAAGAGATCTGGGGGACATAGGTTTCACTAGTGGCCTCTCTCATGGTAGCAAGTTCATGGTGGGTGAACAAATTACTGTCAAACAATTGATATAAAAGCGAATAATTATAACGACATTTATGGCAATGATCATGAATATAGACATCACGTCCGAGACAAGTAGACCGACTCCTGCCTGCATATACTACTATTACTCCACAGATCGACCGACTCATGCATGCATCTAGAGTATTAAGTTCATAAGAACAGAGTAACGCCTTAAGCAAGATGACATGATGTAGAGGAATTAACTCAAGCAATATGATGAAAACCCAATCTTTTTATCCTCAATGGAAAAAATACAATACATGTCGTGTCCCCTACTGTCACTGCGATTGAGCACCGCAAGATTGAACCCAAAGCAAAGCACTTCTCCCATTGCAAGAATTATCAATCTAGTTGGTGATACGTCCAAAACGTATCTATAATTTATGCTTGCTCCATGCCTCTTTTGTGTGATATTGCTATGATATTTATACACTTCCATACACTTTTGATCATATTTGGACTAACCTATTAACTCAGTGCACCCCAGTGCCAGTTTCTATTTTCTGTTGTTTTTGTATTTCAGGTTTTCCCATTACGTAAACTGCCAGAAAAATCCCGGAAAAATTATATAAAAAATCAGCGTTCCAGAAGCTTCCTTGCGGCCAAAGTAGGGCCGGAGGGGGGCCATGATACGTCCAAAACGTATCTATAATTTCTGCTTGCTCCATGCCTCTTTTGGGTGATATTGCTATGATATTTATACACTTCCATACACTTTTGATCATATTTGGACTAACCTATTAACTCAGTGCACCCCAGTGCCAGTTTCTGTTTTCGGCTGTTTTTGTATTTCAGGTTCTCCCATTACGAGAACTGCCAGAAAAATCCCGGAAAAATTATATAAAAAAATCAGCATTCCAGAAGCTACCAGGCACCCGAAGCACAGCCGGAGGGGGGCCACCAGGGCCCCAGGCGCCCTGGTGGCGCGCACCCCCTGGCCGCGCCGGGGGGCGCCTGGGCACCCCGAGCCTCGTCTGGTGCCCCTCTTTGGCATATATTTAGACCGTCTCCCAAAACCCTCGAGACGGGAACCCTTTTTTGCGATCTCATCTCTGTTCTGCCACCGCCGCCGCTTCCAAGAGCGGGAGCACCAGGAGAACTCTTCCAGGCACCCTGCCGGAGGGGAGGATCACCACCGGGAGCTTCTCCACCGCCATGGACGCATCCCGGATGAGTTGTGAGTAGTCTCCCTTGGACCATGGGTCCATGACCAGTAGCTATGTGATGTTCTCCTCCCGTTCTTGTGCTTCACTAATTAGTCCTCGTGAGCTACCCTACATGATCGAGGCACATATGTAATCCTTATGCTGTTGCTATGATGAGTTTGCTGGGATCCGATGGATTATGAGATTATGTTCAGATTGTGTTTGAGTAATATATTTGATTCACCTCTTTTATATTTATGTTCGTAAGTAATTCTTGCATGTTCTCCGTTGTTATTTATTGCTTTGGCCAAGTAGTAGGTAGTGACTCCAAGAGGGAACGTTATGCTTGATTGTGGGTTCATACCCCTCGATGACTAGCTTGAGTGACAGAAACATGAGTCTAGGGGATGTGCTGTTGCCACAAGGGGGAAAACAACGGTGCTTGTGCCCACGGGTGCAAGGATTGTTTACTTTACGCAAAGTTCTTTTAATGCAGTTGTCTGTTGCTTTGAGTTTACACTATGGGTGGGACTCCCAACTTAATACCAGCGAGATGTTCTGGATAGATATCTCAAGGTGGATGATTAGTAGTAGATGCAGATGGATTTCGGTCTACTTACCTCGGCGTACCAGCCATGCTTTGAACCTCTATCTTTCTTGCAACTTAGTCAGCATTGGTTTGCACACATGGTCCTGTCAATTGCCCAGCTGTAATTTGTTTACCTCACATAGCTGTTTTATCGTCTTTTGGGAGAGAGACATCACTAGTGAACATCATGAGACTCCGGTCCATATTACCATCATTGATCACATCCGCTATTTACTTTCCGTTTTTTACTTACTATTGCAGCAATATCTATCACTATTATCACTTGCGTTTGATCCTTTGTAAACTACAAGGCCGGAGGGATTGACAACCTCTCTATACTCGTTGGGAGCAAAGTTATTTGTATCTGTGTGCAGGTCCACGTTGATTGCTAATATCTGGCGCCGTTAGCAGTTGACACCTTCTTGTTGAAACTGGGAGTCTCAGGGAAATCGATCTTTGGTATTGCCAAGGGAAAACTTCCGCTACACTACATCTCAAACCTTCCACTTGGGGTAACCAACGAGGGGCGAGAAGCCATCAAGCAAAGTTTTCTGGCGCCGTTGCCGGGGACTCCACTCTTCAGGATAGGGGAGTTGCACTCTATCTTTTAGCTTTGCTTTTTAGTCTTGTTAGTTTACCTTTCAGTTTTGCTTTAGTATCCTTTATCAAAAATTACAAAAAAAATTATTTGCTTTTCTGTTAGTAGTCCTTTCTGTTTAGCCAAACATGTTAGGATTTGGTGCATTGAGGGAATCAGAAGTTCTAGATTTCCATCAAAGGGATGGAGAAAATATGAAGAAGGCATGGGACAGAATTTCTGATGCACATAGGAGAATTATGCCTTGGATACCTATAAAAATTGTGCTTAGAAATTTTTACCATGGTATTTTTAAATGGTGTAAACACTCTCTTGATATTATAGCTGAGGGAGATTTACTAGAGTGTCATGAAGCTAGAGCTCTTGAAATTATACATTGTCTATCTAGTTACTTTGTTTATGATCATAACTCTGATACTGTCATAGATAGACTTGCTACTATTGAGAAGAGAATGGATGCTCTAGACTTGATGAAGGTAGAGAAACCCAAACCCAATAAGAAAGACATTTTGGAAATAGACAATGATTGGGAGCCTTTTGTTAGGATTAGCATCTCTAATCAAGACTTCCTTGCTTATTGTGATATTGGATCTATGGTTTCTACTATGCCAAAAATTGTTCATGATTCTTTAAAATTTAACGTGGATAGATTACCATCTTATCATGAACACACTAATGGAGATATTTATGAAATCCAGGGAAGAATAAAAGCCGTGCCAGTTAAATTCCTTAAAGGGATTGCAATGATTGATTTCTTCATCATGGAGCCAAACCAAGGAAATATAGTGCTTGGAAGGGACTTCCTCCGAGCAGTAAAAGGCTTCATTGATATAGGTAAGGGACAAATCCGCTTACGCGGAAAGGCAAAAGGTGTGTACCCCTTTCCTAGAAGGAACAAGAGTGAACTTGTCGAGGAACCATTTGAAGCAATTTATAGCTCAGATTATTATGATGGTTATTGATTCGTCTTTGCATTATGCCTAGCTTAAAGGCGTAAAAGAAAGCGCTTTTGGGAGGCAGCCCAATGAATAAATTTTATTTTGTTTTTGTTGTGTCTTGATGTTGTTACTACTGTAGCATCATCATTGTATCTTTGCTTTTCAAATTTTGTGCCAAGTGTAGCCTCTGATTGCAAGAAAGTTCAAAAGTTGTGACGTGCTGTCCAGGAAACAGATTCTGTCCTTGGATAGAAAAATTCGTATAAAATCACCAGATCATCTTTTTGGTCTGAATTTTATCGACAGCGTGCTCTATATAATTGTCTTTCGTGCATCTGTTTTGAGTTTTTTGATTAGAGTTGCAGAAGTGCCCCGGAAAAATCATTTACTACCTGCTGTTCATTTTTTCACAGATTCTGTCCTGTTTTGCCTTTCCTTCATTTTGCAAACCTAGAGCTTGCTTTTTCTTTGCAAAACCTTTTGGCAATCTTGAGAAACAGTAGACCTTCAAGAATATCTTTATTTCCAGCAAGGAACAATTATTTTATTATGGGTACTAACCTCACTAATCAGATTATGATGAGTTATGTATGAAGGGAGTTTTCAAGTGTGCGAGGGAAGATGATAAAAAGATTCAGGAGTGTCAAACGCTCAAGCTTGGGGATGCCCTCATGCACCCCCAAGAAATATTCAAAGCAGTTATGCCATATGAGTCCACCATACCTTCCTACATGGTATTTACCTGCCATTCCTAACGGAGACTTGCATGTACCATCTCGAAATTATTCAAAGAAAAGCATTCCTATTTTGTGCCTCTGTTTTAAGTTCATGAGGAAGTAGTAGTTAATTCATGATCTTTTTAAGTTGGACAAGCTTCACGCCGGGATTGCATGTATAATGTGCAAACCCATAATACGAGAAGGAACTGGCATTGAGTGCGCCCGGCTCAAAATTAATATAACAAACAAACCCTCCTTCACGCTTTGTTCATGAGAAATCAGAAAACTTTGGCAGTGATAAACAAAGGAGATTAAGAGGATGTGATCGTCCTCATTCGGGAGCCGTTCCTCGAAACTTGTCCATCTCAAGAAGTGATTGAGTTGTCTGCTAGCATTCGTTGACGGAACATGCATAATCAAAAATAATAATTATTACCTCTGTTTTTAAAATCAAGAGCTCTGGTACATGTTTTGTCTTTGTTTCCGACTACGGGTTTTCAACCTTGCCAACAAAAGCCACGGTTCGAGAGTCTCCACCTTCTTTTAAAAGCACCAACTACTGAGAGCATGATTGTCATTCTGAGTGTAATATGCATTGTCCCAAAGTAGCATTGTCTTTTGCATGATTGTGATATCGTTTATTTTGAAATCATTGTATCTAGTCATCACTTAAACCTTGGAGGTGCCCCTGCATTTATGTTTTGCTTCACTAAAGGGGGCAAGCGAGATATCACTTTATCATATTTGCACACCATGTTCATTACAAATCTATTTGATGTTTCAGTAACATATTGTAAAACTTTCAGTTCTTTGTGATTTTCTCATGAGGCAACTTAATTACTATAGATCCATTGTCTCAGTAAGCTTTTGTCATATGACTATGAAAAAGTCCTATATGGTTAATAGCATGTCACCACAGAAATTATTCTTGTTATCATTTACCTACTCGAGGACGAGCAGGAATTAAGCTTGGGGATGTTGATACGTCCAAAACGTATCTATAATTTTTGCTTGCTACATGCCTCTTTTGGGTGATATTGCTATGATATTTATACACTTCCATACACTTTTGATCATATTTGGACTAACCTATTAACTCAGTGCACCCCAGTGCTAGTTTCTGTTTTCGGCTGTTTTTGTATTTCAGGTTCTCCCATTACGAGAACTGCCAGAAAAATCCCGGACAAATTATATAAAAAATCAGCGTTCCTGAACCTACCAGGAACCCGAAGCATAGCCGGAGGGGGGCCACCAGGGCCCCAGGCGCCCTGGTGGCGCGGCCCCCCTGGCCGCGCCGGGGGGGGGGGGGGCGCCTGGGCCCCCCGAGCCTCGTCTGGTGCCCCCCTTTGGCATATATTTAGACCGTCTCCCAAAACCCTCGAGACGGGAACCCTTTTTCGCGATCTCATCTCTGTTCCGCCACCGCCGCCGCTTCCAAGATCGGGAGCACCAGGAGAACTCTTCCCGGCACCCTACCGGAGGGGAGGATCACCACCGGGAGCTTCTCCACCGCCATGGACGCCTCCCGGATGAGTTGTGAGTAGTCTCGCGTGGACCATGGGTCCATGACCAGTAGCTATGTGATGTTCTCCTCTCGTTCTTGTGCTTCACTAATTAGTCCCAGTGAGCTGCCCTACATGATCGAGGCACATATGTAATCCTTATGCTGTTGCTATGATGAGTTTGCTGGGATCCGATGGATTATGAGATTATGTTCAGATAGTGTTTGAGTAATATATTTGATTCACCTCTTTTATATTTATGTTCGTAAGTAATTCTTGCATGTTCTCCGTTGTTATTTATTGCTTTGGCCAAGTAGTAGGTAGTGACTCCAAGAGGGAACATTATGCTTGATTGTGGGTTCATACCCCTCGATGACTAGCTTGAGTGACAGAAACATGAGTATAGGGGATGTGCTGTTGCCACAAGGGGGAAAACAACGGTGCTTGTGCCCGCGGGTGCAAGGATTGTTTACTTTACGCAAAGTTCTTTTAATGCAGTTGTCTGTTGCTTTGAGTTTACACTATGGGTGGGACTCGCAACTTAATACCAGCGAGATGTTCTGGATAGATATCTCAAGGTGGATGATTAGTAGTAGATGCAGATGGATTTTGGTCTACTTACCTCGGCGTACCGCCCATGCTTTGAACCTCTACCTTTCTTGCAACTTAGTCAGCATTGGTTTGCGCACATGGTCCTGTCAATTGCCCAGCTGTAATTCGTTTACCTCACATAGCTGTTTTATCGTCTTTTGGGAGAGAGACATCACTAGTCAACATCATGAGACTCTGGTCCATATTACCATCATTGATCACATCCGCTATTTACTTTCCGCTTTTTACTTACTATTGCAGCAATATCTATCACTATTATCACTTGCGTTTGATCCTTTGTAAAATACAAGGCCGGAGGGATTGACAACCTCTCTGTACTCGTTGGGAGCAAAGTTATTTGTATCTGTGTGCAGGTCCATGTTGATTGCTAATATCTGGCGTCGTTAGCAGTTGACACCTTCTTGTTGAAACTGGGAGTCTCAGGGAAATCGATCCTTGGTATTGCCAAGGGAAAACTTCCGCTACACTGCATCTCAAACCTTCCACTTGGGGTAACCAACGAGCGGCGAGAAGCCATCAGGCCACCAGGGCTCCAGGCGCCCTGGTGGCGCGGCCCCCCTCCTGGCCGCGCCGGGGGGCGCCTGGGCCCCCCAGGTCTCCGCTGATGCCCCCTTTGGCATATATTTACACCGCGTCCCGAAAACCTCGAGGACAGAACCCTTTTTCGCGATCTCATCTCTGTTCCGCCGCCGCCGCGCTTCCAAGATCGGGAGCACCAGGAGAACTCTTCCCGGCACCCTGCCGGAGGGGAGGATCACCACCGGGAGCCTCTCCACCACCATGGACGCCTCCCGGATGAGTTGTGAGTAGTCTCCCTTGGACCATGGGTCCATGACCAGTAGCTATGTGATGTTCTCCTCCCCTCTTTGTTCTTCACTAATTAGACCTCGTGAGCTGCCCTACATGATCGAGGCACATATGTAATCCTTATGCTGTTGCTATGTTGAGTTTGCTGGTATCCGATGGATTGTGAGATTATGTTCAGATTGTGTGTGAGTAATATATTTGATTTACCTCTTTTATATTTATGTTGTTGAGTAATTGATACGTCCAAAACGTATCTATAATTTCTGCTTGCTCCATGTCACTTTTGGGTGATATTGCTATGATATTCATACACTTCCATACACTTTTGATCATATTTGGACTAACTTACTAATCCAGTGCACCCCAGTGCCAGTTTCTGTTTTTGGCTGTTTTTGTATTTCAGGTTTTCACGTTTCGAGAACTGCCCAGAAAAATACAGAAAAAATATATAAAAAATCAGCGTTCCGGGAACGACACTGCTTCCGAAGGGGAGCCTGGGGGGGCACAGGGGGCCCAGGCGCCCTGTGGGCGCCCCCCCCCTGGGCCGCGCCGGGGGGCGCCTCGGGACCCCGAGAGCCCCCCGATGCCCTACTATGGCAGATATTTAAAGGGTCCCCCGTAACCCTTGAAACAGGACTTTTTTCGCTATCCCATCTCTGTTCCGCCGCCGCCGCCGCTTCCAAGATCGGGAGCACCAGGAGAACTCTTCCCGGCACCCTGCCGGAGGGAAGGATCACCACCGGGAGCTTCTCCACCACCATGGACGCCTCCCGGATGACTCGTGAGTAGTCTCCCTTGGACCATGAGTCCATGACCAGTAGCTATGTGATGTTCTCCTCCCGTTCTTGTGCTTCACTAATTAGTCCTCGTGAGCTGCCCTACATGATCGAGGCACCTATGTAATCCTTATGTTGTTGCTATGTTGAGTTTGCTGGGATCCGATGGATTATGAGATTATATTCAGATTGATCTTGAGTAATATATTTGATTCACCTCTTTTATATTTTAGTTCATATGTAATTCTTGCATGTTCTCCGTTGTTATTTATTGCTTTGGCCAAGTAGTAGGTACCGACTCCAAGAGGGAACATTATGCTCGATTGTGGGTTCATGCCCCTCGATGACTAGCTTGAGTGACAGAAACATGAGTCTAGGGGATGTGCTGTTGCCACAAGGGGGAAAACAACGGTGCTTGTGCCCGCGGGTGCAAGGATTGTTTACTTTACGCAAAGTTCTTTTAATGCAGTTGTCTGTTTCATTGAGTTTACACTATGGGTGGGACTCGCAACTTAATACCAGCGAGATGTTCTGGATAGATATCTCAAGGTGGATGATTAGTAGTAGATATTGATGGATTTCGGTCTACTTACTTTGGCGTACCGGCCATGCTTTGAACCTCAACCTTTCTTGCAATGTAGTCAGCATTGGTTTGCGTTCGTGGTCTTGTCAATTGCCCAGCTGTAATTTGTTACCTCGCATAGCTGTTTTATCGTCTTTTGGGAGAGAGACATTGCTAGTGAACATCATGTGACTCCGGTCCATATTACTATCATTGATCACATACACTATTTTACTTTCCGCTATTTTATTTACTATTGCAAATTACTATCTATCACTACTATCATATTGCTTTTAACCCTTTGTGAACTACAAGGCCGGAGAGATTGACAACCTCTCTGTACTCGTCGGGAGCAAAGTTATTTGTATCTGTGTGCAGGTCCACGTTGATTGCTAATTGCGCCGTTAGCAGTTGACACCTACCTGTTGAACCTAGGAGTCTCTGGGGATTCGATCCTTGGCATCTTTGCTAAGGGAAAACACTTCTACTTACGGCATCTTACACCTTCCACTTGGGGTAATCCAACGAGGGGTTCGAGGCCCATCAAGGAGTATTTTCTGGCGCCGTTGCCGGGGACTCCACTCTTCAGGATAGGGGAGTTGCATGCTATCTTTTACCTTTGCTTTTTAGTCTTGTTAGTTTACCTTTCAGTTTTCTTTATGTCTTTTCACCAGTTATGCTTATGGACAACCTTGTTATTGGATCGTTGCTTGCGGGAAGACGCCCCACACCTGTGGTGGTTGCTCCTCCCCCTACTGAAATTGTGCCCTATAAAATACCAGCTGGTATTATCAATTATATCTTGGCTAATCGTTATGCAGGAGACAGACATCCCGGTGAACACTTGCTATATCTGTCACAACTATGTCCATTATTTAAGCTTGCAGGTGTATCAAGGGAGTTTGTCATGAGGAAATTGTTCGCCGTATCACTTATAGATAAAGCTTTAGATTGGTATAAGCTTCTCGATAACTCGCACTTGCTTGATTGGCAAGAGCTTGTGTCTCTCTTTTATACTAAGTTTTATCCTCTTCATGATGCTTATGTGGAGAGTAAGAGTACCTTTTTGCATGTGGATCATGGTAACAATGCTTTATGTGATGCTTATATTGTTGAGTTCATCCATGATGCCACTGAAATTTATAATGAGAGAGGGAGACTTGGTTCTAAATATTTTAATAATAAGAAGTTTCCTCTCTTTATGGTGAATGTTTTGAAGTTATGCTCGTTTTGCCTTCCTATGCTAGTTGCTTTGTGCTTCAATGAATTATTCTATTGCAATATTCCTATGCATAGGAAGCATGTTAGGCTTAAATGTGTTTAGTATTTGCTCCTTAATGCTCTCTTTTGTTCTTCAACTCTTATTCCTACGAGAGCATCATTAAAGTCTTATGCCTAGCTTAAAGGCATAAAAGAAAGCGCTTTTGGGAGGCAGCCCACATGAATAAATTTTTTGCTTTTGTTGTGTCTTGATGTTGTTTACTTCTGTAGCATCATCATTGTATCTTTGCTTTTCATATTTGTGTCAAGTATAGCCTCTGATTGCTAGAAAGTGCAAAAGTTGTGAGGTGCTGTCCAAGAAACAGATTATGTCCTTGGATTGAAAACTTCGTATAAAATCACGAGATCATCTTTTTAGTCTGAATTTTTTCGACAGCGTTCTCTATATAATTTTCTTTCGTGCGTCAGTTCTGAGTTTTTTTATTTGAGTTGCAGAAGTATCCCGAACAGGTCAATTACTGCCTGCTGTTCTGTTTTTCACAGATTCTGTCCTGTTTTGCCTTACCTTCACTTTGCAAATTGAGAACTTGCTTTTTCTTTGCAAAAACGTTTTGGCAATCTTGAGAAACAGTAGAACTTCAAGAATATCCTTATTTCCAGCAAGGTATAATTATTTTATTAAGGGTACTAACCTCGCTAATCAGATTATGAATGGGTTATGTATGAAGGGAGTTTTCAAGTGTGCAAGGGAAGATGATAAAAAGATTCAGGAGTGTCAAGCGCTCAAGCTTGGGGATGCCCCCGTGCACCCCCAAGAAATATTCAAGGAGACTCAAGCGTCTATGCTTGGGGATGCCCCCGTGCATCCCCTTCTCCATCAACATTATCAGTTCGTCTTTCGTTTCGCTATATTTTTATCACTTCATGTGTTATGTGCTATGCTTGGAGCGTCTTGCTTTTATTTTCTTTTTAGTTTTTCATAACGAGTCGGAACCCAGCATTCCTTTATGTGGGAGAGAAACACGCTCCACCTCTACCTAGAACATTACATAGAATTTTCATGTCTATCTATGCTGTGTGTGTTCTTTGTCTTTTAATAGCTACTATCGTGCTTTGCTCTTAGTATTCATGCTTATATTTTCAAGAGCTTTTATTTAGTTGGTTGCTTGAACTCTTTTTAATTACCATGATCATCTTATTAAGAGAGTTTGCTTCTGTTGCATTGGTTAATGTGTCTATGATAAAGATGCTACTTTCATGATGGTGCTTAGTAGTTCAGGTTTTCTTTTGGTTAATCTCGAATAGCTGGGGGGTTCCCAATGTGTCATTGGAATACCAACTTGGTTTGTTTGCCTATGATGTGGTATGGTTTAGTAATATCTTCCTTTGAGAATTTATTTTGATTGACTTGGCGTATGCTCACGCATATTCAAGACTGTAAAGAAAGTCTGTCAAGCCTTGATGATCTTTTGTTTCTAAGTAGCGATATAACTACCATGCCTGATTCAATATTGCTTTGTCGCTCTGCATAATTATGACCGTCATTGCTCTCTTAGTTGGTTGCTCCCAGTCTTTTGCCAACCTCCACCTGCACTAAGCAAACCACCATGCAATACATAGCTCATGGGAAAGTAGCCTAAAAACTATTGTGGTCAAGAATATGTTGCTTATGTATCTTATTTCTTATGAGTTGCTTGCTGAGCGGTAACCATGTTTCTGGGGACGCCATCAACTGTCACACTTTTGTTGAATATCATGTGAGTTGCTATGCATGTTCGTCTTGTCTGAAGTAAGGGTGATTTACCGTGGGTTGAATTAATATGCATATTGTTAGAGAAGAACATTGGGCCGCCAACCAAAGCCATGCATCATGGTGGAAGTTTTAGCTTGGACCTTAATCCTCAATCTCTTATGAGAATATGCTTATGCATTAAAGAGGAGTCCATCATCTATTTTCTATGTTGTCCCGGTATGGATGTCCTCAAGTTGAGATTTATCAAAAACGAGAAATCAAATGCGATCTATCTCCTTGGACCTTTGTACAGGTGGCATAGAGGTACCCCTTTGTGACACTTGGTAAAAACATATGCAATGCAATGATAACCCATGGGAATCCGAGCTAATTAGGACAAGGAGCAAGCACTATTAGTATTCGATGCATGAGGCTTGCAACTTATAAGATGTTTTATACATGACACATATGAAGTACTACTACCATTGACACAATTGCTTCCATGTTTCATAATAAAAAGCTCTACACTTCAAGCATCAACTACTGAGAGCATGATTGTCATTCTGAGTGTAATGTGCATTGTCCCAAAGTAGCATTGTCTTTTGCATGATTGTGATATCGTTTATTTTGAAATGATTGTATCTAGTCATCACTTAAACCTTGAAGGTGCCCCTGCACTTATGTTTTGCATCACTAAAGGGGGCAAGCTAGATCTCACTTGATCATATTTGCACATCATGTTCATTGCAAATCTTTTTGATGTTTCAGTTTCATGTTGAAAAACTTTCAGTCATTTGTGATTTTCTCTTGAGACAACTTAATTACTTTAGAATCATTGTCTCAGTAAGCTTTTGTCATATGACTATGAGAAAGTCTTATATGGTTAATAGCATGTCACCACAGAAATTATTCTTGTTATCATTTACCTACTCGAGGACGAGCAGGAATTAAGCTTGGGGATGTTGATACGTCCAAAACGTATCTATAATTTCTGGTTGCTCCATGCCACTTTTGGGTGATATTGCTATGATATTCATACACTTCCATACACTTTTGATCATATTTGGACTAACTTACTAATCCAGTGCACCCCAGTGCCAATTTCTGTTTTCGGCTGTTTTTGTATTTCAGGTTTTCACGTTTCGAGAACTGCCCAGAAAAATATAGAAAATATATATAAAAAATCAGCGTTCCGGGAACGACACTGCTTCCGAAGGGGAGCCTGGGGGGACCACAAGGGGCCCAGGCGCCCTGTGGGCGCCCCCCCTGGGCCGCGCCGGGGGGGCGCCTCAGCACCCCGAGAGCCCCCCGATGCCCTATTTTGGCAGATATTTAAAGGGTCCCCCGTAACCCTTGAAACAGGACTTTTTTTCGGGATCCCATCTCTGTTCCGCCGCCGCCGCCGCTTCCAAGATCGGGAGCACCAGGAGAACTCTTCCCGGCACCCTGCCGGAGGGGAGGATCACCACTGGGAGCTTCTCCACCACCATGGACGCCTCCCGGATGACTCGTGAGTAGTCTCCCTTGGACCATGAGTCCATGACCAGTAGCTATGTGATGTTCTCCTCCCGTTCTTGTGCTTCACTAATTAGTCCTCGTGAGCTGCCCTACATGATCGAGGCACCTATGTAATCCTTATGATGTTGCTATGTTGAGTTTGCTGGGATCCGATGGATTATGAGATTATGTTCAGATTGATCTTGAGTAATATATTTGATTCACCTCTTTTATATTTTAGTTCATAAGTAATTCTTGCATGTTCTCCGTTGTTATTTATTGCTTTGGCCAAGTAGTAGGTAGCGACTCCAAGAGGGAACGTTATGCTCGATTGTGGGTTCATGCCCCTCGATGACTAGCTTGAGTGACAGAAACATGAGTCTAGGGGATGTGCTGTTGCCACAAGGGGGAAAACAACGGTGCTTGTGCCCGCGGGTGCAAGGATTGTTTACTTTATGCAAAGTTCTTTTAATGCAGTTGTCTGTTGCATTGAGTTTACACTATGGGTGGGACTCGCAACTTAATACCAGCGAGATGTTCTGGATAGATATCTCAAGGTGGATGATTAGTAGTAGATATTGATGGATTTCGGTCTACTTACTTTGGCGTACCGCCCATGCTTTGAACCTCAACCTTTCTTGCAATGTAGTTAGCATTGGTTTGCGTTCGTGGTCCTGTCAATTGCCCAGCTGTAATTTGTTACCTCGCATAGCTGTTTTATCGTCTTTAGAGAGAGAGACATCGCTAGTGAACATCATGTGACTCCGGTCCATATTACTATCATTGATCACATACACTATTTTACTTTCCGCTATTTTATTTACTATTGCAAATTACTATCTATCACTACTAGCATATTGCTTTTAACCCTTTGTGAACTACAAGGCCGGAGAGATTGACAACCTCTCTGTACTCGTTGGGAGCAAAGTTATTTGTATCTGTGTGCAGGTCCACGTTGATTGCTAATTGCGCCGTTAGCAGTTGACACCTACCTGTTGAACCTAGGAGTCTCTGGGGATTCGATCCTTGGCATCTTTGCTAAGGGAAAACACTTCTACTTACTGCATCTTACACCTTCCACTTGGGGTAATCCAACGAGGGGTTCGAGGCCCATCAGTAATTCTTGCATGTTCTCCGTTGCTGTTTATTGCTTTGGCCGAGTAGTAGGTAGTAACTCCAAGAGGGAACGTTATGCTTGATTGTGGGTTCATGCCCCTCGATGACTAGCTTGAGTGACAGAAACATGAGTCTAGGGGATGTGCTGTTGCCACAATGGGGAAAACAATGGTGCTTGTACTCGCGGGTGCAAGGATTGTTTACTTTACGCAAAGTTCTTTTAATGCAGTTGTGTGTTGCATTGAGTTTACACTATGGGTGGGACTCGCAACTTAATACCAGCGAGATGTTCTGGATAGATATCTCAAGGTGGATGATTAGTAGTAGATGCAGATGGATTTCGGTCTACTTACCTCGGCGTACCGCCCATGCTTTTGAGCCTCAACCTTTCTTGCAGCATAGTTAGCATTGGTTTGCGCACATAATCCTGTCAATTGCCCAGCTGTAATTCGTTTACCTCACATAGTTGTTTTATCGTCTTTTGGGAGAGAGACATCACTAGTGAACATCATGGGACCCCGATCTGATGGAAATATGCCCTAGAGGCAATAATAAAGATGTTATTTGTATTTCCTTATATCATGATAAATGTCTTTTATTCATGCTAGAATTGTATTAACCAGAAACTTTGTACATGTGTGGATACATAGACAAAACAGTATGTCCCTAGTATGCCTCTACTAGACTAGCTCATTGATCAAAGATGGTTATGTTTCCTCGCCATAGACATGAGTTGTCATTTGATCAACGGGATCACATCATTAGGAGAATGATGTGATGGACAAGACCCATCCGTTAGCATAGCACTATGATCGTTTAGTTTTACTGCTATTGCTTTCTTCATGACTTATACATGTTCCTATGACTATGAGATTATGCAACTCCCGAATACCGTAGGAACACCTTGTGTGCTATCAAACGTCACAACGTAACTGGGTGATCATAAAGATGCTCTACAGGTGTCTCCAAAAGTATTCGTGGTGTTGGCATAGATCAAGATTAGGATTTGTCACTCCGAGTGTCGGAGAGGTATCTCTGGGCCCTCTCGGTAACACACATCACAATAATCCTTGCAAGCAAAAGACTAATGAGTTAGTCACGAGATGATGTGTTACGGAACGAGTAAAGAGACTTGCCGGTAACGAGATTGAACTAGGTATAGAGATACCGACGATCGAATCTCGGGCAAGTAACATACCGATGACAAAAGGAACAACGTATGTTGTTATGCGGTTTTGACCGATAAAAGATCTTCGTAGAATATGTAGGAGCCAATATGAACATCCAGGTTCCGCTATTGGTTATTGACCGGAGATGAGTCTCGGTCATGTCTACATAGTTCTCGAACCCGTAGGGTCCGCACGCTTAACGTTTGATGACGATCGGTATTATGAGTTTATGAGTTTTGATGTACCGAAGGTAGTTCGGAGTGCCGGATGAGATCACGGACATGACGAGGAGTCTCGGAATGTCCGAGACATAAAGATTGATATATTGGACGACTATATTCGGACACCGGAAGTGTTCCGGAAAAGTTTCGGATTTAACGGGATTGCCGGAGGGGGTTACCAGAACCCCCTACGAGGGGGGATGGTCCATAGTGGGCCTTAAGGGAAAGAGAGAGGCAGCCCATAGGGCTGGCCGGCGCCCCACCTAGGGTTCCTAGTTGGACTAGGATTGGGGGGGGGGGCGCCACCTCTCCTTTTTCCTTTCCCTCTCTTCCTTCTTTTGGTGATTCCTACTAGGAATAGGATTGCAACCCTAGCCGCACCAAACAAGGGCCGGCCGGCCTCCCCCCTTGCTCCTTTATATACGGGGGCAGGGGGGCACCCAAAGACACACAAGTTGAATTGTTTTAGCCGTGTGCGGTGCCCCCCTCCATAGAAACATACCTCGGTCATACCATTGCAGTGCTTAGGCGAAGCCCTGCACCGGTGAATACATCATATCCGTCACCACGCCATCGTGCTGACGAAACTCTCCCGTGAAGCTCAACTGGATCAAGAGCTCATGGGACGTCATCAAGCTGAACGTGTGCTGAACGCGGAGGTGCCGTACGTTCGGTGCTTGATCGGTTGGATCGCGAAGAAGTTCGACAACATCAACCGCGTCACTTGACGCTTCCGCTCCCGGTCTACGAGGGTACGTAGACACACTCTCCCCTCTCGTTGCTATGCATCTAGTAGATAGATCTTGTGTGATCGTAGGAAAATTTTAAAATACTATGTTCCCCAACAGTGGCGTAGATGATATGCACGAGTAGAACACAATGAGTTGTGGGCGATACTAGTCATACTGCTTACCAGCATGTCATACTTTGCTTCGGCGGTATTGTGAGATGAAGCGGCCCGGACCGACATTACGCGTACGCTTACGCGAGACTGGTTTCACCGTTACGAGCACTCGTTGCTTAAAGGTGACTGACGGGTGTCTGTCTCTCTCACTTTAGCTGAATCAAGTGTGGCTACGCCCGGTCCTTGTGAAGGTTAAAACAGCACATACTTGACGAAACATCGTTGTGGTTTTGTATGCGTAGGTAAGAACGGTTCTTGCTAAGCCCGTAGCAGCCACGTAAAACTTGCAACAACAAAGTAGAGGACGTCTAACTTGTTTTTGCAGGGCATGTTGTGATGTGATATGGTCAAGACATGATGAGTTATACGGTTTTGTATGAGATGATCATGTTTTGTAAAGTTATCGGCAACTGGCAGGAGCCATATGGTTGTCGCTTTATTGTATGAAATGCAATCGCCATGTAATTGCTTTACTTTATCACTAAACGGTAGCGATAGTCGTAGAAGCAATAGTTGGCGAGACGACAACGATGCTACGATGGAGATCAAGGTGTCGCGCCGGTGATGAAGGTGATCATAACGGTGCTTTGAAGATGGAGATCAAAAGCACAAGATGATGATGGCCATATCATGCCACATATTTTGATTGCATGTGATGTTTATCTTATTATGCTTCTTATTTTGCTTAGAACGACGGTAGCATTATAAGATGATCCCTTACTAAATTTCAAGGTATAAGTGTTCTCCCTGAGTATGCACCGTTGTGAAAGTTCGTCGTGCCGAGACACCACGTGATGATCGGGTGTGATAAGCTCTACGTTCAAATACAACGGGTGTAAGCTAGTTTTGCACACGCAGAATACTCGGGTTAAACTTGACGAGCCTAGCATATGCAGATATGGCCTCGGAACACTAGAGACCGAAAGGTCGAGCGTGAATCATATAGTAGATATGATCAACATAAGATGTTCACCATTGAAACTACTCCATCTCACGTGATGATCGGACATGGTTTAGTTGATTTGGATCACGTGATCATTTAGATGACCGGAGGGATGTCTATCTAAGTGGGAGTTCTTTAATTAATATGATTAAATTGAACTTTAATTTATCATGAACTTAGTCCTGATAGTTATTGCATATCTATGTTATTGTAGATCAATGGCCCGTGCTACCATTCCTTTGAATTTTAATGCATTCCTAGAGAAAGCTAAGTTGAAAGATGATGGTAGCAATTACACGGACTGGGTCCGTAACCTGAGGATTATCCTCATTGCTGCACAGAAGAATTATGTCCTTGAAGCACCGCTAGGTGACAAGCCCCCTCCCGCTAATATGGACGCTTTGAACGTCTGGCAATCGCGGTCTGATGACTACACGGTAGTTCAGTGTGCCATGCTTTACGGCTTAGAGCCGGGACTTCAACGACGTTTTGAACGTCATGGACCATATGAGATGTTCGAGGAGTTGAAGTTAATATTTCAAGCAAATGCCCGGATTGAGAAATATAAGATTTCCAATAAGTTCTATAGCTGCAAGATGGAGGAGAATAGTTCTATCAGTGAACACTTGCTCACAATGTATGGGCACTACAATCATATGACTCAACTTGATTGCCAAGTTGACGAGAATAGTGTTATTGATAGAATTCTTCAATCACTGCCACCAAGCTATAATGGCTTCTTGATGAACTATAATATGCAAGGGATGCAAAAGACAATTCCCGAGCTCTTCGCCATGCTCACAGCTGCGGAGGTAGAAATCAAAAAGGAGCATCAAATGTTGATGGTTAACAATACCACTAGTTTCAAGAAAAAGGGCAAGGAAGGGATTTTCAAGGAGAATAGCAAGACAGTTGCTGCTCTCGCAGAAAAACTCAAGTATGCAACCAAGCCTGAAACTGAGTGCTTCTACTGCAAGGGGACTGGACACTGGAAGCGGAACTGCCCCAAGTATTTGGCGGATAAGAAGGATGGCAAGATGAACAAAGGTATATGTGATATACATGTTATTGATGTGTACCTTACTAATGCTCGTAGTAGTACCTGGGTATTTGATACCGGTTCGGTTGCTAATATTTGTAACTCGAAACAGGGACTACGGATTAAACGAAGATTAGCTAAGGACGAGGTGACGATGCGCGTGGGAAACGGTTCCAAAGTCGATGTGATCGCCGTCGGCATGCTACCTCTACATCTACCTTCGGGAATAGTTTTAGACCTAAATAATTGTTATTTGGTGCCAGCGTTGAGCATGAACATTATATCTGGATCTTGTTTGTTGCGAGACGGTTATTCATTTAAATCAGAGAATAATGGTTGTTCTATTTTAATGAATAATATCTTTTATGGTCATGCACCCTTAAAGAGTGGTCTATTCTTATTGGATCTCGATTGTAGTGATACACATATTCATAATATTGAAACCAAAAGATGCAAGGTTTATAATGATAGTGCAACTTATTTGTGGCACTGCCGTTTAGGTCATATTGGTGTAAAAACGCATGAAGAAACTCCATAATGATGGACTTTTGGAATCACTTGATTATGAATCACTTGGTGCTTGCGATCCATGCCTCATGGGCAAGATGACTAAAACTCCGTTCTCCGGAACTATGGAGCGAGCAACAGATTTGTTGGAAATCATACATACTGATGTATGTGGACCAATGAGTGTTGAAGCACGCGGCGGGTATCGTTATTTTCTGACCTTCACTGATGATTTAAGCAGATATGGGTATATCTACTTAATGAAACACAAGTCTGAAACATTTGAAAAGTTCAAAGAATTTCAGAGTGAAGTAGAGAATCATCGTAACAAGAAAATAAAGTTTCTACGATCTGATCGTGGAGGAGAATATTTGAGTTACGAGTTTGGTCTTCATTTGAAACAATGTGGAATAGTTTCACAACTCACGCCACCTGGAACACCACAGCGTAATGGTGTATCCGAACGTCGTAACCGTACTTTATTAGATATGGTACGATCTATGATGTCTCTTACCGATTTACCACTATCGTTTTGGGGTTATGCTTTAGAGACA
>LR738714.1:713109725-713214546 GCA_902687465.1 Secale cereale | reverse complement strand
TTGATACGACACCTTATGAACTATGGTTTGGCAAGAAACCAAAGTTGTCGTTTCTTAAAGTTTGGGGCTGCGATGCTTATGTGAAAAAACTTCAACCTGATAAGCTCGAACCCAAGTCGGAGAAATGTGTCTTCATAGGATACCCAAAAGAGACTGTTGGGTACACCTTCTATCACAGATCCGAAGGCAAGATATTCGTTGCTAAGAATGGATCCTTTCTAGAGAAAGAGTTTCTCTCGAAAGAAGTGAGTGGGAGGAAAGTAGAACTTGATGAGGTAATTGTACCTTCTCCCGGATTGGAAAGTAGTACATCACAGAAAATTGTTCCAGTGATTCCTACACCAATCAGTGAGGAAGTTAATGATAATGATCATGAAACTTCGGATCATGTTTCTGCTGAACGTCGTAGATCAACCAGAGTACGTTCCGCACCAGAGTGGTACGGCAACCCAGTTCTGGAAATCATGTTACTAGACCATGATGAACCTACGAACTATGAGGAAGCGATGATGAGCCCAGATTCCGCAAAATGGCTTGAAGCCATGAAATCTGAGATGGGATCCATGTATGAGAACAAAGTGTGGACTTTGGTTGACTTGCCCGATGATCGGCAGGCCATCGAAAATAAATGGATCTTCAAGAGGAAGACCGACGCAGACGGTAATGTTACTGTTTACAAAGCTCGACTTGTTGCGAAAGGTTTTCGACAAGTTCAAGGAGTTGACTACGATGAGACTTTCTCACCTGTAGCGATGCTTAAGTCTGTCCGAACCATGTTAGCAATTGTCGCATTTTATGATTATGAAATCTGGCAAATGGATGTCAAAACTGCATTCCTGAATTGATATCTCAAAGAAGAGTTGTATATGATGCAACCAGAAGGTTTTGTCGATCCAAAAGGTGCTAACTGTTGGAAATATGCCCTAGAGGCAATAATAAAAGAGTTATTATTATATTTCCTTGTTCATGATAATCGTTTATTATCCATGCTATAATTGTATTGATTGGAAACTTAAATACATGTGTGGATAAATAGACAAACTTTGTGTCCCTAGTAAGCCTCTTCAGGACTAGCTCGTTGATCAAAGATGACCGCGGTTTCCAGGTCATAGACATGAGTTGTCATTTGATAACGGGATCACATCATTAGGAGAATGATGTGATGGACGAGACCCAAACGTTAAACATAACTTTTTGATCGTATCAGTTATCGCTATAGTTTTCTGCATGTCAAGTATAAGTTCCTATGACCATGAGATCATGTAACTCACTGACACCGTAGGAGTGCTTTGTGTGTGCCAAACGTCGCAACGTAACTGGGTGACTATAAAGGTACTCTACAGGTATCTCCGAAGGTGTCTGTTGAGTTGACATGGATCGAGACTGGGATTTGTCACTCCGTGTGACGGAGAGGTATCTCCGGGCACACTCGGTAATACGTCATCTCGATGAGCTCAAAGTGACTAAGTAGTTAGTCACGGGATTATGTATTACGGAACGAGTAAAGAGACTTGCCGGTAACGAGATTGAACTAGGTATAGAGATACCGACGATCGAATCTCGGGCAAGTAACATACCGACGAGACAAAGGGAACTGTATACGGGATTGCCTGAATCCTTGACATCGTGGTTCATCCGATGAGATCATCGAGGAACGTGTAGGAACCAATATGGGTATCCAGATCCCGCTATTGGTTATTGACCTGGGAGTGTCTCGGTCATGTCTGCATAGTTTCCGAACCCGCAGGGTCTACACACTTAAGGTTCGGTGACGCTAGGGTTGTTAGTGAGAACAGTGCATGGTGACCGAAGGTTGTTCGGAGTCCCGGATGAGATCCCGGACATGACGAGGGTCTCCGGAATGGTCCGGGGACGAAGATTGATATATAGGATGAGAGTTATCGGAGTCCGGAAGTGTTCCGGGGAGCATCGGGGAGTCGTCGGATGACCGAAAGGGGTTTCGGGGGTCCCGGCAAGTGTTGCGGGCCCTATGGGCCAAAAGTGGGAGACGCAACAGCCCTCATGGGGCTGTGCGCCCCCCTTGGGCCCTCTCCACCTGCGCCAAGGGGGCTGGGCCCCCCTAGGGCTGCCGCACCCCCTAGCTTGGGGGGCAAGGCGCCTGGGGGGGGGGGAAACCCTAGCCCTGGCCGCAGCCCTGGCCGCCGCCCCCCCCATCTGCCCTGGCCGCCGCCCCCTAGGGGGAACCCTAGGGGCACCCCCTCCCCTCTCTCCCCCCTATATAAAGAGAGGCAGAGGGAGGGCAGCCACACACGTTCGTGCCTCGGCGCTGCCCTCCCTCTCCCACAAACATCTTCATTAATTCCGCAGTGCTTGGCGAAGCCCTGCTGGAATTCCTCCACCACCATCTCCATCACGCCGTCGTGCTGCTGGTTTCTCCATCAACCTCTTCTTCCCCCTTGCTGGATCAAGAAGGAGGAGACATCCCCGAGCTGTACGTGTGAAGAACGCGGAGGCACCGTCCGTTCGGTGCTAGGATCTTCGGCGATCTGAATCGCGGCGAGTACGACTCCATCAACCGCGTTCTTGAACGCTTCCGCTTAGCGATCTACAAGGGTATGTGGATCCAACTCTCCCCTCGTAGATGCATCTCCTAGATTGATCTTGGTGAGCGTAGGAAAAATTTTTGTTTCCCATGCGACGTTCCCCAACAGTGGCATCATGAGCTAGGTTCTTGCGTAGATGCTTTCACGAGTAGAACACAAAGGGGTTTGTGGGCGTTGATGTTTAGATTGCTTCCCTCCTTGGTCTTTCTTGATTCAGCGGTATTATGGGATGAAGCGGCCCGGACCAACTTTACATGTCCACGTACATGAGACCGGTTCCATCGACAGACATGCGACTTTTGTTGCATAAGATGGCTGGCGGGTGTCTGTCTCTCCTATCTTAGTTGAATCGGAATAGACAAAGGCGGTCCTTGTAGAAGGTTAAATAGCAACTTGAATATCACCGTTGTGGCTTTGCGTAGGTAAGAAGCGTTCTTGCTAGATACCCATAGCAGCCACGTAAAACATGCAACAACAAATTAGAGGACGTCTAACTTGTTTTTGCAGGGTATGTATGTGATATGATATGGCCAATGACATGATGAGATATATTTGATGTATGAGATGATCATGTTGTAATAGTTAATATCGACTTGCATGTCGATGTATACGGCAACCGGCAGGAGCCATAGGGTTGTCTTTAATTTTTGTATGACCTGCGTGTCAATCATTAAGCGCTATGTAATGCTTTACTTTATCGCTAAACGGTAGCAATAGTAGTAAGAGCATGGTGGGCGCGCGACAACCCCGATGGCGACACGATGATGGAGATCATGATGATAGGGATCATGGTGTTACGTCGGTGACGATGGAGATCATGCCGGTGCTTTGGAGATGGAGATCAAAAGCACGAGTTGATGGCCATATCATGTCACTTATGATTTGCATGTGATGTTAATCCGTTTATGCATCTTATTTTGCTTAGGACGACGGTAGCATTATAAGATGATCCCTCACTAAAATTTCAAGATAAAATTGTGTTCCCCCCGAGTGTGCGCCGTTGCGAAGGTTCATCGTTTCGAAGCACCACGTGATGATCGGGTGTGATAGACTCTACGTTCGCATACAACGGGTGCAAGCCAGTTTTGCACATGCAGAACACTCGGGTTAGACTTGACGAGCCTAGCATGTACAGACATGGCCTCGGAACACGGAAGACCGAAAGGTCGAGCATGAGTCATATAGTAGATATGATCAACATGGAGATGTTCACCATTGACACCACCTCATCTCACGTGATGATCGGACTTGGGTTGGTGGATTTGGATCATGCCACGCTCGAATGACCAGAGGGATGTCAATTTCAGTGGGAGTTATAAGTAATTTGATTAGTTAAAAACTCACTTATCATGAACAATAGTCTAAGATGTCTTTGCAAATCTTTTGTTGTAGATGGCTCGCGAAGTAGCTCCCCTGAATTTTAATGCGTTCCTAGAGAAAACTAAGCTGAAAGATGATGGGAGCAACTTTGTGGACTGGCTCCGCAATCTGAGGATCATCCTCACAGCTGCCCAAAAGGTTTATGTCCTAAGTGCACCGCTAGGTGAACCCCCCGCTCCGGCCTCTGTGGACGTTATGAACGCCTGGCAGACACGTTCGGATGACTACTCAGTAGTGCAGTATGCCATGTTGTATAGCTTGGAAGGAGGACTTCAAAGGCGTTTTGAACGTCATGGAGCATATGAGATGTTCCAGGAGTTGAAGTTCATCTTTGAAAAGAATGCCAAGATCGAGAGGTATGAGACCACCGATAAATTCTTTGCTTGCAAGATGGAGGAGAATTCGTCTGTCAGTGAGCACTTACTGAAGATGTCTGGGTACTATACCCGCATAGCTGATCTGGGACTTGTGTTCCCGGAGGAGGCTATCATTGACAGAATTCTCCAGTCACTCCCACCTAGCTACAAGAGCTTCGTGCAGCAGTATAACATGCAAGGGATGAACAAATCCATCGCCGAGCTGTTTTCAATGCTGAAAGTCGCTGAGGCAGACATCCAGAAGGAGTATCAAGTGTTGATGGTCAATAAAACTACCAGTTTCAAGAAAAATGGCAAGGGCAAGAAGGGTAACTCTAAGAAGGGTGGCAAGCAGTTGCTCATCCAGTGAAGAAACCCAAGGCTGGGCCCAAGCCAGAGACTGAGTGTTTCTATTGCAAGGGGAACGGCCACTGGAAGCGGAACTGCCCCAAATATCTGGCAGACAAGAAGGGGGCCAACAACAACAACAAGCAAGGTATATGTGATATACATGTTATTGATGTGTACCTTACCAACTCTCGTTGTAGTGCCTGGGTATTTGATACCGGTTCGGTTGCTCACATTTGCAACTCTAAACAGGAACTACGGAATAAACGGAGGCTGGCGAAGGACGAAGTGACGATGCGCGTGGGGAATGGTTCCAAGGTTGATGTGATCGCCGTCGGCACGCTCGCTCTTCGATTACCATCGGGATTAGTTATGAACCTGAATAATTGTTATTTAGTGCCTGCGTTGAGCATGAACATTATATCTGGATCTTGTTTAATGCGAGACGGTTACTCATTTAAATCAGAGAATAAAGGTTGTTCTATTTATATGGGTAATATCTTTAATGGTCATGCACCCGAAGTAGGGGGTTTATTCTTATTGAATCTCGATAGTGATAATACACATGTTCATAACATTGATGCCAAAAGATGTAGAGTTGATAACGATAGTACCACTTTCTTGTGGCACTGCCGTCTGGGTCATATCGGCGTGAAACGCATGAGGAAGCTCCATGCTGATGGACTTTTGGAGTCTCTTGATTTTGAATCACTTGACACATGCGAGCCGTGCCTCATGGGCAAGATGACTAAGACCCCGTTTTCAGGAACAATGGAACGGGCAAGTGACTTATTGGAAATCATACATACTGATGTGTGTGGCCCGATGAGTGTCACGGCGCGCGGTGGATATCGTTACTTTCTCACCTTCACTGACGACCTAAGTAGATATGGGTATATTTACTTGATGAAGCATAAGTCTGAAACGTTTGAAAAGTTCAAGCAATTTCAGAGTGAAGTTGAGAATCATCGTACCAAGAAGATCAAGTTCCTACGATCTGATCGAGGGGGAGAGTATCTGAGTTATGAGTTTGGCAATCACTTAAGAAAATGTGGAATTGTTTCACAGTTGACGCCACCTGGAACACCACAGCGTAATGGTGTGTCCGAACGTCGTAATCGAACCCTATTAGATATGGTGCGTTCTATGATGTCTCTTGCCGATTTGCCACTATCGTTCTGGGGATATGCGTTAGAGACAGCTGCATTCACTTTAAATAGGGCTCCATCTAAGTCCATTGAGACAACACCGTATGAACTATGGTTTGGTAAGAAACCTAAGTTGTCTTTTCTCAAAGTTTGGGGTTGCGATGCTTATGTCAAAAGGCTTCAGCCAGAAAAGCTCGAACCCAAAGCGGAAAAATGTGTCTTCATAGGATACCCGAAAGAGACGGTTGGGTACACCTTCTATCTCAGATCCGAGGGCAAAGTGTTTGTCGCTAAGAACGGGTCCTTTCTCGAGAAAGAGTTTCTCTCGAAAGAATTGAGTGGGAGGAAGGTAGAACTTGATGAGGTTATTGAACCTCTGCTTCAACCAGAGAGTTGCACAACACAGAAAGATGTTTTTGTGGAGCCTGCAGCGGTTGAAGAGGAAGCCAATGATGATGATCAAGAAGCTTCTGATCAAGTTACTACCGAACCTCGTAGGTCGACAAGGGTACGCACTGTACCTGAGTGGTATGGTAACCCTGTCTTAGAGGTCATGTTGTTGGACAACAGTGAACCTACGAGCTATGGAGAAGCGATGGTGGGCCCGGATTCCGACAAATGGTTAGAGGCCATGAAATCCGAGATGGGATCCATGTATGAAAACAAAGTATGGACTTTGGAAGTATTACCTGAAGGGCGGAAGGCTATTCAGAATAAATGGATCTTTAAGAAGAAGACGGACGCTGACGGCAATGTCACTGTGTATAAAGCTCGACTTGTGGCAAAGGGTTTTTCACAAGTTCAAGGAGTTGACTACGATGAGACTTTCTCACCCGTAGCGATGCTTAAATCCGTCCGAATCATGTTAGCAATAGCTGCGTATTTCGATTATGAAATTTGGCAGATGGATGTCAAAACGGCATTCCTTAACGGTTTTCTTAAGGAAGAGTTGTATATGATACAACCGGAAGGTTTTGTCGATCCAGAGAATGCTGACAAAGTTTGCAAACTCCAGCGTTCCATTTATGGACTGGAGCAAGCGTCTCGGAGTTGGAATCTTCGCTTTGATGAGGTGATCAAAGCGTTTGGGTTTGTACAAGTTTACGGAGAAGCTTGTATTTACAAGAAAGTGAGTGGGAGCTCTATAGCGTTTCTAATATTATATGTGGATGACATATTGCTGATTGGAAACAATATAGAATTTTTGGATAGCGTGAAGGGGTATTTGAACAAGAGTTTTTCGATGAAGGACCTCGGTGAAGCTGCTTTCATATTGGGCATCAAGATCTATAGAGATAGATCGAGACGCTTGATAGGACTTTCACAAAGTACATACCTTGATAAAGTTTTGAAGAAGTTCAAAATGGATCAATCCAAGAAGGGGTTCTTGCCGGTATTGCAAGGTACAAAGTTGAGTAAGACTCAATGCCCAGTGACTGCGGAAGATAGAGAAAAGATGAGTGTCGTCCCCTATGCTTCAGCCATAGGCTCTATCATGTATGCAATGCTGTGCACAAGACCAGATGTCAGCCATGCCATAAGTATGGCCGGAAGGTTTCAAAGTAATCCTGGTATGGATCACTGGACAGCGGTCAAGAATATCCTAAAGTACCTGAAAAGGACTAAGGAGATGTTTCTCGTTTATGGAGGTGATCAAGAGCTCGTCGTAAAGGGTTACGTCGATGCAAGCTTTGACACTGATCCGGATGACTCTAAGTCTCAAACCGGATACGTATATATTCTCAATGGGGGAGCGGTAAGCTGGTGCAGTTCCAAGCAAAGCGTGGTAGCCGATTCGACATGCGAAGCGGAGTACATAGCTGCCTCGGAGGCGGCAAAGGAAGGTGTCTGGATGAAGGAGTTCATGACAGATCTTGGAGTTGTGCCTAGTGCATTGAACCCAATGACTCTGTTTTGTGACAACACTGGTGCCATTGCTCTAGCCAAGGAACCAAGGTTTCACAAGAGGACCAGACACATAAAGCGACGCTTCAATTCCATCCGCGATTCAGTCAAGGAGGAGGACATAAGCATTTGCAAAGTACACACGGATTTGAATATTGCAGATCCGTTGACTAAGCCTCTTCCACGGGCTAAGCATGATCAACACCAAGACTCTATGGGTGTTAGATTCATTACCTTGTAATGCTAGATTATTGACTCTAGTGCAAGTGGGAGACTGTTGGAAATATGCCCTAGAGGCAATAATAAAAGAGTTATTATTATATTTCCTTGTTCATGATAATCGTTTATTATCCATGCTATAATTGTATTGATTGGAAACTTAAATACATGTGTGGATAAATAGACAAACTTTGTGTCCCTAGTAAGCCTCTTCAAGACTAGCTCGTTGATCAAAGATGACCGCGGTTTCCAGGTCATAGACATGAGTTGTCATTTGATAACGGGATCACATCATTAGGAGAATGATGTGATGGACGAGACCCAAACGTTAAACATAGCTTTTTGATCGTATCAGTTATCGCTATAGTTTTCTGCATGTCAAGTATAAGTTCCTATGACCATGAGATCATGTAACTCACTGACACCGTAGGAGTGCTTTGTGTGTGCCAAACGTCGCAACGTAACTGGGTGACTATAAAGGTACTCTACAGGTATCTCCGAAGGTGTCTGTTGAGTTGACATGGATCGAGACTGGGATTTGTCACTCCGTGTGACGGAGAGGTATCTCCGGGCCCACTCGGTAATACGTCATCTCGATGAGCTCAAAGTGACTAAGTAGTTAGTCACGGGATTATGTATTACAGAACGAGTAAAGAGACTTGCCGGTAACGAGATTGAACTAGGTATAGAGATACCGACGATCGAATCTCGGGCAAGTAACATACCGACGAGACAAAGGGAACTGTATACGGGATTGCCTGAATCCTTGACATCGTGGTTCATCCGATGATATCATCGAGGAACGTGTAGGAACCAATATGGGTATCCAGATCCCGCTATTGGTTATTGACCTGGGAGTGTCTCGGTCATGTCTGCATAGTTTCCGAACCCGCAGGGTCTACACACTTAAGGTTCGGTGACGCTAGGGTTGTTAGTGAGAAGAGTGCATGGTGACCGAAGGTTGTTCGGAGTCCCGGATGAGATCCCGGACATGACGAGGGTCTCCGGAATGGTCCGGGGACGAAGATTGATATATAGGATGAGAGTTATCGGAGTCCGGAAGTGTTCCGGGGAGCATCGGGGAGTCGTCGGATGACCGAAAGGGGTTTCGAGGGTCCCGGCAAGTGTTGCGGGCCCTATGGGCCAAAAGTGGGAGACGCAACAGCCCTCATGGGGCTGTGCGCCCCCCTTGGGCCCTCTCCACCTGCGCCAAGGGGGCTGGGCCCCCCTAGGGCTGCCGCACCCCCTAGCTTGGGGGGCAAGGCGCCTGGGGGGGGGGAAACCCTAGCCCTGGCCGCAGCCCTGGCCGCCGCCCCCCCATCTGCCCTGGTCGCCGCCCCCTAGGGGGAACCCTAGGGGCGCCCCCTCCCCTCTCTCCCCCCTATATAAAGAGAGGCAGAGGGAGGGCAGCCACACACGTTCGTGCCTCGGCGCTGCCCTCCCTCTCCCACAAACATCTTCATTAATTCCGCAGTGCTTGGCGAAGCCCTGCTGGAATTCCTCCACCACCATCTCCATCACGCTATCGTGCTGCTGGTTTCTCCATCAACCTCTTCTTCCCCCTTGCTGGATCAAGAAGGAGGAGACGTCCCCGAGCTGTACGTGTGAAGAACGCGGAGGCACCGTCCGTTCGGTGCTAGGATCTTCAGCGATCTGAATCGCGACGAGTACGACTCCATCAACCGCGTTCTTGAACGCTTCCGCTTAGCGATCTACAAGGGTATGTGGATCCAACTCTCCCCTCGTAGATGCATCTCCTAGATTGATCTTGGTGAGCGTAGGAAAAATTTTTATTTCCCATGCGACGTTCCCCAACACTAACAAAGTATGCAAGCTCCAGCGATCCATCTATGGACTGGTGCAAGCATCTCGGAGTTGGAATATACGCTTTGATGAGGTGATCAAAGCATATGGTTTTATACAGACTTTTGGAGAAGCCTGTATTTACAAGAAAGTGAGTGGGAGCTCTGTAGCATTTCTAATATTATATGTGGATGACATATTGTTGATTGGAAATGATATAGAATTTCTGGATAGCATAAAAGGATACTTGAATAAGAGTTTTTCAATGAAAGACCTCGGTGAAGCTGCTTATATATTAGGCATCAAGATCTATAGAGATAGATCAAGACGCTTAATTGGACTTTCACAAAGCACATACCTTGATAAGATTTTGAAGAAGTTCAAAATGGATCAGTCAAAGAAAGGGTTCTTGCCTGTATTACAAGGTGTGAAGTTGAGTAAGACTCAATGCCTGACGACTGCAGAAGATAGAGAGAAAATGAAAGTCATTCCCTATGCCTCAGCCATAGGATCTATCATGTATGCAATGCTATGTACCAGACCTGATGTGTGCCTTGCTATAAGTCTAGCAGGGAGGTACCAAAGTAATCCAGGAGTGGACCACTGGACAGCGGTCAAAAACATCCTAAAGTATCTGAAAAGAACAAAGGATATGTTTCTCGTGTATGGAGGTGACAAAGAGCTCGTCGTAAACGGTTACATCGATTCTAGCTTTGACACTGATCCGGATGACTCAAAGTCACAAACCGGATATGTATTTTTATTGAACGGTGGAGCTGTCAGTTGGTACAGTTCCAAGCAGAGCGTCGTGGCGGGATCTACGTGTGAAGCGGAATACATAGCTGCTTCGGAAGCAGCAAATGAAGGAGTCTGGATGAAGGAGTTCATATCCGATCTAGGTGTAATACCTAGTGCATCGGGTCCAATGAAAATCTTTTGTGACAACACTGGAGCCATAGCCTTGGCGAAGGAATCCAGGTTTCACAAGAGAACAAAGCACATCAAAAGACGCTTCAATTCCATCCGCGATCTAGTCAAGGAGGGAGACATAGAGATTTGCAAAATACATACGGATCTGAATGTTGCAGACCCGTTGACTAAGCCTCTTCCACGGGCAAAACATGATCAGCACCAAAACTCCATGGGTGTGAGGATCATCACTTTGTAATCTAGATTATTGACTCTAGTTCAAGTGGGAGACTGAAGGAAATATGCCCTAGAGGCAATAATAAAGATGTTATTTGTATTTCCTTATATCATGATAAATGTCTTTTATTCATGCTAGAATTGTATTAACCGGAAACTTAGTACATGTGTGGATACATAGACAAAACAGTATGTCCCTAGTATGCCTCTACTAGACTAGCTCATTGATCAAAGATGGTTATGTTTCCTAGCCATAGACATGAGTTGTCATTTGATCAACGGGATCACATCATTAGGAGAATGATGTGATGGACAAGACCCATCCATTAGCATAGCACTATGATCGTTTAGTTTTTACTGCTATTGCTTTCTTCATGACTTATACATGTTCCTATGACTATGAGATTATGCAACTCCCGAATACCGTAGGAACACCTTGTGTGCTATCAAACGTCACAACGTAACTGGGTGATCATAAAGATGCTCTACAGGTGTCTCCGAAAGTATTCGTGGTGTTGGCATAGATCAAGATTAGGATTTGTCACTCCGAGTGTCGGAGAGGTATCTCTGGGCCCTCTCGGTAACACACATCACAATAAGCCTTGCAAGCAAAAGACTAATGAGGTAGTCACGAGATGATGTGTTACGGAACGAGTAAAGAGACTTGCCGGTAACGAGATTGAACTAGGTATAGAGATACCGACGATCGAATCTCGGGCAAGTAACATACCGTTTGACAAAAGGAACAACGTATGTTGTTATGCGGTTCTGACCGATAAAAGATCTTCGTAGAATATGTAGGAGCCAATATGAACATCTAGGTTCCGCTATTGGTTATTGACCGGAGATGAGTCTCGGTCATGTCTACATAGTTCTCGAACCCGTAGGGTCCGCACGCTTAACGTTTGATGACGATCGGTATTATGAGTTTTTGAGTATTGATGTACCGAAGGTAGTTCGGAGTCCCGGATGAGATCACGGACATGACGAGGAGTCTCGGAATGTCCGAGACATAAAGATTGATATATTGGACGGCTATATTCGGACACCTGAAGTATACCGGAAAAGTTTCGGATTTATCGGGAATGCCGGAGGGGGTTACCGGAACCCCCTACGAGAGGGGATGGTCCATAGTGGGCCTAAAGGGTGAGAGAGAGGCAGCCCATAGGGCTGGCCGGCGCCCCCACCTAGGAATCCTAGTTGGACTAGGATTGGGGGGGCGCCACCTCTCCTATTCCTTTCCCCCTTCTTCCTTTCGGTGAATCCTACTAGGAATAGGATTGCAATCCTATTCCTAGTAGGAGTCCCCTCCCTAGCCGCACCATAGGAGGTGGCCGGCCCCTCCTCCCTTGCTCCTTGATATACGGGGGCAGGGGGGCACCCAAAGACACACAAGTTGAATTGTTTTAGCCGTGTGCGGTGCCCCCCTCCACAGAATCACACCTCGGTCGTACCGTCGCGAAGCTTAGGAGAAGCCCTGCGCCGGTGTTCACATCATATCCGTCACCACGCCGTCGTGCTGACGAAACTCCCCCGTGAAGCTCAACTGGATCAAGAGCTCGTGGGACGTCATCAAGCTGAACGTGTGCTGAACGCGGAGGTGCCGTACGTTCGGTGCTTGATCGGTTGAATCGCGAAGAAGTTCGACAACATCAACCGCGTCACTTGACGCTTCCGCTCCCGGTCTACGAGGGTACGTAGACACACTCTCCCTTCTCGTTGCTATGCATCTGGTAGATAGATCTTGCGTGATCGTAGGAAAATTTTAAAATACTACGTTCCCCAACAATTGTTTCCTTTGTCTGGCAGGGCTTGGAAAAAATTCATCAAAAAAGCTCCGGGACTGCCGAAGAAGCTACAATTGAAGATACCCGAAAGTAAGTACTATATAGTAGCATGTTCCGCACGCGCATCTCCTATATCTTGATTCAAGCGCTAGTTTCATCAATACCAATTTGGCATTCTTGCTTATCAGTTTGATTGAGCTCTATTTCTTGTAAAGTGGTTGTGGCAGGAACCCGGGAATGATTATTGTGGATACTACATTTGCGAGTCCATCCGCCACACGACCTGTGAGCGGGGCTACACTGATGAACAATTTGAAGTGCGTAAGCAATCAATAATATTCACAAATTTATAGCATCATTTCATGTATTGACCCCCTACTTCAAATTAGATGTTTCGGATGCGGGATGAACTCCTAACACCAGATCGTCTGCGAGCAATTCAAGAGGAATTGGCGGCATTCTTCCTTGAACACGTGATCGCTGAAGACGGAGAATACTATGTGGACCATGCATCCATGTGTTAGGAGATTATTTTTGTAAGAGATAATTATTGTATATATGTGCCCGGTAGTGTCGGGATAGACGATATACGAGAACTTGTTGTTCGACCAATCTCTCGGAGAAGGAGAGGTGGTCGATATTACATCTCTCTGTATGCATATATATATATATATATGTTGATTATATATACGAGATCTTCTGTTCCTTCGTTTGCTTAGTATAGCTAGCAGCTAGCTAGCTAGCTAGCGTGACTCTAGTCCTCCATATACGTATGTGTAGTATATATGTAGCGTCGACCAAGCACGTGAAGGAAATATGCCCTAGAGGCAATAATAACGTTGTTATTTGTATTTCCTTATATCATGATAAATGTCTTTTATTCATGCTAGAATTGTATTAACCGGAAACTTAGTACATGTGTGGATACATAGACAAAACAGTAAGTCCCTAGTATGCCTCTACTAGACTAGCTCATTGATCAAAGATGGTTATGTTTCCTAGCCATAGACATGAGTTGTCATTTGATCAACGGGATCACATCATTAGGAGAATGATGTGATGGACAAGACCCATCCGTTAGCATAGCACTATGATCGTTTAGTTTTACTGCTATTGCTTTCTTCATGACTTATACATGTTCCTATGACTATGAGATTATGCAACTCCCGAATACCGTAGGAACACCTTGTGTGCTATCAAACGTCACAACGTAACTGGGTGATCATAAAGATGCTCTACAGGTGTCTCCGAAAGTATTCGTGGTGTTGGCATAGATCAAGATTAGGATTTGTCACTCCGAGTGTCGGAGAGGTATCTCTGGGCCCTCTCGGTAACACACATCACAATAAGCCTTGCAAGCAAAAGACTAATGAGTTAGTCACGAGATGATGTGTTACGGAACGAGTAAAGAGACTTGCCGATAATGAGATTGAACTAGGTATAGAGATACCGACGATCGAATCTCGGGCAAGTAACATACCGATGACAAAAGGAACAACGTATGTTGTTATGCGGTTTTGACCGATAAAAGATCTTCGTAGAATATGTAGGAGCCAATATGAACATCCAGGTTCCGCTATTGGTTATTGACCGGAGATGAGTCTCGGTCATGTCTACATAGTTCTCGAACCCGTAGGGTCCGCACGCTTAACGTTTGATGACGATCGGTATTATGAGTTTATGAGTTTTGATGTACCGAAGGTAGTTCAGAGTACCAGATGAGATCACGGACATGACGAGGAGTCTCGGAATGTCCGAGACATAAAGATTGATATATTGGACGACTATATTCGGACACCGGAAGTGTTTCGGAAAAGTTTCGGATTTAACGGGATTGCCGGAGGGGGTTACCGGAACCCCCTACGAGGGGGGATGGTCCATAGTGGGCCTTAAGGGAAAGAGAGAGGCAGCCCATAGGGCTGGCCGGCGCCCCACCTAGGGTTCCTAGTTGGACTAGGATTGGGGGGGCGCCACCTCTCCTTTTTCCTTTCCCTCTCTTCCTTCTTTTGGTGATTCCTACTAGGAATAGGATTGCAATCCTATTCCTAGTAGGATTGCAACCCTAGCCGCACCAAACAAGGGCCGGCCGGCCTCCCCCCTTGCTCCTTTATATATGGGGGCAGGGGGGCACCCAAAGACACACAAGTTGAATTGTTTTAGCCGTGTGCGGTGCCCCCCTCCACAGAAACACACCTCGGTCATACCGTTGCAGTGCTTAGGCGAAGCCCTGCACCGGTGAATACATCATATCCGTCACCACGCCATCGTGCTGACGAAACTCTCCCGTGAAGCTCAACTGGATCAAGAGCTCGTGGGACGTCATCAAGCTGAACGTGTGCTGAACGCGGAGGTGCCGTACGTTCGGTGCTTGATCGGTTGGATCGCGAAGAAGTTCGACAACATCAACCGCGTCACTTGACGCTTCCGCTCCCGGTCTACGAGGGTACGTAGACACACTCTCCCCTCTCGTTGCTATGCATCTAGTAGATAGATCTTGCGTGATCGTAGGAAAATTTTAAAATACTACGTTCCCCAACACGGTCCATATTACCATCACTGATCATATCCGCTATTTACTTTCTGCTTTTACTTACTAGTTGCAATTATACCTATCACTATTATCTCTTGCGTTTGATCCTTTGTAAACGACAAGGCCGGAGGGATTGACAACCTCTCTGTACTCGTTGGGAGCAAAGTTATTTGTATCCGTGTGCAGGTCCAGTTGATTGCTAAGTATCTGGCGCCGTTAGCAGTTGACACCATCTTGTTGAACCTTCGAGTCTCAGGGGAATTCGATCCTTGGTATCTTTGCCAAGGGAAAACTACCGCTACACTGCATCTCAAACCTTCCACTTGGGGTAAGCAACGAGGGGCGAGAAGCCATCAAGCATAGTTTTCTGGCGCCGTTGCCGGGGACTCCACTCTTAAAGATAGGGGAGTTGCACGCTATCTTTTACCTTTGCTTTTTAGTCTTGTTAGTTTACATTTCAGTTTTTGCTTTAGTGTCTTCTATCAAAAATCACAAAAATAGTTATCTTGCTTGCTTGCTGCTATGGGTTCCACCGAGAACACCAAGTTGTGTGACTTCACTAGTCATAACAACGATGACTTTATTTGCACGCCTATCACTACACCTGCCACTTCAGCACCTTCTTATGAAATTAAACCTGCTTTACTGAATCTAGTTATGAAAGATCAATTCTCTGGTGCTGGAGATGATGCTGCTTTACACTTAAACAACTTTGTTGAACTCTGTGATATGCAATAGTATCAAGAAATAGATGGTAATATTGTTAAGCTTGAGCTTTTTCCTTTCTCCTTGAGAGGAGGAGCTAAAATTTGGTTTCAATCCTTGCCTAGAAATAGCATAGATTCTTGGGACAAGTGCAAGGATGCTTTTATTGGAAAATACTATCCACCTGCTAAAATTATCCAACTAAGAAGTAACATAATGAATTTTAAACAATTGGATAATGAACACGTTGCCCAAGCTTGGGAACGCATGAAGTCTCTTATCAAGAACTGCCCTACTCATGGTTTGACTACTTGGATGGTTATCCAAACTTTTTATGCAGGCTTGAACTTTACCTCGCGGAACTTGTTAGATTCGGCCGCGGGAGGAACCTTTATGTCAACTACACTTGGTGCTGCCACGAAGCTTCTCGATGAGATGATGACTAATTATTCCCAATGGCACACCGAACGCGCTCCAACAGGTAGGAAGGTAAACTCTGTCGAGGAGATTTCCTCCCTAAATGAAAAAGTTGACTTGATCATGTCTCTACTTTCGAAGCAATCTTCTATTGATCCTCGTGATGTTCCTTTAAATTCTTTGATTGCTCAAGAACAAGTAGATGTGAACTTTATCTCTAGAAACAATTTCAATAACAATGCTTATAGGAGTAATTTTGGTAGCAATCCTAGACCGTTCCCCTCTAATTCCTATGGGAACAACAATGCTTATCCTAGCACCAAGAACTCCACTTCTGAACTAGAGAGTATGCTTAAAGATTTCATCACTACCCAAAAAGCCTTTAATAAGAGTGTAGAAGAAAAACTAAACAAACTAGATAATCTCTCTTCGAAGGTAGACAATTTAGCCCATGAGGTAGAACTGCTTAAAATTAGAACTTCTCCTCTTGAGGAGAGGAAGGTCACTCCTATGAATGCTATTCAAGTGCAAATTAATGAAAACATTAGGATGTTGGCTAAACTTAAAGAGAGATGGGCTAGAGAAAAGGAGGAAGAAGATAGAATTAAGAACCTTCCTACCCACCACACTGTTGCTACTATCCAAGTTGTTGAGGATATCCAAACTCTTAGCACCCAATGCACTCCTGGTCCCATTGGACCTATTAATGGTGATGCTATGACCATAGAAACTACCAAACAAGTGAGCCTAAAGGACACCACTACCACTTTACTTGATAGTAGTGACCTTGATTTTGATAATTGCACTCTTACCGAAGTTATTGATTTCCTTCACAAGATGTCTAGAGATCCCCACACTAGCACACTTAATCTTGCCTTCACCGAGCATATCACTAATGCTCTCATCAAAGCTAGGGAGGAGAAACTTAGAGTAGAAGCCTCCATACCTATAAAGCTAGAAGATGGTTGGGATCCTATGATTAAAATTAAGTTGAATAACTTATCTTGCTATGCTTTATGTGATGTTGGAGCTAGTACCTCCGTTATGCCCAAAAGAATGTATGATATGCTTAAACTGAAACCTTTTGATTCTTGTTCTTTTGGCGTTCGTTTGTTGATTCTTCCATAAAGAAACCTTTGGGGAGGATCGACGATGTTCTTATCATTGTCAATGACAACTACGTTCCCGTTGATTTTACTATTATGGATATTGAATGTGAACCTTCTTGTCCAATTATTTTGGGACGTACTTTTCTTCGCACCGTTGGTGCCATCATTGACATGAAAGAGGGGAATATAAGATTCCAATTTCCTCTCAAGAAAGGGATGGAACACTTCCCTAGAAAGAAGATTAAGTTACCTTTTGAGTCCGTTATACGGGCTAGCTATTCTTTTACTCTTGATAAGACTTGATCTCTTTGGATTATGCCTAGCTTAAAGGCATAAAAGAAAGCGCTTTTGGGAGGCAGCCCACAATGAATAAAATTTTATTTTGCTTTTGTTGTGTCTTGATGTTGTTACTACAGTAGCATCATCATTGTATCTTTACTTTTCAGCTTTGTGCCAAGTGTAGCCTCTGATTGCAAGAAAGTTCAAAAGTTGTGACGTGCTGTCCCGGAAACAGATTCCGTCCTTGGATAGAAAAATTAGTATAAAATCACCATATCATCTTTTTGGTCTGAATTGTTTCGACAGCGTGCTCTATACAATTGTCTTTCGGGTGTCTATTCTGAGTTTTTTGATTTGAGTTGCAGAAGTGCCCCGAAAATATCATTTACTACCTGCTCGTCTGTTTTTCACATATTCTGTCCTGTTTTGCCTTTCCTTCATTTTGCAAACCTTGAGCATGATTTTTCTTTGCAAAAACCTTTTGGCAATCTTGAGAAACAGTAGACCTTCAAGAATATCCTTATTTCCAGCAAGGAACAATTATTTTATTATGGGTACTAACCTCGCTAATCAGATTATGATGAGTTATGTATGAAGGGAGTTTTCAAGTGTGCGAGGGAAGATGATAAAAAGATTCAGAAGTGTCAAACGCTCAAGCTTGGGGATGCCCCCATGCACCCCCAAGAAATATTCAAGAAGACTCAAGCGTCTAAGCTTGGGGATGCCCCCGTGCATCCCCTTCTCCATCAACATTATCAGTTCGTCTTTCGTTCCACTATATTTTTATCACTTCATGTGTTATGTGCTATGCTTGGTACGCCAAAGTAAGTAAACCGAAATCCATCAATATCTACTACTAATCATCCACCTTGAGATATCTATCCAGAACATCTCGCTGGTATTAAGTTGCGAGTCCCACCCATAGTGTAAACTCAACGCAACAGACAACTGCATTAAAAGAACTTTGCGTAAAGTAAACAATCCTTGCACCCGCGGGCACAAGCACCGTTGTTTTCCCCCTTGTGGCAACAACACATCCCCTAGACTCATGTTTCTGTCACTCAAGCTAGTCATCGAGGGGCATGAACCCACAATCGAGCATAACGTTCCCTCTTGGAGTTACTACCTACTACTTGGCCAAAGCAATAAATAACAACGGAGAACATGCAAGAATTACTTATGAACTAAAATATAAAAGAGGTGAATCAAATATATTACTCAAGATCAATCTGAACATAATCTCATAATCCATCGGATCCCAGCAAACTCAACATAGCAACAGCATAAGGATTACATAGGTGCCTCGATCATGTAGGGCAGCTCATGAGGACTAATTAGTGAAGCACAAGAACGGGAGGAGAACATCACATAGCTACTGGTCATGGACTCATGGTCCAAGGGAGACTACTCACGAGTCATCCAGGAGGCGTCCATGGTGGTGGAGAAGCTCCCGGTGGTGATCCTCACCTCCGGCACGGTGCCGGGAAGAGTTCTCCTGGTGCTCCCGATCTTGGAAGTGAAGGCGGCGGCGGCACAGAGATGGGATCACGAAAAGAAGTCTTGTTTCGAGGGTTTCGGGGAGTCCTTTAAATATATGCCAAAGTAGGGCACCGCGGGGTCCTCGGGGGGCCGAGGCGCCCCCCCGGCGCGGCCCAGGGGGGGCGCGCCCACAGGGCGCCTGGAGCCCCTGTGCCCCCCCCCAGGTTGCCCTTCGGACGCAGTGTTGTTTCCGGTTCGCTGATTTTTTATATAATTTTTCTGGATTTTTCTGGGCAGTTCTCGAAACGTGAAAACCTGAAATACAAAAACAGCCGAAAACACAAACTGGCACTGGGGTGCACTGAATTAGTAAGTTAGTCCAAATATGATCAAAAGTGTATGGAAGTGTATGAATATCATAGCAATATCTCCCAAAAGTGGCATGGAGCAAGCAGAAATTATAGATACGTTTTGGACGTATCAACATCCCCAAGCTTAATTCCTGCTCGTCCTCGAGTAGGTGAATGATAACAAGAATAATTTCTGTGGTGACATGCTATTAACCATATAGGACTTTCTCATAGTCATATGACAAAAGCTTACTGAGACAATGATTCTAAAGTAATTAAGTTGTCTCAAGAGAAAATCACAAATGACTGAAAGTTTTACAACATGAAACTGAAACATCAAAAAGAGTTGCAATGAACATGATGTGAAATATGATAAAGTGATATCTAGCTTGCCCCCTTTAGTGATGCAAAACATAAGTTCAGGGGCACCTTCATGGTTTAAGTGATGACTAGATACAATCATTTCAGAATAAACGATATCACAATCATGCAAAAGACAATGCTACTTTGGGACAATGCGCATTACACTCAGAATGACAATCATGCTCTCAGTAGTTGGTGCTTGAAGTGCTAGAGCTTTTTATTTTGAAACATGGAAGCAATTGTGTCAACGGTAGTAGTACTTCATATGTGTCATGTATAAAACATCCTATAAGTTGCAAGCCTCATGCATCGAATACCAATAGTGCTCGCTCCTTGTCCTAATTAGCTCGGATCCCCATGGGTTATCATTGCATTTGCATATGTTTTAACCAAGTGTCACAAAGGGGTACCTCTATGCCACCTGTACAAAGGTCCAAGGAGATAAATCACATTTGATTTCTTGTTTTTGATAGATCTCAACTTGAGGACATCCATACCGGGACAACATAGAAAATAGATGATGGACTCCTCTTTAATGCATAAGCATATTCTCATGAGAGATTGAGGATTAAGGTCCAAGCTAAAACTTCCACCATGATGCATGGCTTTGGTTGGCGGCCCAATGTTCTTCTCTAACAATATGCATATTAATTCAACCCACGGTAAATCACCCTTACTTCAGACAAGACGAACATGCATAGCAACTCACATGATATTCAACAAAAGTTTGACAGTTGATGGCGTCCCCAGAAACATGGTTACCGCTCAGCAAGCAACTCATAAGAAATAAGATACATAGGCAACATATTCTTTACCACAATAGTTTTTAGGCTACTTTCCCATGAGCTATGTATTGCATGGTTAATTTGCTTAGTGCAGGTGGAGGTTAGCAAAAGACTGGGAGCGACCAACTAAGAGAGCAATGACGGTCATAATCATGCAGAGTGACAAAGCAATATTGAATCAGGCATGGTAGTTATATCGCTACTCAGAAACAAAAGATCATCAAGGCTTGACAGACTTTCTTTACAGTCTTGAATATGCGTGAGCATACGCCAAGTCAATCAAAATAAATTCTTGAAGGAAGATATTGCTAAACCATACCACATCATAGGCAAACAAACCAAGTTGGTACTCCAATAACACATTGGGAACCCCCCCCAGCTATTTGAGATTAACCATAAGAAAACCTGAACTACTAAGCACCATCATGAAAGTAGCATCTTTATCATAGACACATTAACCTATGCAACGGAAGCAAACTCTCTTAATAAGGTGAGCATGGTAATTAAAGAGAGTTCAAGCAACCAACTAAATAGAAGCTCTTGAAAAGATAAGCATGAATACTAAGAGCAAAGCACGATAGTAGCTATTTAAAGACAAAGAACACACACAGCATAGATAGACATGAAAATTCTATGTAATGTTCTAGGTAGAGGTGGAGCGTGTTTCTCTCCCACATAAAGGAATGCTGGGTTCCGACTCGTTATGAAAAAATAAAAAGAAAACTAAAAGCAAGACGCTCCAAGCATAGCACAGAACACATGAAGTGATAAAAATATAGCGGAACGAAAGACGAACTGATAATGTTGATGGAGAAGGGGATGCACGGGGGGCATCCCCAAGCTTAGACGCTTGAGTCCCCTTGAATATTTCTTGGGGGTGCACGGGGGCATCCCCAAGCTTGAGCGCTTGACACTCCTGAATCTTTTTATCATCTTCCCTCGCACACTTGAAAACTCCCTTCATACACAACTCATCATAATCTGATTAGCGAGGTTAGTACCCTTAATAAAATAATTATACCTTGCTGGAAATAAGGATATTCTTGAAGTTCTACTGTTTCTCAAGATTGCCAAAAGTTTTTTTGCAAAGAAAAAGCAAGTTCTCAATTTGCAAAGTAAAGGTAAGGCAAAACAGGACAGAATCTGTGAAAAACAGAACAGCAGGGAGTAATTGACCTGTTCGGGATACTTCTACAACTCAAATCAAAAAACGCAGAACTTACGCACGAAAGACAATTATATAGAGAACGCTGTCGAAAAAATTCAGACCAAAAAGATGATCTGGTGATTTTATACGAATTTTTCTATCCAAGGACAGAATCTGTTTCCTGGACAGCACCTCACAACTTTTGAACTTTCTAGCAATCAGAGGCTATACGTGGCACAAATATGAAAAGCAAAGATACAATGATGATGCTACAGCAGTAAAAAACATCAAGACACAACAAAAGCAAAAAAATTATTCATGTGGGCTGCCTCCCAAAAGCGCTTTCTTTTATGCCTTTAAGCTAGGCATAATGCATAGATCAAGTTTTATCAAGAGTAAAAGAATAGCTAGCCCGTACCACGGACTCAAAAGGTAACTTGACCTTCTTACAAGGGAAGTGTTCCATCCCTTTCTTGAGAGGAAACTGAAATTTTACATTACCCTCTTTCATGTCAATGACAGCACCAACGGTGCGCAAAAAGGGACGTCCCAAAATAATTGGACATGAAGGATCACATTCAATATCCATAATAGTAAAATCAACGGGCACATAATTATCATTGACAACAATAAGAACATTGTCGATCCTCCCCAAAGGTTTCTTTATGGAAGAATCAACGAGACGAACACCAAAAGAACAAGAATCATAAGGTTTCAATTTAAGCATATCATATATCCTTTTGGGCATAACAGAGGTACTAGCACCAACATCACATAATGCATAACAAGAGAAGTCATTCAAATAAATTTTTATCATAGGATCCCAACCATCTTCTAGCTTTCTAGGTATGGAGGCTTCTACTCTAAGTTTCTCCTCCCTAGCTTTGATGAGAGCATTAGTGATATGCTCTGTGAAGGCAAGGTTAAGCGTGCTAGTGCGGGGATCTCTAGACATTTTGTGAAGGAAATCAACAACTTCGGTAAGAGTGCAATTATCAAAATCAAGGTCACGAGCATCAAGTAAAGTGGTAGTGGTGTCCTTAAGGTTCACCTGTTTGGTAGTTTCTATAGCATCACCATTAATAGGTCCATTGGGACCAGGAGTACATTGGGTGCTAAGAGTGTGAACATCCTCAATAACTTGGATAGTAGCAACAGTGTGGTGGGTAGGAAGGCTCTTAATTCTTTCCTCTTCCTCCCTTTCTCTAGCCCATCTTTCTTTTAGCTTAGCCATCATCCTAATGTTTTCATTAATTTGCACTTGAGTAGCATTAATAGGGATGACTTCCCTCTCCTTAAGAGGAGAAGTTTCAATTTTTAGCAATTTTACCTCATTGGCTAAGTGGTCTACCTTGAAAGAAAGATCATCTAGTTTATGTAGTTTCTCTTCTACATTCTTATTAAAGGCTTTTTGGGTAGTGATGAAATCTCTAAGCATGGTCTCTTGTTCAGTATTGGAGTTCTTGGTACTAGGATAAGCATTGTTGTTCCCATAAGAGTTAGAGGGGAACGGTCTAGAATTGTTACCAAAGTTACTCCTATAAGCATTGTTGTTAAAATTGTTTCTAGAGATAAAGTTAACATCTACTTGTTCTTGAGCAATCAAAGAATTTAAAGGAACATCACGAGGATCAACAGTAGATTGCTTCGAAAGTAGAGACATGATCAAGTCAACTTTTTCATTGAGGGCGGAAATCTCCTCGACGGAGTTTACCTTCCTACGTGTTGGAGCACGTTCAGTGTGCCATTGGGAATAGTTGGTCATCATCTCATCGAGAAGCTTTGTGGCAGCACCAAGTGTAGTTGACATAAAAGTTCCTCCCGCGGCCAAATCTAACAAGTTCCGCGAGGTAAAGTTCAAGCCTGCATAAAAAGTTTGGATAACCATCCAAGTAGTCAAACCGTGAGTAGGGCAGTTTTTGATAAGAGATTTCATTCGTTCCCAAGCTTGGGCAACGTGTTCATTATCCAATTGCTTAAAATTCATGATGTTACTTCTAAGTTGGATAATTTTAGCAGGTGTATTGTATTTTCCGATAAAAGCATCTTTGCACTTGTCCCATGAATCTATGCTATTTCTAGGCAAAGACTGAAACCAAATTTTGGCTCCTCCTCTCAAAGAGAAAGGAAAAAGCTTAAGCTTAACAATATTACCATCTATTTCTTGGTACTTTTGCATATCACAAAGTTCTATAAAGTTGTTCAAGTGTAAAGCAGCATCATCTCCAGCACCGGAGAATTGTTCTCTCATAACTAAGTTAAGTAAAGCAGGTTTAATTTCATATGAAGGTGCTGAAGTGGCAGGTGTAGTGATAGGTGTGCTGATAAAGTCATTGTTGTTGTGACTAGTGAAGTCACACAACTTGGTGTCCTCGGTGGAACCCATAGTAGCAAGCAAGCAAGATAACTATTTTTGTGATTTTCGATAAAAGGAACTAAAGAAATATGAAAGGTAAACTAACAAGACTAAAAAACAAAGGTAAAAGATAGCATGCAACTCCCCTATCCTGAAGAGTGGAGTCCCCGGCAACGGCGCCAGAAAATACTCCTTGATGGGCCTCGAACCCCTCGTTGGTTACCCCAAGTGGAAGGTGTAAGATGCAGTAAGTAGAAGTGTTTTCCCTTAGCAAAGATGCCAAGGATCGAATCCCCAGAGACTCCTAGGTTCAACAGGTAGGTGTCAACTGCTAACGGCGCAATTAGCAATCAATGTGGACCTGCACACAGATACAAATAACTTTGCTCCCAACGAGTACAGAGAGGTTGTCAATCTCTCCGGCCTTGTAGTTCACAAAGGGTTAAAAGCAATATGATAGTAGTGATAGATAGTGTTTTGCAATAGTAAATAAAATAGCGAAAAGTAAATAGTGGATGTGATCAATGATGGTAATATGGACCGGATTCTCATGATGTTCACTAGTGATGTCTCTCTCCCAAAAGACGATAAAACAGCTATGCGAGGTAACAAATTACATCTGGGCAATTGACAGGACCACGAACGCAAACCAATGCTGACTACATTGCAAGAAAGGTTGAGGTTCAAAGCATGGGCGGTACGCCAAAGTAAGTAGACCGAAATCCATCAATATCTACTACTAATCATCCACCTTGAGATATCTATCCAGAACATCTCGCTGGTATTAAGTTGCGAGTCCCACCCATAGTGTAAACTCAATGCAACAGACAACTGCATTAAAAGAACTTTGCGTAAAGTAAACAATCCTTGCACCCGCGGGCACAAGCACCGTTGTTTTCCCCCTTGTGGCAACAGCACATCCCCTAGACTCATGTTTCTGTCACTCAAGCTAGTCATCGAGGGGCATGAACCCACAATCGAGCATAACGTTCCCTCTTGGAGTTACTACCTACTACTTGGCCAAAGCAATAAATAACAACGGAGAACATGCAAGAATTACTTATGAACTAAAATATAAAAGAGGTGAATCAAATATATTACTCAAGATCAATCTGAACATAATCTCATAATCCATCGGATCCCAGCAAACTCAACATAGCAAAAGCATAAGGATTACATAGGTGCCTCGATCATGTAGGGCAGCTCACGAGGACTAATTAGTGAAGCACAAGAACGGGAGGAGAACATCACATAGCTACTGGTCATGGACTCACGGTCCAAGGGAGACTACTCACGAGTCATCCGGGAGGCGTCCATGGTGGTGGAGAAGCTCCCGGTGGTGATCCTCCCCTCCGGCAGGGTGCCGGGAAGAGTTCTCCTGGTGCTCCCGATCTTGGAAGCGGCGGCGGCGGCGGAACAGAGATGGGATCGCGAAAAGAAGTCCTGTTTCGAGGGTTTCGGAGAGTCCTTTAAATATATGCCAAAGTAGGGCACCGGGGGGTCCTCGGGGGCCGAGGCGCTCCCCCGGCGCGGCCCAGGGGGGGCGCCCACAGGACGCCTGGAGCCCCTGTGGCCCCCCCAGGCTGCCCTTCGGACGCAGTGTTGTTTCCGGTTCGCTGATTTTTTATATAATATTTCTGGATTTTTCTGGGCAGTTCTCGAAACGTGAAAACCTGAAATACAAAAACAGCCGAAAACAGAAACTGGCACTGGGGTGCACTGGATTAGTAAGTTAGTCCAAATATGATCAAAAGTGTATGGAAGTGTATGAATATCATAGCAATATCACCCAAAAGTGGCATGGAGCAAGCAGAAATTATAGATACGTTTTGGACGTATCACACACTAGTGCCAGTTTCTGTTTTCTGCTGTTTTTGTATTTCCGGTTTTCCCATTACGTAAACTGCCAGAAAAATCCCGGAAAAATTATATAAAAAATCAGCGTTCCAGAAGCTTCCTTGCGGCCAAAGTAGGGCTGGAGCGGGGCCACCAGGGCTCCAGGCGCCCTGGTGGCGCGGCCCCCCTCCTGGCCGCGCCGGGGGGGGCGCCTGGGCCCCCCAGGTCTCTGCTGATGCCCCCCTTTGGCATATATTTACACCGCGTCCCGAAACTCTCGAGGACGGAACCCTTTTTCGCGATCTCATCTCTGTTCCGCCGCCGCCACGCTTCCAAGATCGGGAGCACCAAGAGAACTCTTCCCGGCACCCTGCCGGAGGGGAGGATCACCACCGGGAGCCTCTCCACCACCATGGACGCCTCCCGGATGAGTTGGGAGTAGTCTCCCTTGGACCATGGGTCCATGACCAGTAGCTATGTGATGTTCTCCTCCCCTCTTTGTTCTTCACTAATTAGACCTCGTCAGCTGCCCTACATGATCGAGGCACATATGTAATCCTTATGCTATTGCTATGTTGAGTTTGTTGGGATCCGATGCATTGTGAGATTATGTTCAGATTGTGTGTGAGTAATATATTTGATTTACCTCTTTTATATTTATGTTCTTGAGTAATTCTTGCATGTTCTCCGTTGCTGTTTATTGCTTTGGCCGAGTAGTAGGTAGTAACTCCAAGAGGGAACATTATGCTTAATTGTGGGTTAATGCCCCTCGATGACTAGCTTGAGTGACAGAAACATGAGTCTAGGGGATGTGTTGTTGCCACAAGGGGGAAAACAACGGTGCTTGTAGGATTGTTTACTTTACGCAAAGTTCTTTTAATGCAGCTGTCTGTTGCATTGAGTTTACACTATGGGTGGGACTCACAACTTAATACCAGCCAGATGTTCTGGGTAGATATCTCAAGGTGGATGATTAGTAGTAGATGCAGATGGATTTCGGTCTACTTACCTCGGCGTACCGCCCATGCTTTTGAGCCTCAACCTTTCTTGCAACATAGTTAGCATTGGTTTGCGCCCATAATCCTGTCAATTATACCTATCACATCCGCTATTTACTTTCTGCTTTTACTTACTAGTTGCAATTATACCTATCACTATTATCTCTTGCGTTTGATCCTTTGTAAACGACAAGGCCGGAGGGATTGACAACCTCTCTGTACTTGTTGGGAGCAAAGTTATTTGTATCGGTGTGCAGGTCCAGTTGATTGCTAAGTATCTGGCGCCGTTAGTAGTTGACACCTTCTTGTTGAACCTTGAAGTCTCGGGGGAATTCGATCCTTGGTATCTTTGCCAAGGGAAAACTACCGCTACACTGCATCTCACACCTTCCACTTGGGGTAACCAACGAGGGGCGAGAAGCCATCAATTGGCCAAAAAAACAGATAGTTCAAAGAGAATTACTAAGATATAAGATCATGCATAAAATAATTAGGAAGAAACTCAAATATTATCCATAGATAGTTTGATCATAAACCCACAATTCATCGGATCTTGACAAACACACCGCAAAAGAAGATTACATCGCGGATAGATCTCCAAGAACAACGAGGAGAACATGGTGTTGAAGATCAAAGAGAGAGAAGAAGCCATCTAGCTACTAGCTATGGACTCGTAGGTCTGTGGTAAACTACTCACACTTCATCGGAAGGGCAATAGGATTGATGTAGATGCCCTCCGTGGTTGATTCCCCCTCCGGCAGAGTACCGGAACAGGTCTCCAGATGGGATCTGGCGAGAATAGAAGGTTACGGCGGCAGAAAAGTGGTTTCGATGGATGTTTAGATATTTCTGGAATATATTGGTATTTATAGGCGGAAGAAGTCGGTCGGCGGAGGCATGAGAGGCCCACAAGGTAGGGGGTGCCCCCACCCTTGTGGCCACCTCGTGGATCCCCTGGCGTGTACTCCAAGTCCATCTGATGTCTTCTGGTCCTAGAAAAATCTCCAAAAAGTTTCGTTCCGTTTGGACTTCGTTTGATATTCCTTTTTTGCGAAACTCAAAAACAAGGAAAAACAGAAAGTGGCACTAGGCTCTGGGTTAATAAGTTAGTCCCAAAAATCATATAAAATATCATATAAATGCATATAAAACATCCAAGATAGATAATATAATAGCATGCAACAATCCAAAATTATAGATGCGTTGGAGACGTATCAAGCATCCACAAGCTTAATTCCTGCTCGTCCTCGAGTAGGTAAATGATAAAAACAGAATTTTTGATGTGGAATGCTACCCAACATATTTATCAATGTAATATTCTTTATTGTGGCATGAATGTTCGGATCTATAAGACTCAAAATAAAATTTTCTGAATATCAAAATAATAATACTTTAATCATACCAAAAGCAATCTATAAAGCTTCAAAAATAACATGGCTAAAGAACGTTATCCCTACAAATCAAATAGTCCTTATGCTCCCTTATCTTAACACAAAGCACCCCTCATGCCCATCCCGGAGTCAGCCAAGCAATTGCTTTCATGCTCTACTCTTTCAAACTTTTCAACTCTTCATGCAATATATGAGCGCGAGCCATGGACATAGCACTATGGGTGGAGTGGAGGTGGTAATAGACAAAAGGTGGGAGAAAGTCTCACATCAACTAGGCAAATCAATGGACTATGGAGATGTCCATCAATTGATATCAATGTGAGTGAGTAGGGATTGCTATGCAACAGATGCACTAGAGCTATAAATGTATGAAAGCTCAAAAGGACAACTAGTGGGTGTGCATCAACTTGCTTGCTCATGAAGACCTAGGGTATTTGAGGAAGCCCGTCATTGGAATATACAAGCCAAGTTCTATAATGGAAAATTCCCACTAGTGATATATGAAAGTAACAACATAGGAGAGTCTCTATCATGAAGAACATGGTGCTATGATGAAGCACAAGTGTGGAAACCGATAGTAACATTGTCCCTTCTCTCTTTTTCTCTCATTTTTTTCTTTTTTATTTTGTTTTGGGTTCTTTGACCTCTCTCTTTTGTTGGGCTTCTTTGGCCTCTTTCTCTTATTTGGGCTTCATTGGCCTCTTTTATTTTTGATAACCTCACATGGGACAATGTTTTAATAATGATGATCATCACACTTTTATTAACTTACAACTCGATATTACAACTTAATACTAGAACAAAGATATGACTCTATATGAATTCCTCCGGCGGTGTACCGGGATGTGCAATGACCAAGAGTGACATGTATGAAAAATATGAAAGGTGGCCTTACCACAAATACTATGTCAACTACATGATCATGCAAAGCAATATGAAGATTACAAGGTATCAATCTAGTAAGAGATTACACACAAGTCGCCAAATACCTGCACAAACAATCAACAACTTGCACCCAATGCTATGAAGGGGTTGTCAATCCCTTCTAGATTATTTGCAAAAGTGAGATCCGATAGAGATTGATAAACAAGTAAAGTAAATATTTTTGAGTTTTTGGTTTATAGATTGAAAAAGTAAAAGATTGCAAGATAGTAGATCTGAAAACTTACAAGATGTAAAAGAGATCTGGGGAACATAGGTTTCACTAGTGGCCTATCTCATGGTAGCAAGTTTACGGTGTGTGAATAAATTACTGTCAAGCAATTGATAGAAAAGTGAATAATTATAACGACATTTATGGCAATGATCATGAATATAGGCATCATGTCCGAGACAAGTAGACCGACTCCTGCCTGCATATACTACTATTACTCCACACATCGACCGACTCATGCATGCATCTAGAGTATTAAGTTCATAAGAACAGAGTAACGCCTTAAGCAAGATGACATGATGTAGAGGAATTAACTCAAGCAATATGATGAAAACTCAATCTTTCTATCCTCGATGGCAAAAATACAATACATGTCATGTCCCCTACTGTCACTGGGATTGAGCACCGCAAGATTGAACCCAAAGCAAAGCACTTCTCCCATTGCAAGAATTGTCAGTCTAGTTGGCCAAACAAAACCGATAGTTCGAAGAGAATTACTAAGATATAAGATCATGCATTAAATAATTCGGAAGAAACTCAAATATTATCCATAGATAGTTTGATCATAAACCCACAGTTCATCGGATCTTGACAAACACACCGCAAAAGAAGATTACATCGGATAGATCTCCAAGAACAATGAGGAGAACATGGTATGGAAGATCAAAGAGAGAGAAGAAGCCATCTATCTACTAGCTATGGACCCGTAGGTCTGTGGTAAACTACTCACACTTCATCGGAAGGGCAATAGGGTTGATGTAGATGCCCTCCGTGGTTGATGCCCCCTCCGGCAGAGTACCGGAACAGGTCTCCAGATGGGATCTGGCGAGAACAGAAGGTTACGGCGGCGGAAAAGTGGTTTCGATGGATGTTCAGATGTTTCTGGAATATATAGGTATTTATAGGCAGAAGAAGTTGGTCGGCAGAGGCACGAGAGGCCCACAAGGTAGGGGTCGCCCCCACCCTTGTGGCCACCTCGTGGATCCCTTGGCGTGTACTCCAAGTCCATCTGATGTCTTCTAGTCCAAGTAAAATCTCCAAAAAGTTTCGTTCCGTTTGGACTTCGTTTGATATTCCTTTTTTGCGAAACTCAAAAACAAGGAAAAACAAAAAGTGGCACTGGGCTCTGGGTTAATCAGTTAGTCCCAAAAATCATATAAAATATCATATAAATGCATATAAAACATCCAAGATAGATAATATAATAGCATGCAACAATCCAAAATTATAGATGCGTTGGAGACGTATCAAGCATCCCCAAGCTTAATTCATGCTCGTCCTTGAGTAGGTAAATGATAAAAACAGAATTTTTGATGTGGAAAGCTACCCAACATATTTATCAATGTAATATTCTTTATTGTGGCATGAATGTTCGGATCTATAAGACTCATAATAAAATTTTCTCAATATCAAAGTAATAATACTTTAATCATACCAAAAGCAATCTATAAAGCTTCAAAAATAACATGGCTAAAGAACGTTATCCCTACAAATCATATAGTCCTTATGCTCCCTTTTCTTAACACAAAGCAACCCTCATGCCCATCCCGGAGTCAGCCAAGCAATTGCTTTCATGCTCTACTCTTTCAAACTTTTCAACTCTTCACGCAATATATGAGCGCGAGCCATGGACATAGCACTATGGGTGGAGTGGAGGTGGTAATAGACAAAAGGTGGGAGAAAGTCTCACATCAACTAGGCAAATCAATGGACTATGGAGATGTCCATCAATTGATATCAATGTGAGTGAGTAGGGATTGCTATGCAATAGATGCACTAGAGCTATAAGTGTATGAAAGCTCAAAAGGACAACTAGTGGGTGTGCATCAACTTGCTTGCTCATGAATACCTAGGGCATTTGAGGAAGCTCATCATTGGAATATACAAGCCAAGTTCTATAATGGAAAATTCCCACTAGTGATATATGGAAGTAACAACATAGGAGACTATCTATCATGAAGAACATGGTGCTATGATGAAGCACAAGTGTGGAAACCGATAGTAACATTGTCCCTTCTCTCTTTTTCTCTCTTTTTTTCTTTTTTTTTATTTTGTTTTGGGTTCTTTGACCTCTTTTTTTTGTTGGGCTTCTTTGGCCTCTTTTTTTTATTTGGGATTCATTGGCCTCTTTTATTTTTGATAACCTCACATGGGACAATGTTTTAATAATGATGATCATCACACTTTTATTTACTTACATCTCGATATTACAACTTAATACTAGAACAAAGATATGACTCTATATGAATTCCTCCGGCGGTGTACTGGGATGTGCATGTTGGGGATCGTAGCAAAAAATCAAAAAATTTCCTACGCGTCACCAAGATCTATCTATGGAGTAATCTAGCAACGAGGGAGAGGGGAGTGCATCTACATACCCTTGTAGATTGCGATGCGGAAGCGTTGCAAGAACGCGGATGAAGGAGTCGTACTCGCTGCGATTCAGATCGCGGTTGATTCCGATCTAAGCGCCGAACAACGGCGCCTCCGCGTTCAACACACGTGCAGCCCGGCGACGTCTCCCACGCCTTGATCCAGCAAGGAGAGAGGGAGAGGTTGGGGAAGACTCCATCCAACAGAAGCACGACGGCGTGGTGGTGGTGGAGGAGCGCGGGACTCCAGCAGGGCTTCGCCAAGCACTGCGGGAGACGAGGAGGGAGAGAGGTAGGGCTGCGCCAAGCGACAGAGGTCAAAACGTGTTATGGGCAGCCCTAAACCTCACATATATATAGGGGGAAGGGAGGGGCTGCGCCCCCTCTAGGGTTTCCCACCCCTAGGGGTGCGGCCAGCCCTAGATCCCATCTAGGGGGGCGGCCAAGGGGGAGAGAGGGGGAGGCGCACCACTATGTGGGCCTTAGGCCCATCTGAGCCTAGGGTTTCTCCCCTTTTCCTTCTCTCTTTGCCTTGGGCCTGGTTAGGGGGGTGCACCAGCCCACTTGGGGCTGGTCCCCTCCCACACTTGGCCCACGCAGCCTTCTGGGGCCGGTGGCCCCACCCGGTGGACCCCCGGGACCCTCCCGGTGGTCCCGGTACGCTACCGATAGCGCCCGAAACTTTTCCGGTGACCAAAACGGGACTTCCCATATATGAATCTTTACCTCCGGACCATTCCGGAACTCCTCGTGACGTCCGGGATCTCATCCGGGACTCCGAACAACATTCTATAGCCGCGTACATACTTTCCCTATAACCCTAGCGTCATCGAACCTTAAGTGTGTAGACCCTACGGGCTCGGGAACCATGTAGACATGACCGAGACAACTCTCCGGCTAATAACCAATAGCGGGATCTAGATACCCATGTTGGCTCCCACATGTTCCACGATGATCTCATCAGATGAACCACGATGTCAAGGATTCAATCAATCCCGTATACGATTCCCTTTGTCTATCGGTATAGCACTTGCCCGAGATTCGATCGTCGGTATACCGATACCTTGCTCAATCTCGTTACCGGCAAGTCTCTTTACTCGTTCCGTAACACATCATCCCGTGATCAACTCCTTGATCACATATTGTGCACATTATGATGATGTCCTACCGAGTGGGCCCAGAGATACCTCTCCGTCATACGGAGTGACAAATCCCAGTCTCGATTCGTGCCAACCCAACAGACACTTTTCGGAGATACCTGTAGTGCACCTTTATAGCCACCCAGTTACGTTGTGACGTTTGGTACACCCAAAGCATTCCTACGGTATCCGGGAGTTGCACAATCTCATGGTCTAAGGAAAACATACTTGACATATAGAAAAGCTTTAGCATACGAACTACACGATCTGTGCTAGGCTTAGGATTGGGTCTTGTCCATCACATCATTCTCCTAATGATGTGATCCCGTTATCAACGACATCCAATGTCTATGGTTAGGAAACCGTAACCATCTATTGATCAACGAGCTAGTCGTCTAGAGGCTCACTAGGGACATGGTGTTTGTCTATGTATCCACACATGTATCTGAGTTTCCTATCAATACAATTCTAGCATGGATAATAAACGATTATCGTGAACAAGGAAATATAATAATAACCAATTTATTATTGCCTCTAGGGCATATTTCCAACAGTCTCCCACTTGCACTAGAGTCAATAATCTAGTTACATCGCCATGTGATTAACACTCACAGGTCACATCGCCATGTGACCAACATCCAAAGAGTTTACTAGAGTCAGTAATGTAGTTCACATCAATATGTGATTAACACTCAATGAGTTCTGGGTTTGATCATGTTATGCTTGTGAGAGAGGTTGTAGTCAACGGGTCTGCAACATTCAGATCCTTATGTACTTCGCAAAACTTTATGTCATATCGTAGATGCTGCTACCACGTTCCACTTGGAGCTATTCCAAACTGTTGCTCCATTATACGTATCCGGTATCTCTACTCAAAGTTATCCGGATAGGTGTTAAGCTTGCATCGACGTAACTCTTTACGTCGAACTCTTTATCACCTCCATAACCGAGAAACATTTCCTTATTACTCTAAGGATAATTTTGACCACTATCCAGTGATCTACTCCTGGATCACCTTTGTACCCTCTTGCCAGACATGTGGCTAGGCACCCATCAGGTGCGGTACTTAGCATGGCATACCGTATAGAGCCTATGACAAAAGCATAGGGGACGACCTTCGTCCTTCCTCTGCCTTCTGCCGTGGTCAAGTTTTGAGTCTTACTCAACCTCACACCTTGTAACTCAGGTAAGAATTCCTTCTTTAACTGACCTATTTTGAACTCCTTCAAAATCATGTCAAAGGTGTGTGTTCCTTTTGAAAGTATCATCAGGCGTCTTGATCTATCTCTATAGATCTTGATGCCCAATTATGTAAGCAGCTTTATCCAGGTATTCCTTTGAAAAACACCTTTCAGACAACCCTTTATGCTTTCCAGAAATTCTACATCATTTCGGATCAACAATATGTCATTCACATATACTTATCAGAAATGTTGTAGTGCTCCCACTCACTTTATTGTAAATACAAGTTTCTAACAAACTTTGTATACCCAGAAACTTTGATCACTCCATCAAAGTGTATATTCCAACTCCGAGATGCTTGCTCTAGTCCATGGAAAGGATCGCTGGAGCTAACATACCTTTTAGCATCCTTAGGATCGACAAGACCTTTCTGATTGTATCACATACAACCTTTCCTTACGAAAACTGGTAAGGAAACTTGTTTTGTCATCCATCTGCTAGATTTCATAAATGCAGCTCATGCTAACATGATTCCGACGGACTTAAGCATCGCTACGAATGAGAAAATCTCATCGTAGTCAACTCCTTGAACTTGTGAAAAACCCCTTTTTGCCACAAGTCGAGCTTCACAGACAGTGACATTACCGTCCACATCCATCTTCTTCTTAAAGATCCATTTATCTCAATGGCTTGCCAATCATCGGGCATGTCCACCAAAGTCCATACTTTGTTTTGATACATGGATTCTATCTCGGATTTCTCGGCTTCTAACCATTTGTCGGAATACGGGCCCACCATCGCTTCTCCATAGTTCGTAGGTTCATTGTTGTCTAACAACATGACTTCTAAGACAGGATCACCGTACTACTCAGGAGTAGTACATATCCTTGTCGACCTATGAGGTTCGATAGCAACTTGATCCGAAGCTTCATGATCACTATCATTAGTTTCCTCTTCAACAGTCGTAGGTTCCACAGAAACATCTTTCTGTGTTGCACTACTCTCCGGTTGAAGTGAGGGTTCGAAAACCTTATCAAGTTCTATCTTCCTCCCACTTAATTCTATCGAGAGAAACTCTTTCTCGAGAAAGGACCCGTTCTTAGTGACAAACATTTTTGTCCTTGGATCTGAGATAGAAGGTATACCCAAATGTTACCTTTGGGTATTCTATGAAGATGTATTTTTCCGCTTTGGGTTCGAGCTTTTCCCGGCTGAAGCCATAAGCATCGCAGCCCCAAACATTAAGAAAACGACAACTTTGCTTTCTTGCCAAACCATACGACGTCGTCTCAACGGACTTAGATGGTACCCTATCTAAAGTGAATGTAGCTATCTATAATGCATAACCTCAAAATAACAGCGGTAGATCGGTAAGATACATCATAGATCGCACCATATCTCATAAGGTTCAATTACGATGTCCGGACACACCATTACGCTATGGTATTCCAGGTGGCTTCAATTGTGAAACATTTCCACAATGTCTTAAGTGATTGCCAAACTCATAATTTCAGAAAATCTCCCCTTGATCAGATCGTAGGAACATGATCTTCTTGTTATGATGATTCTTAATCTTCACTCAGAAATTGCTTGAACTTTTCAAACATTTCAGACTTTTGCTTCATTAAGTAAATACACCCATATCTACTCAAAACGTTAGTGAAGATGAGAAAATAACGATATCCACTACACGCCTTAATTCTCATTGGATCACACACATCAGCATGTATGATTTCCAACAAGTCACTTTCCCGTTTCATTGAACCTGAACACGGGATCTTAGTCATCCTGACCAAGAGGCATGGCTCGCATGTGTCAAGCGATTCAAAATCAAGTGACTCCAAACATCCATCAGCATCGAGTTTCTTCATGCATTTTATGCCAAAATGACCTAAGCGGCAGTGCCACAAGAAAGTGGTACTATCATCATTAACTCTACATCTTTTGGCATTAATATTATCATCATGTGTATTACTATGATCGAGATTCAACGAACCATTGGGCGCATGACCATAAAGGTATTATTCATGTAAATAGAATAACCATTATTCTCTAACTTAAATGAATAACCGTATTGCGATGAACATGATCTAATCATATTCATGCTTAACATAGACACCTGATAACATTTATCTAGGTTCAACACTAATCCCGAAAGTTGAGGGAGCGCGCGATGGTGATCTTATCAACCTTGGAAACACTTCCAACACACATCGTCACCTCGCCCTTAGCTAGTCTCCGTTCAGTTCGTAGCTTTTGCTTCAAGTCACTAATAGCAACTGAACCGGTATCCAATACCCAGGTGCTACAAGGAGTACTAGTAAGGTACACATCAATAACAATATACTTTGTCGAAGTTTCCAGCTATCATATCTACCATGTATTTGGGGTAGTTCCGCTACCATGTGACTGTTCCCCTTACAATAGAAGCACTTAGTCTCGAGGTTTGGGTTTAACCATGGGTTCCTTCATCAGAGCGACAACTGGTTTGCCATCCATGAAGTTTCCCTTCTAGCCCTTGCCCTTTTGAAACCAGTGGTCTTTGTTAAACCATCAACACTTGATGCTCCTTCTTGATTTCTACTTTTGCGGTCTTAAGAACCGCTAATAGCTCCGGGATCATCTTCATCCTTTGCATGTCATAGTTCATCACGAAGTTCTAGCAGCTTGGTGATAGTGTCTAGAGAATTCCGTCAACCACTATCTCACCTGGAAGATTAACTCCCAATTGGTTCAAGTGATTTTAGCACCCAGACATTCTGAGCACATGCTCACAAGTTGAGCTATTCTCCTCCATCCTTTTGGCAAAAGAACTTGTCAGAGGTCTCATACCTCTCAATACGGGCATGAGCCTGAAATCCCAGTTTCAGCTCTTAGAACATCTCATATGTTCTATGGCGTTCAAAACGTCATTGGAATCCCGATTCTAAGCCGTAAAGTATGGTGCACTAAACTATCAAGTAGTTATCAGGACGTGTCTATCAGGTGTTCACAACATCCACAGACAACGTTGTAGGGGTTTGCACATCGAGCGGTGCATCAAAGACGTAAGCTTTCTGTGTAGCAGTGAGGACACTCCTCAGACTACGGACCCAGTCCGCATCATTGCTTACAATATCTTTCAACTTAGTCTCTCTCTAGGATCGTATTAAACAGGGAGCTACAACGCAGTTATTGGTCTACAACATAATTTGTGAAGACAACTTAGACTATTGTTCATGACAATTAAGTTCATCTAATGAACTCCCACTCAGATAGACATCTCTCTAGTCATCTAAGTGATACATGATCCGAATCGACTAGGCCGTGTCCGATCATCACGTGAGACGGACTAGTCATCAACGGTGAACATCTTCATGTTGATCGTATCTTCTATACGACTCATGTTCGACCTTTCGGTCTTCCGTGTTCCGAGGCCATGTCTGTACATGCTAGGCTCGTCAAGTCAACCCTAAGTGTATCGCGTGTGCAAATCTGGCTTACACCCGTTGTATGCGAACGTTAGAACCTATCACACCCGATCGTCACGTGGTGCTTCGGAACAACGAACCTTAGCAACGGTGCATAGTTAGGGGGAACACAATTCTTGAAATTTTAGTGAGAGATCATCTTATTCACTACCGTCGTTCTAAGCAAATAAGATGTAAAACATGATAAACATCACATGCAATCAAATAGTGACATGATATGGCCAATATCATTTTGCTCCTTTTGATCTTCATCTTCGGGGCTCCATGATCATCATCGTCACCGGCATGACACCATGATCTCCATCATCATGATCTCCATCATCGTGTCTTCATGAAGTTGTCTCGCCAAACATTACTTCTACTACTATGGCTAACGTTTAGCAATAAAGTAAAGTAATTACATGGCGTTATTCAGTGACACGCAGGTCATACAATAAATAAGACAACTCCTACGGCTCCTGCCGGTTGTCATTCTCATCGACATGCAAGTCGTGATTCCTATTACAAGAACATGATCAATCTCATACATCACATATATATCATTCATCACATCCTTTTGGCCATATCACATCACACGGCACATGCTGCAAGAACAAGTTAGACGTCCTCTAATTGTTGTTGCAAGTTTTTACGTGGCTGCTATAGGTTTCTAGCAAGAACGTTTCTTACCTACGCCAAAACCACAACGTGATATGCCAATTTCTATTTACCCTTCATAAGGACCCTTTTCATCGAATCCGATCCGACTAAAGTGGGAGAGACAGACACCCGCTAGCCACCTTATGCAACTAGTGCATGTCAGTCGGTGGAACCTGTCTCACGTAAGAGTACGTGTAAGGTCGGTTCGGGCCGCTTCATCCCACGATGCCGCCGAATCAAGATAAGACTAGTAACGGCAAGTAAATTGACAAATCCACGCCCACAACTACTTTGTGTTCTACTCGTGCAAGATACTACGCATAGACCTGGCTCATGATGCCACTGTTGGGGATCGTAGCAGAAAATCAAAAAATTTCCTACGCGTCACCAAGATCTATCTATGGAGTAATCTAGCAACGAGGGAGAGGGGAGTGCATCTACATACCCTTGTAGATCGCGATGCGGAAGCGTTGCAAGAACGCGGATGAAGGAGTCGTACTCGCTGTGATTCAGATCGCGGTTGATTCCGATCTAAGCGCCGAACAACGGCGCCTCCGCGTTCAACACACGTGCAGCCCGGTGACGTCTCCCACGCCTTGATCCAGCAAGGAGAGAGGGAGAGGTTGGGTAAGACTCCATCCAACAGCAGCACGACGGCGTGGTGGTGGTGGAGGAGCGCGGGACTCCGGCAGGGCTTCGCCAAGCACTGCGGGAGACGAGGAGGGAGAGAGGTAGGGCTGCGCCAAGCGACAGAGGTCAAAACGTGTTATGGGCAGCCCTAAACCTCACATATATATAGGGGGAAGGGAGGGGCTGCGCCCCCTCTAGGGTTTCCCACCCCTAGGGGTGCGGCCAGCCCTAGATCCCATCTAGGGGGGCGGAGGCGCACCACTATGTGGGCCTTAGGCCCATCTGAGCCTAGGGTTTCTCCCCTTTTCCTTCTCTCTTTGCCTTGGGCCTGGTTAGGGGGGCGCACCAGCTCACCTGGGGCTGGTCCCCTCCCACACTTGGCCCACGCAGCCTTCTGGGGCTGGTGGCCCCACCCGGTGGACCCCCGGGACCCTCCCGGTGGTCCCGGTACGCTACCGATAGCGCCCGAAACTTTTCCGGTGACCAAAACGGGACTTCCCATATATGAATCTTTACCTCCGGACCATTCCGGAACTCCTCGTGACGTCCGGGATCTCATCCGGGAGTAGCCGCGTACATACTTTCCCTATAACCCTAGCGTCATCGAACCTTAAGTGTGTAGACCCTACGGGCTCGGGAACCATGTAGACATGACCGAGACAACTCTCCGGCCAATAACCAACAGCGGGATCTGGATACCCATGTTGGCTCCCACATGTTCCACGATGATCTCATCGGATGAACCACGATGTCAAGGATTCAATCAATCCCGTATACGATTCCCTTTGTCTATCGGTATAGCACTTGCTCGAGATTCGATCGTCGGTATACCGATACCTTGCTCAATCTCGCTACCGGCAAGTCTCTTTACTCGTTCCGTAACACATCATCCCGTGATCAACTCCTTGATCACATATTGTGCACATTATGATGATGTCCTACCGAGTGGGCCCAGAGATACCTCTCTGTCATACGGAGTGACAAATCCCAGTCTCGATTCGTGCCAACCCAACAGACACTTTTCGGAGATACCTGTAGTGCACCTTTATAGCCACCCAGTTACGTTGTGACGTTTGGTACACCCAAAGTATTCCTACGGTATCCGGGAGTTGCACAATCTCATGGTCTAAGGAAAACATACTTGACATATAGAAAAGCTTTAGCATACGAACTACACAATCTGTGCTAGGCTTAGGATTGGGTCTTGTCCATCACATCATTCTCCTAATGATGTGATCCCGTTATCAACGACATCCAATGTCTATGGTTAGGAAACTGTAACCATCTATTGATCAACGAGCTAGTCGTCTAGAGGCTCACTAGGGACATGGTGTTTGTCTATGTATCCACACATGTATCTGAGTTTCCTATCAATAAAATTCTAGCATGGATAATAAACGATTATCGTGAACAAGGAAATATAATAATAACCAATTTATTATTGCCTCTAGGGCATATTTCCAACAGTGCAATGACCAAGAGTGACATGTATGAAAAATATGACAGGTGGCCTTGCCAGAAATACTATGTCAACTACATGATCATGCATAGCCATTAAGATCGGCTTGAGATTTCAATGATGCTCACGTGAAAGATAAGAATTGAAGCAAAGAGAGCATCATAAAACATGTGGCAAATAAATCTAAGTCTAACATACTTCCTGTGCATAGGCATTTTATAAGAAAAGAAATCAAGGCAAGCAAACACTAGCATATACAAGGAAGAAGGGAGAGACGATAGCAATCTCAACATGAAGAGAGGTAATTTAGTAGCATGAAAATTTCTACGATCATATTTTCCTCTCTGATAATAATTACATGTAGGATCATAAGCAAATTCAACAAATATAGCTATCACAAAACATATTCTCAACATGATCCACATGTATGCGAAGTTGACACTCTTCCAAAATAGTGGGATCAATATTAACTAAAGTTGTGACCTCTCCAAACCCACTTTTATCAAAAAAAACATAAGATTGGACATTCTCCAAATACGTGGGACCTAAAGTTGACACTCTTCCAAACCCACTTTCAATATCATTGCAAACATTATTATCAATCTCATATTAGTTTTCTCTAGTGGCCTCTCTCATGATAGCGGTATTCTACGGTGGGTAAACAAATTACTGTCGAGCAATTGATAGAAAAGCGAATACTTATGAGACTATCTAGGCATGATCATTATATATAGGCATCAAGTCCAAGACAAGTAGATCGAAACAATTTTGCATCTACTACTACTACTCCACACATCGACCGCTATCCAGCATGCATCTAGAGTATTAAGTTCATAAAAACAGAGTAACACCTTAAGCAAGATGATATGATGTAGAGAGATAAACTCAAACATAGTGATATAAACCCCATCTTTTTATCCTCGATGGCAACAATACAATATGTGCCTTGCTGCCCCTACTGTCACTGGGAAAGGACACCGCAAGATTGAACCCAAAGCCAAGCACTTCTCCCATTGCAAGAACTATAGATCTAGTAGGCCAAACCAAACCAGTAATTCGAAGAGACTTGCAAGGATATTATAATCATACATAAAGAGTTCAGAATAGAACCAAATATTTCTCATAGATAATCTTGATCATAAAACCACAATTCATCGGATCTCGACAAACACACCGCAAAAAGAGATTACATCGAATAGATCTCCTCGAAGACCGAGGAGTACTTGGTATTGAGATCCAAAGAGAGAGAAGAAGCCATCTAGATACTAGCTATGGACCCGAAGGTCTATGGTAAACTACTCACAACTCATGGTGAGGCGATGATGATAATGTAGAAGCACTCCGTGGAAGATCCCCCCTTCGGCGGAGCTCCAGAACAGGCCCCAAGATGGGATCTCACCGGAACAGAAGGTTGCGGCGGTGGAACTAGGGTTTTCACTGTTGTTCTGATGGTTTCAGGGTACGTAGATATATATAGGAAGAAGGAGGGCACCGGGGGCCAGACGTGGGGCCCACGAGGCAGGGGGCGCGCCCCCCACCCTCGTGGACGACACCTCAGCCTATTTCGTGGTTATCAAGTCTCCCGTGCGTATCTTGCTCCAACAATATCTCTCCCGAAGTTTCATTCCGTTTGGACTCCGTTTGATATTCCTTCTCTATAAAACCCTGAAATAGGCAAAAATAGCAATCTTGACTGGGCCTTTGGGTTAATAGGTTAGTCCCAAAAAAAATATAAAAGTGTATAACAAAGCCCAATAAACATACAAAACATCATAAATAATAGCATGGAACAATCAAAAATTATAGATACGTTGGAGACGTATCAAGCATCCCCAAGCTTAATTCCTGCTCGTCCTCGACTAGGTAAATGATAAAAACAGAGTTTTTGATGTGGAATGCTAACCAACATAATTTTCAATGTAGTTCTCTTAATTGTGGCATGAATGTTCAGATTTGAAAGATTCAAGACAAAAGTCTATATTGACATAAGAAATAATAATACTTCAAGCATGCTAACAAAGCAATCATGTCTTCTCAAAATACTATGGCAAAAGAAAGTTATCCCTACAAAATCATATAGTCTGGACCTTTCAACTTTCACGCAATACATGAGCGTGAGCCATGGACATAACACTATAGGTGGAATAGAGTGGTGGTTGTGGAGAAGACAAAAAGGAGAGAGATAGTCTCACATCGACTAGGCGTATCAACGGGCTATGGAGATACCCATCAATAGATATCAATGTGAGTGAGTAGGGATTGCCATGCAACGGATGCACTAGAGCTAAAAATGTATGAAAGCTCAACAAAAGAAACTAAGTGGGTGTGCATCCAACTTGCTTGCTCACGAAGACCTAGGGCATTTGAGGAAGCCCATCGTTGGAATATACAAGCCAAGTTCTATAATGAAAATTCCCACTAGTATATGAAAGTGACTAAACATGAGACTCTCTATCATGAAGAACATGGTGCTACTTTGAATCACAAGTGTGGAAAAAGATAGTAGCAATTGTCCCTTTTTTGGAGGGGCTTTCTTTATTTAGCCTTTCCTCACATGGGACAATGCTCTATTAATGATGATCATCACACTTATATTGATTTACAACTCGATACTAGAACAAAGTATGACTCTGTATGAATGCCTCCGGCGGTGTACCGGGATATGCAATGAATCAAGAGTGACATGTATGAAAAATTATGCATGGTGGCTTTGCCACAAATACGATGTCAACTACATGATCATGCATGGAAATATGACAATATGAAGCGTGTCATATGAACGGAATGGTGGAAAGTTGCATGGAAATATATCTCAGAATGGCTATGGAAATGACATGATAGGTAGGTATGGTGGCTGTTTTGAGGAAGATATATGGTGGTTGTTTTGAGGAAGGATATATAGTGGGTGTATGGTACCGATGAAAGTTGCGCGGTACAAGAGAGGCTAGCAATGGTGGAAGGGTGACAGTGCGTATAATCCATGGACTCAACATTAGTCATAAGAACTCATATACTTATTGCAAAAATTTACGAGTCATCAAAACAAAGCAATCAACGCATGCTCCTAGGGGGGAGGTTGGTAGGAGTTAACCATCGCGCGCCCCCGACCTCCACACAAAGGATGACACTCTACAAATACATCATGCTCTAACTTCGTCACATAGCGGTTCACCATACGTGCATGCTACGGGAATCACTAACTTTAACACAAGTATTTCTCAATTTCATAATAACTCCACTAGCATGACTCTAATATCACTATAAAAGTGTATATAAAATCCCATAAAACATCTTAGAAGGAAAATATAATAGCATGGAAGAATCAAAAATTATAGATACGTTGGAGACGTATCACCTGCATCTACTACTATTACACCATGCATCAACCGCTATCCAGCATGCATCTAGTGTATTAAGTTCATGGGAAAACGGAGTAATGCATTAAGAAAGATGACATGATGTAGACATTATCGAACCCACTACTGGGCACTTCTTCCCATTGCAGGATAAATAGATCAAGTTGGCCAAACAAAACCCAATACGGGAGAATAAATACGAGGCTATAAGAGATCAAAGAAACTCAAATAACTTTCATGGGTATAAAAAGATAGATCTAATCATAAACTCAAAGTTCATCGGATCCCAACAAACACACCGCAAAAAGAGTTACATCATATGGATCTCCAACAGACCATTGTATTGAGAACCAAAAGAGAGAGAGGAAGCCATCTAGCTACTAACTACGAACCCGTAGGTCTACAAGGAACTAATCACGCATCATCGAAGAGGCACCAATGGAAGTGGTGAACCCCTCCGTGATGGTGTCTATATTGGATCTGGTGTTTCTAGACTCTGCGGCGGCTGGATGAATATTTCGTCGACTCCCCTAGGGTTTCTAAAATATTGGTGTATTTATAGAGCAAAGAGGCGGTGCGGGAGGCCACCGAGGTGGGCACAACCCACCTGGGCGTGCCAGGGGGGCTTGGCGCGCCCTGGTGGATTGTGCCCCCCTCGAGGCACTCCCCAGGTGCTGCCTTGGCCCATCAGGTGTCTTCTGGCCCAGAAAAATCTCCAAAAAGATTCGCGGTGTTTGGGCACTGTTTGATATTGATTTCCTGCGATGTAAAAAACATGCAAAAAATAGCAACTGGCACTTGGCACTATGTCAATAGGTTAGTACCAAAACATGATATGAAATGATTTTAAAACATCCAAGAATGATAATATAACAACATGGAACAATCAAAAAATATAGATACGTTGGAGACATATCAGGCCCGAAGGCGGGAGGTGGCCGTCGTGGCCGCCAACCCACTGCCGGCCATCGAGGCCATCACCAGCTCCGCCACCGATGCCCAAAGGCGGGAGGTGGTGGTCGTGGCCGCCACCCCATCGTCGGCCGCCGTGGCCGCAAGCCCACCGTCGACCGCCGGGGTCATCACCTGCTCCGCCACCACCGCCCGAAGGCGGGAGGCGAAGGTGGATGCCTGCACGTGCGTAAGTGACCTTGCGCGCTACACCGAGTTCCTGCGGGAGGAGGAGGAGCGCCTCGTTGAGCACGCAAAGAGCCTTACTGCTGCAGTGGCCACGGCACACGCCGCCTCAGAGGCGAGGAATCTGGAGATCTACGAGGAGAACCACCGCTACAAGAGGGGTCGTCTGGAGCGGCAGAGGGCGTTCGAGGTGAGCGTCGTTGAAGCTGCAGCTGCGGCAGGCACCGTATTGTAGTTGTCCAGCTCGTCGGTAGGCTCCTCCTCCTGTGCCTCTTACTGAGCGCGATCGACAGAGGAGAGGCAGCCCGAAGTAGTACAAAGCCCCTCCGTAGTAGTGGTAGTATTTAGGGGCAATTTTGTTCATTTCATCTAACTATAGATGTGGTGGAACTGTACAACATACTTAAAATTAGCTCGTATATATAGTTGAACAAGCTATTTCAGTACGTGGTTAGCAACAATTTGGGGAAAATTTTGGTCGGTTCAGCTGTCGAGGTAAACTATTTGTATAAATTAAGAACGACTGCTTAATCTATGAATGAAATCTATGCTTAATTACTGAAGTTTAGTTGCAAAAATTAGATACTGCTAGTGATTTTTAGGACAAATCGCAGTGTTACAAGGTTGACAAATGGCAATGTTACTAGATCAACAAATGCCAATCTTTCCAGTTTGACAAATGGCAACATACCCAATATGACAGATGCAAATCTTACCAAATTGTTTGAAAGTGGTTGCACATGGGTCATCCAAAAGAACCGTTTGCGTCGAAAAGATGCACAAATCTTGCTCTCACTTTGCATACAGTGTTCTATCTAACACGTTTGAGATCAAGAGCTGCAAAAATCCTGCTCGTCACATTTCAGACGAGTTTTAGATTTATACTAGAATTTAAAAATAAAGTACCTCATCGTTTTGCCGGCAATCAACGGTGCCCTGGTCTTTGAAATTCATTCCCATTTCTTGCATGGGACCTAAGCATGCACCCAAGGACACAAATTTGATTTTCAACCAATTTATATGCACTGGAGCATGTGCATGTAGTTCAAATTTGAATTATGCACATAAATGCATTGAAAACTAAGTTAATGCATAAAAATGTCCAAACGAATCCCGAAAAATCACAAAAATTGACACAACACTCATGTTGTTCTATGTTGACACGAGAAAAAATTTGAAAGCAATAAAAGGCAATGGATGTCGTTTCATCCCCAAAGGTGGGACATTCCCTACCGAGACCATCATGCTTGTTGTGAGAAGCTTCGGTTTGTGAGAAGTATATACCCGAACCTGCCCCAAATGGGACAAAAAATTTACCACGACATGTTGATGCCACTCCATGATAGCATGCCAAGTTTCATGAATTTCAGACAAGTTTTGGATTTACTAGAATTTGAAAATAAAGTACCTCAATGTTTTGCCGGCAATCAACGGTGCCCTGGTGTTTGAAATTCATTTCCATTTCTTGCATGGGACCTAAGCATGCACCCAAGGACACAGATTAGATTTTTCAACCAATTTATGTGCACTTGAGAATGTGCATGTAGTTCAAATTTGAATTATGCACATAAATGCATTAATAACTCAGGTAATAAATAAAAATGTCCAAACGAATCCCAAAAAATCACAAAAAATTGACACAACACTCATGTTGTTCTATGTTGACACGAGAAAAATTTTGAAAGCAATAAGAGGCAATAGATATCGTTTCTTCCCCAAATGTGGGACGTTCCCTACCGAAACCATCATGCTTGTTGTGAGAAGCTCTGGTTTGTGAGAAGCATATACCCAAACCTGCCCCCAAATGGGACAAAAATGTTACCACGGCATGTTCATGCTGCTCCATGATAGCATGCCAAGTTTCATTAATTTCAGATGAGTTTTGGATTTACTAGAATTTAAAAACAAAGTATCTCAATGTTTTGCCGGCAATGAACGGTGCCTTGCTGTTTGAAATTCATTCCCATTTCTTGCATGGGACCTAAGCATGCTACCAAGAACACAGATTTGAATTTTCGACCAATTTATATGCATTAGAGCTTGTGCATGTAGTTCAAATTTGAATTATGCACATAAATGCATTGAAAACTCAGTTAATGCGTAAAAATGTCCAAACAAACCCCGAAAAATCACAAAATTGACACAACACTCCTGGTGTTCTATGTTGACATGATACGTCCAAAACGTATCTATAATTTCTGCTTGCTCCATGCCTCTTTTGGGTGATATTGCTATGATATTTACACACTTCCATAAACTTTTGATCATATTTGGACTAACATATTAACTCAGTGCACCCCAGTGCCAGTTTCTGTTTTCGGTTGTTTTTGTATTTCAGGTTTTCACATTACGAGAACTGCTAGGAAAAATCCAGAAAAATTATATAAAAAATCAGCGTTCCAGAAACTACCTTGCACCCGAAGGACAGCCGGGGGGGGCCACCAGGGCTCCAGGCGCCCTGGCGGCGCCCCCCCCCCCCCCCTGGGCCGCGCCGGGGGGGGGGCGCCTGGGCCCCCCGAGGCTCCTCCGATGCCCCCCTTTGGCACATATTTAAAGCGTCTCCCGTAACCATCGAGACGGGAACTCTTTTTCGCGATCTCATCTCTGTTCCGCCGCCGCCGCCGCTTCCAAGATCGGGAGCACCAGGAGAACTCTTCCCGGCACCCTGCCGGAGGGTAGGATCACCAACGGGAGATTCTCCACCACCATGGACGCCTCCCGGATGAGTTGTGAGTAGTCTCCCTTGGACCATGGGTCCATGACCAGTAGCTATGTGATGTTCTCCTCCCGTTCTTGTGCTTCACTAATTAGTCCTCATGAGCTGCCCTACATGATCGAGGCACATATGTAATCCTTATGCTGTTGCTATGATGAGTTTGCTGGGATCCAATGGATTATGAGATTATGTTCAGATTGTGTTTGAGTAATATATTTGATTCACCTCTTTTATATTTATGTTCGTAAGTAATTCTTGCATGTTCTTCGTTGTTATTTATTGCTTTGGCCGAGTAGTAGGTAGTGACTCCAAGAGGGAACGTTATGCTTGATTGTGGGTTCATTCCCCTCGATGACTAGTTTGAGTGACACAAACATGAGTCTAGGGGATGTGATGTTGCCACAAGGGGGAAAACAACGGTGCTTGTGCCCGCGGGTGCAAGGATTGTTTACTTTACGCAAAGTTCTTTTAATGCAGTTGTCTGTTGCATTGAGTTTACACTATGGGTGGGACTCGCAACTTAATACCAGCGAGATGTTATGAATAGATATCTCAAGGTGGATGATTTGTAGTAGATATTGATGGATTTCGGTCTACTTACTTTGGCGTACCGCCCATGCTTTGAACCTCAACCTTTCTTGCAATGTAGTCAGCATTGGTTTGCGCACATGGTCCTGTCAATTGCCCAGCTGTAATTCGTTTACCTCACATAGTTGTTTTATCGTCTTTTGGGAGAGAGACATCACTAGTGAACATCATGAGACTCCGGTCCATATTACCATCATTGATCACATCCACTATTTACTTTTCCGCTTTTATTTACTATTGCAATTATATCTATCACTATTATCACTTGCGTTTGATCCTTTGTAAACTACAAGGCCGGAGGGATTGACAACCTCTCTGTACTCGATGGGAGCAAAGTTATTTGTATCTCTGTGCAGGTCCACGTTGATTGCTAATATCTGGCGCCGTTAGCAGTTGACACCTTCTTGTTGAAACTGGGAGTCTCTGGGAAATCAATCCTTGGTATTGCCAAGGGAAAACTTCTGCTACATTGCATCTCAAACCTTCCACTTGGGGTAACCAACGAGGGGTGAGAAGCCACCTAGCAAAGCAATTTCTGGCGCCGTTGCCGGGGACTCCACTCTTCAGGATAGGGGAGTTGCACGCTATCTTTTACCTTTGCTTTTTAGTCTTGTTAGTTTACCTTTCAGTTTTCTGTATGTCTTTTCACTAGTTATGCTTATGGACAACCTTTCTATTGGATCGTTGCTTGTGGGAAGACGCCCCACACATGTGGTGGTTGCTCCTCCCCCTACTGAAATTGTGCCCTATAAAATACCAGCTGGTATTATCGATTATGTTTTGGCTAATCGTTATGCAGGAGACAGACATCCCGGTGAACACTTGCTATATCTGTCACAATTATGTTCATTATTTAAGCTTGCAGGTGTATCAAGGGAGTTTGTCATGAGGACATTGTTCGCCGTATCACTTATAGATAAAGCTTCAGATTGGTATAAGCTTCTCGATAACTCACACTTGCTTGATTGGCAAGAGCTTATGTCTCTCTTTTATACTAAGTTTTATCCTCTTCATGATGCTTATGTGGAGAGCAAGAGTACCTTTTTGCATGTGGATCATGATAACAATGCTTTATGTGATGCTTATATTGTTGAGTTTATTCGTGATCCCACTGAAAATTATTATGAGAAGGGAACATATGCTTATAGATATTTCAATAATATTAAGTTCCCTCTCTTTATGTTGAAGGTTTTGAAGCTGTACTTGTTTTGTCTTCCTATGCTTATTGCTTTGTGCTTCAATGAATTATTCTATTGCAATATTCCTATGCATAGGAAGCATGTTAGGCTTAAATGTGTTTGGTATTTGCTTCTTGATGCTCTCTTTTGTTCTTCAATTCTTATTCCTACAAGAGCATCATTAAAGTCCTATGCCTAGCTTAAAGGCATAAAAGAAAGAGCTTTTGGGAGGCAGCCCAATGAATAAATTTATTTTGTTTTTGTTGTGTCTTGATGTTGTTACTACTGTAGCATCATCATTGTATCTTTGCTTTTCAATTTTGTGCCAAGTATAGCCTCTGATTGCTAGAAAGTTCAAAAGTTGTGAGGTGCTGTCCAGGAAACAGATTCTGTCCTTGGATAGAAAAATTTGTATAAAATCACCAGATCATCTTTTTTGTCTGAATTTTTTCGACAGCGTGCTCTATATAATTGTCTTTTGTGCGTCTGCTCTGAGTTTTTTGATTAGAGTTGCAGAAGTGCCCCGAACAAATCGTTTACTACCTGCTGTTCTGTTTTTCACAGATTCTGTCCTGTTTTGCCTTTCCTTCATTTTGCAAACCTAGACCTTGCTTTTTCTTTGCAGAAACCTTTTGGCAATCTAGAGAAACAGTAGACCTTCAAGAATATCTTTATTTCCAGCAAGGTACAATTATTTTATTATGGGTACTAACCTCGCTAATCAGATTATGATGAGTTATGTATGAAGGGAGTTTTCAAGTGTGCGAGGGAAGATGATAAAAAGATTCAGGAGTGTCAAACGCTCAAGCTTGGGGATGCCCCCGTGCACCCCCAAGAAATATTCAAGGAGACTCAAGCGTCTAAGCTTGGGGATGGCCCCGTGCATCCCCTTCTCCATCAATATTATCAGTTCGTCTTTCGTTCCACTATATTTTAATCACTTCATGTGTTATGTGCTATGCTTGGAGCGTCTTGTTTTTAGTTTCCTTTTTAGTTTTTCATAACGAGTCGGAACTCAGCTTTCTTTATGTGGGAGAGAAACACGCTCCACTTCTACCTAGAACATAACATAGAATTTTCATGTCTATCTATGCTGTGTGTGTTCTTTGTCTTTTAATAGCTACTATCATGTTCAGCTCTTAGCTTTCATGCTTATCTTTTCAAAGAGCTTTTGTTTAGTTGGTTGCTTGAACTCTCTTTAATTACCATGCTCACCTTATTAAGAGAGTTTGCTTCCGTTGCATTGGTTGATATGTCTATGATAAAGATGCTACGTGCATAATGGCGCTTAGTAGTTCAGGTTTTCTTATGGTTAATCTCAAATAGCTGGGAGGTTCCCAATGTGTTATTGGAGTACCAACATGGTTTGTTTGCCTATGATGTGGTATGGTTTAGTAATATCTTCCTTCAAAGAAGTTATTTTGATTGACTTGGCGTATGCTCACGCATATTTAAGACTGTAAAGAAAGTCTGTCAAGCCTTGATGTTCTTTTGTTTCTGAGTAGCGATATAACTTCCATGCCTGATTCAATGTTGCTTTGTCGCTCTGCATGATTATGACCGTCATTGCTCTCTTAGTTGGTCGCTCCCAGTCTTTTGCTAACCTTCGCCTGTACTAAGCGGACTGACTGCTTGTGCATCCACATTCCTTTATACCAGTTATGCCATATGAGTCCACTATATCTTCCTACATGGTATTTACCTGCCATTCCTAACGGAGACTTGCATGTGCCATCTCGAAATTATTCAAAGAAAAGCATTCTTATTTTGTGCCTCTGTTGTAAGTTCATGAGGAAGTAGTGGTTAATTCATGATCTTTTTAAGTTGGACAAGCTTCACCCCGGGATTGCATGTATAATGTGCAAACCCATAATACGAGAAGGAACTGGCATTGAGTGCGCCCGGCTCAAAATTAATATAACAAACAAACCCTCCTTCACGCTTTGTTCATGAGAAATCAGAAAACTTTGGTAGTGATAAACAAAGGAGATTAAGAGGATGTGATCGTCCTCATTCGGGAGCCGTTCCTCGAAACTTGTCCATCTCAAGAAGTGATTGAGTTATCTGCTAGCATTCGTTAATGAAACATGCATGATCTAAAAAAAAATTTATTACCTCTGTTTTAAAGCCAAGAGCTCTGGTACATGTTTTGTCTTTGTTTCCGATTACGGGTTTCCAACCTTGCCAACAAAAGCCACGGTTCGAGAGTCTCCACCTCTTTTAAAAGCACCAACTACTGAGAGCATGATTGTCATTCTGAGTGTAATGTGCATTGTCCCAAAGTAGCATTGTCTTTTGCATGATTGTGATATCGTTTATTTTGAAATCATTGTATCTAGTCATCACTTAAACCTTGGAGGTGCCCCTGCATTTATGTTTTGCTTCACTAAAGGGGGCAAGCTAGATATCACTTTATCATATTTGCACATCATGTTCATTACAAATCTATTTGATGTTTCAGTATCATATTGTAAAACTTTCAGTTCCTTGTGATTTTCTCATGAGGCAACTTAATTACTATAGATTCATTATCTCAGTAAGCTTTTGTCATATGACTATGAAAAGTCCTATATGGTTAATAGCATGTCACCACAGAAATTATTCTTGTTATCATTTACCTACTCGAGGAAGAGCAGGAATTAAGCTTGGGGATGTTGATACGTCCAAAACGTATCTATAATTTCTGCTTGCTCCATGCCTCTTTTGGGTGATATTGCTATGATATTTATACACTTCCATACACTTTTGATCATATTTGGACTAACCTATTAACTCAGTGCACCCCAGTGCCAGTTTATGTTTTCGGCTGTTTTTGTATTTCAGGTTTTCACATTACGAGAACTGCTAGGAAAAATCCAAAAAAATTATATAAAAAATCAGCGTTCCACAAACTACCTTGCGCCCGAAGGACAGCCGGGGGGGGCACCAGGGCTCCAGGCGCCTGGCGGCGCGCCCCCTGGGCCGCGCCGGGGGGGGCGCCTGGGCCCCCCGAGGCTCCTCCGATGCCCCCCTTTGGCATATATTTAAAGCGTCTCCCGAAACCCTCGAGACGGGAACTCTTTTTCGCGATCTCATCTTTGTTCCGCCGCCGCCGCCGCTTCCAAGATCGGGAGCACCAGGAGAACTCTTCCCGGCACCCTGCCGGAGGGGAGCATCACCACCGGGAGCTTCTCCACCACCATGGACGCCTCCCGGATGAGTTGTGAGTAGTCTCCCTTGGACCATGGGTCCATGACCAGTAGCTATGTGATGTTCTCCTCCCGTTCTTGTGCTTCACTAATTAGTCCTCGTGAGCTGCCCTACATGATCGAGGCACATATGTAATCCTTATGCTGTTGCTATGATAAGTTTGCTGGGATCCGATGGATTATGAGATTATGTTCAGATTGTGTTTGAGTAATATATTTGATTCACCTCTTTTATATTTATGTTCGTAAGTAATTCTTGCATGTTCTCCGTTGTTATTTATTGCTTTGGCCAAGTAGTAGGTAGTGACTCCAAGAGGGAACGTTATGCTTGATTGTGGCTTCATGCCCCTCGATGACTAGTTTGAGTGACAGAAACATGAGTCTAGGGGATGTGATGTTGCCACAAGGGGGAAAACAACGGTGCTTGTGCCCGCGGGTGCAAGGATTGTTTACTTTACGCAAAGTTCTTTTAATGCAGTTGTATGTTGCATTGAGTTTACACTATGGGTGGGACTCGCAACTTAATACCAGCGAGATGTTCTGGATAGATATCTCAAGGTGGATGATTAGTAGTAGATATTGATGGATTTCGGTCTACTTACTTTTGTGTACCGCCCATGCTTTGAACCTCAACCTTTCTTGCAATGTAGTCAGCATTGGTTTGCGCACATGGTCCTGTCAATTGCCCAGCTGTAATTCGTTTACCTCACATAGTTGTTTTATCGTCTTTTGGGAGAGAGACATCACTAGTGAACTTCATGAGACTCCGGTCCATATTACCATCATTGATCACATCCACTATTTACTTTTCTGCTTTTATTTACTATTGCAATTATATCTATCACTATTATCACTTGTGTTTGATCCTTTGTAAACTACAAGGCCGGAGGGATTGACAACCTCTCTCTACTCGGTGGGAGCAAAGTTATTTATATCTGTGTGCAGGTCCACGTTGATTGCTAATATCTGGCGCCGTTAGCAGTTGACACCTTCTTGTTGAAACTGGGAGTCTCTGGGAAATCGATCCTTGGTATTGCCAAGGGAAAACTTCTGCTACACTGCATCTCAAACCTTCCACTTAGGGTGACCAACGAGGGGTGAGAAGCCACCTAGCAAAGCAATTTCTGGCGCCGTTGCCGGGGACTCCACTCTTCAGGATAGGGGAGTTGCACGCTATCTTTTACCTTTGCTTTTTAGTCTTGTTAGTTTACCTTTCAGTTTTCTTTATGTCTTTTCACTAGTTATGCTTATGGACAACCTTGCTATTGGATCGTTGCTTGTGGGAAGACGCCCCACACCTGTGGTGGTTGCTCCTCCCCCTACTGAAATTGTGCCCTATAAAATACCAGCTGGTATTATCGATTATGTTTTGGCTAATCGTTATGCAGGAGACAGACATCCCGGTGAACACTTGCTATATCTGTCACAATTATGTTCATTATTTAAGCTTGTAGGTGTATCAAGGGAGTTTGTCATGAGGACATTGTTCGCCGTATCACTTATAGATAAAGCTTCAGATTGGTATAAGCTTCTCGATAACTCACACTTGCTTGACTGGCAAGAGCTTATGTCTCTCTTTTATACTAAGTTTTATCCTCTTCATGATGCTTATGTGGAGAGCAAGAGTACCTTTTTGCATGTGGATCATGGTAACAATGCTTTATGTGATGCTTATATTGTTGAGTTTATTCGTGATCCCACTGAAAAATATTATGAGAAGGGAACATATGCTTATAGATATTTCAATAATATTAAGTTCCCTCTCTTTATGTTGAAGGTTTTGAAGCTGTACTTGTTTTGTCTTCCTATGCTTATTGCTTTGTGCTTCAATGAATTATTCTATTGCAATATTTCTATGCATAGGAAGCATGTTAGGCTTAAATGTGTTTGGTATTTGCTTCTTGATGCTCTCTTTTGTTCTTCAATTCTTATTCCTACAAGAGCATCATTAAAGTCCTATGCCTAGCTTAAAGGCATAAAAGAAAGCGCTTTTGGGAGGCAGCCCAATGAATAAATTTATTTTGTTTTTGTTATGTCTTGATGTTGTTACTACTGTAGCATCATCATTGTATCTTTGCTTTTCAATTTTGTTCCAAGTATAGCCTCTGATTGCTAGAAAGTTCAAAAGTTGTGAGGTGCTGTCCAGGAAACAGATTCTGTCCTTGGATAGAAAAATTCGTATAAAACCACCAGATCATCTTTTTGGTCTGAATTTTTTCGACAGCGTGCTCTATATAATTGTCTTTCGTGCGTCTGTTCTGAGTTTTTTTATTAGAGTTGCAGAAGTACCCCGAACAAATCGTTTACTACCTGCTGTTCTGTTTTTCACAGATTTTGTCCTGTTTTGCCTTTCCTTCATTTTGCAAACCTAGAGCTTGCTTTTTCTTTGCAAAAACCTTTTGGCAATCTTGAGAAACAGTAGACCTTCAAGAATATCTTTATTTCCAGCAAGGTACAATTATTTTATTATGGGTACTAACCTCGCTAATCAGATTATGATGAGTTATGTATGAAGGGAGTTTTCAAGTGTGCGAGGGAAGATGATAAAAAGATTCAGGAGTGTCAAACGCTCAAGCTTGGGGATGCCCCCATGCACCCCCAAGAAATATTCAAGGAGACTCAAGCGTCTAAGCTTGGGGATGCCCCCGTGCATCCCCTTCTCCATCAACATTATCAGTTCGTCTTTCGTTCCACTATATTTTAATCACTTCATGTGTTATGTGCTATGCTTGGAGCGTCTTGTTTTTAGTTTCCTTTTTAGTTTTTCATAACGAGTCGGAACTCAGCTTTCTTTATGTGGGAGAGAAACACGCTCCACTTCTACCTAGAACATAACATAGAATTTTCATGTCTATCTATGCTGTGTGTGTTCTTTGTCTTTTAATAGCTACTATCATGTTCAGCTCTTAGCTTTCATGCTTATCTTTTCAAAGAGCTTTTGTTTAGTTGGTTGCTTGAACTCTCTTTAATTACCATGCTCACCTTATTAAGAGAGTTTGCTTCCGTTGCATTGGTTGATATGTCTATGATAAAGATGCTACGTGCATAATGGCGCTTAGTAGTTCAGGTTTTCTTATGGTTAATCTCAAATAGCTGGGAGGTTCCCAATGTGTTATTGGAGTACCAACATGGTTTGTTTGCCTATGATGTGGTATGGTTTAGTAATATCTTCCTTCAAAGAATTTATTTTGATTGACTTGGCGTATGCTCACGCATATTTAAGACTGTAAAGAAAGTCTGTCAAGCCTTGATGTTCTTTTGTTTCTGAGTAACGATATAACTTCCATGCCTGATTCAATGTTGCTTTGTCGCTCTGCATGATTATGACCGTCATTGCTCTCTTAGTTGGTCGCTCCCAGTCTTTTGCTAACCTTCGCCTGTACTAAGCGGACTGACTGCTTGTGCATCCACATTCCTTTATACCAGTTATGCCATATGAGTCCACTATATCTTCCTACATGGTATTTACCTGCCATTCCTAACGGAGACTTGCATGTGCCATCTCGAAATTATTCAAAGAAAAGCATTCTTATTTTGTGCCTCTGTTGTAAGTTCATGAGGAAGTAGTGGTTAATTCATGATCTTTTTAAGTTGGACAAGCTTCACCCCGGGATTGCATGTATAATGTGCAAACCCATAATACGAGAAGGAACTGGCATTGAGTGCGCCCGGCTCAAAATTAATATAACAAACAAACCCTCCTTCACGCTTTGTTGATGAGAAATCAGAAAACTTTGGTAGTGATAAACAAAGGAGATTAAGAGGATGTGATCGTCCTCATTCGGGAGCCGTTCCTCGAAACTTGTCCATCTCAAGAAGTGATTGAGTTATCTGCTAGCATTCGTTAACGAAACATGCATGATCTAAAAAAAAATTATTACCTCTGTTTTAAAGCCAAGAGCTCTGGTACATGTTTTGTCTTTGTTTCCGATTATGGGTTTCCAACCTTGCCAACAAAAGCCACGGTTCGAGAGTCTCCACCTCTTTTAAAAGCACCAACTACTGAGAGCATGATTGTCATTCTGAGTGTAATGTGCATTGTCCCAAAGTAGCATTGTCTTTTGCATGATTGTGATATCGTTTATTTTGAAATCATTGTATCTAGTCATCACTTAAACCTTGGAGGTGCCCCTGCATTTATGTTTTGCTTCACTAAAGGGGGCAAGCTAGATATCACTTTATCATATTTGCACATCATGTTCATTACAAATCTATTTGATGTTTCAGTATCATATTGTAAAACTTTCAGTTCCTTGTGATTTTCTCATGAGGCAACTTAATTACTATAGATTCATTATCTCAGTAAGCTTTTGTCATATGACTATGAAAAGTCCTATATGGTTAATAGCATGTCACCACAGAAATTATTCTTGTTATCATTTACCTACTCGAGGAAGAGCAGGAATTAAGCTTGGGGATGTTGATACGTCCAAAACGTATCTATAATTTCTGCTTGCTCCATGCCTCTTTTGGGTGATATTGCTATGATATTTATACACTTCCATACACTTTTGATCATATTTGGACTAACCTATTAACTCAGTGCACCCCAGTGCCAGTTTATGTTTTCGGCTGTTTTTGTATTTCAGGTTTTCACATTACGAGAACTGCTAGGAAAAATCCAAAAAAATTATATAAAAAATCAGCGTTCCACAAACTACCTTGCGCCCGAAGGACAGCCGGGGGGGGGGGCACCAGGGCTCCAGGCGCCTGGCGGCGCGCCCCCCTGGGCCGCGCCGGGGGGGCGCCTGGGCGCCCCGAGGCTCCTCCGATGCCCCCCTTTGGCATATATTTAAAGCGTCTCCCGAAACCCTCGAGACGGGAACTCTTTTTCGCGATCTCATCTCTGTTCCGCCGCCGCCGCCGCTTCCAAGATCGGGAGCACCAGGAGAACTCTTCCCGGCACCCTGCCGGAGGGGAGCATCACCACCGGGAGCTTCTCCACCACCATGGACGCCTCCCGGATGAGTTGTGAGTAGTCTCCCTTGGACCATGGGTCCATGACCAGTAGCTATGTGATGTTCTCCTCCCGTTCTTGTGCTTCACTAATTAGTCCTCGTGAGCTGCCCTACATGATCGAGGCACATATGTAATCCTTATGCTGTTGCTATGATAAGTTTGCTGGGATCCGATGGATTATGAGATTATGTTCAGATTGTGTTTGAGTAATATATTTGATTCACCTCTTTTATATTTATGTTCGTAAGTAATTCTTGCATGTTCTCCGTTGTTATTTATTGCTTTGGCCAAGTAGTAGGTAGTGACTCCAAGAGGGAACGTTATGCTTGATTGTGGCTTCATGCCCCTCGATGACTAGTTTGAGTGACAGAAACATGAGTCTAGGGGATGTGATGTTTCCACAAGGGGGAAAACAACGGTGCTTGTGCCCGCGGGTGCAAGGATTGTTTACTTTACGCAAAGTTCTTTTAATGCAGTTGTATGTTGCATTGAGTTTACACTATGGGTGGGACTCGCAACTTAATACCAGCGAGATGTTCTGGATAGATATCTCAAGGTGGATGATTAGTAGTAGATATTGATGGATTTCGGTCTACTTACTTTTGTGTACCGCCCATGCTTTGAACCTCAACCTTTCTTGCAATGTAGTCAGCATTGGTTTGCGCACATGGTCCTGTCAATTGCCCAGCTGTAATTCGTTTACCTCACATAGTTGTTTTATCGTCTTTTGGGAGAGAGACATCACTAGTGAACATCATGAGACTCCGGTCCATATTACCATCATTGATCACATCCACTATTTACTTTTCCGCTTTTATTTACTATTGCAATTATATCTATCACTATTATCACTTGTGTTTGATCCTTTGTAAACTACAAGGCCGGAGGGATTGACAACCTCTCTCTACTCGGTGGGAGCAAAGTTATTTATATCTGTGTGCAGGTCCACGTTGATTGCTAATATCTGGCGCCGTTAGCAGTTGACACCTTCTTGTTGAAACTGGGAGTCTCTGGGAAATCGATCCTTCGTATTGCCAAGGGAAAACTTCTGCTACACTGCATCTCAAACCTTCCACTTAGGGTAACCAACGAGGGGTGAGAAGCCACCTAGCAAAGCAATTTCTGGCGCCGTTGCCGGGGACTCCACTCTTCAGGATAGGGGAGTTGCACGCTATCTTTTACCTTTGCTTTTTAGTCTTGTTAGTTTACCTTTCAGTTTTCTTTATGTCTTTTCACTAGTTATGCTTATGGACAACCTTGCTATTGGATCGTTGCTTGTGGGAAGACGCCCCACACCTGTGGTGGTTGCTCCTCCCCCTACTGAAATTGTGCCCTATAAAATACCAGCTGGTATTATCGGTTATGTTTTGGCTAATCGTTATGCAGGAGACAGACATCCCGGTGAACACTTGCTATATCTGTCACAATTATGTTCATTATTTAAGCTTGTAGGTGTATCAAGGGAGTTTGTCATGAGGACATTGTTCGCCGTATCACTTATAGATAAAGCTTCAGATTGGTATAAGCTTCTCGATAACTCACACTTGCTTGACTGGCAAGAGCTTATGTCTCTCTTTTATACTAAGTTTTATCCTCTTCATGATGCTTATGTGGAGAGCAAGAGTACCTTTTTGCATGTGGATCATGGTAACAATGCTTTATGTGATGCTTATATTGTTGAGTTTATTCGTGATCCCACTGAAAAATATTATGAGAAGGGAACATATGCTTATAGATATTTCAATAATATTAAGTTCCCTCTCTTTATGTTGAAGGTTTTGAAGTTGTACTTGTTTTGTCTTCCTATGCTTATTGCTTTGTGCTTCAATGAATTATTCTATTGCAATATTTCTATGCATAGGAAGCATGTTAGGCTTAAATGTGTTTGGTATTTGCTTCTTGATGCTCTCTTTTGTTCTTCAATTCTTATTCCTACAAGAGCATCATTAAAGTCCTATGCCTAGCTTAAAGGCATAAAAGAAAGCGCTTTTGGGAGGCAGCCCAATGAATAAATTTATTTTGTTTTTGTTGTGTCTTGATGTTTTTACTACTGTAGCATCATCATTGTATCTTTGCTTTTCAATTTTGTTCCAAGTATAGCCTCTGATTGCTAGAAAGTTCAAAAGTTGTGAGGTGCTGTCCAGGAAACAGATTCTGTCCTTGGATAGAAAAATTCGTATAAAACCACCAGATCATCTTTTTGGTCTGAATTTTTTCGACAGCGTGCTCTATATAATTGTCTTTCGTGCGTCTGTTCTGAGTTTTTTTATTAGAGTTGCAGAAGTGCCCCGAACAAATCGTTTACTACCTGCTGTTCTGTTTTTCACAGATTTTGTCCTGTTTTGCCTTTCCTTCATTTTGCAAACCTAGAGCTTGTTTTTTCTTTGCAAAAACCTTTTCGCAATCTTGAGAAACAGTAGACCTTCAAGAATATCTTTATTTCCAGCAAGGTACAATTATTTTATTATGGGTACTAACCTCGCTAATCAGATTATGATGAGTTATGTATGAAGGGAGTTTTCAAGTGTGCGAGGGAAGATGATAAAAAGATTCAGGAGTGTCAAACGCTCAAGCTTGGGGATGCCCCCGTGCACCCCCAAGAAATATTCAAGGAGACTCAAGCGTCTAAGCTTGGGGATGCCCCCGTGCATCCCCTTCTCCATCAACATTATCAGTTCGTCTTTCGTTCCACTATATTTTAATCACTTCATGTGTTATGTGCTATGCTTGGAGCGTCTTGTTTTTAGTTTCCTTTTTAGTTTTTCATAACGAGTCGGAACTCAGCTTTCTTTATGTGGGAGAGAAACATGCTCCACTTCTACCTAGAACATAACATAGAATTTTCATGTCTATCTATGTTGTGTGTGTTCTTTGTCTTTTGATAGCTACTATCATGTTCAGCTCTTAGCATTCATGCTTATGTTTTCAAAGAGCTTTTGTTTAGTTGGTTGCTTGAACTCTATTTAATTACCATGCTCATCTTATTAAGAGAGTTTGCTTCCGTTGCATTGGTTGATATGTCTATGATAAAGATGCTACGTGCATAATGGCGCTTAGTAGTTCAGGTTTTCTTATGGTTAATCTCAAATAGCTGGGAGGTTCCCAATGTGTTATTGGAGTACCAACATGGTTTGTTTGCCTATGATGTGGTATGGTTTAGTAATATCTTCCTTCAAAGAATTTATTTTGATTGACTTGGCGTATGCTCACGCATATTTTAGACTGTAAAGAAAGTCTGTCAAGCCTTGATGATCTTTTGTTTTTGAGTAGCGATATAACTTCCATGCCTGATTCAATGTTGCTTTGTCGCTCTGCATGATTATGACCGTCATTGCTCTCTTAGTTGGTCGCTCCCAGTCTTTTGCTAACCTTCGCCTGTACTAAGCGGACTGACTGCTTGTGCATCCACATTCCTTTATACCAGTTATGCCATATGAGTCCACCATATCTTCCTACATGGTATTTACCTGCCATTCCTAACGGAGACTTGCATGTGCCATCTCGAAATTATTCAAAGAAAAGCATTCTTACTTTGTGCCTCTGTTGTAAGTTCATGAGGAAGTAGTGGTTAATTCATGATCTTTTTAAGTTGGACAAGCTTCACCCCGGGATTGCATGTATAATGTGCAAACCCAGAATACGAGAAGGAACTGGCATTGAGTGCGCCCGGCTCAAAATTAATATAACAAACAAACCCTCCTTCACGCTTTGTTCATGAGAAATCGGAAAACTTTGGTGGTGATAAACAAAGGAGATTAAGAGGATGTGATCGTCCTCATTCGGGAGCCGTTCCTCGAAACTTGTCCATCTCAAGAAGTGATTGAGTTATCTGCTAGCATTCGCTAACGAAACATGCATGATCTAAAAAAATAATTATTACCTTTGTTTTAAAGCCAAGAGCTCTGGTACATGTTTTGTCTTTGTTTCTGATTACGGGTTTTCAACCTTGCCAACAAAAGCCACGGTTCGAGAGTCTCCACCTTCTTTTAAAAGCACCAACTACTGAGAGCATGATTGTCATTCTGAGTGTAATGTGCATTGTCCCAAAGTAGCATTATCTTTTGCATGATTGTGATATCGTTTATTTTGAAATCATTGTATCTAGTCATCACTTAAACCTTGGAGGTGCCCCTGCATTTATGTTTTGCTTCACTAAAGGGGGCAAGCTAGATATCACTTTATCATATTTGCACATCATATTCATTACAAATCTATTTGATGTTTCAGTATCATATTGTAAAACTTTCAGTTCCTTGTGATTTTCTCATGAGGCAACTTAATTACTATAGATTCATTATCTCAGTAAGCTTTTGTCATATGACTATGAAAAGTCCTATATGGTTAATAGCATGTCACCACAGAAATTATTCTTGTTATCATTTACCTACTCGAGGAAGAGCAGGAATTAAGCTTGGGGATGTTGATACGGCGCCCCCCCCCCCCCCGGGCCGCGCCGAGGGGGGCGCCTGGGCCCCCCGAGGCTCCTCCGATGCCCCCCTTTGGCATATATTTAAAGCGTCTCCCGAAACCCTCGAGACGGGAACTCTTTTTCGCGATCTCATCTCTGTTCCGCCGCCGCCGTCGCTTCCAAGATCGGGAGCACCAGGAGAACTCTTTCTGGCACCCTACCGGAGGGGAGGATCACCACCGGGAGCTTCTCCACCACCATGGACGCCTCCCGGATGAGTTGTGAGTAGTCTCCCTTGGACCATGGGTCCATGACCAGTAGCTATGTGATGTTCTCCTCCCGTTCTTGTGCTTCACTAATTAGTCCTCGTGAGCTGCCCTACATGATCGAGGCACATATGTAATCCTTATGCTGTTGCTATGATGAGTTTGCTGGGATCCGATGGATTATGAGATTATGTTCAGATTGTGTTTGAGTAATATATTTGATTCACCTCTTTTATATTTATGTTCGTAAGTAATTCTTGCATGTTCTCCGTTATTATTTATTGCTTTGGCCAAGTAGTAGGTAGTGACTCCAAGAGGGAACGTTATGCTTGATTGTGGGTTCATGCCCCTCGATGACTAGTTTGAGTGACAGAAACATGAGTCTAGGGGATGTGTTGTTGCCACAAGGGGGAAAACAACGGTGCTTATGCCCGCGGGTGCAAGGATTGTTTACTTTACGCAAAGTTCTTTTAATGCAGTTGTCTGTTGCATTGAGTTTACACTATGGGTGGGACTCGCAACTTAATACCAGCGAGATGTTCTGGATAGATATCTCAAGGTGGATGATTAGTAGTAGATATTGATGGATTTCGGTATACTTACTTTGGCGTACCGCCCATGCTTTGAACCTCAACATTTCTTGCAATGTAATCAGCATTGGTTTGTGCACATGGTCCTGTCAATTGCCTTGCTGTAATTCGTTTACCTCACATAGCTGTTTTATCGTCTTTTGGGAGAGAGACATCACTAGTGAACATCATGAGACTCCGGTCCATATTACCATCATTGATCACATCCACTATTTACTTTTCCGCTTTTATTTACTATTGCAATTATATCTATCACTATTATCACTTGTGTTTGATCCTTTGTAAACTACAAGGCCGGAGGGATTGACAACCTCTCTGTACTCGTTGGGAGCAAAGTTATTTGTATCTGTGTGCAGGTCCACGTTGATTGCTAATATCTGGCGCCGTTAGCAGTTGACACCTTCTTGTTGAAACTGAGAGTCTCTGGGAAATCGATCCTTGGTATTGCCAAGGGAAAACTTCTGCTACACTGCATCTCAAACCTTCCACTTGGGGTAACCAACGAGGGGTGAGAAGCCACCTAGCATGACACGAGAAAAATTTTGAAAGCAATAAGAGGCAATGGATATCGTTTCGTCCCCAAAGGTGGGACGTTTTCCCTACCGAAACCATCATGCTTGTTGTGAGAAGCTCCGGTTTGTGAGAAGCATATACCCAAACCTGCCCCAAATGGGACAAAAAAATTACCACGGCATGTTGATGCCGCTCCATGATAGCATGCCAAGTTTCATGAATTTCAGACGAGTTTTGGATTTACTAGAATTTAGAAATAAAGTATCTCAACATTTTGCCGGTAATCAATGGTGCACTGGTGTTTGATATTCATTCCCATTTCTTGCATGGGACCTAAGCATTCAACCAAGAACACAGATTTGAATTTTCAACCAATTTATGTGCATTAGAGCTTGTGCATGTAGTTTAAATTGAATTATGCACATAAATGCATTGAAAACTTAATTAATCTACACTACTATTAAAAGAGCAAACATAAATTCTCCAAAAGTCACACAGCAAACTGTACGCGGGCTAATCAGGACCCTCCGATCAAATCAAGTTAAACATATCCTACTGTCCTTATTATGTCAATGGTCTGTCAACCAGATCCAACGTCTGAGATCAGATGTTCTGCCGTAGACGTCGTGGTCTGCCAATCATCCATCGCTTCGCGTCCCGCGTCCCCGACCCGCCGCCCGCATCACCCTGATTTGTGGATCTATTTCACACGTGCCTCCCGACCGTTCTTCGTTCTCTAGGCCACCGGTCGAGAGGATGGATCCATGGCAACCATGGCGGCGCATCCGCAGCGTCCCCGGCCACTCCACCTCAGGCTACACGGATCCACAACTAACGGACGATGGACGTGAAGAGATCGACAGCAACCATGGCAGCACGTCCGTTGCCGCTCCACATTGGGCTCCGCGGATCCACGGCCAGCGGCCCGATGAAGGCGCAGCGGGTACTGGCGCGGTCTGCTACTCTGCCCAGCGCTCCGTCCACGTCTCTCCCCCCTGCGACTCCGCCTCCGGTGGCCCTCCTCAACTCACTTGGTTGCAGTGGCGTCGTTGAATCGGCTCGAGTGATACGTACGTTGCTGCCCTTATCTCCTTCATCTACCTTGGAAGTTAAGCCTTCAAGTTCTATTCTCCAGGTCTCACATAGCTACATGAGAAAATCAAGCCGGGGATCTGATTTAGGCAATCCATCTTTCTCATGATTTTGGATGCAACAGAGGAGGTGTGGTGCCATCAGTTTGAAGCGAACCACGCAGTTCCACATTTGTCGTTGTCGGGAAGGTTGGTGACTGGAGGAACTCACGGGCACCTTTTGAGTTCGTTACTCGCTGGACCAAGCACTAATTACGTGTCGGTGTACTAAGGTAGGGGTACCCCAGTACCCCAACTTGTGCACGGGCAGTTGCAGCTTCCCGCGGCAAGGTTTACTACGTGCTCGCCGGAGACCCTCCTGCTCCCTATAAAACCATTCAAAAACAAAGTATACAAGACATAAGACCGAGACCCCGGCAAGAGGAGCTTGCCGGGAAGGCCGTACCAGGCTCGAGACCGCCCCACTAACACAAGACCCTGGCAAGAGGAGCTTGCCAGGAAGACTAGAAGACAACGCCTCGGCGCTATATGCGCCCCGGCAAGGGGCCCGGGGGAGCGACAAGCTCCCGGGCCCGGCAAGACCAAAGGCCCCGGCAAGGTGCTTGCCGGGGAGGCTGCGCTGTGTGCCTGCGCTCCAGCTCATCGGCCCACGCGTCGCCCTGGGGCCTATCCGGGGACGCGTGGCGGGTGGCTGTGCAGCCTGGGGTACACGGTGGCACTCCACGGTGATGGATCCATCGCCGTGGCGGACGGAGACGCTAAGGCGGGAGCTTTTGGGGTCGACGGCGACGGGCATTAAATGCCCTTGTCCCCCACTGTTAAAGTAGGTATAGACCACTGTTCTGTACTGTAGCTCCACTATTCCAGCACTGTTGCAACTACCACCTCTTTTACATTTTTACCCCTTTCTCCTACGTTGACACCTGTCGGTGACCCCTTGCACTATAAAAGGAGGCCCATGCACAACGTGGAGGGGGTTCGGAACCTAGATCACCCTCGCGCCTGGTGTAGCTGCTTCTTCAAGCTCCCGAGCGCTCAAACTCAATACACAACCAAGCAGGAGTAGGGTTTTACGCGTCTACCGCGGCCCGAACCTGGGTAAAACTGCCCGCGTGCTCGCCACGATCTGCTCTTTGTGCTCCCTCCGCCCTCGTACCGCACAGACAAAGGGGCTCCGGTCCCATAGGTGTTCGTGGCGGACAGTTTCCCCCGACATCTTTGGCGCGCCAGGTAGGGGGCGTCGAGGTTGTGCGAACCTGATCCGGCGTTCGCGCGGGCGCATTCTTCATCAACCTCTCCAGCTTCATCAGCAACTTCATCAGCGACAACTCCATGGCCCCGAAGAAGAAGCCTTCGGAGGTCGGAGGCCCGTCTGCGTCTCACCCGCCGCCACCAGAGCCAACGGTGGGCGGGGGAGATGCCGTCGGAAGGGTGGCCGCCGGTGAGGACACTCACGGTGCCACCAGATCCAAGAACAGGACGGACGACCGAACCTCGGTCTCCGTGGACGCGCCGCGTCCATCGCAGCACACGATGACCCAGTAGCGCCATACCACGGGAGGTGGTATCCGCTTGCTGGGGAAAGGCCAAACCGGAGGCTCGCGGGACGCCCCGGACCCCCGTCCGGGCACAAGCAAAGCGAAGGCGCCGGCGCGGGACCCCGCTCCTTCTAACGTTGTTAGAAGCCCGAGCGTATCCCGCTCCTCGCACCGCTCGCCCGCGTTCCCTTCCACTCCAGCAGAAGCGCTCGCAAGAGCGCAACTGCTCCTCGACTTTCCTCCAGCGGCCGACAAGGCCGAAGAATGGAGGGCCACCATCCGGAGCCTGATAGACTTCGCCAACAACGACTCTCCACAGCAGCCGTCGACCTCACGGCCGCGGCAAGCTGAGAAGACGAAGGCTATCGGCGACAAGACTGCCGGGGGTGCGACAAGCGTGCACTCCCCGCCGCAGAAACAGAAGACGCCGCCCCGCCGGAACAACCCCGACGACGGCTCCACAGCCTCGTCGGACCCGCGGGCCCGTCGGGACCAGCGCCAGGTCCTCGACGACCGGCGAGATGAAGACGCTCGGACCACAATCGAGCGCCGCCGAGAAGCTCGGCGACAATCCGACAAGAGAGCTGGGAACGCTGTCGACGTGCTCGCGCCCGGTGAACCAGGCGACTTGCCGTACGCGGCAGGCTGCCCTGCGTTCACCCGCGAGCTGCGGCGCGTCCAGTGGCCCAGCATGAAGAATTTCAAGCCCGACGTACCGGAGAAGTACGACGGCAAGACGCACCCCTCGGAGTTTCTCAGCGTCTACACCATCGCAGTACAAGCTGCCGGGGGGCGCGACGAGAAGATCTTGGCAAATTACTTCCCGCTCGTGCTAAAGCCGAACGTCCGTTCGTGGCTCATGCACTTGCCGGAAGGTTCCATCTCTTCTTGGGCCGACCTTTGTCACCAGTTTGTTGGCGCCTTCACCGGCGGCCACAAACCCCATGGCCAGGAGAGCGATCTCCATATCTTGGCCCAGAAGGAAGGCGAACCCCTGCGCAAGTATATCCAACGCTTCAGCCGGGTGCAGCACAACATCCCTGACGTTCACCCTGCCGCGGTTATCAGCGCATTCCATCAGAACGTGCGTAACCGCCGCATGCGTGAGGAAATGGCGATGACCAAGATCAGGGACGTCAGCGAGCTCTATGCTCTTGCTGACAAGTGCGCACGCGCAGAAGAGGGGAGGAAACTCCCCGGGGAGGATGCTGGCGCGGGAGGAAGCGACAGCGACGACGCCGCCCCGGCAAAGAAAAGCCGGCGGCGGAACAACAGAAAGAAGGGCAAGAAGGAGGTGCTTGCCGTCGAGAAGTCCGGCAAGGAGGCCCCCGCCAAGCAAGCGCAGGCTGGCGGCTCCGGCAAGGAGCCTGCCCCTGCAGCGGCGGCCGACAAACCGGGTAGCTCCGACAAGCAATACTGTAAGATCCACCGCACCAAGGGTCACGATCTCTCCAACTGCAAGCGCGTCGAGTACCTCGTCGAGCAGCAGAAAGCTGAGTACGAGAGGCGCGACAAGGAGAAGGCCCAAGGTGGCGGGGAAGAGCCTAGCAAGAAGCGGCCGTTCAACGGCCGGGGAGGACGCCGCGGCAAGGCTAAGCAGCGGCAAGGAGATCGACCTCCCCGGGGCCGCGACAACGACGAAGACGACGATGAAGACATGGAGGACGACGAGAACAGCGAGCAGGAGTTCCAGAAGGCCACGGAGGTCCTGTGCGTCGACGGTGGCGCCTCCCTGCATACCTCCCACCGCCAACTCAAGCAGTGGGTGCGTGAGGTAAACGCAGCGGAGCCGCCCGTGGAGTCGCGCAGGCTCCTCAAATGGTCCAGCACGCCCATCGTTTTTGACCTTGAGGATCACCCTGACCGCACCACCGCGGTCGGGTGCTTGCCGATGCTGGTTTCTCCCACCATCCGCAACCTCAAGGTCACCAAAATGTTGGTTGACGGCGGGGCCGGGCTGAACTTGATCTCCTCTGCTGTGATCAAGAAACTCCAGATTCAAGATGGCGAGCTCGAAGAGACCGGTTCATTCCAAGGAATCAACCCGGGAAGGAGCAAGCCCAAGGGAAAGATCACTCTGCCGGTGACCTTTGGCGGGGAGCTCAACTTCAGGACTGAGCGCATCACTTTCGACGTTGCCGATATTCCATTGCCCTACAATGGAATACTTGGCCGTCCTGCCCTCGCCAAGTTCATGGCGGCTTCCCACTATGCCTACAACGTGCTGAAGATGCCGGGGCCGATAAGCATCATCACTGTCCACAGCGACAAGAAGGATGCGCTTATTTGCGCCGACAAGATTTACCGGGATGCGGCAGCTGCGGCCGAGAAGGATACTCTTGCCGCTGAAGCTCCCGGGGGGAAGAAGACGAAGACCAAGTCCGGCAAGTGCTCTGGGACCCACTCCAGCAACCGCACCTCCTCGGAGTGCTGCGCTGCCGTCGAGGACGTTCCATCGAGCTCCACCGGCAAGAGTAAGAAAGGAATGGCTGCTCCTCCGGCAACAAAGAAGGTGTCCGCAAAGGAGGACGGCACTGGTGGTACCTTCACCATCAGTGCCACCCTTGACAGCAAATAGGAAAGCGCGCTCGTTGCCTTCCTGCGGGCGAATGTCGATGTGTTTGCCTGGCAACCATCTGACATCCCCGGTGTTCCCAGGAAGGTAATTGAGCACAAGCTTGCTGTCTGTCCTCATGCGCGGCCCATCAAGCAGAAAGTGAGGAAGCAAGCCGTGGAGCGCCAAGAGTTCATCAACGAGGAAATCAAGAAGCTAGAGGCAGCAGGCCTAGTTAGAGGTGTGATCCATCCGACGTGGTTGGCAAACCCAGTCGTCGTGCGCAAGGCCAACGGGAAGTGGAGACTGTGTATAGACTTCACCGATGTCAATAAAGCATGTCCCAAGGATCCATTCCCTTTGCCGCGCATTGATCAGATCGTTGACTCCACTGCCGGATGTGAGCTACTCTACTTTCTTGATGCATACTCAGGCTATCATCAGATTTTCATGGCCAAGGAAGATGAAGAGAAGACTGCATTTATCACTCCATGTGGCACTTATTGCTTCATACGCATGCCATTTGGACTGAAGAATGCAGGCTCAACCTTTGCAAGGGTAGTGTACACTGCTTTTGAGCCACAGATCCACAGGAATGTAGAAGCTTACATGGATGACATCGTGGTGAAGAGCAAGAGCAAGGAAACCCTGATTCAAGACTTGGAAGAAACGTTTCAGAACCTGCGCAGGATACAGCTTAAGTTGAACCCCGAGAAGTGCGTCTTTGGAGTCCCCTCCGGCAAGCTTCTCGGGTTCTTTGTATCACAGAGGGGGATTGAAGCCAACCCCGACAAGATCAAAGCCATCGAGCAGATAGAGGCCCCGAAGCGCGTCAAGGATGTCAGAAGGCTTGCAGGTTGTGTTGCTGCCCTCAGTAGGTTCATTTCAAAGTCTGCAGAATGCGCCCTACCTTTCTTCAAAATCTTGAAGAAGGCAGGTCCCATGAAGTGGACTCCGGAAGCGGAGGCGGCGTTGCAGGATTTGAAACGGTACCTGTCCTCCACTCCTATACTTGTCGCACCTAGACCACAGGAAAAGTTGTTGCTATACTTAGCGGCAACCAACCAGGTGGTTAGTGCTGCGTTAGTAGCGGAGAGGGAGTCCGACGAGGAGTCAGCATCACCGGCAAGCGAATCCAGCGGCAAGCAGGGGGCTGTCCCGACAAGCTCTGGTCCCGACAAGGAAGACTCTGCGCAGGAACAAGGAGAGGCGCGGAAGAAGATGGTGCAGCGCCCAGTGTATTTTGTAAGTTCCCTTCTCCAGGGGGCTAGATCAAGATACTCTGGTGTGCAAAAATTGCTTTTCGGCCTCCTCATGGCCTCGAGAAAGCTGCGCCATTACTTCCAAGCCCATGAGATAACAGTGGTCACTCGCTTTCCGTTGAAGAGGATATTGCACAATCCAGAAGCAACAGGCAGGATCGTCGAGTGGGCGCTGGAACTGTCAAGCTTTGGACTCAAGTTTGAAAGTACTTCAACCATACAGAGCCGAGCTTTGGCAGAATTCATAGCTGAGTGGACCCCGACGCCAGAAGAAGAAGTTCAAGAAACAAGTGCACCCGTACAAGAAGCGACAAGTGAATGGGTAATGTATTTTGACGGTGCCTTCTCGCTGCAAGGCGCCGGTGCCGGCGTGGTACTCATCGCGCCCACCGGAGAACACCTCAAATATGTTGTCCAGATGCACTTTCCCAGGGAGCAAGCGACAAACAACACTGCAGAATATGAAGGCTTGCTTGCCGGCCTCAGGATTGCGGCCGAACTTGGGATCAGAAAGCTGATTGTGCGGGGCGATTCTCAGTTGGTGGTCCGGCAAGTTAACAAGAGCTATCAGAGCCCTTTGATGGAAGCTTATGTTGATGAAGTGAGAAAGCTTGAAGAGCACTTTGAAGGTTTGCAGATGGAGCACGTCCCGAGAGCTCAAAATGAAATTGCAGATGGCCTTTCAAAGTGCGCTGCGATGAAGTTACCTGTGGAACCAGGGACCTTTTTACTCAAGCTGACTCAGCCATCCGTTACACCATCAACTGGGCAATCCAAGAAGAGAAAGTTGGTCTCTGGCGACTACTTGCCGGCGGATCTTCCTGAAACCGCCGCCAAGGTCCCCAAGATCAACAACCAGAACGCTGAGGAACAGTTTGCTCCTGCAAGTCCTTGGGCTTGTACAGTTGAAGCAAGCGTTCCCGGCAAGCCTCGCCCCGGCGAGCTTGCCGGGGGACCATCAGCTCCGGCAGAACCAGAGGTCCTCGCCGTGGAAGCTGAGGTTCCCGCAGCGGCCCTCGAGCCTTTAGTCCTTGCCGTCGAGCCTCGGGCTCCGGCATGGGCGCAGCAGATCGTCCGTTTTTTGCAAACTGGAGAACTTCCCGACGACCCTCAAGAGATAGAGAAGATAACCAGGCAGTCAAGTATGTATCAGTTCGTGGATAACGAGCTGTACAGAAGAAGACTCAATGGTGTCAGCTTGAAGTGCATCTCCAGAGAAGATGGACAGAAGCTGTTGGCAGAAATACATGGAGGCATATGCGGCCACCACATTGGCGCAAGGGCGCTTGCCGGGAAAGCTTTCCGGCAAGGGTTCTTTTGGCAAGAAGCCCTCCAAGATGCAACTGCGCTAGTAACCAAGTGTGAAGCGTGCCAGTTCCATGCGAAGCAAATCCATCAGCCAGCTCAAGCTCTCCAAACAATCCCTTTGTCATGGCCCTTCTCGGTCTGGGGGCTCGATATCCTCGGCCATTTCCCTCGTGCTGTCGGGGGCTTTGAGTACTTGTACGTTGCGATCGACAAGTTCACAAAGTGGCCAGAAGTGGAGCCAGTGAGGAAGGTGACAGCACAGTCAGCGGTCAGGTTCTTCAGGTCGATTGTTTGCCGTTTCGGGATCCCTAACAGGATCATCACCGACAACGGTACGTAGTTCACTAGTCGCACCTTCATGCAGTACGTCCAAGACCTTGGCGCCAAGGTCTGTTTCGCTTCTGTTGCTCACCCGAGAAGCAACGGTCAGGCGGAGAGGGCAAATGCTGAAGTGCTGCGCGGACTCAAGACAAGGACCTTTGACAGGCTGCGCAAGTGCGGAAGGAATTGGATAGAGGAGCTCCCGGCGGCTCTTTGGTCAATCAGAACGACACCAAGTCGAGCCACCGGGCAGACACCTTTTGCTCTAGTCTATGGAGCAGAAGCAGTTCTCCCCACGGAACTCGTATACGGATCTCCTCGAGTACTCGCTTATGATGAGCTCGAGCAAGAGCAACTGCGGCAAGATGACGCATTGCTCCTTGAGGAGGGACGTCTCCAGGCTGCTGTACGAGCTGCTCGATACCAGCAAGCTTTGCGCCGCTACCATAGCCGCAAAGTCAAGGCCAGGAGTCTCGAGGAAGGCGACCTTGTTCTTCGGCGCGTTCAGTCCGCCAAGAATTCCAACAAGTTGACGCCGAAGTGGGAAGGCCCTTATCGGGTGAGACAAGTTACGAGGCCCGGCGCTGTCCGCCTCGAGACCGAAGAAGGCTTACCGGTGAGCAACTCCTGGAACATAGAGCATCTTCGCAAGTTTCACCCCTAAGGCGCGGTTGCCGTGATCCGTTCCGGCAACCACCTTTTGTACAAGCTTTGCCGCCGTTGCATGTAACCCTTTGTACAAAGCCGGGCGCAGACCCCGTGCATCAGTAAAGCTTTCGTGTTTTTCGCATCGATTGCCTTTTGCATGCTTCTCTTTGCTGTTTGCATGTTCTGTTTGGCATTTGATGCAACACTCAAGCATACGGTAAGCATTAGCACGCCGAAAGGCCAGATACTTGTTTCCCTCTCCCTTTTCTTTCCTCTTAAGCAGAAGGAACGTTCCTCGCGCACAAGTTTGCCGGGGGGGAAGGAGATGGAGGAGGAACCAAGTGTTGTTCAAGAAAGAGAAGCCTTACCGGAAAGCAAGCGATATAAGCAAGCAGCATATGAAAGATAAGTTGTTAGAATTTGACCAGTTCAAATTTTAAATTTTAGTTGTCTTCCTTGAACGATCACATTTTGTATGGAAAACCTGTGCGCGGAGGAACCTACCCATAGCTTGCCGCACCCTTATCTTGTTTTCGAGTCCACTCAACGATTTAAGTGAGCTGCGACAAGTGTCGCGCCCTTGCTTCGTTTCCGAGTATGCTCAGCAAGCTAAGTGCGCTGCGACCAGCTGCGGCAAGGTTGCTTGCCGATGAGGACCTTGGCCAGCAGGCTGCTCAGAGTCCAGCACTCAGCGCTCGCGGCAAAGGCCCCTTGCCGGCAAGTTCCCCGGGAGCGTAGGGTGAAAAACATACAAAGTCAAAGATTGAGACAAGGAAGATAACATTGCACCGATTAATCAAAATAAAGTGAATATCTTACAAAGGATAAATTGTCGCGATGGACTAATAAGTTCATGACATAATGTGCAGCAACAAAAAGATAAAGATAATGGAGCCCTAGTCTACGCGGTCGCCTTCCTTCCTGCCAAGCTTTGCCACCTTGGCGATGATGTGGCCGACCTGCTCCTTCAGGGCCTCCGTGTCTGCATCAGCCGGCAAGCTGCGAAGAACGTTCGTGAGGTTGATTCCCGGGTTGCGGTACACGATCTTCGTCAGCACCCGCTCCAGAGTTCCCGCACAGAGCAGGCGCGACTCCTCGGCCAGCTGCGCGGGGATGCGGTTCCGGAGACTTGCGAGGGCCGGCGCGACCCCTCTGAAGAAGAGGCTGAGCCTGGCGCTGTGCGGGAGATCCGGATCCGGCGAGTAGATGAGATGTTCGACCTTCAACGCCAGCAACTCCTGGTCAATATTGGACGCAGAAGAAACCAGCTCTTCGGTCCACACTTCAATGGTCTGCCGGAAGAGCTCGGACGCCTTGTTGACGTTCTCCACCAAGGTCAGCTCCTTGCGGAGCTCATCCTTCAACTTGGTCTCCTGAGCCCGGGCAGCATCGAGCGATTCCTTCAGAGTGGTGACCTTCAGCTCCAAGTCCTCAATGGAGTCCTTGGCGGCCTTCAGCTCGTCGCCCCTCTTGGAGAGACTCACCTGAAGCTCGGAGTGTGTGTGAGCATCCTTCTCGCGCTCCAAGATGAGCGCGGCAACCTTCTCGGCGCTCACCTTCATCGCCTTCTCCAACTGTTCAACCTTGGCGGCGAGCTCTTTCTTGGCGTCTTCCGCGGCAACCGCAGCGGCTTTCGCCTCCTTCAGCTCCCCGCCAAGGGCAGCCTCGCGGGCGGCAAGGTCCTCCTCATGGGAGTCCAGCTCGACCTTCCGCTGCGCGAGCTCTCCCTCTCGCCGGGACATCTCCACCCCGGCGAGACGCTGCTGTTCTTCAGCTTCAGCCTTCTCGAGTACCCACTCCTGGTACTCGCCGGCGAGACGCTCACGCTCCTCCGCCACCTGGCGGAGGGCAGCTTGATTGGCGGCGCTGAGCTCCGCCGCACGCTTCTCCATTTCCGCCGCGGCCTTGGCGGCAAGGGCCTCCCGGGAGGCGAGCTTCGCCTGCCTGGCCCGGTAAAGGGCCAGGAGCTGGTGGAGCAACCTCTCCTCCTTGGGCCCCTCACTCCCGCCGGGCGCCTGGACGATCTTCAGGCCTGCGGAGGCGAGGACTTCTCCGTCGAATGCCTCGCCCTCCGCAGGGACTCGCGATGAAGACCCCCACGGCATCTGGATGAAGACGCCGTTGGGAGCCTCGAGATAGTACCTCTGCTCCTCGCCGGTGGAGGGGCCGGTGGCCGGTGCAGCATCCGATGCTCCCGCCGCCTCCGGGTCGGCGGTGCGGCCACCGTCCCCCTCCCCGGCCGCTGCGTCCGCAGCCGGAGCAGTCTCCTGCGCGGCCGGCTCGGCGGCCTCGGCTATCTCCTCGACGACAGGAGCGTCGCCGCCGCCGCCCTGCGCGCCCTCCTCCTCAAGGTCGATGACCTCCGTCTCCATGGGCGCGGGAGGAGGAAGATCTAAAAAGAAGAAGAAGAAAAAGAAGTTCAAGACTCAAGCAAATATCCAAAAAAGAGGCAAGCCAAGAAGACAAGTCACAAAACTTACCTTGGCGGACGTCCTCAGCGGCGGGCTCCCTCGCCGGGGAGCTCGGCCTTGGCGGAGTGGCCGCCCTCGCCGGGCTGCTCGCCCTTGGCGGGGTACTCTGCCTCGGCGGAGTACCCGCCCGCGGCGGAGCACTCTCCCTTGCCGGAGAGTTCTGCCTTGGCGGGGATGGCGGGGCCTGCGGCTCCTCAGCAGGGGTCTCCGGGCGCTCTTCCCGCTGGGGCTCCACCTCTGCACAGAACAAGACAAGAAACGTCAAGATATGAAGACAAAACCAAATCCTCAGGCGTTCCCCGACAAGCGAAAAGAGAGAACCCCAGACTTACGCTGGGGGCTGCGCTGCGGGCTACGCTGGGGGCTGCTCCTCGGAGCAGCGCTCGGATCCGGCAGGCTCGGCTCCGGCACACCCCCTGTTGCCGCGGCCGCCGAGTCTTCCGCGACCTCAACCTCGGGCGCCTTGGCCTTCTTCGCCGCGCGATGGGCCAGGGTCCTGAAATCAGAACAACGAACAGAGTCAGCATCAACAAAAAATCAAGACAAAAATCAAGAAGATATGAGGTCTTGGATTCTTACTCCTGGTCCTCCTCGTCGTCCTCGCTCAGGGCGGAGAAGTCATACTCCACCGTGGGCGCGTCGGCGCGAGGAGCGGAAGACGAAGACTCCCTCGCGCGTTTGGTGTTCACCGGGGCTGGGGGCTGCGAAGACCCAGCCCCTGTGGCCGCCGGCGCCCGAGGAGCGGGCGGAGCCGTTGCTCCGCTCCGAGAAGACCCCTGCCGGCTCCCTGCCGGCCTGCGGGGCGCCTCCGTCGTGGTCCGCGCACGGGCCGCCTCCGCTGCGGCTGGTGCGCCGGACGGCCTTGGCGCGGCTTGGCTCCCCCTGGGAGCTGCCCGGCGAGGTGGCTGTTGCCGGGGCGCCTGCGCCCTTTCCCCCGTCGCCGCCTTGCGGAGGCGCTTCGCCGGGGACTGCCTCGGGCTTGCCGGGGGCGGGGAGCTCTCCGACGAGGAGAGGTCATCGGCGTACAACTCCGTGGATCCGCCGGAGTCCTCGGCCTCCTCCTCCTCCTCCTCTGCCCCGGCCGGCTCACTGGGCCCAGCGTCCTGCGCTGCGGCCCCCTTTCCCTTGGCGCCTCCGCCCCTTGCGGCGCCTCTGCTCCCTCCGGCGGTGCCCTCCATTGCCGCGGCCTCCGCCGCGATCCCGTGGATCCCGGAGTGCCTCAGCGAGGGGACCCCGGCGAGCGCGTCGGGTGGAAGATTCAGCAACCTGCGGATCTCCGCCTCCTCCGCCTGGGTGGACGCGTCCTCAGCCTCCGCCTCCTCCGGCGAGAATCCGAAAACTCCTGCCGCCGCGGCTGCGGCGGCCTCCTCAGCCCGGGAAGCTATGTAGGCGATCTCCTGGTCGGTGGTGTCCCGCGTGTGCAGCTTGAGGTCCTCCTTGTTCTTCGCCACCTCGGCGAGGTTGTCGTAGAAGTTGAGGACGTCGATGGGCTTCGGGGCGATCCACGTGCGGTCCAAGCCATGCGAGTCACACATGGGCATCATGGCAAGGATCCGATCCCTGACGGCGTTGTTGCATAGCGGCACCACTTCCCGGGGAGTCCTGAACCACTCGGGGTGCGTCGGGTCGTACTTGAAGAGTTCCCGTACCATTCCCCGCAGCTCCACAGTGGTGAAGTTGAAATTGAGCCCGGGGCGCAGCCTCATGATGTCTGCCGGGCCGCCGTACTCCCAGGCCGGCCTCTTCCGGTCTTGGAGAGGGGCGATGCGCCGGCGGAGGAAATCTGCGCCCACCTCGGCAACTGACAGATTGGCTAACCGAAGACGAAGAATCCGGACGAGGGCGATGTTGAGCTTGACGTCGTCCGAGTCCAGCTCACTCCAGTCCCTGCCGCGCACAATGGGCGTTGTGCGCGGCGCGGTGAAGGCTTGCGGCTGGTCTTCTACGATCCACACCACTCCGCTCGCCATTCCTCCCACTTGCCGCGGAGCTCCCCCGGCAAGTACGCCCCTTTCTTATTCAGACGAAAGACCCAAGAAATTCCTCCGGAGAGGGGGGCATCGGCCTCGGCTCTAGGAGTGAAGAAGTGTCTAAAGAGGGCTACATTGGGGTGGACTCCTATGAAGTTTTCGCACATGTGTGCGAAAACGGCCATGGTGAGAATGGCGTTGGGGGTGAAGTCAAGCAGATGGAGGCCGTATGTGTTCATGACATCACAGAAGAAGTTCGAGAAAGGAGGACAGAGGCCACAATGGAAAAAGGCAGCGAAGAAGTAGTACCCGCCGGGATAGCTGTCCTTGGCGGCGGCCGGGTACGCTCGCGTGCGGGGATGCGCGTCGGTTCCCTTGGACCAGAACAAGTAATACTTGTTCCAGAGCTCCCGCACGCCGAGCTTCGGCGGGAAGACGACGTGCCGCTTCCGGTACGCGATGAGCTTGGCCGCTTGCTCTGATTTCTCCTGCTTGGCCTTCTCCGCCTTCGCCTTGTCGGTCTTTGGGGCCATGGCGGACGCGGTGGAAGGAGGGGGACGAAGAGCTCGGCGGCGGCGGAGATGTGGAGGCAGAGCGCAAGAAGGAATCTTTGGAGGAGGAAGACGACGTAATGAGAGCGCAAGGAGGGGAACCGCGCCCGCTCCCTCTGCTTTTATGGGGGAGTGGGGGGCGTTTCGCCCTTTCCATTAAGAGATCGTGGGCACGTCCCATCCCACGGCGCCGCGATCGACGCGTGCCGTTACCGTGGGGTGCGGCGGATATGGAAGTGGATTCGGCGCGCCGCGGGCCGCGGGTGCCCGTGCACTGTTTTGGGCCTGGCCCAACAGCGCTCGGCACCGTGTGTGGCCCAGGCCCGGGGGCTCCTGTCGGTGTACTAAGGTAGGGGTACCCCAGTACCCCAACTTGTGCACGGGCAGTTGCAGCTTCCCGCGGCAAGGTTTACTACGTGCTCGCCGGAGACCCTCCTGCTCCCTATAAAACCATTCAAAAACAAAGTATACAAGACATAAGACCGAGACCCCGGCAAGAGGAGCTTGCCGGGAAGGCCGTACCAGGCTCGAGACCGCCCCACTAACACAAGACCCTGGCAAGAGGAGCTTGCCAGGAAGACTAGAAGACAACGCCTCGGCGCTATATGCGCCCCGGCAAGGGGCCCGGGGGAGCGACAAGCTCCCGGGCCCGGCAAGACCAAAGGCCCCGGCAAGGTGCTTGCCGGGGAGGCTGCGCTGTGTGCCTGCGCTCCAGCTCATCGGCCCACGCGTCGCCCTGGGGCCTATCCGGGGACGCGTGGCGGGTGGCTGTGCAGCCTGGGGTACACGGTGGCACTCCACGGTGATGGATCCATCGCCGTGGCGGACGGAGACGCTAAGGCGGGAGCTTTTGGGGTCGACGGCGACGGGCATTAAATGCCCTTGTCCCCCACTGTTAAAGTAGGTATAGACCACTGTTCTGTACTGTAACTCCACTGTTCCAGCACTGTTGCAACTACCACCTCTTTTACATTTTTACCCCTTTCTCCTACGTTGACACCTGTCGGTGACCCCTTGCACTATAAAAGGAGGCCCATGCACAACGTGGAGGGGGTTCGGAACCTAGATCACCCTCGCGCCTGGTGTAGCTGCTTCTTCAAGCTCCCGAGCGCTCAAACTCAATACACAACCAAGCAGGAGTAGGGTTTTACGCGTCTACCGCGGCCCGAACCTGGGTAAAACTGCCCGCGTGCTCGCCACGATCTGCTCTTTGTGCTCCCTCCGCCCTCGTACCGCACAGACAAAGGGGCTCCGGTCCCATAGGTGTTCGTGGCGGACAGTTTCCCCCGACATTACGCAATTATTCTTAATTATCGATATGGCATTAGGATCAGTTGCTCACGTACGGCTAGATATGGTTGAGCCTATACTGAAAGATTGACCGTTGATGGTCATGGCAATAGGCGACAACGACTGACTTGTGATTGCTCCCTGATGCCTCCATAGCCTCTGTGTCACCACTAACCAAATGTTGTTATCCAGGTTTGGTCTATGTACATACTGAACCAGCCTGAGAGTTTGGTTACTAATCTGCATGTCCTTTTGTTATGGGCAGTGCTACTCTTGAATTTACTGATTTTTCAATGGTGCATGGCTCTTTGGCAGGTGCCTTCATACTCCCTCCATTCTAAAATATAGTGCGCCCGCACTTCCCGAGGTCAAACTTTGACCATAATTGAAAACTTCTTTTAAATACTAATTCATTGGTATAACTTTTGCTCCCGCCGTAGTCGGTCTCGTTGGTTAAATTTATGGTCAAAGTTGAAGCACGGGAATAGATGAAGCACTATATTTTGGAACGGGGCAGTATTTTTTAGAGCTCCCATGACTCCGCTTCTCGATCCCTTCCGGCGGTGGCGCCGCCACCTACTATCCACGTGCCCCCGCCATTGCGCTCATCGGCGTCGCTGCAGTCCGAGGAGCTCCGGTCCCTGACTGGAAAGACCTCCCTGCGTGCCCAACGATTCCGACTCCCTCCTCTCCGATCTACACGTGCAACCCTGCACACGGCCACCTCTCCATGATATGGGGGCTGGATGTGCGGAATGCCCAGCCCAGACGCGGACTCCCTTCTCTCCATGCCACAGTCATATGCAAGGTTTGCCCCCAATTTGATCCAGACTTTTTGGCAATTCGATTTTTTTCAATGAACATGTGAATTAAACAGGATATGCTACAAAATATATCGGACATGTGAATTCAACTTTTGGCAATATGCATAGGTGGGTGTTGACTTGTTGATCTACCAGCAATTTGGAATGATAAATGATGAAGGATTTTATGCAAGTTGCACCCAGTAGGTACTTAAATATCATGATCATTGTGTTGTCCCTTTCTAACAGTCCTGCGTGAAGTTGGGATTATTCTGGTTTGTGATACACTACTTTTCCGTAATTTTTGTCGAGCACTAAGATTTTTTTTGTAACCATGATCATTTGAGATTCCAAATTGCATTGTTCCGCGCCATCCTCATGGATATAAGATGATACATTACCGAGCCGATGCATACAAAGACAGAGTATTTAAGTAGGATTTCGTTTTGGGAATCTTTTGTTATACAGGTCTTCAAATCTGGAACATTCCTAAGCTTCCTTTTGACATGAATATGGTTCTACCTATAGGTAACACTATATTTCCGAACCTTGGTAATATCAAAATTATCATGGGAGACTGGCAGGCCATCATAAGTTAATGTTAAGAAGAAAAACAGTGGCAAAGAAGACTTATTTCGTTTGTTGTTTGTGTATGTAACCTGAATAATAAATGATTTTTTAGGTGCAGGTTCTATTCCGTTATATGTTCCTGCAATGGCCCTTTTCGCCATCATGGTATGGAGTATGCCACTCATGTATCTACATTGTATTTTATTTCTTAGGACCATTGTATTCTGTTGTAGTGTGGCTCTAATGATTTCTGAAAATGTATCTTCTGAATGTTATATTCACTTGGAGTATAGCTCCAATGAGTTTTGAAATCATTATCTTCTGAATGTTGATCAACCATCCAACCTGATAAATATTTCACTTTGTGAAACATGATCAGTGTGTACAATTTATTTTGTAGTAGCATGTCCTTTTTATATGTATATATTCAAAAATGGTAGGGTTTTGGATAGCTTTTTTTGCAGAATGCTAAAACTGAAGATCAAGAAAAGCTTTGTGTCCATACACCAATAAAGGTTGGTTAAGAGAAATGCTTTTACTCTGCACTCATGCCACACTATGGTGGCCATGCATTCTGCTTGCACGTGATCTAAGTTACAACCTAGCAACGTTATCTTTTTCGGGCTGTAGGAATTCAATTACGGCTTCAGTGTTCCTGGTGTAGTGGAACATTCCTATTAATTGAATTTATCATACTCCCTATATACAAGGTCACTATCTTATTTTTCAGCACTGAGATGTATGGTGATTTATTTCTCGACGTAGCACTGAATCCTTTGTTGTGACTGTTGAATTGGCTTCTCTGGCTCAATGCATATTTGGCTTCTTGTTTGACTATGTGAGCCGATGTATGCTTCTATTTTTTATTTATTTCTTGTTTAGCCAGTTGAATTCGTGTATGCGTGATGCTTTCCTGCCAACTTGAAGAAAAATATCCTTTGCATATTGCAAGAAAACTATATTTTGATCAAATAATATTACGTGGGGCTTTAACAATTATTATGTGTACGCATAAATGTGACTGGAAAGTCATCTGAAGGCATATGAATATATCATATGTTGTTTTTATAACTTTGAGTTGTGCGCTATTGTTATTTTTGCTAGGTATGTTGCAGCAACAAACATGCATGAAGTATTGTGCCAAACAGTCGTACTTTGTGTCAAATTTTGAACTCTAACGAGACGTGTGTTGCACGTGCATGGTTACTAGTGCATAAAAATGTCCAAACGAACCCCGAAAAATTCCAAAAATTGACCCAACACTCCTGTTGTTCTATGTTGGCACTAGGGAAAAAATCGAGAAGAGGCAACGGATATCGTTTCGTCCAGAAAGGTGAAACGTTTCCTACCAAAACCATCACACTTGTTGTGAGAAGCTCTCGTTTATGAGAAGCATATCCCCAAACCTGCCCCAAATGGGACAAAAAATTTACCACGGCATGTTGATGCCGCTTCATCATAGCACGCCAAGTTTCATGAATTTTAGACGAGTTTTGGATTTACTAGAATTTAAAAACCAGGTATCTTAATGTTTGCGGCCGAGTGACGGTGGTAGGGTGCTTGACATTCATTCCCATTTCTTGCATTGGACCTAAGCATGCAACCAAGGACACATATTTGAATTTTCAACCAATTTATATGCATTAGAGCATGTGCATGTAATTCAAATTTGAATTATGCACATAAATGCATTGAAAACTCAATTAATGCATAAAAATGTCCAAACGAGCCCCGAAAAATCCTAAAAATTGACACAACACTCCTATTGTTCTATATTGACACTAGGCAAAAATTTGAAATCGAGAAGAGGCAACGTATATAGTTTCGTCCAGAAAGGAGAAATGTTCCCTACTGAAACCATCATACTTGTTGTGAGAAGCTCTGTTTTATGAGAAGGTTATACCCAAACCTGCCCCAAATGGGTCAAAAAAATTCCCACGGCATGTTGATGCCGCTCCATGATAGCATGGCAAGTTCCATGAATTTCGGATAAATTTTGGATTTACTAGATTACAAAAGCAAGTACGTCGGCGTTTGCCGGAGAGCCACGGTGCCGTGGTGTTTGAATTTCATCCTCATTTCTTGCATGGGACATAAGCATAAACCCATGGACACATATATGATTTTACAACCCATGTTGGTGCACTGGAGCATGTGCATGTACTTTAATTTTGAATTGTGCACCTGAAATGCTAGAAAACCAATTTAATGTATAAAATATCCAAACAAACCCTGAATAATTCCAATTCTTTTACGACACACATATAGTTGCATGTTCACTGTAGATAAAAGGTCTAGCAATTCAAACAACGTCCATTTCCGCTGTGACCCCATTATGTAATTCAAATTAAGATGAAAAATCAAGTAGATTGCACACAGTTTTGTCGGTGTACTAAGGTAGGGGTACCTCAGTACCCCAACTTGTGCACGGGCAGTTGCAGCTTCCCGCGGCAGGGTTTACCACGCGCTCGCCGGAGACCTTTCTGCTCCATATTAAACCATTCAAAAACAAAGTATGCAAGACAGAAGATCGAGACCCCGGCAAGTGGAGCTTGCCGGGAAGGCCGTACCAGGCTCAAGACTGCCCCACTAGCACAAGGCCCTGGCAAGAGGAGCTTGCCAGGAAGACTAGAAGACACGCCTCGGCGCTATATGCGCCCCGGCAAGGGCCCGGGGAGCGGCAAGCTCCCGGGCCCGGCAAGATCAAGGCCCCGGCAAGGTGCTTGCCGGAAGAGTTGCGCTGTGTGCCCGCGCTCTAGCTCATCGGCCCACGTGTCGCCCTGGGGCCTATCCAGGGACGCGTGGCGGATGGCTGTGCAGCCTGGGGGACACGGTGGCACTCCACGGTGGTGGATCCATCGCCGTGGCGGAAGGAGACGCAAGGGCGGGAGCTTTTGGGGTCGACGGCGATGGGCATTAAATGCCCTTGTCCCCCACTGTCAAAGTAGGTAGCGACCACTGTTCGCGCACTGTAGCTTCACTGTTCCCGCACTGTTACAACTACCACCACTTTTACGTTTTTACCCCTTTCTCCTACGTTGACACCTGTCGGTGACCCCTTACACTATAAAAGGAGGCCCATGCACAACGTGGAGGGGGTTCGAAACCTAGATCGCTCATACGCTCGGTGTAGCTGCTTCTTCAAGCTCCCGAGCACTCCAACTCAATACAAAACTAAGCAGGAGTAGGGTTTTACGCGTCTACCGCGGCCCGAACCTGGGTAAAACTGCCCGCGTGCTCGCTACGATCTGCTCTTCGTGCTCCCTCCGCCCTCGTACCGCACAGACAAGGGGCTCCGGTCCCATAGGTGTTCGCGGCGGACAGTTTCCCCCGACATCTTTGGCGCGCCAGGTAGGGGAATCGCTCCTGCTTCCTCTGCTTTTATGGGGGAGTGGGGGGCGTTTCGCCCTTTCCATTAAGAGAACGTGGGCACGTCCCATCCCACGACGCCGCAATCGACGCGTGCCGTTACGGGGGGATGCGGCGGATACGGAAGTGGATTCGGCGCGCCGTGGGCCGCGTGTGCCCGTGCACTGTTTTGGGCCTGGCCCAACAGCGCTGGGCACCGTGTGTGGCCCAGGCCCGGGGGCTCCTGTCGGTGTACTAAGGTAGGGGTACCTCAGTACCCCAACTTGTGCACGGGCAGTTGCAGCTTCCCGCGGCAGGGTTTACCACGCGCTCGCCGGAGACCTTTCTGCTCCATATTAAACCATTCAAAAACAAAGTATGCAAGACAGAAGATCGAGACCCCGGCAAGTGGAGCTTGCCGGGAAGGCCGTACCAGGCTCAAGACTGCCCCACTAGCACAAGGCCCTGGCAAGAGGAGCTTGCCAGGAAGACTAGAAGACACGCCTCGGCGCTATATGCGCCCCGGCAAGGGCCCGGGGAGCGGCAAGCTCCCGGGCCCGGCAAGATCAAGGCCCCGGCAAGGTGCTTGCCGGAAGAGTTGCGCTGTGTGCCCGCGCTCCAGCTCATCGGCCCACGCGTCGCCCTGGGGCCTATCCAGGGACGCGTGGCGGATGGCTGTGCAGCCTGGGGGACACGGTGGCACTCCACGGTGGTGGATCCATCGCCGTGGCGGAAGGAGACGCAAGGGCGGGAGCTTTTGGGGTCGACGGCGACGGGCATTAAATGCCCTTGTCCCCCACTGTCAAAGTAGGTAGCGACCACTGTTCGCGCACTGTAGCTTCACTGTTCCCGCACTGTTACAACTACCACCTCTTTTACGTTTTTACCCCTTTCTCCTACGTTGACACCTGTCGGTGACCCCTTACACTATAAAAGGAGGCCCATGCACAACGTGGAGGGGGTTCGAAACCTAGATCGCTCATACGTTTTTACCCCTTTCTCCTACGTTCTGGTGGAGCGAGCTGCGGCGCGTCCAGTGGCCCAGCATGAAGAATTTTAAGCCCGACGTACCGGAGAAGTACGACGGCAAGACGCACCCCTCGGAATTCCTCAGCGTCTACACCATCGCAGTGCAAGCTGCCGGGGGGCGCGACGAGAAGATCTTGGCGAATTACTTCCCGCTCGTGCTTAAGCCGAACGTCCGTTCGTGGCTTATGCACTTGCCGGAAGGTTCTATCTCTTCTTGGGCCGACCTTTGCCACCAGTTTGTTGGCGCCTTCACCGGCGGCCACAAACCTCACGGCCAGGAGAGCGATCTCCATATTCTGGCCCAGAAGGAAGGCGAAACCCTGCGCAAGTACATCCAACGCTTCAGCCGTGTGCAGCACAACATCCCTGATGTCCACCCTGCCGCGGTTATCAGCGCGTTCCACCAGAACGTGCATAACCGCCGCATGCGTGAAGAAATGGCGATGACCAAGATTCGGGATGTCAGCGAGCTCTATGCTCTGGCTGACAAGTGCGCACGCGCAGAAGAGGGGAGAAGACTCCCCGGGGAGGATGCTGGCGCAGGAGGAAGCGACAGCGACGACGCCGCCCCGGCAAAGAAGAGCCGGCGGCGGAATAACAGAAGGAAGGGCAAGAAAGAGGTGCTTGCCGTCGAGAAGTCCGGCAAGGAGGCTCCCGCCAAGCAAACGCAGGCTGGCGGCTCCGGCAAGGAGCCTGCCCCTGTAGCGGCAGCCGACAAGCCGGGCAGCTCCGACAAGCAATACTGTAAGATCCACCGCACCAAGGGTCACGATCTCTCCAACTGCAAGCGCGTCGAGTACCTCGTCGAGCAGCAGAAGGCTGAGTACGAGAGGCGCGACAAGGAGAAGGCCCAAGGTGGCGGGGAAGATCCAAGCAAGAAGCGGCCGTTCAACGGCCGGGGAGGACGCCGCGGCAAGGCCAAGCAGCGGCAAGGAGATCGACCTCCCCGGGGTCGCGACAAGGACGAAGAGGACGACGACGAAGACATGGAGGACGAGGATAACAGCGAGCAGGAGTTCCAGAAGGCCACGGAGGTCCTGTGCGTCGACGGTGGCGCCTCCCTGCACACCTCCCACCGCCAACTAAAGTAGTGGGTGCGTGAGGTGAATGCAGCGGAGCCGCCCGTGGAGTCGCGCAGGCTCCTCAAATGGTCCAGCACGCCCATCATTTTTGATCTTGAGGATCACCCTGACCGCACCACTGCGGTCGGGTGCTTGCCGATGCTGGTTTCACCCACCATCCGCAACCTCAAGGTCACCAAAATGTTGGTTGACGGCGGGGCCGGGCTGAACTTGATCTTCTCTGCTGTGATCAAGAAACTCCAAATTCCAGATGGCGAGCTCGAAGAAACCGGTTCTTTCCAAGGAATCAACCCGGGAAGGAGCAAGCCCAAGGGAAAGATCACTCTGCCGGTGACCTTTGGCGGGGAGCTCAACTTCAGAACTGAGCGCATCACTTTCGACGTCGCCGATATTCCATTGCCCTACAATGGAATACTCGGCCGTCCTGCCCTCGCCAAGTTCATGGCAGCTTCCCATTATGCTTACAATGTACTCAAGATGCCGGGGCCGATAAGCGTCATCACTGTCCATGGCGACAAGAAGGATGCGCTTGTCTGCGCCGACAAGATCTACCGGGATGCGGCAGCTGCGGCCGAGAAGGATACACTTGCCGCTGAAGCTCCCGGGGGGAAGAAGACGAAGACCAAGTCCGGCAAGTGCTCTGGGACCCACTCCGGCAACCGCACCTCTTCGGAGTGCTGCGCTGCCGTCGAGGACGCTCCATCGAGCTCCACCGGCAAGAGTAAGAAAGGGATGGCCGCTCCTCCGGCAACCAAGAAAGTGTCCGCCAAGGAGGACGGCACTGGTGGTACCTTCACCATCAGTGCCACACTTGACAGCAAATAGGAAAGCGCGCTCGTTGCCTTCCTGCGGGCGAATGTCGATGTGTTTGCCTGGCAACCATCTGACATCCCCGGTGTTCCCAGGAAGGTAATTGAGCACAAGCTTGCTGTTTGTCCTCATGCGCGGCCCATCAAGCAAAAAGTGAGGAAGCAAGCCGTGGAGCGCCAAGAATTCATCAACGAAGAAATCAAGAAGCTAGAGGCAGCAGGCCTAGTTAGAGGTGTGATCCATCCGACGTGGTTGGCAAATCCAGTCGTCGTGCGCAAGGCCAACGGGAAGTGGAGACTGTGTATAGACTTCACCGATGTGAATAAAGCATGTCCCAAGGATCCATTCCCTTTGCCGCGCATTGACCAGATCGTTGACTCCACTGCCGGATGTGAGCTACTCTGTTTTCTTGATGCATACTCAGGCTATCATCAGATCTTTATGGCCAAAGAGGATGAAGAGAAGACTGCGTTTATCACTCCATGTGGCACTTATTGCTTCATACGCATGCCATTTGGATTGAAGAATGCAGGCTCAACCTTTGCAAGGGTAGTGTATACTGCTTTCGAGCCACAGATCCACAGAAATGTAGAGGCTTACATGGATGACATCGTGGTGAAAAGCAAGAGCAAGGATACCCTGATCCAAGATTTGGAAGAAACATTTCAGAACCTGCGCAGGATACAGCTCAAGTTGAACCCCGAGAAGTGCGTCTTTGGAGTCCCCTCCGGCAAGCTTCTCGGGTTCTTTGTGTCACAGAGGGGGATTGAAGCCAACCCCGACAAGATTAAAGCCATTGAGCAGATAGAGGCCCCAAAGCGCGTCAAGGATGTCAGGAGGCTTGCAGGTTGTGTGGCTGCCCTCAGTAGGTTCATTTCAAAGTCTGCAGAACGCGCCCTACCTTTCTTCAAAATCTTGAAGAAGGCAGGTCCCATGAAGTGGACTCCGGAAGCGGAGGCAGCGCTACAGGATTTGAAACGGTACCTGTCCTCCACTCCAATACTTGTCGCACCTAGACCACAGGAAAAGTTGTTGCTGTACCTAGCGGCAACCAACCAGGTGGTTAGTGCTGCGTTAGTAGCGGAGAGGGAGTCCGACGAGGAGTCAGCACCACCGGCAAGCGAATCCAGCGACAAGCAGGGGGCTGCTCCGGCAAGCTCTGGCCCCGACAAGGATAACTCTGCGCAGGAACAAGATGAAGTGCGGAAGAAAATGGTGCAGCGCCCAGTGTATTTCGTGAGTTCCCTTCTCCAGGGGGCTAGATCAAGATACTCTGGGGTGCAAAAGTTGCTTTTCGGCCTCCTCATGGCCTCGAGAAAGCTGCGCCATTACTTCCAAGCACATGAGATAACAGTGGTCACTCGCTTTCCGCTGAAGAGGATATTGCACAACCCAGAAGCAACAGGCAGGATCGTTGAGTGGGCACTGGAGCTGTCAAGCTTTGGACTCAAGTTTGAAAGTACTTCAACCATACAGAGCCGAGTTTTGGCAGAATTCATAGCTGAGTGGACCCCAACGCCCAATGAAGAAGCCCAAGAAACAAGTGCACCCGTACAAGAAGCGACGAGTGAATGGGTAATGTATTTTGATGGTGCCTTCTCGCTGCAAGGCGCCGGTGCTGGCGTGGTACTCATCGCGCCCACCGGAGAGCACCTCAAATATGTTATCCAGATGCACTTTCCCAGGGAGCAAGCGACAAACAACACTGCAGAATATGAGGGCTTGCTTGCCGGCCTCAGGATTGCGGCCGAACTTGGGATCAGGAAGCTGATTGTGCGGGGAGATTCTCAGTTGGTGGTCCGGCAAGTTAACAAGAGCTATCAGAGCCCTTTGATGGAAGCTTATATCGATGAAGTGAGGAAGCTTGAGGAGCACTTTGAGGGTCTGCAGATGGAGCACGTCCCGAGAGCTCAAAATGAAATTGCAGATGGCCTTTCAAAGTGTGCTTCGATGAAGTTACCTGTGGAACCAGGGACCTTCTTGCTCAAGCTGACTCAACCATCCGTTACACCATCAATTGGGTAGTCCAAGAAGAGAAAGTTGGTCTCCGGCGACTACTTGCCGGCGGATCTTCCTGAAACCGCCGCCAAGGTCCCCAAGATCAACAAACACAACGCTGAGGAACAGTTTGCTCCTGCAGATCCTCGGGTCTGTACAGTTGAAGCAAGCGTTCCCGACAAGCCTCGCCCCGGCGAGCTTGCCGGGGGACCTTCAGCTCTGGCGGAACCAGAGGTCCTAGCCGTAGAAGCTGAGGTTACCGCAGCGGCCCTCGAGCCTTTAGTCCTTGCCGTCGAGCCACAGGCTCCGGCATGGGCGCAGCAGATCGTCCGTTTTCTTCAAACTGGAGAACTTCCCGACGACCCAGAAGAAATAGAGAAGATAACCAGGCAGTCAAGTATGTACTAGTTCGTGGATAACGAGCTGTACAGAAGAAGGCTTAATGGTGTCAGACTGAAGTGCATCTCCAGGGAAGATGGACAGAAGTTGTTGGCAGAAATACACGGAGGCATATGCGGCCACCACATTGGCGCAAGGGCGCTTGCCGGGAAAGCTTTTCGGCAAGGGTTCTTTTGGCAAGAAGCCCTCCAAGACGCAACTGCACTAGTAACCAAGTGTGAAGCGTGCCAGTTCCATGCAAAGCAGATTCATCAACTAGCTCAAGCTCTCCAAACAATCCCTTTGTCCTGGCCCTTCTCGGTCTGGGGGCTCGATATCCTCGGCCCCTTCCCCCAAGCCGTCGGGGGCTTTGAGTACTTGTACGTTGCAATCGACAAGTTCACAAAGTGGCCAGAAGTGGAGCCAGTGAGAAAGGTGACAGCACAGTCAGCAGTCAGGTTCTTCAGGTCGATTGTTTGCCGTTTCGGGATCCCTAACAGGATCATCACCGTCAACGGTACACAATTCACTAGTCGCACCTTCATGCAGTACGTCCAAGACCTTGGCGCCAAGGTCTGTTTCGCTTCTGTTGCTCACCCGAGGAGCAACGGTCAAGCGGAGAGGGCCAATGCTGAAGTGCTGCGCGGACTCAAGACAAGGACCTTTGACAGGCTGCGCAAGTGCGGAAGAAATTGGATAGAGGAGCTACCGGCGGCTCTTTGGTCAATCAGAACGACACCAAGTCGAGCCACCGGACAGACACCCTTTGCTCTAGTCTATGGAGCAGAGGCAGTTCTCCCCACGGAACTCGTATACGGATCTCCTCGAGTGCTCGCTTATGATGAGCTCGAGCAAGAGCAACTGCGGCAAGATGACGCGTTGCTCCTCGAGGAGGGACGTCTCCAGGCTGCTGTACGAGCTGCTCGATACCAGCAAGCCTTGCGCCGCTACCATAGCCGCAAGGTCAAGGCCAGGAGTCTCGAGGAAGGCGACCTTGTTCTTCGGCGTGTTCAGTCCGCCAAGAATTCCAACAAGTTGACGCCGAAGTGGGAAGGCCCTTATCGGGTGAGACAAGTTACGAGGCCCGGCGCTGTCCGCCTCGAGACCGAAGAAGGCTTACCGGTGAGCAACTCCTGGAACATAGAGCATCTTCGCAAGTTTCACCCATAAGGCGCGGTTGCCGTGATCCGCTCCGGCAACCACCTTTTGTACAAGCTTTGCCGCTGTTGCATGTAACCCTTTGTACAAAGCCGGGCGCAGACCCCGTGCATCAGTAAAGTTTTTGTGTTTTTCGCACCGATTGCCTTTTGCATGCTTTTCTTTGCTATTTGCATGTTTTGTTTGGCACTTGATGCAACACTCAAGTATCCGGTAAGCATTAGCACGCCGAAAGGCCATATACTTGTTTCCCTCTCCTTTTCCATTGCCTCTTAAGCAGAAGGAACGTTCCTCGCGCACAAGTTTGCCGGGGGGGAAGGAGGTGGAGGAGGAACCAAGTGCTGTTCAAGAAAGAGAAGCCTTACCGGGAAGCAAACAAGATATGAAAGCTAAGTTGTTAGAATTTGACCAGTTCAAATTTTAAATTTTAGTTGTCTTCCTTGAACAATCACACTTTGTATGGAAAACCTGTGCGCGGAGGAACCTACCCGTAGCTTGCCGCACCCTTATCTTGTTTCCGAGTTCGCTCAACGATTTAAGTGAGCTGCGACAAGTGTCGCGCCCTTGCTTCGTTTCCGAGTACGCTCAGCAAGCTAAGTGCGTTGCGACTAGCCGCGGCGAGGTTGCTTGCCGGTGAGACCTTGGCCAGCAGGCTGCTCAGAGTCCAGCACTCAGCGCTCGCGGCAAAGGTCCCTTGCCGGCAAGCTCCCCGGGAGCGTAGGGTGAAAAACATACAAAGTCAAGGATTAAGACAAGGAAGATAACATTGCACTGATTGATCAAAATGAGATAAATATCTTACAAAGGATAACTTGTCACAATGGACTAATGAGTTCATGACATCATATGCAGCAACAAAAAAATAAAGATAATGGAGGCCTAATCTACGCGGTCGCCCTCAATCCTGGGGATCTTAGCCACCTTGGCGATGATGTGGGCGACCTGCTCCTTCAGAGCCTCCATGTCCGCGTCAGCCGGCAAGCTGCGAAGAACGTTGGTGAGGTTTATGCCCGGGTTGCGGTATACGATCTTCGTCAGCACGCGCTCCAGAGTTCCCGTGCAGAGTAGGCGCGTCTCCTCGGCGAGCTGCGCGGGGATCTTCTTCCGCAGATCTGCAAGGGCCGGCGCGATTCCCCTGAAGAAGAGGCTGAGCTTGGCGCTGTGAGGGAGGTTTGGATCCGGGGAGTAGATGAGGTGCTCCAGCTTCAGCGCCAGCAGCTCCTGGTCGATGTTGGACGCACAAGACACTAAGTCCTCGGTCCATACCTCAACAGTTTTGCGGAAGAGCTCGGCCGCTTTGTTGGCGCTGTCCACTAGGGTCTGCTCCTTGCGGAGCTCCTCCTTCAGCTTGGTCTCTCGGGCCCGGGCAGCGTCGAGTGAATCCTTCAGTGTAGAGACCTTCAACTCCAAGTCCTCGATGGAGTCCTTGGCGGCCTTCAACTCGTCGCCCCTCTCAGAAAGACGCACCTAGAGTTCTGAATTGGTGTGGGCGTCGACCTTCTCCGCACTCACCTTCAGCGACTTCTCCAGCTGCGCGACCTTGGCGGCGAGCTCCTTCCTGGCGGTCTCCGCGGCAGCCGCGGCGGCTTTCGCCTCCTTTAGTTCCCCGCCAAGGGCCTCCTCGCGAGCGGCAAGGTCCTCCTCATGGGAGTCGAGTTGGACCTTCCGCTGGGCGAGTTCTCCTTCTCGCCGGGACAGCTCCACCCCGGCGAGCCGCTGCTGCTCTTCAGCCTCAGCCTTCTCCAGCACCCACTCCTGGTATTTGCCGGCGAGCCGCTCGCGCTCCTCCGCCACCTCGCGGAGGGCCGCCTGGTTGGCGGCGCTGAGCTCCGCCGCGCGCTTCTCCATCTCCGCGGCGGCCTTGGCGGCAAGGGCTTCCCGGGAAGCAAGCTTCGCCTGCCTGGCCCGGTAAAGGGCCAGGAGCTGGTGAAGTAGCTTCTCCTCCTCGGGCCCTTCACTCCCGCCGGGCGCCTCGACAATCTTCAGGCCTGCGGAGGCGAGGACCTCCCCGTCGAATGCCTCGCCCTCCGCGGGAGCTCGCGACGAAGACCCCCAAGGCACCTGGATGAAGACACCGTTGGGGGCCTCAAGGTAGTAGCCCTGCTCCTTGCCGGCGGAGGGGTCGGTGGCCGGCGCAGCACTTGATGCTCCCGCCGCCTCCGGGTCGGCGGTGCGGTCGCCGTCCCCCTCCCCGGCCGCTGCGTCCGTAGCCGGAGCGGTCTCCTGCGCGGCCGGCTCGGCGGCTCTCGCCGTGTCCTCGGCGACAGGGACGTCGCCGCCGCCGCCCTGCGCGCCCTCCTCCTCGAGGTTGATGACTTCCGTCTCCATCGGCTCGGGGGGAGGAGGATCTAGAAGAAGAAGAAAAAGAAGTTCAAGCAAAAATCCAAAAAGAAACAACGCCAAGAAGACAAATTACAAGACATACCTTGGCGGACGTCATCAGCGGCGGGCTCCCTCGCCGGGGAGCTCTGCCTTGGCGGGGAGGCCGCCCTCGCCGGGCTGCTCGCCCTTGGCGGGGTACTCTGCCTTGGCGGAGTACCCGCCCTTGGCGGAGCACTCTCCCTTGCCGGAGAGTTCGGCCTTGGCGGGGACGGCGGGGCCTGCGGCTCCTCAAGGACGGTCTCCGGGCGCTCCTGCCGCTGTGGCTCCACCTCTGCACAAGTCAAGACAAAGGCATCAAGATATTGAAACAAGACAAAATCCTCAAGCGCACCCCGACAAGCGGAAGGATGGACCCCAGACTTACGCTGGGGGCTGCGCTGGGGGCTGCTCCTCGGAGCAGCGCTCGGGTCCGGCAGGCTTGGCTCCGGCACGTCCCCTGTTGCCGCGGCGGCCGAGTCTTCCGCGACCTCGACCACAGGCGCCTTGGCTTTCTTCGCCGCGCGCTGAACCAAGGTCCTGAAATCAAAGCAACAAACAAAATTAGTATCAACAATAATCAAGATGAAACTTGAGAAGGTGTGAGATCTCGGATTCTTACTCCTGATCCTCCTCGTCGTCCTCGCTCAAGGCGGAGAAGTCATACTCCACTTGAGGGGCGTCTGCGCGAGGAGCGGAAGACGAAGATTCCCTCGGGCGCTTGGCGGTCCCGGGGGCTGGGGGCTGCGAAGACCCAGCCCCTGTGGTAGCCGGGGCCCGAGGAGCGGGCGGAGCTGCTGCTCCGCTCCGAGAAGACCCCTGTCGGCTCGACGCCTGCTTGCGGGGCGCCTCCGTCGTGGCCCGCGCGCGGGCCGCCTCCGCTGCGGCTGGTGCGCCGGTCGCCCCCGGCGCAGCTTGGCTCCCCCGGGGAGCTGCCCGGCGAGCTGGCTGTTGCCGGGGCGCCTGCGCCCTCTCTCCCGTCGCCGCCTTGCGGAGACGCTTCGGCGGGGACCGCCTTGGGCTTGCTGGGGGCGGGGAGGTCTCCGACGAGGAGAGGTCGTCGGCGTAGAGCTCCGTAGATCCGTCGGAGTCCTCGGCCTCCTCCTCCTCCTCCTCCTCCCCGGCCGGCTCGCTGGGCCCAGCGCCCTGCGCTGCGGCCTCTTTTCCTTTGGCGCCTCCGCTCCCTCCGGCGCCTCCGCTCCCCGCGGCGCCTCTGTTCCCTCCGGCGGCGCCTTCCCTTGCCGCGGCCTCGGCCACGATCCCGTGGATCCCGGAGTGCCTCAAAGAGGGGACCCCGGCGAGCGCGTCGGGAGGAAGTTGCAGCAGTCTGCGGATCTCCGCCTCCTCCGCCTGGCTGGACGCATCCGCAGCCTCCGCCTCATCAGGCGTGTACCCAAAATCTCCTGCCGCTGCGGCTGCAGCGGCCTCTTCAGCCCGAGAAGCTATGTAAGCAAGCTCCTGCTCGGTGGTGTCCCGCGTGTGCTCCTTGATATCGTTCTTGTTCTTCGCCACCTCCACGAGGTTGTCAAAGAAGCTGAGGACGTCTATGGGCTTGGGCGGAATCCACGTGCGGTCCACGCCGTGCGAATCGCACGCGGGCATCATGGCGCAGAAACGGTCCCGGACTGTGCTGTTGCAGAGGGGCACCACTCCCCGGGGAGGTCTGAACCACTCAGGGTGTGCCGGGTCATATTTGAAGAGTTCCCGGACCATCCCCTTCAGCTCCAGCGTCGTGAAGTTGAAGTTTAGCCCGGGGCGCAGCCTCATTATATCCGCCGGGCCGCCGTACTCCCAGGCCGGCCTTTTCCTGTCTTGGAGAGGGGCGATGCGGCGGCGGAGGAAATCTGTGCCTACCTCTGCAACGGACAGCCTGGCGGTCCGAAGACGAAGAATCCGGACGAGGGCGACGTCGAGCTTGATGTCGTCCGAGTCCAATTCGCTCCAATCCCTGCCGCGCACGATGGGCGTTGTGCGCGGCGCGGTGAAGGGCTGCGGCTCGTCCTCAACAATCCAGCACCACTCCGCACGCCATTCCTCCCACTTGCCGCGGAGCTCCCCCGGCAAGTAGGACCCCTTCTTGTTCAGACGGAAAACCCAAGAAATTCCTCCGGAGAGGGGGGCGTCGGCCTCTGCTCTAGGAGTGAAGAAGTGCCTAAACAGCGCTACGTTTGGGTGTATCCCTATGAAGTTTTCGCACATGTGTGCGAAAACCGCCATGGTGAGGATGGCGTTGGGGGTGAAGTCAAGGAGGTGGAGGCCATAGGTGTGCATGACGTCGCAAAAGAAATCAGAGAAAGGAGGGCAAAGACCGCAGTGAAAGAAGGTTGCGAAGAAGTAGTACCCGCCGGGGTAGCTGTCCTTGGCGGCGGCCGGGTAGGCTCGGGTGCGGGGGTGCGCCTTGGTTTCCTTGGCCCAGAACAAGTAGTACTTGTTCCAGAGCTCCCGCGCGCCGAGCCTCGGCGGGAAGACGAGATTCCGCTTCCGATACACGGCGAGCTTCGCCGCTTGCTCCGACTTCTCCCTCTTGGCCTTCTCCGCCTTCGCCTTGTCGGTCTTCGGGGCCATGGCGGACGCGGCGGAAGGAGGGGGACGAAGAGCCCGGCGACGCCGGAGATGCAGACGACGGCTACGGAGGTGTGGAGGCGGGGCGCAAAGGGATCTCTGGAGGAAGAAGAAGATGCAATGAAAGCGCAAGGAGGGGAATCGCTCCTGCTTCCTCTGCTTTTATGGGGGAGTGGGGGGCGTTTCGCCCTTTCCATTAAGAGAACGTGGGCACGTCCCATCCCACGACGCCGCAATCGACGCGTGCCGTTACGGGGGGATGCGGCGGATACGGAAGTGGATTCGGCGCGCCGTGGGCCGCGTGTGCCCGTGCACTGTTTTGGGCCTGGCCCAACAGCGCTGGGCACCGTGTGTGGCCCAGGCCCGGGGGCTCCTGTCGGTGTACTAAGGTAGGGGTACCTCAGTACCCCAACTTGTGCACGGGCAGTTGCAGCTTCCCGCGGCAGGGTTTACCACGCGCTCGCCGGAGACCTTTCTGCTCCATATTAAACCATTCAAAAACAAAGTATGCAAGACAGAAGATCGAGACCCCGGCAAGTGGAGCTTGCCGGGACTTGCCGGGAAGGCCGTATCAGGCTCAAGACTGCCCCACTAGCACAAGGCCCTGGCAAGAGGAGCTTGCCAGGAAGACTAGAAGACACGCCTCGGCGCTATATGCGCCCCGGCAAGGGCCCGGGGAGCGGCAAGCTCCCGGGCCCGGCAAGATCAAGGCCCCGGCAAGGTGCTTGCCGGAAGAGTTGCGCTGTGTGCCCGCGCTCCAGCTCATCGGCCCACGCGTCGCCCTGGGGCCTATCCAGGGACGCGTGGCGGATGGCTGTGCAGCCTGGGGGACACGGTGGCACTCCACGGTGGTGGATCCATCGCCGTGGCGGAAGGAGACGCAAGGGCGGGAGCTTTTGGGGTCGACGGCGACGGGCATTAAATGCCCTTGTCCCCCACTGTCAAAGTAGGTAGCGACTACTGTTCGCGCACTGTAGCTTCACTGTTCCCGCACTGTTACAACTACCACCTCTTTTACGTTTTTACCCCTTTCTCCTACGTTGACACCTGTCGGTGACCCCTTACACTATAAAAGGAGGCCCATGCACAACGTGGAGGGGGTTCGAAACCTAGATCGCTCATACGCTCGGTGTAGCTGCTTCTTCAAGCTCCCGAGCACTCCAACTCAATACACAACTAAGCAGGAGTAGGGTTTTACGCGTCTACCGCGGCCCGAACCTGGGTAAAACTGCCCGCGTGCTCGCTACGATCTGCTCTTCGTGCTCCCTCCGCCCTCGTACCGCACAGACAAGGGGCTCCGGTCCCATAGGTGTTCGCGGCGGACAGTTTCCCCCGACAAGTTTATTATCACCAACCGTGTGAGATGCAGCACAAAATATACTGGAACATCGTCGGTGTATAGTACGCCTATGGCTTGCGTGATAAGGTGTGTCGGCTACAGTCCACAACTGGCATCTCAAGCACACTAGCTCGCTCCCCAAATATCATTTCACTTTTCAATCATCGCTGGTGAAAGATGGACACGTGTACCTGCGTCGTGAGGGAAACTTCGGTGGCCCACTCCGGCGAGAGCCGGCCGCAACCGCCTTGCGCGTGCTAACAAGGTGCATGAGCGCGGCCGCAATCTACGACCGGGCCGCCGAGGCAGCCCAAACGGCCGTTGTTGCTTCTCAGGTGGCGGCAGCAACATCTGCCTTGTGGTTAGCAACTAGCGAGAGCGGCACAATAGTTGTCCGTTCCGCAACGGCGGTCTTAGCCCTGAATCCCTGATGGGCCCATGCCCAGCTCGTGGCGGTCATCGCGCAAATCGGTTGAAGCTTGTCCGACAATGGTCGGCAACCCACGGTCGAAGAGTTGGCAATCGCCAAGAGCGTTCGAGTTACCGTCCGTTCCTCTGTCGCATACCTTGCGATGGTGGAGCCCGTCCAAGCCCAGATCGCGGCCGCCAATGGCCAGCTCGTGGCGGCCTTTTCCAAAGAGATGGAGGACGCGGATGGCGAGATGCTTGCCGAGTATGGTGTGATGCATGCCATGGAGCCCCTTCCCTAGGAGACCATCGGGCACGAGCTGGACATTGCGGCGACAGCGGAGATCGACAAGCACCAGCCGTAGTAGTACTCTTTGTTTTGTTTAATTAAGAGCGCCGGTCTTTAATTTGTTAGAGTAATGTTTAGGTCAGCTAGCTCTGTTTAATTGCTGAACTTGCTCGATTAAGAAGTGTGGGTGTGTTGTAGCCTCCTTTGTGTACCCAAATTATGCAATGACGTGGATGACCACTATAACCATGGAAATTCGAACCAAAATTTTTGACGTTCAAACTCATCACACACGGGTTAAGCTATCTGAATTGTTTGCGATGTTCACATATCGTACACAGTTCTGATTAAGGGACCGTGTCTGATGACACTTTGAGCGCCAGTTTTTTCGCTGAAGCGATTCCAAATTTTCGGCTTCCGTGAAAATACCTACCTCCCGCCCCCTCCCCTTACCAAAAGCCACATTTCCCCTGTTTCCGCCTTCCTTTCCAAGTTGAAACCTTCACTCCTTGCTTGCAGCGCCGCCTCCTCGCCGGCGACCCTCCTTCACGATGCTCGGCCTCGTCTATCCAGGCAGGTACTCCGCACTCGACCCCCATCCTCCTCCTCCTTCCACATCCCACATGCCCCGACCGCCGGCGCGAGCGCGACACCTTCCGCCCAAATCACCGACCCCTCCACCAAATAAGCGCCGCCCTAAGCCATGGTGCACGCAGTATAGCCAAGATCTCAAGGAGCATTTGGCAGTGGAGAAGCAAATCGCGGCCGCATGCGCGGATGAGGTCGCGATGGCTGCCATTCATGCCAACCCCCAGATCTTGGAGGAGCACATTGCCATTTGCTAGCTACTCCGGTTAAACATGCTCGGTTACCCGTTGTGTGTGCTGCTCCTGCCTTTCCTTAACAAATTCTAGTGAATTGTGCTATATAATTTTACCATGCAACCTATTCCTCTATTGTATATGTTCTATATGTCGTGCAGTGTGGTGCTCACTTATTAACTGTTTGGTTAATTAGTTGTCATCTTCAGTTAACTGTTTGGTTCAATTCTGCAAATGTGATGTTCAATTCTTCATGCTGCAATTTTGTATTGTCTTCCATGTGAGAAATAATCGAATTTATCTTTACAAAATACGCGAGAAATGAATACAATTGCTATATTTTCAAGTTGTCAAGCATGCTTGGTTTGGTTATACATTATGTAATTTGGTGCTCAATTAACGTTTGGTTCCTTTGTGTTGTGGTCTTTAGTTAACTGTTTGGTTCAATTTTGCAATGTGATGTTCAGTAGTTGTGGGTGCAATGTGGCTGTAGTAAATACATAAGAAACAAATACAATTGCGATATTTCCAAGTTGTTAAGCATTCTTGGTTTGGTTAAATGTCTGATCTTCGATTAGAAGTATGTTATATTGTGCAATGTGGTGCTCAGTTAATGTTTGGTTCATTTGTTGTGGTGTTTAGTTAACTGCTTGGTTTAATTCTGCAATGCGATGTCCAATTGTCATTGGTAGAATTTTGTTTTATTCTGCATGTGAGGAATAAATTGAATTTGGTTGCACTTAATACATGAGAAACATATACAAGTGCTATATTTCCTAGTTCTTAATCATGCTTGGTTTGGATAAATGGGTTTTCCATGTGGCTTCAATTAATCTGATGAATCTGCAATGTGCTTATTTTTCATCTACATATTTTACTGATAGCATACGAACCCTTACTTAACCTGATGACTAATACCTTATATGTGTTCCAGGAAAACAATGGGAAGCACTGAGGTTTACAATCGAGGTTAGCACGTGCATGGTCCGTTGTCTAATAGCACATATTGTGCAATTACAGGAATCATTCTAATATTTAGGTTTTTAACAATTTGGTCTTGCACATGTACGTCCTGCTGCCAGAAGTTTTTACCCATTGTTCGGCCCTTTTTGCGTATCGGCAAATGAGTTGTCCATGAATATTAATCAAATCAAGAAACTCAGAAAGATTGTTAGGATAAAGAAATTAGCGACAAAAAACAACAAGATCTTTGTCTGCACAATGAAGAAGAGATCAGTTAACTATAAGATGGTACTAACTATTATACATTGCCTTTTTTTATTTATTTGTCCCATTTCCAATATAGAGAAGATATTTATGCACATCCTTATTTCCAGGCCTTTCCAAAGCACTTCACTGATGATTACCTCTCAAACCACCTCTGTGGTGAGGAGGCGAGGAAGGTTTTCATACAACACCCACGGTTCAATATTGAAGTGTTCCTGAAGAGGATGAAAGACGGACGGTCAATCATCCAGAGGCACTGGCCTAAAGTTGTAAAGACCTTCAATATGAATGAAGGCTCAATATTCGCCTTCCGCTTCAGCATTTTTCCAGATGAGATGCATCTATCTATATACCGTCTATGATGCTAATTTCGAAAGGTTCTACATGTTGCATGTGAAACTTGGTGCTGATGCAGTTGTGTAATGGGGTAGCTGGGTGCTGAAGATATATCATGTTGTACTATGATGTATTTCAATTATGAAATTATGCTTCCTTAATATGGAAATGAAATATATTATATGCTTAATATGAATGCCAATTAGATTAATAAATGGATTATTAATAATAGGACAATTAGCCTGCTAATTGCGTTTTGCTATTGCAAACGGTTATTCAAAAAATACCGTGGGCGATGACATCAGGCAACACACACAGTTTATAGGAACAAACCGTGTTGTATCAATGAACAACCACACAAAAGTTTCTTTTAAAAATTGTTTGCGTTAGGCCATCTTGCCCAAACGTTTACCACATAAAAACTGTGTGTGATGGACAGCCTTTGTCACATAGTTTCTTCTACGCACCGTGTGTAATGGCAACGCTATCACAAATGATTTAAGGGGGAAAATTGTGTATGATGTACCCGTGAACGGAAACGTTTTTCTTGGAGCGACTGTGTGGGATGTACATACGAACGGAAACGTTTAGCGGGGACTGACTGTGTGGGATGTATAGATAACCGAAACAATTTCGCCTGTATAATTGTATTTTTTTAGCTTTACTATACGTATTTCCGTATTTGAGCACTCGCCGGTCGCACACAACCTCATTTTACCGAGCGTGTGTGCCAGGAGGGCATATCCCGGACGGTTTCTGGGTCGTGTGGGAAGGACCCCCCTATCGCCCACACTCACTAGGCGGCGGTTCCAAATGCCGTCGCGGAAAGTGGTTTAAAACCGTTCTATATAGCACCGACGCGTACTAGTGAATATTGAGACTGGATCAGCCATCTGTCGTGACCGGGATGGGAGTTTGCTAGGTTCGTCAATTCTAGTCATGCATGGGTTGATTGATCCGGCCACTCTTGAAGCAGTGGCATTCAGGGAGGCTTTGGCTTTGGCACAAGATCTTGGCATGCAATATATACACATAGCATCTGATTGTAAACAAGTGGTTTCCATATTCAACAGGGGGTTGGTGGCAACTGGCAACTACGGTGGCATCATTAGAGAATTAAGGGAAATTGCTAAAAAAAATACTTCCTGTGTTTTTAGCTTTGAATCTAGAGCTTCAAACTTTGAAGCACATAAGCTAGCTAGTTATGGTGTCACCCTTTCTGTGGGCTTCACGTTTGGTTAGGGCATCCGCTTCACCGGACTGGAGCTGTTCGGCGTTTGAAGCACATAAGCTACGTAGCTAGTTATGGTGTCACCCTTCCTGTGGGCTTCACCTTTGGTTAGGGCATCCGCTTCACCGGACTGGAGCTGTTCGGCGGACGCCCGGTGGTTGAAGGGGATGATGTCTACGTAGTCGTCGATGCTGCTGTGGTAGTCGCGACCGATTCTGTTGCGGACGTAGACGAGGGGGAGGGTTGTCTGGCGAGCGTGGTCGGCGATGAGGAAGTTGCGGGCGGAGGTGGCGCTGCGCCACGGCAGACAGCGCGGCAGCGGAAGAGGGATTTCGGGGGCAGGCGAAGGAGGATCTCCCAGACGACGATCTCATCCGGGAGGCCGCGGTGAGGAGGCATAATTCCTGCCCTTGCGGCCTCCGCCGTGGCCGCCGGCCAGGAGCTAGTCCTGGTTCTCGATCCGTCCCAGGAGGAGTGGCGGCTGGTGGGGGAGTGGCATTGTGGTACTGACGGCAGAGGCGAGCAAAAGGTCTTCGTGGGAAAACAAAATAGGAATATAGTTGGACCAAAGCGACCTCTTTGTTAGTCCAGCCTCATGATATCAAAATCCATTTCAGCCCAGAGCTTCACAGTTTCCCACCCATTGCATAGTTTTCCCTGAGACCTTCCTCCTTGTTTTGAAAAGGTTTCAGAATGCTCCACGCTGTTTTTTAAAGAGGTAAATACACCGGTGGTGCATAAAGTTGCACAACATGTGCAATTTGATGCCACAAGTTGAAAAATACGAAAAACTGGTAGTGAAACTTGTCTCGACGTGTGTATACAGTTCAAGTCTCGGACGTAGCCATACATGACCCTCGCGTGGCGTGACAGCATGGCACCGGACCCACTGTCAGTGACTAGGATGAGATGGAGCGACGTATTTTTATAGGAACCCCCCTAAATTGATATTAAATCTTGTAAACCCCCTATGACCGTTGGCGCCCACCCGCCAGGCAACAATACGAAGGGAAAGTTCATATGAAAAATAGCGCCAACGTGGCTTGATGCTTTGGATATACAATAACTATGTTTAATAATCTAGTGACCAACACGCGTAGGGGACTTAAATGGATTGGAGTCAATGTGGCCAATTTTTCATATGTTAGTTTTTTTTTAGAACTTTGTAAAAAATATGTAAATCATACTCACATTAAAAGATAGAGTTCAAATATTCGTGTTCATATATTTTAGAGAGTTTCATGGATAAGCGTTCGCATATTTAATGAAAATTATTAACATATTGTATGTAATACATTTAATAAAAATATAAAAATATTATTTTAAAAGTATTCAAATAACTAAAGTGGTGTTTAAGAATTATAAAATTTTCATATATTTTAAAGTAATAATTAAGAGTTTTCATTTGAGGATCTGCAGTCTAGTATTTACTAGGCTAGTATATAGTTTTCCATACTTTTTCTTATTTATTATTCTCTAAGAAGAAATTAATGTTTTTTCAAACACACAAACTTTATAGAAAAACATGTGAACATTTGTTAAAATAACACAATTTTTTTTATATCATATATGAATTGAAAACATGAAGATTACCAAAATTATATGTACATTTAGTAAAATATATAGGTTTTTAAACTGTACTTATCTTATATTTTATTAAACATAAGTTCATTGCTTTGAATTATACAAACATTATTATAATTCATAAAAAATATTTTTGTTATAATTTGTTTTGAAAGTAAAATGTGAAGTGTTACCTGAACATTATTTGAAATAAGTTATTTTAATTGTATTTAAATTATTTATAAAACACGAATATTCTATCTTTGTTATTTTACCATGATTACAATTTACATAATTTCAAAATAAATCTAAAAATGGAAAAAAACATACGAAAATTGGCGGCAGTGACTGCAGCCCATGCATGCCCCATGTGTGTGTTGATATTTAGTTGATTAGAGTAAATGAAATTGTCTCAATGAAAAAAGTTATCATAAATGAACATCTTCCCCTCGATGCTCCATTTGAACCAATAAAATCCACCCTTTATCAAAAAATAATTGAATATCTCAAAAAAATGAGTTTGTCAGAAAAGTCTTATTGGTTGTGTGGCTAGAAAAGCCAGGTTTGGAGCAGTTGGTCGCTTGTACAAACCGAGATAGGCACTGTTTTCCCTGAATTTTCCTTTTGTAATGTTTCCAAACAGGTGGGTCTGGCGCCACGTGTCATGCTACGCGAACATATGGCTACAGACGAGAATTAAACCATAAATGCATGCCGAGACAAGTTTGGTCACCAATTTTTCGTATTTTTCAACTTGTGGAACCAAATTGCACATCTTGTGCAACTTCATGTACTACCACAACATTTATCTCTTTTTAAAATATATCTTTTTATGTTTTCTGTTTTGGTGCTTATCGTTTGCACATCTTGTGCAACTTCATGTACTACCACAACATTTATCTCTTTTTAAAATATATCTTTTTATGTTTTCTGTTTTGGTGCTTATCGTTATCTTTTCATTTTATTTCCTCTTCTTCTTTCCATTTGTAATTGTTGTAAAAAAAAATCAAAACCATGAACATTTTCACAAATTGATGATTTTTCCAATTTGGGGTCAGTTTTCAAATTAATGAACATTTATCAAATTCATGAATATATATTTCTCAATTGTAAATGTTTATTAAATTAATGAATATTTTTTAACTTCCTGAATATGTTTTGAGCCGGAAAAAAATTCAAAATTCTAGAATAATTCCAAAATTTCCCAGACATTTTTTAGTTTCACCAAAAAAAAATTAAAAGACAAGTTATCCTTTTTTCAAGAGCCAGAAGAGCAGGGGTAGCAAAAGAGAGCGAAAAGATGAGATAACAACAGCAAACTACGAGGGATAAGTTTTTTTTTTGTCTCAAGATTTTTTTTTTTGCGAGAATATAGCGACATGTTTCATGAAGCGGTTAATAGGAGTTCCCTTGCAGAGCCACCAAGGATTTTTGGAATCCAAATTATATAAAACATATCTAATATTGTACCTTTATGTGTTTGAAAAAGAAAATCAGGTATGACCCATTTATAAATATTGTACTTTTATCTCAAATTGCTTTTGTGCAATGACATGACAATTTATATCATGTGTAAAAAGAGAAAATAATACGACCAAAACTCGCCACGTGAACCCTAAAAGCCACTGTTTCAGCTTCTCCAATGCCCCAGATACAATGCCAACAATCTAGTCATCTCAAGAGAGAAACGGAAATGTACATGATGGCCCGAATGCTGAGATCGACTTCATTCCTTCTAGGGGTGGTGCCTCCCTAGAAGTAATGGAAGTTGCAGTTGTTGTTCCGAGAGAGAAGCACCGCAACGTTCCCGTTCTTCGCCCTTGCCATCATCTAGAAAAAGGTTCTGCAAGCAACTACGGTTAATAGGCAGAAATTTTGGATGGAGTGACATGCATCAAGTGAGGCTGCATACAACGGACCTCCTTTTTTTGTTCCGTACGAGGAAAATGAAAGAGGTTCGAAGTTGGTACTCCCTCCTATTCAAATTAATTGATGAAATATGAGGTTGCGTTAATTAATTCGGATTGTAGGGAGTATGTAATTTCCATGTGAAAATTTTGCAACGATGGCAGTCTGCAAAGGTTCGAATATATGATCCTATGTGTATGCTACTAAAGGCCTCAGGTTGTAACACAAGTACAGACGCATGAGGACTGAACTGAAGTATCTTGAGAACTTCTCCAATCTGAGGTGTGAACGAGGCATGTGCAATGACCAATCAGTGAATTGAGGATTTATTACTGTAGTTTATTTTAGTTTTTTTTTGTAATTTTGCCTATTTGCATGTGATGTACACATTGATGATTTAATATGGTACGTGCAACCGTGGAAGCGCAGGTAAGGCTGGTCACAACGGGGAGTAACATAGGGCAAGAACATACACGCTATTCTATGCTATGTTAGCACCATCAAAATGGGTAGGAACATCATGCAAAACTCTATTTATTAGTTTATAGACTCACAATGTCTTGAAATATGTGATGTTCCGGTAACTAGCTATGTTATCACTACCCTCTCTTTCCTCATTAAATGTTTGCCATGTCAGCTTTTTGTCCTACATGGCAACGATGTTACTACTAAGTTCCTCCCCATTGGGACTAGCCTAAGATGTAGCATCATTGTAAATCAAATCATGAGCTATTCTGATTATTTTCCACATAAATGGCAATTAATGATGAGGTACCTAACATGGTTATCATTTTTGAATTTTGAATTTTCTGGTCATTTGGCATATAAATTCAGGTCAAATTTTGAATTTCAAATACTTGCTAAACTGAAGTGAAATTTCTGGTCATTTGGCGAATTGAAAACCAAGAATAAACTAGACATAGAAAATTCAGTGGTGCCCAAAATTCACTTGATCATGGGCTCTGAAATGGGTAGATTAGCCTCTAACAGTCAACATTACACAATCCTAAAAGCACAAACACTATACAATACAATAAATTTTACCTCCCGGCAGAATAATTTAGAACATTGACTGAATTTGCATCCATGGAATTCTTTTCTGGTGGTAATATATACGTGAGGCTCTCCTATGTGGTCTCAAAAGAATACACTAAAACCAACCAAAGAAAACTTCTCCGCCCTAGTCAAAGGCCCCTAATTGGTCCGAAGACACGGGAGCTCTTTTTTTTGGGCGCGCGAGGGGGGGGGGGGGGGG
>LR738714.1:713094077-713109688 GCA_902687465.1 Secale cereale | reverse complement strand
GCTCTTGTCCCCTCCCAACACAAGCGCATGTCACTGTCAGGACAAGTTCATTGAAAGTTGAAAAAAGCACACAAGTTCATCGACAATGATGCAAGGTTAAATACTGATCACCGATAAACTCTTGACTATTGACAGTAAATTTAATGGTAGATAACAGTAACAGAAACTAGACTGTTCCTACTGTCTTAACCTGATCATGCAGGGAAAGATGGTCTTTCTTCGACATAACATGGCCCTGCGCACATCAGATTGCAATCATAGGCGCACGAGCATACAGACACTGACCAAACGACACCACCAAGCTATCTATGATGACATGATGCAACAGCAGCTAACTACAATACTGGTCATGACCAGTTGCTTTTCTGAATCACTATCTACAGATGGTCAGGTATCACTCCCTGTCCGAACAGGACAACCGAGTCAGGATCAGTCCGTCTGCGCTACTGCTATACATCTTCAAAGGCACTGCACGGCAAAAGAAATTTGGTGCACTAATTAAAAAAATTAAGATTCATTTGAGATTAGCGACATCAGATGGTATAGAGAAGCTAACTTCTAGCAACGGGAAATTCTGAGCAAGACGATTAATTACCAGAATAAACGTAACTTCAGTTACGCTTCGGCCATGGGTTATTTTCCTGAAATTTCCAAGGTTCCAGCTTTATGCTTGATGGAGCATAGTCAACAGACTGCAGGAGATCTTGGGCCCGTCTGATTTTGTTTACTAGTTCCTGCAGTTTCATCGTGGCCTCGCTAAGGGTGCCAGTAGGCTTAACTAATGCATGCTCACTTGAGGTCTTGAGTTTCTTAAAAGTGGGGGGGCTTGATTGCCCATTGGTAAGGAACTGAGGAGACTGTCCTGAATTGGCCACAGGAGACGTCGGACAATCTGCTTGGCTGTTCATGCAACATTCACCAGTTTCATTGGCTGCGAGTTGCACTTTTGAATCAGTGACCTCCAGAGAAGCGTCAGGCGGCTCACTTGAGGTCTTGAGTTTCTTAAAACTGGGGGGTCTTGATTGCTCATTGGTAATGAACTGAGGAGACTGTCCTGAATTGGCCACAGGAGACGTCGGACAGTCTGCTTGGCTGTTCATGCAACATTCACCAGTTTCATTGGGTGCAAGTTGCACTTTTGAACAGATGGCCTCCAGAGACACGCCAGGCTCTTCATTCATGCATTTTTGTGGTTCCCCTTCACTGTCTGTTTGACTTTCCATGCAGTACCTGCCATTTGTATTGGCTGGATGTTTTACATCTGGATCCACTAACTCCCTCGGTGTATCAGATGCTCCATTCAGGCATTTTCCTATTTCTTGCTCCGGTGAACCAAATGATACATTCAAGCATCTTTGTAGTACCTTGTTACCATCACAAGATTGTTCAATGTCCTCCTCATCAGAGCTGCTACTTAATGTATCTGTATACCAATAGCAAACAAATATTACGGTGCGAAAAAATTAATTGTTCTAGTGCAAACTAAAGTAGTGATCTAAATGCTCTTATATTAGTTTACAGAGGGAGTACACGGTAACTCTAGAAAAACAATTTGAGCGCTAGTGATGAAGGTTTTGGATAATGTAATCATTAAGATTTCACTTTGGACAGGGGTTTTGCAGCACTGGCAAGTGGCAAGAGGGTGCATTAGAGTGGTGGTTCCGAGGTATTGTTGCTTGAGATTATAGGAGGCTTGTGTGATCATTGTGAAGTTCTTTAAGGCATGTACTGCATTGGTTATTTCCTGGAAAAGATTTAGTTGATGCCTCAAAGGGTTAAGGGTTTTTATTAACTAGATGATACCCCGCGCGTCAGCGGAATTGGATATATAATTTCTAAAAATTGTGTAGAATACTAATTAAGGAGAACGTCGTTTTGGTGACCGAGCTCACTGGAGCTCGAAATTTTTGAAAAGTTCAAACTTTCCAGTTTCAAAAAATCTGAAAATATTTGCTTACAATTAAGTCCTTACAATTTTAACTATGTGAGAAATTTCTGCATAAGCAGAAAATAATCTTAATATGAAAATTGCACATGTCACAATTAAATGTAATATGATTTTAAACCCACTTAGAATGCACTGAGCATGTTGCATGGTAGAGGATTCTCATGCATATATCAGACGGATGCTAGTGGATCAAGCTATAAAATAAGGCTTCAGTATATGTCAGATTGCATTGCTGATGGAGGGGTCGCCGATAGATATGACAGACTGAGGAGCTGCTGTAGATAAGAACTATGATGATGACACTGACGAGGAAGACACTCATTTTTTTAAGAGATGGAAGCACTGAGTTTAGGAGATGAGGACGTATTTGTAGTCACCGGAAGCAAGGAGGTACTCAGCTCACATTTCCTGACTCCTGTTCATGGAGACAAGGAAGCTAGAGTTATCAACTCCGGAGGATATGTCAGGAAGATCCCTATGCACAAGGACAAGAGACAGCTAAGCTCTGCCCCTGGTTAAGACTTAAGATAAGGAGGCAACAGGAGCACTATCCAGCTAAGATTCTGATTACTTTCTGATAATAAGGTGGCACATGTTAAAATGTGACAGACTAATTAGCTACATAGAGGTAAACACGCCATTACAACTGAAGAAGAGCTACATCAAAACCATTTAATTTACAGGAAATCAGTGAATAGTAATACCTTGGTTCCCTGCAATCACACGAGCAGTATGCCAGCATTTGCCGTTCTCCTGGTACAATAAAATGAACTGTTAATTCCACTATATGGGAATGAATATCTAACTAATTGAATAAATAAATACATATTAGTTACATAATTAACTGATACTAAATTTTGCTAAAATGAAAAGCATATTTCTTGAGAATTTACTAACTGGTAAGCCATATCCAAAGACAAATAATCTAACTGGTAAGCCGCATCAGGACTGACAATCAGATTGTAAAGTGTGAATAGATAGAAAGGTAAATTGTTGTCTCCCCACACCCCCCACCCCCTCTGTGTCCACGTATAGGCCTCTTGAGCCATACTTCCGAGTCTATTCACGTGTTGACTTTCCACGTCACACATGGTAGCTTCATGCACTAGCCAATGCAAGCAAAACTACGAACCGATGGAATGGCCTAGGCAATCTACATTACACTCAACACCTAGTAGTACTAAAATTGCACCTCATGTACTCAGTTTTAGTTCTATGTTACGCCTAAAACCTTTCGATTCCAAGTCTGTCTCCACGGCTCTAACTTTCTATTAACCCATGCCCCACTATCGTCGACTAGCACCACATCATCATCAAATAGCATACACCATGGGATATCCCTTATAACCTCATCAATCACCAAAGCAAAAAAAGACAAGGGCTCAAAGCCACCTTGGTGTAGTCCTATTTTAATCGTAAAGTATCAATGTCGCCATCACTTGTTCCAACACTTATCACAACATTAACATTATCGTACATGTCCTTGATGAGGGTAATGTACTTTTTTGGGACTTTGTGTTTCTCCAAGGCCCACCAAATAACACTCCGCGGTATCTTATCGCGGGCTTTCTCCAAGTCAATGAACACCATATGGAGGTCCTTTTGCTCCCTATATCGCTCCATAAAGTTGTCATACCTGGCAAATGGCTACCATGGTCGACCTTCGCATGAAACCAAATTGAATTTTGGTCACGCTTGGCATTCTTAAGCGGTTCATTAGCTTAATTCCATGGTAATTAGTACAACTTTGAATACTCCCCTTGTTCTTGAAGATTGGTACTAATATTCTCTGCCTCTATTCTTCTCGCATCCTGTTTGCCGAAAAATGAGGTCAAAAACCTTTGTTAGCCATACAATCGCTATGTCTCCAAGGCCTCTCCACATCTCATTGGGGATACAATCAGAGGCCATTGCCTTGCCTCCTTTCATCCTTTATAAAGCCTCCCTGACCTCAAACTCTTGGATTTGTCACAAAAAACACATGTTGGTATTATCAAAGGAGTCGTCCAGCTCAATGGTAGAGCTATCATTCTCTTCATTAACCAGCTTATCAAAAGTACTCTCGCCATTTGTGCTTGATCACCACCTTCACCAGAAGCTGATCTTCTCCATCATGCATTTGACTTGGTTGGCACCCCTTGCCTTCCTCTCTCGGATCTTGGCCATCTTACAGATGCCCCTTTCGCCTTCATTCATGTTTAAACGCTGGTAGAGGTCCTCACATTAATTCTTTAGTCTTGGCAACTGGAGAACAAAGGTAATTACAAAGGCCAACGAGAGCCTCCCTGTTATTCTTAAAAAACGTTCACCAAGGTGGAGTTTGTTGGATGTGTGTCATGTATTTTGTAAGAGTTGTATTGCTTGGAGTCATACACTCCACGCATAGGGTGCAGAGCCACACTAAAATCCATATCAAAGATTAATCCGTTGTCAGTCTTAGGACTAAGTCAGAGTCATGGAATATTAGTATAGTGGGTAGGAGCCCAAGGAATCTCGTTGAAGACAACAAAGTATTTACTCAAGTGCATGCCCTGAGATGTATAATAGCCCTACGTCCTGCTATGAGTTTCGTGAGAATGGTGATCTGAATGACTTGAATGGTGATCTGAATATCTTTGGCAAAGGTCTTCGAGTCCTTTTATAGGTACCATTTCTTCAGCATAACGTCTTGAATCTTTGGTTATCGATGTTGAAGTGTATATGTGGATTGCCTAGCCCTTTTCACAAGTTCTGACTTTTGGTTGCGTTGGCTAATGCATGAAGCTTAACATATTAGTTCAAACTTTTGGTTGTGTTGGCTAGTGCATGAAGCTTAAAGTCTTTGAGTTCAAGTCCTGGCTTTTGCAATTTATCTAAAATTGTTGTTGCCCCCCTCTATATCCACGTATAGGCCACTTGAGCCATGCCTCCGAGTCTATTCACGTGTTGACTTCCCATGTCACACGTGAGAGGGGGTGTTAAACTGCATGTGGATTGCCTAGCCCTTTTCATTAGTTTAGAATTTTGGTTGCGTTGGCTAGTGTAAAGCTTAACATGGTATCAGAGACCAAGCTCTTGAGTTCAAGTGCTAGCTTTCTCAATTTATCTAAAATTGGTCGTTGACCCCCTTTGTGTCCGCATATAAGCCTCGAGTCATGCATATGAGTCTATTCACGTGTTGACTTTTCACGTCACACGGGAGAGGGAGGGTGTTGAATTGCATATGTAGATTGTTTAGCCCTTTCCATCAGTTAGGACTAAACCTACGCATGGGCAGCCCGACCCGAACCTGGCACGAAAATAACAGGTTCAACCGAGCCGGGCTCGGGCTTTTAGTTTAGGCCCAAAATTAGCCCGACCAAACCCGACCTGCACAGATCTGGAGACCTGCCGAACACCCGCCGCCCTATAAAACGTTTATTTCCCACGCCTTATCGTCTCGTTCACCAACGAACCACCTTATCCCCTTCCTCCTAACCCTAGACTACCCCTTCACACATCCAGGGCTACTCCCATATCTCCGCGCGGAGGCTGCACTGTCATTCAAGGACGCACGATGTCTGCACCCATCTAGCGCTTGGTACACGCAAAGGTGGCGCTGCTCATTATGCGCATAGCTCTTCCCTGACCTTCTCCGTCCTACCACCACACGATTTAAATCACACAAAATAGATCTAATACTCATATCCTTCTTTATTCGACACCTGCAAGTCTTCGTTGTGTTCTTCCCCTTTGGCCTATGCTCGATTTGCTGCTACTGCATGGATCTAGTCCTGGATTCTATTCTAGAGTCAAACATGCATGGAGAAATCAATATGGAATAGTATTTTTGTCTCATGTGGTGATGCATTCACGAATGAGTGATTCTTTTGTCTTCTTTCATTTGTCTCTTCTTTCTGAACCATCCAATGTATTTGTAGGCTTGTCAAGCCATGAGCATGTATCATGCACTATTCTCCGACAAGTATTTTTGGATGAAAGGAGTATGTGTGTAGTCCGTGTGTATGTATGGATCTGAATATTTGTCATCCGTACTGCTATTGGTGTGTATTTTTTCTATCAGAATGCTACTGCTAATGCTATATCAATTCAATAGATCTCGTCTCTGATGTATATGCGTGCTCGTCCAGAATTTTTCATACCTTCTCTAGTGAATGCGCTAAAATCTACACTTATCTTGTTCTGCATATTGTTTGATAACTGGGATTGCTGGACTTACAAGCCGGACTCCGGGCTTATGCATCTGGCTGGGCTCGAGCTTGCAAAACACAAAAAAATGCCTAATCAAGCCAGGCTCGGGCTTTTTAAAGCCCAGCCCAAAACCTGGCCCAGCCAAAGAAATGCCTAGGTTTAGTTCAGACTTTTGGTCGCGTTGGCTAGTGCATGAAGCTTAACATGGTATCAGAGCCCAAGGTCTTAAGTTCAAGTCCTAGCATTCGCAATTTATCTAGAAATTGTTGTTGCCCGCCTCTATGTCCACGTGTAGGCCTCCATTTACGTGTTGACTTCCCGCGTCACACGTGAGAGGGGTGCTGAAGTGTATATGTGGATTGTTTAGCCCTTTCCATCAATTTGGACTTTCAGTTGCATTGGCTAGTGCATGAAGCTTAACAATCTAACCCTCTGTGCAAAATTAGGAACATATATTCTTGTTACAATAGGATCCTAGAGTCCGCACGACCATCCCTATTCCTCCCGGTACCCACCTTTGTACGACCGTCTTTAGGCCTCGGGGACCCTAGGCACTCCTTCGTAGGCTTGCCTATCCACGCCCATAGGGTATGTACCTCCGATAGTTCAACACTACTAACTGACAACCTCATATATATTGTGGGAAATGTAACAATGCCAAAGATAATAACACAGGCACGCCGAGGGAGTGAGTGGCATATGTTGGCGCCTGATTGACTGGTGTGCAATATTGTAGCAATATGAATGGGAGGAGTACTCGTAGTCCTGAAGATGTAAGGCCTCATGTTCAAACTCCGTCATCAAACGTCATAACTTTGTGACATATTGTTGTGATTGTTGTCCTTGTATGATCGTCTCCCCCTCAGATTTCTAACATGCACGGATATCACCATCAAATAACCCCATCGGATGTTTGAAGGTTGTTTTGCAACCGTGGAGGGATATGCCACCAAGGATGCGACACTTTCTTCCTTGGGGCTTTAGGGGTAAAGAGTAGTGAACATTTTTACTTCATTGATACCCGGATCCATCGTGATATGATAGCCAATACTAGCAACAAATAAACGTCAACACTCCATGTGCGCAATGCCACACACCAAAACCACTTCAGGGGGTTGATCAGGGTCTAAACCTCAAGGGGTTGTGATGCTCAAACACCAAACATAAGGGGGGCAAGTAGAATTTTTACATTAGAGTTATTTTCAGCGTTTTACCCCCTAGTCTTTAGAGTATCAACAATGATCTTTATCTATTTTTCTGTCTTTTCCCCACATTTGTGTTTTATTCCATATCATGCCGTATGCCACATGACACTAACCCACTTACGAGATTAAATTTGTTGGATGCAGTAAACTATAGAATAAGGGCACGGTAAAAAGGGAAAAACAATAATCAAGTAGACACTCAAAAAGAGCCACCAATTATGGAGTAAAGGTTAATTTTACTCTTGCTAATAATAATTTCTAGCAACGCTCTTCCCTACATTTCGATAATAGAGAATCATCCGACAATACATGGACTTGAAGATCCTAGCTATTAGGACCAAAATGATCAAGCAAGTCAATGGAACGTTAAGACACATCCATGAGAAGGGATTGAAAGCCTGATCACTCCTTTCCCAAAGCAGGCTCACACTGGAATCCATTATCATTAACCGAACAACAATAACCCAACCGGCATATTTTTTCGTTTTGTGACTTGCCTAAATTGAAATAAATATCCCGAACACCAAGTATCGCCCACATGTTCAACTTCAATAAACGAGAATACCTATTAGGAATTCCTAGTTTGAAAGCATGACGACCAATTATAGCTACTAAATGATAAACAATAAGGTATTAAATCATCCTTGACAAAATAGAAGACTAAGAAAACAACACATATAAACATAAATATACTCCCACCAGGGAAAATGGTATCACTCTTCTTTAGGGAAACAAAAAGTGTACATAACTAATTATCAACCAACGGCTCATCCAGCTCACTATGGTATTTGAAACTATGATGTAGATTTATGTTAGTTGCATATGAACTTTAACATACTATGTAGAATCTTGTTAATTGCACATGATCTTTACCACCCTTGACAAATGTGTTCTTTGGTATTCGAAAAAAGGTTTATAGCACTATTAGGAAGGATGAGATCAAATAGGAATTTTTCATCAAGCAGTGAATGGCGGTGCAATTACCTGTGAAAGAGGGGCGCTCCAACCTTCCTCGAGGGACCAATCAAGCGCTGGCCTCAGGTCCTTGGGATCGGCAACCCAACATCCACCTTCACCTAATGGTATTTCAGGACAAATTATCTGTAGACCAAGTAGAAAAAGTACAATACAACTCATATGAAATGTAACAAACAAATGTAGCAATAAATGCAGCTATTGCAAAATATACACTACAGCAACGAAAAGCGAAATAAGTTTGTTATCCTTACAAATAAAAGTCAATAAGAAAACATTACATTACACACAAAACAATAAAACATGCGTGCAGAGAGACGTTCATATCCTTTTGCTAGAATAGAAAGCATTGCCTTCTTTTGGATGCCATACCCCTCATACTTTGGCTGAGACCAGTCTCAGTTTTTCATCTATAGCACCAGCAAAATTTGGTACCAACAACACCAGTGGAAGATATATTTACAGTTGTGGTTCTTCTCCTAGTGTTATGAACGTGATATTTCTTAAGAAATGTCTGTGTCTTAGCATTAAGGATCATTATATGTTTGAAAAGTTACAACTTGTATTGTAGACCCTTCTCCGTTTCACATTATCGCCATCACCAGTATAACACGTTAATATTTAGTATAATTTGCAAATATAGCAAGCACAACTTGAAATCAGCATGCATGCAACATGTTAAATAAATAATTATGTGCAGATATGCAAGCATAAAAACTTGAGTCAAAAAAGCAAGAAAACTTTGTCCAATCAAAAAAGAATAATAAATTGCGTTTGGTCAAAAAAACATAATAAATTGAGAAATCATTATATGAAAATAAACAAGAATATTCATTCATACTCCAACCCTCATGTGATTTTCTAAACATGAAAATGTTGCCACCTTTTTAACAAAGCAATTAACATGAGTTAAAATAACAGTGGATATCTATTTGATTTCACTAAAGGGGCAAGCAAGTGCCATTTGTGTCCACCATAATAAATTATTACCTTAAGTTTGTCATCATCCAGCAACTCGATAATTTTCCCAGTCCAGAAACAATCAGTGTACCACCAATCAATCAAGTCACCTACTTTCCAAGGACCGCTTACAACTGCTACAACATCTTTCTGCGGCCCATGCTCGGGAATATCATTCTCCCAACACCACTGAGGAAAAGGAGGTCGTAGCATGATCTCCCTATTCTGACTTGCTTTCTGATTACGACATTTTGGTGGAATTTTGAAGAGTCTATTCCATTTCCTTCCTGTCAGTACATAAAAGGAATAATAGAGAAGGAAAATAGAGAATAAAAATGAAATCAGAAGTCAAATCCATTTGACTTTCTAGATACTTCTACTACAACCTAGTATTTGTTTGTTTTCTTAGCTTTATCTACTATTTATTAAAGCCTTCTAGCTATGACTCGAATATTGCATCTTCAGTAATGTTTTCTACAGTGTTCAACTATATGTAGAACTTGAGATGTAAAAGCTTCTAAAAGCCTATAAATAGAGGTCCTCACCTCTAGTTCGTAAGCAGACTATGTACCCCACTACCTATAATAAAACTTGGTGTTCTTATCTAAGATCTTACGACTAGATCTTGTGCCCTATGATTTTCAGACCGAACTCATGCTACCTTCAACACTTGTGATGTAGCAGCAAGGTGAAGCTGCTCTTCCGCAACCTTGTGTTGCCTTAGTAAGCTACAACAAATGTAGGTAGTGAAAAGTGAGCTAAGCTACAATTTTTTGTTAAGTTCACCGTCATCGCAAGATAGCCTCGACTACAATAATCAGCATAACTTCCCCTCAAAAAATTATTCCAAAGAATTAAAACAATTATCCAAATAGACAAACACTCGGGCAAACCTATAGCACAAAATAACAAATTTCAAACAAGAAACTAATATTATTGAATTCTTGATTTCTCAACATAAAACAATTCCTTACTTTCATCTGGATAGTCTATATACTCCACCTGACACTCCATGTGACCGCTCCTGATACACATATCGGTGATCTGAAAGTAAAATTGAGATGATTTAGCAACATCCAATCTCACAATACAAAACAAAATAGGCCTTTGTCCAAACCAAAAAGTAAAAATGCAAGGTGGAGCGTACAAGATGGTTTATCACGAAATGAGATAAGCGGACTATTAGTAAAGGTACATTTCTTTCAAATGCACATTTTTTACATTTTTTTACATGAAGACTGTAAAGTAGCCCCCCCCCCACCCCACCCCCCCGAGCTCTTGGCTAGAGACACACACCCCAACTAAACCACACCACTAAGAGACGGCCCAAGTCAACAACATATGAAATAACACATTTAAGTGCAATTGCTAGATGTCTACGTCAAAACCATCATGGGTTCTGCCGTAGTCCTCTAAGGTGAAGATTATGCCAACAGAAAGTAGTGACACCTTATGAATTCTGCTCTATAGGGTGTCATCCTCCAGTTTGGTGGTCCATTTCAATCATCAAGGTACCAACCAAACTCATGAGACATGTATTTATTGAGATCTAGTCTGATCTTGACACAGCGGCCAACATTGACTACCCTTTGTCAAGCACTAAAAGTACCAAGTATCGCATATGTTGGTATACATATGGCCAAGATATGGCATGAAAAGATGAATCCTAACCTTTAGGCGTGTCCATCTAATCAAGTAAATAGCATAAAACCAGCACAATTTGGGTTAGGGTTTTGGAAAACAACCACATTTCGACTTTGTTCCCAATACCGTCGATATTGTGCTAATTTTTCATAAAGAACACTAATGGTGCAGTTGGTTAGTTTTGACTTCGCATATGAAAAGTCGGGCCCGCATGTATGCACGAACATGGCACAAAATCCGTTTTGTATTGACCCTTAAGTTGGGTGTGGGGCCCACCCATCAGCATCAACCCTCCTCTCTCAAACCATTTGCTCTCTACAACATTTCCTCGAACAGCTTGCATGCATGTCGGCGCAGTTGCGAACGATGCATGAGTTGCTCCTCCCTGCCGCCAATGTGTCGATGCCAATTCGCTCATCCCCGTCGCATGGGCCATCAAGGTGGACCGCACCATGTCGATCATCCCGTCGCCTATGCGGTTCTGCCATCAAGAATGTCCCCACTGAGCTCGCGAAAACTGAGGGCGTCGCCGCCGAGCAAGTCGCCAACGAGGCGTTTGGGGAGGCAAGGCTCCCTTCCCTCAAAGCCTGCCTCTTCCTCCACAAATCGTTTTCGCAGCCTCTTGTCTTTGATCAAACCCTCACAAGCCCCTGGCGACGTGTTGTTGACCACGCACACCGACCTCGATTCCTGAAGATGGAATGTGTCACAGACGCACATCATCTTGTCGGGTAGAGCCGCAGCATCACGCGCACACAAATCAAATTGCCCAGAAGACACATGCACGTCGAGTTGACATTGATGGATCCTTCGCGCTAGGTAGCTTCACACGTGCAGCAAACTACTGGCCACCGGATGCCTGGTCGATCTAGAGTAGGACAACTCGGCGAAACACTCATGAACATCAGGGTCGCCACAACAACTGGCACGGCATGCTAGCAGCAAGTGTGTGCACGCAACTCCAGGCACGATGGTGTGACAAGGTGGCCAGGACAGGCAGGAGATCACCAGCGTTACAGCTAGAGCCTAGGTGAGCTGGAGGAGGTCCTAGAGGTACCAAGTGAGAAACAAGATGAAGACCATGCCGTCCATTTACATCGATTTTATCCAATTAATTTGGAGGGAGGCTCTACAACGAGAGGTGAAGCTAATGGACATGGTGGTTTGGCTAAGGGTGGACATTGGCTGTGACCACGAGAAAAAGTGGAGTTTTTGGTATTGTTCAACCAAGGCGCAACGCTCATGGCTGGCAGCGACAATGTCAAGTGTTTCGTGGACAATGCTCGACGCCTGCTCACCATGGGGAAAGTGTACCATGACCAACGCACACTACAGCCTTAGCTGGCAGCATCAGCACATGCAAGTATTTGAGAGAATGCCTCTAACGTCCACGTAACGTCCAACGCCTACAATTGTTATTTCATGTGACGTCTGCCTGACAAGTGGGCCCAACCCATCATAAACGAGGTAATTAACCAATTGTGTCATCAGTGTTTTTTGTGAAAATTAGCACAATATCAATGGTATTGGGAACGAAGTTGAAATGTGGTGATTTTCCAGAACCCTAACACTGATTGTGGTGGTTTTATGCTATTTACTCCTATTAAATCCTATTAATGAAGGTATGCTACTTGGCACTCCTACCATTGTCAGGTTGGACAAGGTTGGACAAACTACGATGCATAAGCAAGAGAGAATAATCATTCTAAGAGAAGCTAAAGGCAAAATTGGCATTTAAATTTGAGATATTACACGTATAGCAGGAGATCTCTACAAATGGAGGGTGTCAAACAAAAAAAAATTGGAGTTGTAACTTTAAGTCGATCTTGGCATGGAAAAAAATACTTAAGATATAGTGCAAATTAATAAACCCGACAAAATATGAGAATGTCAAAGTTGAATCAATACTCTTGATCATACTCCTCCTGGTCGAGTTTACAAGGCCCTTCTTGAAAGAACACTAGTTCCAAGGCAAAGCAAGAAGAGGGAGAATTAGTGTGATTTGATGCCAAAAACACTCATAACAAGGCAAAAATGTCTTGCATGAATGCAGGGGAATTAATGTCGAATTGGAAACTAAGAGACACCGGGTAAATACCACCGCAGTTAGGAGGAGGATAGATGAAGGGCCTTGTAATCTCAAAATTTAAAATTTGGAAAGAGGCCTAATAAACCCAAACAGAGGGAGTACTTTCCCACTGAGGTAAAAAAACAAAGATATAGCTACAGAATTAAGTTACTAAATAATGAAATGTGTCATAGTGACCGCAAAAAGTAAATAATACTTCCTCTGTTCCATAATATAGAGCATACATCTTACTATTTTGTAAGTCAAACCTTGTATAGTTTGATCAGGTTTATTGAAAAAAATATCAACATTACTAAAATCAAATAAAAACAATATCGAAGTAGGTCTCATGATGTATCTGATATATATTTGTGAAAGATACCAAACTCAAATTTTCAAAAATCTGTATGCAATACATTATGAAACATAGCGAGTATAATATAGGAAAGTATAATGTATGAAAATGCATATGCATCGTAATTTGACAAAACATACTAAAGAGAGATGTATTTACATACATGAACAAGCAAGGGTTAAAGAAATTGCATGTTGTACCTTGCAACGAAACCATGCACCCCTGTAACCAACATTATAGGATCTCGTCTCTACGGCATCTCCAACTTTATACGGAAGTATTAAGTCCATTCTGAACCACCCAACTACACCAATAAAAAGTTTCGTTAACTAGGAAGATTAAGAATACACACTCAACTAAGTGAAATAAAATGCATGCATCAATATCAACACTAAACTACATAAATAAACAATTGTACGGATTAATCAGTGAATCATCCACTGAACACGTTTATCGATGGGCTAACTAGGGCCATATCTATATATCTTAGGCTACATAGCAACATGCAATGTACTAGATGCCTAAATATGCTATTGTGCACATGAATGTAACAAGGAAAATTGTGGCTGCTAGTGTACGCCATGGACAGGGGACGGGGACGGCGACTACTCGAGTGCTCGGGGAGGGGGGGCGAGCTCAAGGGATCGACTGGATCCTGGAGGAGTTAGGGGAGGGGACGGCTGCTTGGGGAGGGGGTGATGAACTGGAGCAGGAAGAAAGGGGATGCGAGCTCGGGGAGGGGTAGCGAGCTCCTCTACCGTGCTAGTCAACTAGATCGATCCTAGAGGAGTGAGGGATGGGGCGGCAAGCTCGAGCAGGAGAAAGAGGCTGGGTGCCTGGATCCTGGAGGAATGGAGACGCCTCTGGCGGACGGTGCCGACAGCTGCTCGGGCGGGGGCGGTTGCTCGGAGAGGAGGCGTCGGCTGCTGCTCCTCGCCTCCTCCAACAAGGGTAACTAGGGGAGGGGCGGAGGGTAAGAAGGGAGGGAACGGGCCTGACCTAAAACGATCAGTTTTGGGGTAAAGGAGGAAACGGGCCAAAATATTTGATCCCAAATTTCTCTCTTCCTCTATTCAATTAATCGGCCCACATGGACAAATTGGCTTGTCGATTAATCAAATAGACCAGCTAATGCGATGGATATGGGTTATTGCATCCGTGACATCTGGATTCAGGATTAACCGGCCAATTAACTTAAATATCGGCCAATATTTAGAACGATGCCTAATAGTCACTTAAGGCTTAATTAGCGAGAGAGACCAAAGTAAAATGGGGTTAGGAAATTTGATTTGGAAAATATTGCCAGCTTGCCTAGATTCAGTGGAGATGGCAACTTAGTGAAAGATGAGCTTTGATAGGGGAACTGCAAAATGGGATTGGGTTTACTTCTTCTTTACCACGATTTTATGCTATCCTATAAGCAAATGTGTTTCAGTGAAATGTACTTTGAAACCACCATAATCGAGATGCCAGGCCTCTCCCTGTCGCCGCACCCTTTATCATTATGTACAATAACAAGAACATTTATTGGAACTTCTATTAACAGGATTTCCCTTACAGTACACATATGCTGAATGATATGTGATATATGCAACAAGGGGAGAAACACCACTTTCCAAAGTGTCCTACCCTCCTCTACTTGTGTTCTGGTGCATAAGTAAAGATGTATCAACATTTAGGAATGTACTCCCTCTGTCCCATAATCTAAGATGTTTTTTGACACTAGACTAGTGCCCAAAAACGTCCTACATTATGGGACGGAGAGAGTATGTGGTTAATCCGGTTTCTTTTTCTTTGCCCTCGACTTATCCACTGGAATGTGCATAGAGCAGAGCATAAATCTCATCATGAAACAATATCATCACCAATACTGAACAATGGAAAACCTTTGGTGCGGCAATGAATGCTGGATTTACCTGAATCTGGATTCCTTGTGTTCCCGACCCGTCCCAAGCCCACGTATCTTGAAAAACCTGGGATTCTGCACAAAAACAAAACGATTTGAGTCGAGACCTACTCTCGGCACGGAACATGTTGAAACAAATTAGGTTTGGGAACTGGCCAGATCGATGCGCCGTCGATGGGGATTTCTTTTGCCGGTCAACAAAAAGACATTGGGGATTTATTTATTTTTGGCAGAGGAGGCGGCGCGGCGCGGCGCGGGGTCGGGGGGAGGGAGGATGGGGGAGAGGGGCGGAGGAGAGGGAAGGGGGAGGCGGCGCACCTGAACTCCGCGGGAGAATCGACCGGCGGAAGACGCCACGCGCCGCGCGGCCGGGGAGAGGA
>LR738714.1:713072128-713094026 GCA_902687465.1 Secale cereale | reverse complement strand
CGGTCGGCGGAAGCGCCGTGCGGCGAGAGGGGCGGGGGCGAGAAAGGGTTCCCTCCGCCGTTGCAGCGGTGTGGAGCTCCCGGCTAATGGAGCCCCTCGGCTAATCGGGTGTACAAGGGCACAAAAGTTCAGAGATTTGTTATAACCCCGAATTCAGACAACTTCGGCTTCGGGGTTGTAGGCTGGGGCCTGGGGGCCTGGAGCGAACGAAACGATGGCTCCCAACGGCCCCTGTGGGCTTTTCCTGTTGGGCCTTTGTAGCTAGGGGTGGGCATTCGGTTTATATGGTTAATTCGGTTCGGTTTATTCGGGTTTCTAGAATTTTGGTTTCTGAAAAATGACAACCGAAATAATCATGATAAAAATTGCCACCGAACCTTATTAACTAGAATATATCGGTTCGGTTTGTTCGGTTAACCAAAAAACCAAAATACATGTGCACCACCATCAGTTGAAGCAATGTATCATGTAACTATTTATTATACTTTCTACAAACATAGTCGTCAATCATCTTAAAAATAGCTACCAATTAGTATTTGCATGCATGAGATCCTATAATATATGCACTAGACCCATACTCTTGTGATTGCATGAATCTATGTATAATTTCCAAAGCGATACACAACTAGCTAGCGACTTAGACAAATTAGCTATCTTATTGTGCTTGTGCGGAGAGAAACAAGGGTAGTGGACTCATAATTCGGTTAGTTCGGTGTATTCGGTTTTTCTAAATCAAAAACCGATTTAAAATTAAACACCAAATAATTTATATTTTTCAAACCAAACCAAATAAACAAAAACCGATTTAGCCTATATATCGGTTAAAATGGTTTGGTTCGGTTTCAAATTTTGGTTTTCGGTTTAAAAGTGCCCACCCCTATTTGTAGCAACACTTGGCGACCACTACAAAACTACAAGAAAATGACATTGCTCAACTAAAAATATGGCTGCCCTAAAAAAAATGTACTCATTTTCTCTGTGTGTAGTCCTTATTAGAATCTCTAAATGGGTTATATTAAGGAATGGAGGGAGTATATAAATTGCCATGTATTAGCTGATAAAATTGAAATGTTATAATATACCACACAAAAATTAACAAAAAAAATGCCGTCATAGAGTACAACTAGCAAATTTTCCATGGTGTATGTTAAAAAAAGTGAACACAAGCACCTAGCAAAATTGCAATGATTTTCTATTTGCCATGACTTATGAAAAAACAAAAATATCGTTAAATTTGGCATTGGTCTAATATAAGAAAGACTACCAATGATGCATACAATAATACTACCATGGTCTAAAAATGCCATCGTGTATATAATGAAATTGCAATGATACCTACAAATAAACTGCCATGATCAAATTAAATAAAATTTCCATGATATAAAAATAAAAAATTGCCCTGGCATAGATAATATAAGCGTGATGTTACCTACAAAAAACAACATGGTGTAGTTAATACAATTATCTTGCTGTAAAATAATAATAAAACAAATTATTGACCTTGGTTCAACAAATAAATTTTTGCCATAGTACAAAATATAAATTTTTTATGGTCCAGGTATAAATTTTTCATGGTCCAAGTATAAATTTTCCATGGTAAAAAAAATGCCATGGTAGAAATATACCATGGATTGTCCGGTAAAATATGCTATGGTCCAAAAAAAGGAATTTGACATGGTCCATGAAGCAAATCTGCCATTGTCCAAAAGATCATGGCAAAACACATTTGTATATCATGGCAAATGTGGATAAAAACTTTAGGAATTTGCAATGGGCACATGGCAAAATTGTAGGAAAAATTATTCTATTAAAAACACGTGGCAACTTTTTAGCCATTTGTAATGGACACATGGTAATGATAGGGATTGTGTTCTTTTAAAAATATGTCAAGGAATTTTGAGAAAAATAATGTATAGAGTTTCTCAAAGATACATATCCCTCAAATTTGCCATGTACCAAAAGAAAAATAAAAAAACGTTGATGTGGTGAAGAGCATGACAACAAGGTCGGAATTATTATTTGTAAATGCAACCTGGCAAAATGTTTGTTACCCTCCATATAATGACAAATTAGAACCCTACATCATGGCAAACACTATACATATCATGGCAAATTTAGTACTCTACTAGCGCCGAAGATCCGCGGCGCACTCCGCGCCCGTGAGAAGCCTCATTTATATTTCAAATAAATAATTATATTTTTATTGTATTCACGTTTTTTTTATATTTAGCTGGTTGGATTTGTTTTGTTTTGTTTGGGTCTGGAAAGGAGTTGTAGATTCATTTTGGAAAGGCTCATTGGTCCAATAAAGTTATTTATAACACGTTTACATCCGTCGTAGTTGCTATTTTCGTCCTTGCGTGTAGAGATGCTTGACTTGTTTTTTGTATAGAGAGACAAAGACCATTGCCCATGGCGCCCATTTTATGTTTTTATGGAACATATGTGTTTTATGGATCATGCGATTGAAGTTTTAAACAAAATTTTATTTATTTATGGCAGAGAGTTAAATAGTATAGGTGCAATACAGAACAAATCATTCTAAATACAGTGCAACAAATTGAAAATATTTTTTAGTACGCGTGTGGGTCATTGCCGTTTTGCCTTTCTTTGTCCTTGTGGAATTTCTGCATGTGAGGCAGGGCGACATTCAATAAAAGAAGCAGAAGTTGTGCTATATTATTTTTTATGTCGGTGTCACGGGATTCTTCTTTGAGGATCAATGTGTATTCATTTTATATCTGGCCTGACATGTCTTCATCGTACTGATTTGGAAGTTTTAGTAGGCGAACAATGTTAGGATCAGTAGCATCAAAGGCTTTTTTTTACGTGTGAGTAATGCCGATAGAGTGAGGTTTTTCTTATCTTGCATGGTGAGCAAAGGATAGTTGGGTTAGCGACGATCATAATCGTTGTAGAGCTTTAATAGATTATAACTCAACAATAGGTAATAAAAAATTCAAGAAGGAGAAAAACAATTCTTAATCATTTTTATTAAAAAAAACTCATGTTTTCTTTTTGTATTTTCCTCGGATTATTGTTCACGTGGATGCACTGTGTTGGTACTACCCCGGTTTACATTTTAGATATTCTTTGTACAAAGTAAAAAAACAAAATTGGTGGACATGGGTACATTCCAGTTTATTTGGTTGCCACGGAAACACTGGTCACATGAAGCACTGCTGCATACGAAGTTCCTGCTTTGAGAACAATATTTTGGTTTATTTGGGTTAGCTGTTCCAGTTTGTTAGGTTTACTATTCTCTTAAAATTAGATTTCACTCAAACTGTTGGAGGAAAATAAAATCGTGGGGCAATAGTCCATAAAGAGGAATCTAGGGAAAATAAATTGAGCAATACCCTTTTAAACAATAAAAAAGGTTGGCATCGAAGATGCGATTTTTTCTTTGGATTTTGCCTTCGTAGTAATATTGGAGTGAAAGGACAATCATTTTATTATCACTGAGAACAATGTCAATGGATAAAATTAATTATTACATAATATGATATAGACCAGATCAAACTAAGTTGCTATTTATTCAGCTTTTTTACCTCTGTGTTTTTTAAGTAATCCATTAGATCAATGCGGTTTTTACTTTAGATAATATATATAAATAATTCTAAAAGATAGCATGACATAATGTTATTAGAGGAAACCCGTAAATAATTTACAGCGCAGAAATAATAATAATATCATCGTATTTGTACGTGTAAGACGGCAATAAAACATACATGAAGATCTCCTTTGGAGATGTAAAATTCCGTGATTATATAGTACGTAAAAAAAGAAGTGTTTTTTTTCTGAATACTGTTCACAAATGATACTGTTCATAAATAATACCTTTTATAAAAAAATTTAAAATGTGAAACTCTATGATGTTTTCTATACGTAAAGAAAATAGTTTTTTAACATTGTTCATACATGTTACTGTTCACCGTTGGACACGTCAATGAACAGTAGAAGTTTGAAAGAAAGTCAAAAATAGGAGAAAAAGGGAAACCTTCCCACTTTAGTATATGTAATGATATCATCGCAAATTGAATTGATTTCTATTTCGGGTTTTTTTTTTGCGGGTGATAATTGTATTACTCAAAGAATGGTACTGTTACAATCAGCAGCAGCTAATTCCATAGCGCAAGAGGGGACCGAACCAATCCAGGTCATTGTTCTGCCCTCTCTACGAGCGAAATTCGCCAAGCTATCGCTAACCTTATTTTGAGAACGACTAATATGAGTAATACAATTTTCACGAAGACTTAAGAGATATCTAATCTCTTTAACTAGAGATGCATAGATCGATCTGTCTTGATCACGCCCCTGGATCATCTTGACTGCTACCAAAGAGTCCAGCTCTATGACAACCGGCCTGTCACTTCTCTGGATCGCAAACGAGATGCCTTCCATGCATGCACTCAACTCAGCTTCCAGGGCATCCCGACAGGCATATAGCGTTCTGCAAGCAGAGAAAATTATGTTTGCTTGGTCATCACGGAGAACCATACCTGCACCAGCAGCACCATCTGAATAAGAACCATCGGCGTTAAGCTTAACCCAGCCGTTAGACGGAGAGGACCATGGTGGTTCAGCAACAGGCAGTACTTGAACTGGAGTAAGAGGCCGACGATCATAGGAGATAGAAGTTTTGCCCTTTTCCGGATCCATATGTGAGTTCAGCTTGATAGCAATTAAAGACTCCAAGTAGCTGAGAAGGAACCGCTTTGAAACGTCTAAGGGTGGTGGGTTCTTTTGGTGAACAATCTCATTCCGGATGAACCAAGATCTCCATAATGTCATAAGAACCATGCACCTTTGAGTTTCATGCAGAGGCTGCAGCACATCGAAAAGCCACTCTTTTCCTGTATTACGAATCAGATCAATGTCCGGCAACTGCCAAACATCCGACATAAACCTCCATAGTTCACGAGCTCTAGGGCATCTGCATAAGGGATGGAAGTTATCCTCAGGCTCCAGACCACACACCGGGCAAATATTTGTTGTCTCCAAAGTTCTCTTATGTTTATTAACCCAAGTTGGAAGAGAATCCGTGGTTACCCGCCAAGCAAAGTTCCGAACTGTAGGGGGAACATCAGTTGACCAGATCAATTTCCACACCGCTCTTCTACCATCAGGATTGGTACTCGATGCTGAAGCATGATCTCTATGTATGTCCTCAAAAGCAAAGTTATAGGCAGATTTTACCGAGAATTGCCCTCCTTTGCCCGGACCCCATGCTAGGATATCTTCCTCATTCCTAGGGGACGCTCTGATTTTGAGGATCTCATCAACATCACAGGGTAGGAAATAATTCTGAAGCAGATCAAGGTTCCACGACCCATTATCATTCAACAACTCAGATACAAAGCGAATACGGCAGTTCCCTTTCGGAGATACTGGTTTGAAAGAATGGGGTCTCGGTATCCAGTTATCTCTCCATACTCTTATGCTTGATCCATTACCAACCCTCCAGATGAGGCCTTGTTTCAGTAACTCCACTCCATAGCTGATTGCCTGCCAAGTTGGAGAGGCATTCCCTGAAAACACTGTGTCTTCTAATTTGCCGTGCGGGTAGTATTTTGATTTCAGCAACCGAGCACACAAGCTATCAGGTCTAACAATGAGACGCCATGCCTGTCGCGCTAGGAGTGCTTGATTGAAAATTCTGTAGTCCCGAAACCCTAGCCCTCCTTTGCACTTTGGTTGTAGCAGATTATCCCAAGCCTTCCAATGTACCTTTCTGTGGCCGTTTTTTGAGCCCCAATAGAAGTTCCTGACCATCCTTGTTAGTTCATCACATACAGAAAAAGGAAGTTTGAACACACCCATTATGTAGGTAGGCAAGGCTTGAGCGACTGATTTAACCAATACCTCTCTTCCAGGTTGAGCCAGCCACCCATCACCCCATTGGATTAGCCTTTTAGTAAGACTAGCTTGTAGGTTTTGAAACCGTCCTTTTGCCATCCGGCCTTCCGGTGTGGGAAGACCCAGATATTTGTCTTCAAACTCCGGCTTAGTAACATTAAGTACAGCCTTGATCTCCTCCTGGATGGTTACTGGGCAAGCTTCTCCAAACAGGATCGAGCACTTGCTCGGATTGATGCTTTGTCCCGTAGCATTTGTATACAAGTCCAAGGCAGCTTTTACTCTTAGGGCTTGCTCCTGTGTAGCTTCAAAGAAAAGCAAGGTATCATCCGCAAATAAAAGATGTGATATACATGGTGCACTTCTACAGATCTTAACAGGTGTGATGTTACCAGCATTAACCTCATGCTTCAATATGGCAGAAAACCCATCAGCCACTAACAAGAATAGGAACGGTGAAAGAGGATCTCCTTGCCGTAGCCCACACAACGGTGCAAATGAGTCTAGGAGGGTTCCATTAAATTTGACTGAATACCTCACCGATGTGACGCATGCCATTATCCATTCCACCCATCGATGAGAAAAACCCAACTTCTGCATCATTTGCTTCAAGAAGGTCCAGTCCACTCGATCATACGCTTTTGACAGGTCCAACTTATATGCACAGAAGCTCTTGGTAGGATCCTTTTCTTGTTTAATATGATGGATACACTCAAAAGCAATAAGAGCATTATCTGTTATCATCCTCCCCGGAATAAAAGCACTTTGCTCCTGGGATATGATAGAATCAAGTAATGGCCTCAAGCGATTCACCAAGCATTTAGAGATCACCTTATATATAACATTACAAAGGCTAATGGGTCTAAACTCAGCCAACTTTGTAGGATTGGGAGTTTTTGGAATAAGGACGATGGAGGTAGAGTTAACATCTTCTGGCATTAGCCCTGTAACAAAGAATTCCTTCACAGATTTTATGACACTGTCCCGGATTGTGCCCCAGTTCCTCTGAAAAAAACGGGCGGGAAAGCCGTCTGGCCCCGGAGCCTTTAGGGGCCCTATTTGGAAAAGTGCATCCGCAATCTCTTTGTCGCTGAAAGGTTCACACAATCTTTCATTATCTGCGTCAGTGACCATAACCTCCACTAGATTCAGCACATGGGAGTGGTCTAGGTTAGGTACTGCCGAAAAAATAGCTTGGAAGTACTCATTGGCCATGGTTTTCATTGTTTCTTCATCAGAATGTGCTATCCCGTTGTCATCAATAAGTTCCCGGATCTTATTCTTGCGAGCTCTCCAAATCGCTTTACTTTGGAAGTATTTCGTGTTTCTATCGCCTTCCTTCAGCCAAGTAATTCTTGACCTTTGCAGCCACAGCATTTCCTCCTGATATAAGAGTTCATTCATTCTATCTGACACTCTCCTTATGTCCTGACGATCAGCATTCATGTTCATTAATTCTTCTAACTGAGATCTGGACTTAGCGAGCTCCCTAGTAACACTGCCAAACTTCTTTCTGCTCCACAGACCCAGGGTCGACATTGTTTTCTTAAGCGCAGCCTGAAGTTGCTCTAGTGTGTTGACAGGTCCAGCCGAGTCCCATGCGCTCTGTACTAGGGCTGGAAGTTCCCCACTCCTTTCCCAGAAAATTTCATATTGGCGGGCGCGGCCGCCACTTGGACCTGTATCCGGAGATCCTTTCAAGAGCAGCACAACATGATCAGAGCATGGGGATACTATATGGGTTACTGAGGAAAAGGCAAACATATTACGCCATGCATGTGAAGCCACCGCTCGATCCAACCGGACCCTTACGTTTGCTGTGCCGTTCCTTCTGTTATCATATGTGAAGGGCACCCCCGCAAAACCAATATCCACTAGCTGACATACCTCAAGCGTATCTCGAAAGGCTACCATCTGAGGCACCGGCCTGGGTGAGGCAGACAAATGCTCGAAGTCCCACAAGCATTCGTTGAAATCACCAATCACCAACCAAGGAAGGTTAGATGAAGAGTAAAGTGATTGTAATTTTTGCCACATAAGATATCGATTTTCCACACGCGGTTCGCCATAAACGAAGGTAATTCTCCATAATTCAGCTTCAGCATTCTCACGAACAGTTACATCAATAAATCGATCCTCTTTACCTTGAACTTGAACTACCAGATTTTCATGCCAAAACAAAGAAAGGCCGCCGCTAAATCCATCACTATCCACACCTTCAAAACCTTTCAGACCCAGACGACCCCTCAGTCTCCTCATCTTCTCCTCTTTTTGTCTGGTTTCGCACAAAAACACCATCTTGGGGGAATGCGACTGTACTAGCGTCGCTATTTCGCGAACTGTCCGGGAATTCCCCCCTCCCCGGCAGTTCCAACTTATGAGATTCATTGATCCCGGCGGCGCTCCACCTGGGAGCCCGCCAAATTTGAGCCAGAGTTCTGAACATTGGTTGCATTCAACCCAGTGCTATTGTTTCCCATCTTCGATCTCTTAGGATCTTGCTTCGGTGGGGGGCTTTGAGCAACAGCCCCCCCACCTATCAAGGGAGTGGATTGTTGAAGTGCAATCTGAGCATGAATAGTTTTTGCATCAACTCCCCTTTTTTTACCTGCCTCACTCAACTGGATATCCTTCCCTGACAGTTTATCCAGCTCCATGTCTGATGCAGAATTATTTCCTCTGGCTACCTGTTCACTAGCCTCCTGACTGCGAGCACCTCCTCTAGGAGCACCCCTCATGCTCCAGGATGCTCTCAGCTCCTTGAAGATTAAAGCTGATGGTGCATGAACACCATCGCCATGTTCGGTATATAGGTGACCAATCGTGCCGCACACGGCGCACCAGTCTGGAAGACGTTCATATTTGACCTTAAAGATCTGCCTCTTCTTCTGCTTAACAATCGAAACGTGGTTCTTTAGAGGTTTTCTCACGTCCAAGGTTACCCTAGCCCTGTAGAAATTACCGGCATAGTCGCCCGGATCGTCTTCATCCTCACAAACCGTACCCACCTTTGCTGCCAGCGGCTTCACCAAAGGGCCATAACCATCAGGGAGATCATGTATCTGGATCCAAATCTTGAAACAGTTCAGGTCGATAAGCGAGGGCTTAGTGAAACCATCATAAGGAGCAAGTACCAATGGCTGTCCTCTGAAAGCCCATGGCCCTCCCTCCATGACCTTGTTCCAATCTCCCAGGCACGAAAATTGCATAGTGTAAAGATTATCTCCCAGCGATCTGAACTTCACTGTCTGCGCGAGGTCCCAGGCACTTCTCATATTTTTGTAGAACCAGAAATCACCATACTCCTTCGCCGTATGTACTTTCCCGATCGCCAGCCAGCGGGGAGGTCCAGCCGAGGATGGGACCTCATCCTCAAACACTAGATCATCCAGCTCCTCCTCCGCGATCCCTAACTCAGCCATCAGTTCATCCAGTTCCTTCTCCTCTTGCGTTTTCGATGAAGATGGGTTCGCCATCGCAACCCTAGGGGAACCCCTAGAGAGAGGCGGCTCCCCACAAAAGCCCTACTCCTTTGCCGACACGCGTCTGGGAAGCGGCGCAAGGTCGCTCCCAAGCCGGCCGGACGGCGGGGGGAGGGGAGAGAGCGGGCGTGAGGCAGTAGTCTCAACGGCGGCGCAGGCTACCGAGAGGAGGAAACCCTAACGAGAGGGGAGACGTCGTAATTTATCATGAGACATGTTGGTATCAAGTTATTTCCGGTAATACAATTGATTTGATTTCTATTTCGGTTGTCTCTGAATTTATTTATTTTGTCACAACAAAAAAGCAAAACAACATAAAAATGAGTTGTGAGAAGTGGCATCAGGCATGGCGGCTCACCGGAAGTGGTCCCCAGGGAAAGGCGGTGCACATCATGCTATGGAGGCAGAAGCAGCCACGACGCCATTTAGCCGTCAGTCACTAAGCGCCCGCGTGAACTAGATGAAGGGCCAGTTCTTTTGCTGGCTTCTAAAATAAGCTGCCTCCTACCCAGCTTATTCTAGAAGCCCAATCCAAATTATTTTTTAAGAAGCCTAGTAGTTAAGACTTCACTAGTAGGCTTCTAAAAAAAATAACTTGGGCTTCTAGAATAAGCTGGGTTGGGGGCAGCCTAGAATAAGCTGGGTTGGGGGCAGCTTATTCTGGAAGCCCAAAAAAACCAGCAAAAGAACTGGCCCGAAGGAGGCGCTACTCCACAAGTGACACACCCATGTCCCCTTGCTCCTTGATACGTCTCAAATGTATCTAAATTTTTTTATTGTTTCCTTTTATTACATTATCATTTATATATAATTATATATATATATATATATATATATATATATATATATATGGACTATTCTATTAGCTTAGTGTCCGGTGTTAGTTCGTGCTTTCTGCTTGTTTTTTGTTTCACGGGAAATTGATATCTACGAAGGTCAAAATACGGTGTTGATTTAACATAAAAAATTTGGCGACAAGAAACACAAAAGAGCTTCGGGAGAGATCGAGACGTGCACGGGCCCACATGGGTGCCTGCCACGGCCCTCCACTTACCGCCTTGACCTAATTCCACCACCATAGATCCCTATAAATACCAAAACCACTTGTCATGCCTCCAGAAGAATTTTATCGACGCTACAAGGCTCTATTCCGAATAGACCAGCTGAAGACCTATTTTGGAGCCCTATCGGAGGAGGAAGCCATTGCCGGGGCCATCTTCATCAATCTTGTTGCCTCCATGACCATGTGTGAGTAGTTCCCTTAGGACCTACAGGTCCATAGTATTAGCTAGATGGTTCTTTATCTCTTTTGGATCTTCAATGACATGTTCTCGTTCTTGATCGAGATCAATTAAATGTAATTGATGGCGTATTTGTTGCGACATGATGAATTGCCACCTTATGATCTAATTGTTCATTAAAATCAAATGAATCTAATTGGGTTTTGTTGATGCATAATTAAATAGTTTTGTATTGCTCTCCGATCTATCTATCTTCTTTGACCAAGATCAATTTGATTTTTCTTCAGGGGGAGTGGTGCTTCGTAGTGGGTTTAATCTTCTAGTGCTCTAATCCAGTGACAAGAAGAGCCAAAACACCACCAAACATAAAATGATGTGGTTTAGTCAAATTGATTGACTTCTTCCTGTTTACATTGTGTCATCTTGCTTGTTGCGAAACTATATTTCTTGCAAACTTAATACCTTGAGATGCATGTTGGGTATCGGTTTTGGGGTGGAGTATTAGTTGTTATGTAGTTGGATTAATAGTCTACTTATCACGAACGTAATGCCTATATGAGTATGCCATTAATTAATGATCATAGTCACAAACATTGCAATATTTTAAATTGCCCATCTGTGATTTATTTACCATGCCATTCACCTATTTGAGAGAGAGAGGTGAGATTAGTGAACATATGGCCCTCATATCTATTCTCCACTAATAAATTCGCCTTCAAAAATTTGCTTTTAACGCTAATCCTTCTGGAGAGAGGAAAATCCATTTTTTCGTTGTTTGGTAGGAAATATCACCAGACGCACCAAAATGAAGAGACGGTGTTCCATACGAGCAACCCCCCTCGTATGATGGTCATATGAAACGCTAGGTGATGGTGTCCCCTGGACTAGGGTGTACTCACAATGCCGTCTCTCAGGCAGGAGGGGCGAAGGGCCGCGAGAGGAACCCCGTAGCGGTTAACTACTGAGCCTCTTCGAGCAGCCATGACGTGTATAGGGAAGATTCCACAAGACATGACGCACAAGATGATGACTCTTCTAAATACTGGGCCTCCGGTGCATTATATAAACTGAGGCTAGGCTAGTCGATAGAAGATATTCTAAATATTATAGACTTCATGTAGATTAATTCACATATAGGATCTCGAGGTAGATCAACATGTAATTTGTATCCTGTCAGGGATATTACTACTAGGTATAAACCGCCTAGGGAGGGGCCGGTTTATGCCCATAAAGAATTATTCATATTGAAGCCCAACGAGACATGGAGCATGGCGCTTTATTACAGAAGACTAGAGATCCAAGGCCCAAGAGGTGTTAGGGCCCGTAAGTGTAAACCGTCATACGGCGTGTAACTTGTGTTGTAAGATAGGAAAGATAGAGACCGAGCCGGGCACGTTTATGAGCCGGCCTCGGGATACTGTAAACCGGACCGGGCGTCACCCTGTGTATATAAAGGGACGACCCGGCGACGGTTCAGAGACAGAGAACAACTCGAGACACGGGCAAAGCGGATTCGCTCTCTGGTCATCGAAACCCTAGCAATACTACACCAAACTAGACGTAGGCTTTTACCTTCATCGAAGGGGCCGAACTAGTATAAAAATCCCTTGCGTCCTTGTCCGCTTTAACACCTTTAAGCTAACCCGTAGCGATGGCTCCACGACTAAGTCCTTTTGCTAGGACATCTGCTGTGACAAAACCACGACAGTTGGCGCCCACCGTGGGGCTATCACACGATGGTTTCGAGTTCTTGAAGGGGAGCTTTGAAGGGCTCAAGGGCTATGCAGTAGGCCGGATAACTAAGAGTCGTCGCGGCAAGATCTACATCGACGATGCAGGCTATGGTCCCGAGGCCGATTCAATCGAGTACGGGTACCGGGTCCCCTTTGGTGGCATCCACGTCTTCATTGGCAAGATCGGCGAACCGGGCCCTGAGCCGGACATATGCTCCAACATCGTCGAGCCGGCTCAGCGTGCGAGACCTGCTCGGATTCGGCCCGCCGTGAAGCGTGTCTTCGTGGGAACGGTTCACGGAGCACAAGCTGAGGATGGATCGGAATCTGGTGGCGAGACCGTCGTTTATTCCGGCGACGAATCATCCACTGGAGAAACCAAGTCTTTATATCTGTTGCAGGATGGCCGGTCTGGGGGTTGTTCCGATGGTGACAGTATTCCGGACGCCCTTGATCCGCCAAGCATGGTTGTTGTCTTCATGGCCGGATCACAATCTGTGCAATTGTCTTCAACTGCGGCGGCGTTAACGTCTGACGCGGCGGCCGCAGCGATAGCTGGGGCAGGAGGTCTGGTTCAACCACCGGCTCAAGTTCTGACCGCCTTAGTTGATACTTTAATAGCGCTGCTAACCGCGGAGGTCGGCCAGGCCGAAAAGGTACAACACGATGCGGAAATTGCTAAAGTGAGGGGCCAAATAGATCAAGCTAAGTTGGACCTGGCGGCTGAGAATACTAGGATGATCGCAAGGCAGGCCGAGCTAGATGCTCAGGCCTATCGGCTCCTATTGGATTAGACGGCATCAAATGACGTAATGAGGAGAAGGCGCCAGTCTCGCCTGCCGCCGGTTTACGAAGCGTGGAACCTCTTCAGTACGCCAGGAGCGGGAACCAGCAACCAGCCGGGGGTAAACCGGGCAGAGGTGCCTGGCACAGGGGCATCGGTCCAGCCACAGGCCGCGGATCCAACCCGTCTGGTCGTTCCGTCACAGCATGCGCCAACGCCTCCTGGTCATTACTCCAACCCTTTGGATAACATAGTTGCCGGCGCTTCACGATTGGCAGCCCTTCCCATTGAAGGAGGATCCCCTATAGCAGTGGAGGCATGGCGAGCTAGGGAGTTTCTGGAGACGGCTTTAACTCAGCAGCAAGCTTATTCTCACAGCCGCGAGAGGATTCATACCACCCCCCGCCCAAGCCGAAGCTACAACAGGCACCTGGAAGAACCGGTCGTGTCGAGTAGCGCGCGGAATCATAACCCGCCACGGAGGGATAACCCGGTGGGAGGAGGTATAAACACACAGGATGTGATGGACCAGGGCAGACAGCGCCGAGAGGCCGAATTAGCAGCATAGTATGAAGCCCGTCAGCCTACGCCGGTTCGTCCATCTACCACGGTCGAGCCAGGGGTTACTCCTAGTTCCTTGGGAGTGCCGTGTCTCACGCCCGCTTTACGCAATGTACGACTGCCTAAGGACTTTAAGGGACCGCGCAAGGTGCCCAACTATACCGCGGACCTATCCCCCGAAGCCTGGGTTGAAAGCTACGAGATGGCAATGGAGATGCTGGATGTGGACGATGCAGCGTGCGCAAAGTACTTCACCATGATGCTGGAGGGCACGGCTCGCACCTGGCTAAAAGGGTTACCGCAGAACTCCATCAGATCATGGGCCGAGTTACGGCGCATGTTTATCAATAACTTCAAGGATACATGCAAGCATCCCATGTCCATTGTAGACTTGGCGGCCTGCGTTCAAGGGGAAAACGAATCAACAAGTCATTGGGTGCGCCAGGTGTCAGAGATCCTGCATTCCTCAGACCGCATCAATCCGGACACATCAGTGGTGACGTTGGAAGGCAACTGCCGGTTTGAACCTCTGAAGTTGAAGTTGGGACGGCTCAAGCGTCACTGTCATGACATGGGAACACTCATGGGGGCCCTGGTGAAGTATGCAGATTCGGATAGTGCCAAATATCCTGAGTCTGATGATGAGAAGTCAGGAAAAGGAAAAAGGAATGGTAAAGCGCCGCAGTCTAATCCGGCGAGTCAAGGGTACATCAGTAAGCGTAAAGCAGATAACAGTTCAGATTTCGTAGCTAACACGAATGTACAGGAGGATGGCAAGCGGCGTAAGGGTAGACCGCCCCCACGGGGCGAAGGACAAAACATCAATCTGGAACGCCAGATGAATGTGCCTTGCCCTAGGCACGACACGAAGGAGAAGCCAGCCACACACCTCTGGAAGGACTGCTTCATCATGAGGGAGTTCAGAAACCGGTCCAATATGATCACGGATCGTCCGGTAGTTCAGGCCCTGGTTTTCACGGGCAGGGTTATCAAGGTGGTGGTACCGGTCCAGGATTCCAAAGCAGCCAAGGCGGCCACCGCAACCAGAACGGGCACAACCAGAAGAACAGCCAGGGTGGTTATAATAATCAGAGCAATCATCAAAATCAACAACAATCAGGCTATCAGAGCAACCCGAAGAAGCTGAGTAGTGGCGTAGTGTTTTACCACAATCAATACAATACAAGCATGGCGTAGTGTTTTACCACTTTGATAGGGCCCGAACCTGGGTAAATATTGTGTCCCTTCTTCGTCTCGTTACCATCTAGCCAAGATCACGAGCTCGGGACCCATATCGAAGATCTACCGGATTTAGCTCTTTCATAAGGGGCTCCACCTTTTCAGTACAATAAACTTTCGTGAAGGACGGGACATGGTGAGAACGCTAGCCGCCGCCTCATCCAGAACAGAGAGAGAATAGATCTGAAGAACAACATGAGATCTTCTTAGTTTTGGCCCTTTCATCCCAGTCATCGTTCCCACCTTCACGATTGTAAGAGGAATTACAAGTTGTAAGATCAGGGTGAAATCTCGTTGTATACTTATTTGGAGATTGAGACTTGTTTAATCATTCAACTTATTATGGCTCTTCGTGGTATTGTTGATATGATTTCATTGGTTTATTCCTCAAGATGATTGGTTATTCTATTTAGATGTGTGAGTAGTTTCTCCTAGGCGTGGGAGATGTAGGTGAGTATATGTCGTCATTTGTGTTTGTAGTCTTATGATCTGTCTAGTAAGTTGTTATTCGGTGGTGAAATCTATGCATGTTGTGCAGTTTAAGGGCCCAAGCAACATGACCTCAAGACCTACACATATACCAAATATATTTTTAAGAAATCTACGACCTTTGATATGATAGGTGGAGACATCTATGAGGACCGAAGACAATATGAGATAACAATGATCCATCAAACACAATGCATGGTTTCGGTCTCACGACCTTAGTTGTGGAGACAACCACTCTCTGGGAACAACAAAGCAGGACCATTGAACAGAATATAATACTGCGAGGAGGAGTCTCATAATTCTAGGGTGTTCCGTCTACCGAACAAACAAATCAAATACTAAACTCATGATGCAAGGTAACTAGTATTACTGCCGCACTGGCACACTTGATGTATACAATGAACTAAATTCTCCTCATGCATAATCTCTCTGTTGCAGGAAAACACACATACTTTCCGTTTTATTTATGTTCTTTACTTTCAAGTGTTATAACTCTCGCTACCACAAACTCATCATATTTACTAACCTGGTCCGTTTGCCTCTTGGGACATTAACAACGTCTGCTGAATCAGAAGTAGTTACTTCACATCACTAGTAGAAAACAGGGCATTGGTCCAGCCCATTAGCCCCGGTTCAATCTAGAACCGGGTCCAATGGGGGTACTGGACCCGGTTCGTGAGCCCAGGGGGCCGGCCGGGCCACGTGGGCCATTGGTCCCGGTTCGTCTGGACCTATTTGTCCCGGTTGGAGCTAAAAACCGGGACAAATGGCTCTTGCTCCTGGCCCACCACTATTGGTCCCGGTTGGTGTTATGAACCGGGACCAAAGGCACCCCTTTAGTCCCGGTTTTTAGCACCAACCGGGACCAGTGAGTTGCCTATATATACCCCCTCACTCAAGAGCAGAGCTCACTGCTCTATTTTTTTTTCTGGCCGAGGGGGAGAGGGGTTAGTGGTGCTCTAGCTCACCTCCTATGCACACAACGTGTTCGGTGGAATGCCCGAACCACACTAGTTAAGCTTTTCTCCTCTTGAAGCTCTATTTTCTCCGAGATTTGTCTAGGTTTAGCGGTCCGTCACGTCCTGTCCCCGTCTTCGCCGCCGTCGATCGCCCCCGCCGATCTCGTCACCGGCACCACCGTGGTGAGCCTCTTGTTATGTCCATGCTTTTCCTACTTTTATTATTGCTTTAGATAGATATTTGTCTAATTTTCTTACATTTATTATTGCTTGTTATTATATAGTGCGATGGTTTTGATATCCGCCCACGTGGGCCCTCGTCCGGTCTACGATTCGGATGTGGTATATTATCTTTAATTTATAACTATTTGTTTTAGTGTTTATGATAGTTATGCCGACCAACCTGACATGCATAGATGTTTTATTATGTCTAGGAGGTAGTTGAACCGGAAATTCCAACCGACCCTCTTGTGGAGAGGTTAAATTTAGTTGAAGAGGAAAACATTTCGTTAAAGAAAAAATTGGAAAAAATGGAGGAGGAGAAGATGGAATTGGAGTTGCATGTTGCGGAAGTTATCGATGATCACAAGATCAAGATGGACCCTATTGTCGAGAGGTTAAATTTAGTTGAAGAAGAAAACAAATTCTTGAAGGAAAAAATAAAAAAAATTGTGGACGAGAAGATGATATTGGAGTTGCATGTTGCGGATGTCGTCGATGATCATAAGATCAAGATGGATGCAATGCAGTTGAAGATTAAAAAGATTAGAAAATATGCCATTCATACCGAGGCTTGGTATCATTATGCCGTTGGATCAATTGTTACCTTGGTTGCGATTATGATAGCATTTATTTTCGCGTTGAAATGTTTTACATAGTTTCGATGTGTATGGAGAGCTATATGTTGTTAGATGAGAACTATATATGTATGTACTTTGGTTTTAATGTGATGATGAACTTTTATCCATTTGGTCACTTAATTATCTATTTATGATGTTCTGTAATGGTTTTTGACACACTTAATTATATATAAATGCACGCAGATGAACCGGCAAATGGATGTACGGTGACAGACACACCTCCGAGTACATTAAGGGCGTGCGTGAGTTTCTAAATGCGGCTGAGGCAAACAAGCAGAATGGTTTTATGTGTTGTCCATGCACTAAATGTGTGAATACGATGTCTTACTCTAATCGGAAAATCCTTCACTCCCACCTGCTTTACAAGGGTTTCATGCCACACTATAATGTTTGGACGAGGCCCGGAGAAATAGGGGTTATGATGGAAGACGGCGAAGAAGAAGAGTACGATGACAACTATGTGCCCTCTGAATACGGTGATGCTGCAATGGGGGGAGCTGGTGAAGATCAAGAGGAACCAGACGATGTGCCCAATGATGCTGCAACGGGTGAAGCTGCTGAAGATCAAGAGGAACCAAATGATGATCTTCGCCGGGTCATTGTCGATGCAAGGACACAATGCGAAAGTCAAAAGGAGAAGCTGAAGTTCGATCGCATGTTAGAGGATCACAAAAAAGGGTTGTAGCCCAATTGCGAAGATGGCAACACAAAGCTCGGTACCGTACTGGAATTGCTGCAGTGGAAGGCAGAGAATGCTATGGCTGACAAAGGATTTGAGAAGCTACTGAAAATATTGAAGAAGAAGCTTTCGAAGGATAACGAATTGCCCGACAGTACATACGCAGCAAAGAAGGTCGTATGCCCTCTAGGATTGGAGGTGCAGAAGATACATGCATGCCCTAATGACTGCATCCTCTACCGCGGTGCATACAAGGATCTGAATGCATGCCCGGTATGCGGTGCATTGCGGTATAAGATCAGACGAGATGACCCTGGTGATGTTGATGGCGAGCCCGCCAGGAAGAGGGTTCCTGCGAAGGTGATGTGGTATGCTCCTATAATACCACGGTTGAAACGTTTGTTTAGAAATAGAGAGCATGCCAAGTTGATGCGATGGCACAGTGAGGACCGTAAGAAAGACGGGAAGTTGAGAGCACCCGCTGACGGGTCGCAGTGGAGAAAAATCGAGAGAAAGTACTGGGAGGAGTTTGCAAAGGACCCAAGGAACGTATGGTTTGCTTTAAGCGCAGATGGCATTAATCCTTTCGAGGAGCAGAGCAGCAATCACAGCACCTGGCCCGTGACTCTATGTATGTATAACCTTCCTCCTTGGATGTGCATGAAGCGGAAGTTCATTATGATGCCAGTTCTCATCCAAGGCCCTAAGCAACCCGGCAACGACATTGATGTGTACCTAAGGCCATTAGTTGAAGAACTTTTACAGCTGTGGAATGGAAACGGTGTACGTGCGTGGGATGAGCACAAACAGGAGGAATTTGACCTAAAGGCGTTGCTGTTCGTGACCATCAATGATTGGCCCGCTCTCAGTAACCTTTCAGGACAGACAAACAAAGGATACCACACATGCACGCACTGTTTAGATGACACTGAAAGTATATACCTGGACAAGTGCAGGAAGAATGTGTACCTGGGCCATCGTCGATTTCTTCCGACCAACCATCAATGTCGACAGAAAGGCAAGCATTTCAAAGGCGAGGCAGATCACCGGAAGAAGCCCGCCATGCGTACCGGTGATCACGTACTTGCTATGGTCAATGATTTACACGTAATCTTTGGAAAGGGCCCCGGCGCACTAGCTGTTCCGAATGACGATGAGGGACACGCACCCATGTGGAAGAAGAAATCTATATTTTGGGACCTACCCTACTGGAAAGACCTAGAGGTCCGCTCTTCAATCGATGTGATGCACGTGACAAAGAACCTTTGCGTGAACCTGCTAGGCTTCTTGGGCGTGTATGGAAAGACAAAAGATACAGCTGAGGCACGGGAGGACCTGCAACGTTTGCACGAAAAAGACGGCATCCCTCTGAAGCAGTATGAAGGTCCTGCCAGCTATGCTCTTACGAAAGAAGAGAAATAAATCTTCTTTGAATGCCTGCTCAGTATGAAGGTCCCGACTGGCTTCTCGTCGAATATAAAGGGAATAATAAATATGGCAGAGAAAAAGTTCCAGAACCTAAAGTCTCATGACTGCCATGTGATTATGACGCAACTGCTTCCGGTTGCATTGAGGGGGCTTCTACCGGAAAACGTCCGATTAGCCATTATGAAGCTATGTGCATTCCTCAATGCAATCTCTCAGAAGGTGATCGATCCAGAAATCGTACCAAGGCTAAGGAGTGATGTGGCGCAATGTCTTGTCAGTTTCGAGCTTGTGTTCCCACCATCCTTCTTCAATATCATGACACACGTCCTAGTTCATCTAGACGACGAGATTGTCATTCTGGGGCCCGTATTTCTACACAATATGTTCCCCTTTGAGAGGTTCATGGGGGTCCTAAAGAAATATGTCCGTAACCGCGCCAGGCCAGAAGGAAGCATCTCCATGGGCCATCAAACAGAGGATGTCATCGGGTTTTGTGTTGACTTCATTGCTGGCCTTAATAAGATAGGTCTCCCTAAATCGCGGTATGAGGGGAGACTGACTGGAAAAGGCATGCTTGGAAGGGACTCAATAATATGCAGGGACGGATATTCTTGGTCTCAAGCACACTACACAGTTCTACAGAACTCTACATTGGTGACCCCGTATGTCGATGAACACAAGAACAGTGTGCGCTCCAAACACCCGGAACAGTGCGACGACTGGATTAAAGTGAACACATCAGGACTTTCAGCAGTTGGTTGGAAACACGTCTCAGAGGTGACAACACTGTTTGTGATGAGTTGTACTTGTTGTCCAGGGGACCATCTTCGACTGTATTGATTTACAAAGGATACGAGATAAATGGGAATACATTTTACACGATTGTCCAAGATCAAAAGAGCACCAACCAAAATAGCGGTGTCCGCTTTGATGCAACAACCGAGAGGGGAAAGGACACATATTATGGTTACATAGTGGACATATGGGAACTTGACTACGGACATTGTTTTAAGGTCCCTTTGTTTAAGTGCAAATGGGTCAATCTGTCAGGAGGCGGGGTACAGGTAGACCCACATTACGGAATGACAACAGTGGATCTGAAAAATCTTGGATACACTGACGAACCGTTCGTCCTAGCCAATGATGTGGCACAGGTTATCTATGTGAAGGACATGTCTACCAGACCGAGAAAAAGAAAAGATAAGGGAACGAATACATCATACGATGAGCCAAAGCGCCACATAGTTCTTTCAGGAAAAAGGGACATCCTGGGAGTGGAGGGCAAGACAGACATGTCTGAAGATTATGAAAAGTTTCATGAAATTCCTCCCTTCAAAGTCAAGGCTGACCCAAGCATCCTGATAAACGATGAAGATTATCCATGGTTACGGCGCAATAAGCAAATGACACAAGCGAAGAAAAAGTGAAGAGTTTTTTCCGCAACTATTATGATGATACCATGCCAACTTTGTAACAAACGAGTATGATACCATTGTCCGTTTGTACTATTCAAATTTCAACACTACTTGCACTAACAGAGAAAGTTTGTAATTGGTTTTACCAGAAAGAATTAAAAAAATAAAGCAAATAACAAAAGAAAATAAATAATGCAGAAAACAAAACAAAAAAACTTGAAAAAAAATAGCAACAATAAGTATTTTGTTGTAAGTATAAACAAAATAAAATAAATAAAGCAACAAAGAAAATAAATAAAGGAAGTAAAATAAATAAAGCAACTCTGAATACAGCAAAAAACAACTTAGAAATAAACAAAGAAAATAAAATAAATAAAGCAACTCTAAATACAGCAAAAAACAACTTAGAAATAAATAAAGCAAAAAAGGAAAAAAAAATAGGCGCTGCCCAGTGAGCCTGCAAGGCCTATAGCACAGGATCCACCTGTACTATAAGGCCCAGCAAGCTCACAGGGCAGCGCGCAGAGTTAGGCCCAGAAGCCTGCATTCGAGAGGAGCTCGAGAGGGTGGGAGCAGCAGCCCTTATAAACCACTCTCGAGCTCCCTCAGCTAGCGAGGTGGGACTAAACATCCCACCGCACCCGCGCCAGCACAGGGCCTTTGGTCCCGGTTGGTGGCTGAAACCGGGACTAAAGGGTGGCATTAGTCCCGGTTGGTGGCTGAAACCGGGACTAATACCCCCCTTTAGTCCCGGTTGCTGCCACCAACCGGGACTAAAGGCCCCTCCTTCCCGCCCTTTGGGCTGCTGAAAAGGGAGCTTTATCTGGGACTCCGTTCCAAAACCACTTTGGAGAGCTTCGTACCATCATGCTACTGTTACTTTCGCCTAATGATGAAGTATTGGTTTGTTGAATCCTTTGACACTAGACAAAATGTGACATGAGGGGGTCTAGGGTTGTGGATCGCCGAGAAGTCGGGGGGTTCGAGAGGTTGCCTACCTGTGTCAAAGTATTGAAGAATTCCATGACTTCATCATTTGCCAGAAGTAACCGGGGCATGTTGGTACAAAGTTATGCAAAGATGTTCTGGAATGGAGTTCCTGATAGGATAATCCGTCTTTTGTTACGGATTATCTTATCTGGGACTCCGTTCCAAAACAACTTTGGAGA
>LR738714.1:713043132-713070932 GCA_902687465.1 Secale cereale | reverse complement strand
ATAATCCGTCTTTTGTTACGGATTATCTTATCTGGGACTTCGTTCCAAAACAACTTTGGAGAGCTTCGTACCATCATGCTACTGTTACTTTCGCCTAATGATGAAGTATTGGTTTTGTTGAATCCTTTGACACTAGCTAGACAAAATGTGACATGAGGGGGTCTAGGGTTTGTGGATCGCCGAGCAGTCGGGGGTCGAGGGGTCGAGAGAGGTTGCCTAGCTAGTGTCGAAGTATTGAAAAATTCCATGACTTCATCATTTGCCAGAAGTAACCGGGGCATGTTGGTACGAAGTTATGCAAAGATGTTTTGGAATGGAGTTCCTGATAGGATAATCCGTCTTTTGTTACGGATTATCTTATCTGGGACTCCGTTCCAAAACAACTTTGGAGAGCTTCGTACCATCATTGTACTGTTACTTTCGCCTAATGATGAAGTATTGGTTTGTTGAATCCTTTGACACTAGACAAAATGTGACATGAGGGGGTCTAGGGTTGTGGATCGCCGAGCAGTCGGGGGTCGAGGGGTCGAGAGAGGTTGCCTAGCTAGTGTCAAAGTATTGAAGAATTCCATGACTTCATCATTTGCCAGAAGTAACCGGGGCATGTTGGTACGAAGTTATGCAAAGATGTTCTGGAACGGAGTTCCTGATAGGATAATCCGTCTTTTGTTACGGATTATCTTATCTGGGACTTCGTTCCAAAACAACTTTGGAGAGCTTCGTATACCATCATGCTACTGTTACTTTCGCCTAATGATGAAGTATTGGTTTTGTTGAATCATTTGACACTAGACAAAAGGTGACATGAGGGGGACTAGGGTTGTGGATCGCCGAGAAGTCGGGGGTCGAGGGGTCGAGAGAGGTTGCCTAGCTAGTGTCAAAGTATTGAAGAATTCCATGACTTCATCATTTGCCAGAAGTAACCGGGGCATTTTGGTACAAAGTTATGCAAAGTTGTTCTGGAACGAAGTCCCTGATAGGATAATCCGTCTTTTGTTACGAATTATCTTATCCGGGGACTCCGTTCCAAAACAACTTTGGAGAGCTTCGTACCATCATGCTACTGTTACTTTCTCCTAATGATGAAGTATTGGTTTTGTTGAATCCTTTGACACTCGACAAAATGTGACATGAGGGGGTCTAGGGTTGTGGATCGCCGAGCAGTCGGGGGTCGAGGGGTCGAGAGAGGTTGCCTAGCTAGTGTCAAAGTATTGAAGAATTCCATGACTTCATCATTTGCCAGAAGTAACCGGGGCATGTTGGTACGAAGTTATGCAAAGATGTTTTGGAACGGAGTTCCTGATAGGATAATCCGTCTTTTGTTACGGATTATCTTATCTGGGACTCCGTTCCAAAACAACTTTGGAGAGCTTCGTACCATCATTCTACTGTTACTTTCGCCTAATGATGAAGTATTGGTTTGTTGAATCCTTTGACACTAGACAAAATGTGACATGAGGGGGTCTAGGGTTGTGGATCGCCGAGAAGTCGGGGGGGTCGAGAGGTTGCCTAGCTAGTGTCAAAGTATTGAAGAATTCCATGACTTCATCATTTGCCAGAAGTAACCGGGGCATGTTGGTACGAAGTTATGCAAAGATGTTCTGGAACGGAGTTCCTGATAAGTTAATCCGTCTTTTGTTACGGATTATCTTATCTGGGACTTCGTTCCAAAACAACTTTGGAGAGCTTCGTACCATCATGCTACTGTTACTTTCGCCTAATGATGAAGTATTGGTTTTGTTGAATCCTTTGACACTAGCTAGACAAAATGTGACATGAGGGGGTCTAGGGTTTGTGGATCGCCGAGCAGTCGGGGGTCGAAGGGTCGAGAGAGGTTGCCTAGCTAGTGTCAAAGTATTGAAAAATTCCATGACTTCATCATTTGCCAGAAGTAACTGGGGCATGTTGGTACGAAGTTATGCAAAGATGTTTTGGAACGGAGTTCCTGATAGGATAATCCGTCTTTTGTTACGGATTATCTTATCTGGGACTCCGTTCCAAAACAACTTTGGAGAGCTTCGTACCATCATGCTACTGTTACTTTCGCCTAATGATGAAGTATTGGTTTGTTTAATCCTTTGACACTAGACAAAATGTGACATGAGGGGGTCTAGGGTTGTGGATCGCCGAGAAGTCGGGGGGGTCGAGAGGTTGCCTACCTGTGTCAAAGTATTGAAGAATTCCATGACTTCATCATTTGCCAGAAGTAACCGGGGCATGTTGGTACGAAGTTATGCAAAGATGTTCTGGAACGGAGTTCCTGATAGGATAATCCGTCTTTTGTTACGGATTATCTTATCTGGGACTCCATTCCAAAACAACTTTGGAGTGCTTCGTACCATCATGCTACTGTTACTTTCGCCTAATGATGAAGTATTGGTTTGTTGAATCCTTTGACACTAGACAAAATGTGACATGAGGGGGTCTAGGGTTGTGGATCGCCGAGAAGTCGAGGGTCGAAGCTAGTTCTACGTTTGCCATTAATATATCCATCTGTCATGTTTGAATAATAATTGGCATGTTGTAAATATTTGTAGAAACAATGGACGACAACACCCGAGACCTAGCACAAGAAGCGATGTTGATGGACATAATCGCAGACGGACAAAATGCCGTCTTGTCGTTTCTCAACGACACCGATGAGCAGGCCGAAAAAGAGCTGCAGCTGGAAGATCTAGGCTATGATATTGATGGATCCGGTGACCCAATGCACATGGAAGAAGTAGACCGTGAGGACGGCTCCGGTGACCCAATGCCGGTGCAAGAAGGAGACCGAGATGCTGGCTCCGGTGACCGAACCGAGTCCGGCCAGGAGATATATATATGTTAGTTAAGCATGTGCTGACTAGTTAATTGATTCATTCATTAACTCTCGTCTTTGTTCCTTTTTCTAGCCCTCCGGATCGAGCAAATCTTCGGTAAAGAGACGAGGAGCAAAGAAAAAGTTGAGGCCGGATGAAAAGTTTGAGATCTCAGAAATCTCGCGCTCCGGCGAGCCGATTGCACCCATCCGGACAAAGAACGCATTTGTTAATCAGTGCGGGGTTCTGGTTAGGGACAAGATCCCGATCAGCATCCATCAATGGTTAAAGCCGGATGCAAACGACGCTCAGGTGACTTATGTCACTGATATGCAGAAAGAAGATCTTTGGACTGAGCTGAAGTCAAAGTTCGTCCTACCGCGAGAGGATAATCCGGCGAACCCAGTTAAAGAGGAGTTAATCAAGTCTGCTGCACTTTCGAAGATGGCAGACCAATTCAGGGCATGGAAGAAAAAATTGAATACGTTTGTCAAAGATAAAAAGACTCTAGAATTCGTGGGCATATATGAGAAGATCAAAGATGACTGGCCCGCATTTGTGGCCCATAAGAAGTCGAAAAAGAGTCAGAAGATGTCGGAGACAAACCGGATAAATGCTGCGAAGAAGAAGCATCACCATCGCACGGGGTCAGGTGGCTACCTCAGAGCCCGGCCTAAGTGGGCCAAGGCTGAGAATGATCTGCTTCAGAAAGGGATCGAACCAGAGACAATGCACTGGCCAGACCGTTGCCGGACTTGGTTCTTCGGGGCTGGCGGAACCTTGGACCCTGTAACAGGGTGGTGCATTTGGACGGACAAGCAATTGGAAACACCACTCAGGAAGATGCGGCAGTATATCAAAGCAGCGCATGAAGGGACGTTCTTCCCTGACAGAGAGAACGACGAGCTGACAATGGCCCTCGGGAATCCTCAGCACCCTGGACGGACACGAGGCACGCCAGGCTCCCTTCCGTGGCGTGCTGGGTTTCCGGACGCAGGAGGCTACAAATGCCACGACAGGAGGAAGAAAATGGAGCTGACCGAAATCCAGGCGCTGCGGGCCAGAATACAAGCGATAGAGGAACGGGAAGCAAATCGGGAGAAAAGAATTGCCGAAGCTTCCCCTGAAGCTACCCCGCCATCTCAGCGGAGAAGCAGCGTGGCTTCCACCGAGCTGCTTCAGCCAGAGCCTGTCTTGACGGCTACTGCCAGGAATCCCGTGGATGCTATCACGCAGGCACAAAATTGCCACCTTATGGCGCAGTGGATGAATCTGAAGGTCAAGGCGGCTGCTGGCTCTGTTTATCCTTCTGGACCCGACGACACTTTTCACTGCCGGCCGATTCCCGAAGGATATGCTAGGGTGATGGTCGACGAAATAACGGAGGGATTTGAGGAGCTCCAGCTTGACCACCCTACAGGTGAAGGGGAGACTCGGCTGGGTTCTTCACTGAAGACTCCATGCGTATGGCGGAAGGACCTAATCAACATTCTCAACTGGACGCCTCCGCCGCCTCCTCCTCCTCCGGCGAGTCAGGGCACTCCGCCTCCTCCACCGCCTCCTCCTCCGGCGAGTGACCATCAGGGCACTCCGGCTCCTTCTTCGGCGCGTGGCGGCACTCCGCCTCCTTCGCCGCCGGCGCGTGGCGGCACTCCGCCTCCTTCGCCGCCGGCGCGCCCGAGTAGCCAGCCTACTCCTCCTCCGCCTAGTCAGCAAGGGCGGAAGAGACCTGCCGCCGCTCCGGCTGCTCCTGCTCCAGTGCGTAAGCAAGGAAAAAAGACAGCCGCTTCGTCTGGTCCGGCGACGTCTACCAGTACAGCCAGAGGCGGGAGGCGATGCAGATTCGGTCCTTCTCTCACGCCTCTAGAGAAGTTACCGTACGAGAGGTCCGACGAGGAAAACACGAAGATCGCTCGAGGCGAAGTGAAGGACTTTTTTGAAGGGTTGAAAGCACAGAGACATCCACCTCCGTAGGAGAAGATAGATGCGGTGAAAGCAAAGCACACTCTTGCTGCCCTGAAGCAACCAGCGCAAAGTAAGCCGCAGGACAACTATGACCGCATGATTCAAAAGTCATATCAAGCAGCGAAGCGGTCGGGAAGTACTAAAAGTGATCAGAGGTTAGCAGAAGGGCGAGCTGGGAAACAAATTGCCCAGCTCGGCGAACAAGCGGACCAATCGTGCCCCCCGCTCAAGGTGTCTAGCGACATGGTCGCTAATGATCCGAGGATGGTGCCCGGTTATACCAATCTTGCAGATTACGCGTCCGACGATGTACACTATGATTTCTTGGAAGTGCAGATAGAAAGATACTAGTACAAAAAGCCTCTCGTCAAAAATGAAAGATCTCTATCAACGAATATGCGAAGATTGCATGATTGGTACTTGAAAATCTGCAGAGAGTCTGGGGGGAGGGATAACTTGTCTTTGAGAGTTAAACCGGAGCATGACCTCGTTGGAATTGACCTGTTGCTTGTTCCATTTGAGGAGTTCTATCAGTTTTTCAATCAATTGGCCCTCGATAAAGCAACGGTCACCTGCTACTGTCTGTAAGTAGTACTACTTCTGTCATTAAGTCTCTCTATATAACTGATCTTCATTGCATGTATTTATAATTATCCTCACTATATATGCAGATTGAAGATAGTCGAATTGAAGAAAAGACAAGTAGGTGATATTGGGTTTATTAACACATACCTCATAGATGCAACCGAGGTTAAATTGCGTCCCGACGATACCGAGACCAACTTGCTACGATCGTTGGTGGTAAATGAAAACAAAGATATAATACTCTTTCCTTACAACTTCAAGTGAGTGTTACTGTCTTGTGCATATTTGGTTGCCCTTATATATCAGTCAAGGTTATAGTGATGTAATTGATGAGTTCATGCATTCGTGCGCAGCTTCCACTATATTCTCTTAGAGATTAAGCTTGAGAAGGGAGTAGTAACTGTCTTGGACTCTAAACGTAAAGATCCCGAGGAGTATGCGGACATGACTCAAATGCTCGTCAGGTAAGTTAAATCGATCAATATTATCCACCATGCATATCAACTTCATTTCTCATATCAACTAATTGTTTTCTTTGTCCGGCTGGGTTTGGAGAAAATTCACCAAAAAAGCTCCGGGACTGCCGAAGAAGCTAGAATTTAGATACCCGAAAGTAAGTACTATATAGTAGCATGTTCCGCGCGCGCATCTCCTTTATCTTGATTCAAGCGCTAGTTTCATCAATACCAATTTGGCATTCTTCCTTATCAGTTTGATTGACCTCTGTTTCTTGTAAAGTGGTTGTGCACTACTAGGAAAATGCCTATTAATGGCGCACCTAATTTGGCCATTAATGGCGCATTAGTGGTGCGCCATTACTAGCACGCCATTAGTATTTGATACTAATGGCGCACCAGAGAGGTGCGACATTAGTATCTGGTATACTAATGGCTCACCTGTGATGCGCCATTAGTGTGCACCTTAGTGCGCCATTAGTATGCCTCCCAGGGGCCAGGTGCTATGGCATACTAATGGCGCACTAAGTATGATGCGCCATTAGTATTATCCGCATAGTAATGGCGCACTGCGTGTTAATGCGCCATTACTATGCTTTGGCATACTAATGGCGCACTGCCAGTTAATGCGCCATTACTATGCTTTGGCATACTAATGACGCACTTTTCTCTGATGCGCCATTAGTATGAATATTAGGTTTTTTTTAATATTATTTTTCTGTTTTTTTGCACAGATTACAAAATGTATAATTGCACAGAATATAGACAGCACACATCAACAACACATTCATCGAATACAATAGAAGATTAATCTCTGAATACAATTCATCATATTAGTCTCCGAATACAATTCATCGATCATATTAGTCTCCGAATTGAAAAGACCGAACAAAGATAGAACAATATATTACAAGTCTCGAGATCGCGAGTAGCGAGTTTGTCTTCGCATTACAAGTCGATATCGATCATCTAAACTACCATCACATAGAAGAGAGCTGCGGTCGTCACGATGAGCATCATCACGATGAAACTCGTTTTCATCCGGTTCCTCCAACGCTCCCTCCCCTCTCCCGCTAGATAGCGGGCGTATCTAGATTCGGCCTCGGCCCTAGTGGTGTACCCTTTGTAACTGTTACCGCTGAATCGGTGAACCTGTCTCCGACACTCCTCCCAGTCGTCGTAGACTCCGGGAACCTTACCCTTGTACACGACATACGACGGCATCGCTATATATATGCACTAGCCAAACGAAACGTTAGTATCAATTCACAGACAATTCATAAGCAATATATAAGTATGCAACAGAACGATCAAAAGAGAAAAGCAAGACATTAATAGCATCGATTACATCTAAGTTGAACGACTCTCGAAACCAAAGAGACATACTACAAGTTCATTAAAGTTTAATTACAACAAGAGCCAATTGATGTTTCAGAACTAGACACATCATCACTTCTTTTGACTCGACTCAATGCACCGGAGCGTGGATGAAGCCGCCGTCTATCGTGGGAGTCATGAAATCACGGGCGTTGTCAGCCTGCATTTGTAGCATTGTGTCGATGTCACTGTTCGACGGTTGATTTCTGAGGTAGAACGGCCCCGAGGTACGAAGGACATCTTGATGGATGATTTCTGCAAACTCCGACTGGATGCGAAAGAAATCTTGTCTGATGTCCGTGTCCTGGATTGCCAACACGCGCGCGGCCCAATCTTTGAGCTTAGTCGGTAGCAGAAGTTGATGATGGTCCCGTACGATTGCCCGCATGTGATGGATGGCGTAGTAGGCACCCTTCTGACCGCCAGGCGGCTGCTTGACTTAGCAGAACGTCGTGTTGTGGGAGAACACGTGCTTGCCGTACTTACGAGTTGTCCTGGTGAAGGTGCCTCCAGATTTGGCGTAGCCGGCGAGAACATCATCAAGAACCTTCTTGACATTTGTGTAGTCTACAGCCGACTTACGGTCCGGGTCGAAATACGTGGCCATGGAATATTTGGGGCTTAGTAGGATGAGCGTGCACTGTGTGTCACTGCAGAAAACACGGAATGTTAAAAGAAGAACGATCGAAATCTAAGAATTCATATGTTACGGGGCGGTTGAGGCGGAGGACTTACTCGGGAAAGTAAGGCACGAGGAAGTTATCCTTATCTCGGTTTGCCAGAATGACGCCTCCGAGGTAAGAACTCGCGACTTGCCGGTCCCCAGCGCTGCCCAAGATCTTGGCACGCATGTAGAAGGGGTCGACTATCACGATGTCCGGGGTCTTGTCGCGAATGATCCGCATCTCCATACTCAGCGAAAATAGCCGAACGAAGGTGTAGTGCAGCGGATGAAGGTTCAACATAGCGTGGATGTCATCAAACCGCAGCACGATCGTACCCCCGATGGAGTTATCCACAAAGCCCTTGCCCTCCGGCACCTTGGCCGCGAAAACCGGGTACGCCACATCCTTCTGTGTGAGACGCCGCTTCTCCAAAGAAAGAACACTGTCATGCAGACTCCGCATGGCACCGGTTGCAGCATCGAGCATATTTGTCGGTAGCATCGGCCTATCCGCCACATGCACCCTCCTCATTACATCCTCAGGTGAAGGTGGCCCGTCCTGAGCACGGATCGTACTCGGTGCCGGCTGGTAGGGCTGGGCATAAAAACCGAGGAACCGAAGACCGAACCGAAGCCGAAACCGAAAAAACCGAATTTTCGGTTTTTAGTAGTGGTGATGAAAAGTTCGGTTTTTACTTTTGTTAACCGAACTGACTTTGATCGGTTCGGTTTTACACTGGTAACCGAACAAAAAAACCGAACCTGCAACCACTACATCGCTAAGAGAGTTTCTCCTGTCCGCGCGTCGCTAAAAGGAAGCGCCAGGTCATTTACAAAAAAAAAGGACGCGCCAGGTAGCGACCACCAAGTGCGTGCGTATGGCAGCCCAGCCAACAAGCTGCATGCCGCACCTTTTTTTGGGCTTTTAGTGTGGCACTGCACGGCCCATATTGTCTTCGTGTACGCGGGAAACTAGCAGGGTGTGGTGTTGTCGTAGGTTTAGTCCCACCTCGGCTGGCTACGTGAAGGAACACATGAAGCTCCGCTATATAAAAGCCTTGGTTGCTAGAGGTATGCCAGGTGTGCACGACGTTACGGTAATACCTCGGTATGTACGGTAGAAACCGAATACCAAACCGAATTATCGGTTAACCGAAGTTTCGGTTTTCTAGTTTTTTGACCCATTTTCGGTTAGCATTTTGTCTAACCGAAATTTAAAAAATACCGAAATATATTAACCGAACTTTCGGTTTCTACCGAATGCCCAGGCCTACCGGCTGGCTCGCACCCTTGTTAGTTTTTCTTTTGCGTGCCTTCTTCTTGATCTCCTGAATTGGGACCGAGTTCTGCTGAGAGACCGCCTTCTTTAGTGTGTTGGGGCTGATCATATTTCGCACCTCGCCTATCTGAGGCTCGGTGAAATCGGCAGCTGGAGGCGTCTCCTGAGAGCTGAACGACAGACGACGCCTGTTCCAACTTGGCTTCTCCGCGGTACCGGCTTGATCGCGCACGTCTTTTGTTGGGTTGGGTTCTTGAGAAGGAGCCCCCATGAAGTCGTCACCGTACCCATGATCGGCAAAGTAATGATCGACGTTGGCAAATGTATCGTCGTCGTCGTCGTTCTGATCCTGTGCCATATGCATGTTTGGATCCAGTGGCATAGGGATGTCCGGCACCGTTGCGGCGGACTTGCCATGGGGACGACTTGGCGCCGGCACGACTGGCGGTGTTGTCTTTGGTGTGGTTTCCCCCGCCCCCAGACGAATCTGGCTCTTCGGCCAAAGCAGGGGCCAGCTCAGGCAGGCGCTGAGGGTCATGACGTCATCATCGTCGGCCCCGACGGGTCGAATCGGAGGTAACACGTCGTCGCAGCCTGGCAGCACCCGAACCAGTTGAACCCTAAACAAGTTGGGTGGCATCTGAGTACCGTGGAACAAGGGCTGGCCCGGTTGAACGATTTTGCCCTTGGCGACATCGACCAACTCGTTGTTCACGAAGTGCAGGAGAGTGCACGGAACGTCGACGGCGCCCTGCGAAAACATGTAGGGCATCAGGGATGCCCAGTCAAAGGCAAGGAGATGAAGTCCTCGGCCGAGAGAGGCTTAATTAGTTACCGTGATGATGGCGTCGAGCTCGGCTAATGTCGAGGCACCGCCAACGGCGGGCGTGCAGTTGACGGAGGGGCCGCTTGCTGCAGAGGTGCCGGCCGGCGTACACACGGGTGTATTAAGCTCCCGTGCCGGTGTCGGAGACACCAATGCCGCCTCCGCCGAAGACACCAATGGCCCCGCCATCTCGTTCTGCGAGTTGCTGGCCGTGAAGCTGGGAATCGGGGGCGGCCCCTGTTGGCTGGCAGCAATCCACGCACTCAACCCCTCGATCAAGCTAGGCACAATGGCGGTGATCGTCGCTCCGAGCTGTTGTTGCACTTGCTCTTGGACAATCTCCAGAATCCGCGCCACCTGTGCCTTGAGTTCTTGAACCTCGCGCACCTGGCTTTCCGAGCTGGTCTTTTTCTCCTTTCGCCCACCAGCGTTATAGTATGACGACCATTTTGTCGACAAGCCTTTGCCGGCCACACGACCAGCTGACGTCGGCTTCTCGAGCTTATCCTTGTTCTTCATTACATTCAACGCCCTATTTAGAGTCGTGTCCCAAGGGCCGCTCTTAGTCGACCCCGCGCTACTGCTTTCAGTCGCCTGCGGAAGGAATGTGAATCATTTAGAAATTTGGCTTCATTAATTAGAATGCAACCATATGGAGCTAATTACGCGGGGGTGTATTCCTTACCAGAACAAGCTCAAGCGCCCTGGTCTTCGGATCCGTGGTCAGCTCCTTTGTTTTCGGGTCCTTCTTGTACCGGGCCCTGATAAAGTTCCTGGTCTGCTTGTCACCGTATTTATCGAAGAGGGGCGGTAGGCCTTGCTCGGCACGGTCTGCCTCCTCCTTGTCCCATATAGGCTCCGCCACTCTGTAACCGCCGGGACCGAGTGTGTGTTCCCCTAAGTTGAGCTCCCGCATTTCTTTCCCCCACTGACTTGATTCGGAGTGTGAGGCGCTCGAGCAAGTGATCTTGAATTCGTTGTAGTCATCTTCGGTGATCGAAGGATGTTTCTGCTTGATCGTCTCATAACTCTCACCTTTCTTGATCATTATCTTCACATTGGTTTTCCAAGTAGACAGGGCCTTGCTCATCTTCGTGAGGGCAGCATTGTTCACTTTATTCCCTTTGAGGCTTGTGTTATCAAATTGAGCGGGGAACTTGTATCGTTCGTGCAACTTCGTGAAGAGGAGGTTGCGGTAATTCGCGTTGTCAGGATGCCTCAGGTTCTCGCTGTTGATCGAGACGGTGCTCCGGAGAATGCACCCGAGCTGAATCGAGTACCCCTTGACTATTCGTTCGGGCGCCGTTGGATTCCCGTCGGGGTCCACTTCAGTAACTTCCTCCTTGAGGGTGCGAAGCACGGTCGGGCGCCGGTCCTTCCGTTGCCTCTTCGGTTGGCTGCCATCTGTGCGTGTGCTGCCATCATCAGTGGTGGCATTCTCGGCGGCACCATCAGTGGTGGCATCAGTGGGGTCATCGTCCGCGGTACCATCAGTGGTCTCAGGATCGGTGTGGAAGGCGGCGTCCTCATACAAGTGAGGTTGTTCCTCCATCTCCTGGGACAGCTCCCAGAATGCCTTCCCGCCCGAACCGCCGGCCTCATCGTTGTTGGCCATGTTTCTCTCTAAATAGGATCAAAGTTTGGTCAAAAAGTTGGTTATTGTCAAGGAACAAGATCATGGTCTCATCATTTAGGGTTTGTCGACACCGAGGCATCCTAAAAGCTAAGCTTTTATAATTGAGGGTTTTTCGACGCCTAGGCACCCTAAAAGCCTAAGCTTTCATCATTTCGGTTTTTATCGACACCGAGGGACCCTAAAAGCCAAGGTTTCATAATTTATGGTTTGTCGACACCGAGGCATCCTAAAAGCTAAGCTAGGAAGGAGAATTGTAAGTTGGGCCTAATCACTTGGCTCTAATCACTTGATCCTACCTAATTAACCACTAAGATACCCCGGCCCATGCATTAGTCACAAGTACCCTATATGTCCTATTTTTAGCAAAGTCATGCTAAAATTCACGGAAAATTTCAGCATAACCTTTGTTGAAAATAGGACATATGGAGTACCCGAATTTGCCGGAACGGAAGTTAATCAACATTCCAGCAAACTCAAGGGCCTCTCGGGGTACCTGCAAAATCATTATCCCCGCCTAATGAAGTCGCCAATGGGTCATTTCATAAGATCACAAGTAGCATCATCACAAGTACAACATCATGACAAGTACAGTAGCAACAGCAGTGAATTCATAACAGCAGCATGAACAGTTAAGAAAAAGTTGCAGAAGCTTGTAAAACAATAGTTTGAAGTTCAAATATTTACAACAAGGAACCAAATACATGACCACCATATTCCTTTCCACACAGAAAATTGATGTGTAAAACAATAGTTTGAAGCTTGTAAAACAATAGTTTGAAGCTTGTAAAACAACAGCAGTGAATACCCCGGCTTGATAGAAAACTGACAACAACTCAAAAATTGATGTTGCTGCCAGTATTAGTTAGAAAGCAGCAGCAATATGGCATATTTAAGTAACAGTGTGTGCCAACTGTGTGTGCCAACTAGCATGTGCATATCTGTATTTTAGAAGAAGAAAAATCAGCATCTAAGATATTGGAATCTTCAATGATTTCCCAAACTTGCAGCCAACTGGATGATCTATTTCCTTGGGAGTGAGCTGAATTTTCTGACTTATACAACCAGAGGGGAAACACCTCTTTTCATCCTCCACTTTGGTAGGGATCAAATCAACCATGATCATCATGCATCAGTGTTTCTACTTACATTACATGAATGTGGGTACAGTAAGGCCCTCCCCAAAATGCAGTTAAATACAGTACGAAATTTTCAGTAAGCTGACCGCCCCAATTTGACCCTGGGCGACAGGGTTTTCAGAGCAAGTACTACTATTTTTAGCAGTCAACATTTTAGTAAGTTCACAAAAGTTCATGTGGTGCTTATGGTTTACATGGTAATACCAGTTGGGGTGCTTATGGTTTAGCAGTCAACATTTTAGTAAGTTCACAAAAGTACTATTTTTAGCAGTCAACATTTTAGTAATTGAGGGTGTCATCTATCGCCCTCACCACTTGCTTTCTACTAATACCAGTGGTGCTTATGGTTTACATGGTGCCTACATCTAAGGCTAATCGTGGCAGAGACCACCTCTAGCTGAACTCACTACCCACGGCGGGCATGGATGCAGAATCATGTGCTGTGAAAAATCATGTGCTGAACCCTAGAACTAGCAGTGAAAAATCATGTGCTGTGCAGCTTAAAGAGCAATTCCCCATGGTTCATACAAGCAAGTTGAAATTTTAAGAGCAGTGTTCATACAAGGCCTACAAATCATGTGCTGAACCCTAGAACTAGCAGTTGAAATTTCAGAAACATGGAGGTAGGGGAAGGAGGGAGGGAGGGAGGGGGAGGAAGGAAGGGGGGAGGAGACGGAGTGGTTACCTGGCGGCGGCGAGGTTGAAGCGGGGGCGGCGGCGTCGGGGGCGGCGGCGTCGGGGGCGTCGGGGGCGGCGGCGTCGGGGGCGTCGTGGGCGGCGGTGTCGGGGCCGTGGGGGCGGCGGCGTCGGGGGCGTCGGCGTCGGGGGCGTCGGGTGCGAGAGGTGCGAGAGGGAGAAGTGGGGATCTGGCGAGAGGGAGGGACGGGCGATAACGCTATAGGGCACAATACTAATGGCGCACCGTGCCCTGGTGCGCCATAAGTACGTCCATACTAATGGCGCACCACCCCCAGGTGCGCCATTAGTATTGTTTTTTTATTTCTGCGCGCGAGCCAACATTTTATCTCCCACCATACCTCATACACAGCAAGCCCCCCTAGCTAGCTCGACTGGTCAGCCCCCAGTTCTCCCACCAGGAGGTCCTGGGTTCGAATCCCAGGCTCCACAATTTTTTTTATGCATTTAAAATGCTTTTTGATACTTATTTGTGTTTAAATATGTTCAAACTTGTTTAAATCATAACAGTAATATTTTTTTATAAGACAGAAATAATTTTTTAAAAAATATCATCAAATTTAAAACAGGGGGAGGGGTGCGGGGGGTCGGCGGCGGCGGTTGAGTAGGGGTCGGCGGCCGGTGGACCAGGCCGGGGGGTGCTCTCGGCGACGAGGGGGATCGAGATCGAGTGTCCATGAAATTTAAAAATATTCATGATAGTTCAAAAAGTGCCCATGAAATACAATCGAGAAATGAAGGCTACGATTTAAATACAAACGATCTTAGCTAGCTAGCTATCTGTTCACAATCTTCTTGCCCTTCTTTTTCGCAAATGGGGTTCTTCTGTGGAACGGACGTCCTTTAGGTAGGGTGGTCCTGCTTCTTCTTGTGGTGTATGCTGCTACTTCATCATCGTCGTCATGTTTGATCCTCGGGTCGCCGTACTTGTCGAAGTCTTGCTCATTGGCTACTCCATCCATTCCGATGATCTTCCTTTTGCCTCTCCTCACGACAACACGACTGGGCTTTGACGGGTCGGTAATGAAGAAGCATTGGTCAACTTGGGAAGCCAGTACCCATGGCTCATTTTTCGCGGTGACGTTTGCGCCCGCGGTCTTGGATTTGGCTTCGGGTATAACCATGGTGGTGAAATACCGGTCTTCTTTTAGGACGCTCTTGGCCCATCTGACACGGAACATCGGGACCTTCTCTCCAGCGTAGCTTAGCTCCCAGATCTCCTCGATCCTTCCGTAGTATCTGTCCTTGTCATTACCGGTGTAGGATTCCATCGTTACCCCGGAGTTCTGATAACCATCGCTCTTCATGTCCTTGGCCTCGGTGTAGAATGTGTAGCCGTTGATATCGTACGCCTCATAGGTCATCAGGTTGTGCTCGGCGCCCTGTGACAAGGCGAATATGAGTTGTTCTTCCGCAGAAGAATCATCATGTAAAGGGTACGACAGAAGCTTCTGCTTGAACCAACGCGTGAAACATGAGTTGTGCTCTTTGATTATATCTCCGTCCGTCCTCTGTTGGCCTCGGTCATTGTATGTCTTCTCAATAAAGGTTTTGTGCTGAACCACCCAAGGATCGACCACGTCTATGTGTTGTAGCGCGACTAGGTTTGCTCTTTCAAAGTCGGCGAGTCGACCCTCGAAGTCGACATGCATTTCGCGGCGACCCTCACGGTGACCCGATCCAGCGATCCTGCCGAGGTGCCTGTTGACGGGCAGACCAACGGGGTTCTCGATGCCTAGATAATTCATGCAGTACGAGATGCACTCTTCGGTCAGAAAGCCCCTGGCTATGCTTCCCTCTGGACGTGACATGTTGCGAACGTATCCTTTGATGACACCATTCATCCTTTCGAACGGCATCATGCTGTGCAGGAACGTCAGCCCGAGTTGGATGATATCGTCCACGATATGGACCAGCAGATGCACCATAACGTCGAAGAATGCGGGCGGGAAGTACATCTCAAGCTCGCAAAGTATCACCACGATCTCTTCCTGTAGCCTTCTGAGTTGCCTCACGCCAACAGACTTCCGAGAGATGACGTCGAAAAAGTTGCATAGGCCAAATAGGGTTTCACGGACGTGCGCGTCCATGATACCACGGATTGCAACTGGAAGTATCTGCGTCATCAGCACGTGACAGTCGTGAGACTTCATCCCGCTGAACTTCAACTTCGCCCGGTCTAGGTATCTGCTTATCTTCCCCGCGTAACCGTAAGGAAGTTGTACTCCTACGAGGCAGGTGAAAAACTGCTCGATCTCCTCCTGACTTAGAGTGAAGCACGCGGGAGGGTAGTCATTTCCGGTCTTCTTGGCCTTTTTGCCTTTGCGACGACTTTCCGTGTTCTGCTTCGCCTCATCATCATCATCATCATCATCATCATATATAGCGTGAAGCTCCTGCCTGATGCCCATTGATTTCAAGTCTGCCCTTGCTTTCGGCCCATCTTTGGTCCTCTCTGGCATGTTGAGCAGGGTACCAAGCAGACTCTCGCACACGTTCTTCGTGATATGCATTACATCAAGGCTGTGAGGCACACGGTGGATCTTCCAGTACGGCAAGTCCCAGAAAACAGACCTCGTTTTCCATACCTTTAGCAGCGGCTCTGGCGCCTTTCGCTTCTTTCCCGGCTCTGGCGCCTTTTGCTTCTTTCCCGGCAGTGGGCAATCTTTCCAATTTTCCAACAGCTCGTCTATTTCCTCGCCGCTCCTCGTACGCGGGCGTCCTCGGGGTTCGGTTTCACCATCGAACAGATCCTTGCGTTTTCTCCATAGGTCATCGTCGCGAAGCCACCTTCGATGTCCCATGAACACGGTTTTCGAAGACCCGGGATCTCTATCTAGCTGGCGATACGTTGTGTCATCCATGCACCTGACGCATCCAGAAAATCCGTGGACCACCTGCCCCGCGACATATCCGTAACCGAGATAGTCGTGCACCGTCGTGAGCAGCGCGGCTCTCATAGGGAAATATTCTTTCTTTGCGGCGTCCCACGTATTGGCTGGCGTTTTCCACAGCGTGTCTAGCTCCTCTTTCAGCAGCCCCAGATACAGATTGATGTCGTTCCCTGGTTGTTTCGGTCCTTCAATTAGCATACTCATGTGAATGTACTTCCTCTTCATGCACAACCAGGGGGGAAGGTTGTACATCCACACAAACACAGAACAGGTGCTATGTGTGCTTCTCTGGCTGCCAAACGGGTTGACTCCATCGGTGCTCGTGCCCAGCACGATGTTCCTTGGATCGTTCCCAAATTCTAGGTCTTCGAAGTTCAACGCTTGCCACTGGCTCGCATCCTTAGGGTGACTCAGCATCTTGTCTTTTTTATCTATCTCCGGATCATTTGCGTCATCTTCTCGCTTCTTCTCCTCCCTATCCGCGTGCCAACGCAGAAGCTTTGCTACCTTAGGGTCCGCGAAATACCGCTGCAGACGAGGAGTGATCGGAAAGTACCACACCACTTTTCGAGGAGCTTTCTTCCTCTTCTTGTATCGAGTGACGCCGCACACCGGACATATGGTAGACTCCGCGTGCTCGTCCCGATAAATGATGCAATTGTTCATGCACACATGGTATTTCACGTGAGGTAAATCCAGAGGACACACGATTTTCTTCGCCTCCTCCAAACTGGTGGGGCACTTGTTCCCCTTGGGAAGACGTTCGTGCCAGAATGACATGTTCTCGTCGAAGCATGCGTCGGTCATTTTGTGTTTTACCTTCATCTCCAGAGCCATGAGCGTTACTTTCAGGCGGGTATCCTCGGGCCTGCATCCTTCATACAATGGAGTGACTGCGTCTAACTCAAGTTGATCCATCTTGGCTTTCTCTCGGGCGGCAGCTCTTGCGTTATCGGTCTGCTTGAGAAGCAGCTCTTGAATATGAGGGTCCTGCACCCAGCCCATCGATGGTTCAGCGTCGTCTGCTCCGCCGGCATCATCATCTTCATGATCATGCCCGTCGTCTGCTCCGGCATCTTCCTCATCATCATGTCCTGCATCTTCTACATGATAACTGTGTACAACATCACCGTCGTGATCATCTCCTGGGGATTCTTCGTCTTCTCGCCCGCCCGAGCCGCGGTGGTTGTCTTGCTGCCCTTCCTCATTTCTTGCCCGGCCCCCATGGACGACTTCGTAGTCATCTTCATCACCTTGCCACCGATAGCCATCCATGAAACCACGCAAGAGCAGGTGGTCCCACACCTGCCTGGAATCCGGGTCCGCAATAAGGCCCTTCAGCTTGCATCTTCGACACGGACATCTTATCTCCGTCTCGTTCTTTTGAAGCATCTCGGCCTTCGCGGACCTCAAAAACTGTAGGATCGAAAGTATGTCTAGAGGGGGGGTGATTAGACTACTTGTAAATATAAAAATTCTGCCTTTTGATCAAGAACAGTTTTTGGCAGATTCACAATTATGATCAAGTTAAGCATCACCCTACACATGCAATTCTAGAGTATAAGCAGCGGAAAGTAAATTGCACATGTAGTAAAGAGAGGTGGAGAAGAGCAAACGCAATTTGGAGATGCGGTGATTTTTCCCATGGTTCCGATAGGTGGTGCTATCGTACATCCACGTTGATGGAGACTTCAACCCACGGAGGGTAACGGCTGCGCGAGTCCACGGAGGGCTCCACCCACGAAGACGAAGAAGCAACCTTGTCTATTCCATCATGGCCTACGCCCACGGAGGGCTAGCCTTACTCGGGGTAGATCTTCACGAAGTAGGCGATCTCCTTGCCCTTACAAACTTCTTGGTTCAACTCCACATCTCGATGACGGAGGCTCCCAAGCGACACCTAACCAATCTAGGAGGCACCACCCTCCAAAAGGTAATAGATGTTGTAGATGATGATGAACTCCTTGCTCTTGTGCTTCAAATGATAATCTCCCCAGCACTCAACTCTCCTCACTGATTTGGCTGTGGTGGAAGAAAGAATTGAGTGGAAAGCAACTTGGGAAGGTTAGAAATCAAGTTTCATATGGTGGGAGTGGAGCAACTTGATCTCAACACAAGGGTAGGTAGTTCTCTTCTCAGAAAGTGTAAGGTAGGAGTGGTAGTTCTTTCTGATGGCTCTCTCCACGAATGAAGAGGGGGTGGAGGGGTATATATAGCCTCCACACAAAAATCCAACCGTTACACACATAATTGAGCAATCTCGGTGAGACCGAAGTGGACAACTCGGTCAGACCGAAAGTTCAAATAATGTGAACGTTGGGGTTTTCGGTGGGACCAAAAAATACCATCTCGGTTGTTCCGATTTGAGCAGAGACAAGAACATGCCAATTTCGGTAAGACCGATTTTATCAACTCGGTGACACCGACTTGATGACAAACGGTTACAGAAGCTTGGCAGCCCATATTTCGGTGAGACCGATCTCAAACTCGGAATGACCGATTTTTCTAGGGTTTGGCTTATGGCTGAGGTGGTTCATCTCGGTGTGACTGAGTTTGGAAAATCGTTTGGTCCGAGATTACTTATGAGTGTGTTTTGTAGTGAAGGTTGCTGATAGTTTAAGGAGATGTATCACTAAGCACTTGAGCAACCAGATCATCAACACAACCTCATCCCCTTTTAATAGTATTGGCTTTTCCTATGGACTCAATGTGATCTTGGATCACTAAACCAAAAATGGAGTCTTGAGCTTTTGCCAATGCTTGCCTTAGCATTTTGAGGGGTCCACTTCTTCAGTCATTGCCATACCCATATCACTGAACTTCTCTGAAATGATTCTCAAATAGCTATTAGTTCAATGATATATATGTTGTTATTAATTGCCAAAACCACCCGGGGATTAGTTGCACTTTCAATCTCCCCCTTTTTGGTAATTGATGACAACATATAGATCAAAGCTTCGACAAAAGATATAATCAATGAATAATATCGTCGCTTTGAGAAGTATGTGATTAGCAAGAGCTCCCCCTAAATTTGTGCATTATTTAAAATTTGCGTTTGAATGCAAATGCACAATCGATTAGGATCATGGGTCACTCTTCCATGTCACATACATCTTGGTGGAGCGCACAAAATGATAAGAATGAATAACATGCACCCAATCACCAAGACATGAGTAAATGATCATACAAGATAGGAATAGCATATGATAAGCATTAAGCACACATTAAAGCATAGTACGACCAAGCACTCATTAAGGTAGCATCAAACGTAGTATCAAGAACACTGAAAGTATCGAAAAACCAAAAGTATCTCAAAGAAACCGCAAAAGAACGAAAGAGCACTCTCTCTCTCGAAGCCCTATGATCTATACAATTTCTCCCCCTTTGGCAACAAGTTACCAAAAAGTTTGAAAAAGCATAGAGCTAAACGTCACTGTGGGCTCTGCTGGCGGCTCCCGTCTGGGTAGATGTCGGAGTAGATATGACGGCATCGGCGAAGACTTCAGCTGAAGTCTGTGCTGGAGGAGTGGACACTGGAGCTGTGGCTGGAGTAACTGCTGGAGTTGTAGGAGGTGCTGAAGTGGTAGTCCTGGAGTCAGTCACTGGAATAGCTGCTGAACGGGATCCTCTGGGAACCGGAGCAGTCTGGCGATGAGAGTCCTGGACTAGGTCATCCTGCATGAGCTCTGCCCTGTCCTGCTTAGCTTCCTCCATGTCTGCCTCAAGCTTGTTGACGGTCACCTGAATTTCAGTCAGCTTCACGTCCAGAGCGTGGATCTTCTCGTCAACAATCCTCTCTAGGCTCTCCTGAGATTGTTCAATGCTGGCCAGGCGTTGTTCAATCCTTTGGGTAGCTTCAAGAATCTGCTCTCTGAAGCTCTTTGGTTTAGCTGCTGCTGCTGCAGCCTCTTTATCAGCTTTGGCTTTCCTAGCAGCTTCAATCTTGGCTTGACCTTCAACAGACGTTGGAGCCTCCTCATCCATCACAACAACATTGTCTTCATGCTCTGGCTGCAGGGTTAAGTGCTTCCTATCCAACAAGAATTTGCCCGTGCCAAACTTGGCATTGATAAGCATCTGAATCTGTGGGGCAAATCCACATGACCTCTTCTGGTCAGCTGCAGTCCTCTTAATGGTCTCTACCATTAAGTCCATCACCTTGAAAGGTGCCTTCTCATCAAGTATATGCAGCATGTTGATAGAATAGCCTCTGATCATGCGATGATCTCCAGACTTGGGCATCAAGGTATGCCTCAGAATAGTGTTAGTGGTAGGTAGACCTGCCTGGAGATAGTAAACTGAGCCGAGCTTCCACACTTCCAAATCTGCTGCGGGGATCTCCTTGTACATGTTCTTCATGGAATCATGGTTCTTCTTTGGAATCCCATAGACATCAATGTCATCTTCTCGTTGCACTGGTGCATTCAGAAGTTCTGCCCATTCTTCAACAGAAGAAGAAAACCTTTGACCTTCAGTCATCCAGTTGATCTTCCCATCAGGATAGAAATGAGCTGTGGCATAGAACTGCATAATCATCTCGTCGTTCCAATCTGTTAGTTTCTGACCCACAAACTCAGCAACTCCACATGCAGTGAAGCTTTCATGCACATGGGGAAAGAAGTCTCTGTGCTCTTCACTATCAATGTATTCCTAGTCAACGTATCTGGTGTCTGCAACTATGGGCTTCTTGTCCATCAGCATAGTCTCATAGAAGTCCTGCTGCTCTCTGGTGTGGAATCTGGGGTCTACAACAGTCCTTCTCCTCACGGCATATGGATCAGATTGTCTCCATAGCCTGAGACCTCTATCTTTCCTTGCCTTCATATCCTCGGCTTGAGGATGAGCATCGTTGTGAAGTGGCAGTTTTGGACAGAGTTTCAGCAACACTTGTTCTTCTTCATCAGAATCAGCTGGTGGTACATCACCCTTGTTCTTCTCAGATGCTGGAATGTTCCTGGTAGTCCTCTTGGGCTTGGCAGTAGGCTTTGCTGGAGCTGCCTTAGCTTGAGCAGACTTCTTGGGCTTCCAGCCCTAATGGCATCACCCATGAGCTTCTGCTTCTGAGGAGCAGGCTGGGGTGCTTCTTCTTCTGCTTCATCATCGGCTGCATCTGCATGAGGATCAGTATATACTACCCTCTTCCTCTTGGAAGTTTTCTTCACTTTACTTGGGGCTGGCTCTCCCAAGTTCAGCTTCTTGGCAACAGCTGACTGCTTGACCTTGCTGGTGCCTTTCTTAGACTGCCGACCTTGTTGCTCTTTGGCAACAACCTTTCTCTTAGGCTTGGAGGACACTTCTTCCTCAGCAATGAAATCAGAATCCTCATCATCAGAATTCCTCTCCTTTCTGGCTCTGGTGGCTGCAGGAGGCAAGCCACTAGGTGTACTCCTCTCACCATCATCAACTGGACTACTAGCCTCAGGACTAGTGTCTGCTTCCGGAATGTCCGCAAAAGGTGACTCTGACCTGTTCTGGCTGTCACTGGCATCTGACATGGCTGACAACCTGTGAATAGATAAGGTATAGGCAGAAAAGAAGAGTTATCACAAACTGCAGAGGTTTTTGCAAACAAAATGAGTTCAAATCTTAGTTTTAAGTTTTCACAGAATGCATTTCGGTCAAACCGATTTTCAGTTTCGGTGAATCCGAAGTGTTAACAGAAACTTTACACACCACTTTCGGTCGGACCGAAGTGGGTTTCGGTCCTGCCGAAACACTAGGGTTTCACTAAAACTCTACTTCGGTCACACCGATTTGCACAACTCGGTTGGACCGAAAGGTGCAGTGCAATGGCCAGAGGCCGAATCGGTCACACCGAAAATTTAAATTCGGTTTCACCGAGATGTATTCCGTGGAAACCTAACCCTAAGAATTTTACTCGAAACTAGAACCGATCTGGTGTAAAAGAGAATTTCAATCGTGGCCAGATATAGGGCAAACCAAACGTGCAATGAATCGGATGGGAGCACGAGTGGGATCGAGACTCACCCTAACTTGGTGGAGTCCCTCTACGGCGGCAACAGCGCGGAGAAGAAATCCGTTGACGGCGATGGAGACCTGCGGCGAGGGCGCACAGGCGACGACGGCGACGATCCGGAGATCAGGGCGATGACAGCAGGGGACGTGGGAGCGAAAACGTTTGAAGGAATAATCAACGCGCGCTGCCCTCAGTATATATACCCCTTTGCTGTCGGTGGGACCGAGTTGAAAAACTCGGTGACACCGAGATGGATAACTGCTATGCAGTTACGCATATCGGTCACGCCGAGATTTAGAACTCGGTTTCACCGAGATGAAACCTAGATCAGTCTAAGTGCTTTCGGTTTGACCGAGTTGGAATGAGTTGGTCTGACCGAAATTTACTTAGAAGGTTTTGGAAGTCAGCCCTTGACGGATCGGTGGCTCCGAGTGCTCCTTACTCGGAGGGTCCGAAAATGACTTGTTCAAAGTTTGTGATATAAGCATGAATAGAATTTGAGACAAGAAAGCATAGATAGCTAGGGGAGGTACTTAGGCAATCTTGTCCATCCATTTGGCCAGAAAAAATCAAAACAACCAAAACAACAAATGGATGTCCTCGAATGGATAAAATCATGCATTCAACATGCTCACACAATAAGATAGCAAATGAAATATGTGTCAAACATGCACAACCAAAACTCTAGCTACTAGCACACAATTTGTCGATGACTAGGTCATCTTTATATGAGTATTTTGACTTAGGAGCCAAATGAGAACATTTGATCATAGGTCATACTCATCGTTTAAGCACAAGTGGGGTTACCACTTTTACATAAAGCATTGATGTGTTCACATCATTTGGAGATGCTTTAGCTCAATTTTTTTTGAGCAAAGCTCCCCCTAGATGTGAGAACCCCTTTTAAAGGGTCAAACTAACCTTGGGTTGTCGTAGAAGACTTCATGTAGATGTTGAAGATGTGGATGCTCAATGTTGATGTAGATCATCATGAGTTGGGAGCTATCCTTTGGATTAGGGCACTTTCAATACCTACATGGGTTAGTCCCACAAGGAACAAACAAGGATATCCATAGACATAGATTGAAGTTCACAACAGATGATGTCCATGAAAGCAATGATTACCTTGTCCCTTGACTTACCAACAAGAGGGTTTGTGACTCCATGAACTAGTGCATGATGTGGAAGTTGATTGCACAAGTTGCCAAAATGAATGTGAGTGAAGTATGTTGGCGGAGTCACCCTCAAGAACCTTCTAGTTCTTCTTCTTCGGGATCCACATCATCTTGATGGGAATCCTTGGGGTTGTAGTTGAGCTTGACGAAGTAGAACTTGACGTGTCCTTGGGAACCCACTTGACCATGGCTTGAGGTGCTTCAATGAATGCATCAATCTCCTCTTGAAGCTTGTCCTTGGCTTTTAGCTTGTGGTCTTGTGGTGGAAGGTCATCTTGAGCTTGTTCCACATTGGAAGAACTAGGATCATACTTCTCCTTTTGAGAAACAAACTGTGGAGTAGGGTATTGACCTTCTTCCCACTCAACACCTTCGGCGTTGAACTTTCGCTCAAAACCAATTCCTTGATTCTTCCGGTGCCTTCCTTGCTTGCGAACAATTTCCTCAAAGTTCTTGCTTCCGGCAAGACTCTTGTAGACACCTTTCTCTATGATCCCTTTCAATAAACTATTCTCTTGCTCAAGTGTAACTTGGCTTGAAACATTGTTAGTGGAATCAAGAGAACTACTAGAAGCAATAAAATTGGATTTAACATGGTTATTGTTACTACTAGAGGAAGAATTTTTCTTATGCTTGTCATGCTTAGTCTTAATAGGTGGCAAGAAATTAGACAAGAGAAGTCGTTTGGCAAGATATGAAGAACTCTTCTTTCGAAGATCGTCATTGATCGCTTTTAGAAACTCATGTTCTTGCTCTAGAGTGAGCTTCTCGAAGCGTAGCTTCTCATGAGATCTTAGGAGCTCTCTATGATCTTCTTGAGTTGTTTCATGAGCTAACTTAAGAGTGTTTAGTTCTTTAGTTAGACGCTCAATCTCCTTCATAGCATTGTCATTCGACTCTTCTCGACTATAAAGACTATTAGCATTTTCATCGTTACTAAGCTCACTAGATTTATCATGCAAGAGCTCATCTTCACCAAGCAAGTCATCCTCATCACTATTGAAGTCAATGAATTCAGGGTGTGATACCTTGGGGCCTTTAGCCATGAAGCATCTTCCAATTCCCTCATTTGGTGAATCAAATAGGTCGTAGGAGTTGGAGTTGGAGGATACGAGTGCATGACCGGCAACACCTTCATCTTGACTGTAGTCGGAGTCGGAGTGATAGCTTCCATCGGATTGATTGTCGGAGTCGGAGCCAGAGACCCATTCACCTACATGAGCTTGATGTCTTCTTCTTGTGTAGCTCCTTGATGACTTGTCTTTCCTCTCCGAATCCTTGCTTCTCCGAGAGGGTCTTCGTTCATAACGATCATCTCTACTCCTTCTCTCTTTCCGAGGTGACTCATCTCTTGATCTTCTTCTTGGAGAATCTTCTCTTCTCTTGTGGGGAGCCGTACACTCATTTGAGAAGTGTCCGGGTCTTCCACAATTGTAGCAGTTTCGATCACGACTAGAAGATCTCTTTTCATCATATGATCTAGACTTTGAGCTTCTATCTTTGCCTCTATTCTTGTAGAATTTGTTGAAGTTCTTAACCATTAGGCTTATCTCTTCATTGGAAATTAACTTGTCACTTGAGGTTGTGGGAGCATCACTTGTAGCTTTGTAAGCACCACTTGACTTGTTGTGAAGCTCTTCCTTATCCTTAAGTGTCATCTCATGAGCAACAATTCTTCCAATGACTTCAGTTGGCTTGAGAGTCTTGTAGTTTGTCATCATTTGGATCAAAGTGCACACGGTGTCATACTTTCCATCCAAAGCTCTTAGAATCTTCTTGATGATGAATCGGTCGGTCATTTCTTCGCTTCCTAAGCCGGCAATCTCATTTGTGATGAGAGCAAGCCTAGAATACATTTCAGCGACTCCTTCACCATCCTTCATCTTGAACTTGTCAAGTTGACCTTGAAGAATATCTAGCTTTGATTCCTTCACAGACTCGGTACCTTCGTGCATTTCAACCAAAGTATCCCAAATCTCTTTAGCATTCTCAAGACGGCTGATTTTGTTGAACTCCTCGGGACACAAAGCATTGAAGAGAATGTCACAAGCTTGAGCATTGTTTTGCAACATCCGCAACTCTTCCGGTGTAGCTTCGCGATCCGGAACTTTTCCTTCCTCGAAGAATTCACCTTGCATGCCAACACAAATAATGCCCCATGCGGCTGGGTTATGACCAAGAATATGCATTTTCATTTTATGCTTCCAACTAGCAAAATTTGTACCATCAAAGTAAGGACCTCTACGATAATTACCCTCACTAGACGCCATACTCTCCTAGGTTGTGAAACCAAGCTTATGGAGACCAATGCAATGGAAACCAATACAATGGAGACCAAAGCTCTGATACCACTTGTAGGATCGAAAGTATGTCTAGAGGGGGGGGGGGTGATTAGACTACTTGTAAATATAAAAATTCTGCCTTTTGATCAAGAACAGTTTTTGGCAGATTCACAATTATGATCAAGTTAAGCATCACCCTACACATGCAATTCTAGAGTATAAGCAGCGGAAAGTAAATTGCACATGTAGTAAAGAGAGGTGGAGAAGAGCAAACGCAATTTGGAGACGCGGTGATTTTTCCCGCGGTTCCGATAGGTGGTGCTATCGTACATCCACGTTGATGGAGACTTCAACCCACGGAGGGTAACGGCTGCGCGAGTCCACGGAGGGCTCCACCCACGAAGGGTCCACGAAGAAGCAACCTTGTCTATTCCATCATGGCCTACGCCCACGGAGGGCTAGCCTTACTCGGGGTAGATCTTCACGAAGTAGGCGATCTCCTTGCCCTTACAAACTTCTTGGTTCAACTCCACATCTCGATGACGGAGGCTCCCAAGCGACACCTAACCAATCTAGGAGGCACCACCCTCCAAAAGGTAATAGATGTTGTAGATGATGATGAACTCCTTGCTCTTGTGCTTCAAATGATAATCTCCCCAACACTCAACTCTCCTCACTGATTTGGCTGTGGTGGAAGAAAGGATTGAGTGGAAAGCAACTTGGGAAGGTTAGAAATCAAGTTTCATATGGTGGGAGTGGAGCAACTTGATCTCAACACAAGGGTAGGTAGTTCTCTTCTCAAAAAGTGTAAGGTAGGAGTGGTAGTTCTTTCTGATGGCTCTCTCCACGAATGAAGAGGGGGTGGAGGGGTATATATAGCCTCCACACAAAAATCCAACCGTTACACACATAATTGAGCAATCTCGGTGAGACCGAAGTGGACAACTCGGTCAGACCGAAAGTTCAAATAATGTGAACGTTGGGGTTTTCGGTGGGACCGAAAATACCATCTCGGTTGTTCCGATTTGAGCAGAGACAGGAACATGCCAATTTCGGTAAGACCGATTTTATCAACTCGGTGACACCGACTTGATGACAAACGGTTACAGAAGCTTGGCAGCCCATATTTCGGTGAGACCGATCTCAAACTCGGAATGACCGATTTTTCTAGGGTTTGGCTTATGGCTGAGGTGGTTCATCTCGGTGTGACTGAGTTTGGAAAATCGGTTGGTCCGAGATTACTTATGAGTGTGTTTTGTAGTGAAGGTTGCTGATAGTTTAAGGAGATGTATCACTAAGCACTTGAGCAACCAGATCATCAACACAACCTCATCCCCTTTTAATAGTATTGGATTTTCCTATGGACTCAATGTGATCTTGGATCACTAAACCAAAAATGGAGTCTTGAGCTTTTGCCAATGCCTGCCTTAGCATTTTGAGGGGTCCACTTCTTCAGTCATTGCCATACCCATTTCACTGAACTTCTCTGAAATGATTCTCAAATAGCTATTAGTTCAATGATATATATGTTGTTATTAATTGCCAAAACCACCCGGGGATTAGTTGCACTTTCAAAAACCTATTCACGATGCCTTCGGTCATCGTGCGCACCATGGTCGCCCTGCGGGGTAGAGCAAAACGATATTTTAGAACCAAGAAAAAATTTGCCATGACTTTCCCTAAAAATAGGACAAAAATGAATGCTTAATGCCAAAATTCTCACCGAAACGGAAATGAATCAACATTCCGGGAAAATATTGGCAACTATCGCATTTCAAATATCGGTACACCAACAAACACAAACACATATGCAACACAACAAACCTATGCAACACCACAAACATACATAGATCTAGCTATAGGCCATAAAAGTGCATGTGCACATTGTTTGTATGGAAAACAACATAAATATAGCTTCCCCCCATACTTACCTACCAAAACAAGGTAATTTAACCACTTAATTTGAATGAATATATGGTGGAAATGAGGTGGAAAAGAGGAGGGACCCGAGAGGAGAGGAAGTGGAGAGAATGAAGAAGTGGGGGGGGGGGG
>LR738714.1:712945624-713043122 GCA_902687465.1 Secale cereale | reverse complement strand
GGGGGGGGGGGGAAGTGAGTGTGGTAGAGAGGCTGTCCAAAATATCTTGTTGCTGCCCGCATACTAATGGCGCACCAGCTACAAATGCGCCATTAGTAATCAAGGTTACTAATGGCGCATTTATAGTTGGTGCGCCATTACAAGTTTTGCAAAAAAAACATACTAATGGCGCACTGCCACACAGTGCGCCATTACTAGTTCAAACTAGTAATGGCGCACTCTGTAACAGTGCGCCATTAGTAGTTTTGTAAAAAACAGAATAAAAAATATCATACAAAAAAAGAGCATTAATGGCGCACATGACTGCAGGTGCGCCATTACTATTTACAACTAGTAATGGCGCACTGTGCGTTGATGCGCCATTAGTATGTTTGGACAGGCGCGCTAGTTAAAAAAAAACTTCTTGATACTAATGGCGCACTCCGGGCAAGGTGCGCCATTAGTACTTCGAACTCTAATGGCGTATCTGTTGCTGGTGCGCCATTACTATATACTAATGGCGCACCTCCTGTCTGGTGCGCCATTAGTATCAATTTCATCTATAGCCCTTTTCCTAGTAGTGGTGGCAGGAACCCGGGAATGATTACTGTGGATACTACATTTGCGAGTCCATCCGTCACACGACCTGTGAGCGGGGCTACACTGAAGCACAATTTGAAGTGCGTAAGAAATCAATAATATTCACAAATTTATAGCATCATTTCATGTATTGATCCCCTACTTCAAATTAGATGTTTCGGATGCGGGATGAACTCCTAACACCAGATCGTCTGCGAGCAATTCAAGAGGAATTGGCGGCATTCTTCCTTGAACATGTGATCGCTGAAGACGGAGAATACTATGTGGACCATGCATCCATATGATAGGAGATTATTTTTGTAAGAGATAATTATTGTATATATGTACCCGGTAGTGTCGGATAGATATACGAGAACTTGTTGTTCGACCAATATCTCGGAGAAGGAGAGGTGGTCGATATTACTTCTCTCTGTATGCATATATATATATGTTGATTATACGATCTTCTGTTTCCTTCGTTTGCTTTACTAGCTAGCTAGCTAGCTACCGTGTCTAGTCATCTCTATACGTATGTGTAGTACGTAGCGTCGACCAAGCACGGACATAAGAGAGGACACTTCTCTCTATTAATTAGCTAGCTAACACAATATGAAACACCTAAATTAACCCCCCAAAACCTCCAACCCCCCCTCCCCTTTCAAAAAAAAACAAAAACCACAGCCACAGAAAAGCTGACGCGTGGATGCCTTTTGGTCCCGGTTGGTATCAACAACCGGGACTAAAGCCCCTCCTGCCTGGGCTCGGCGCACAGGCCACGTGGACACCCATCTGCCCCGGTTCTGGATTGAACCGGGACTAAAGGGTTAGAGCATTAGTACCGACCTTCTTGTCCCGGCTCAGGAACCGGGCTAAAGGCCCAAACGAACCGGGTCTGATGACCCTTTATCTATCAGTGCATAAGAGTTATGACAACTTGTGTGTGAAATAAATGTTGCTCATAAATACTCTTCTCTGCTCTTCATTGGGACGATTACTATTTAGAATACTTACATGAAAGTACTATACCACCCAGTTTGGCTTGCAGGTTGTCACGCGACACATGGTTGCTTGCCATCGGGACATCAACTGGTTAAACGCCATATATCTGATGACAATGGTTGTTGCTTATGCAATACAAAGCATATTTAGCATCTCTTTCTTCTATATCCTTTTGCTCCTTTGGTTTGGTGTCGTGTCAAGGAGGAATTTTGTACCAGTTCGCATAGAAAACCATTGCAATGCTTTCGACGGTGGCTCTTTGATTTTCTCTCCACCACATCACAACTTCAGGCTATGGTCATATCTATTACTCTCCGGCATATTTGGGGGCCACGTAATGATGTCTGTAACAATGCTACTAGTGTGGATCCTCAGAGAGTAGCTGCAAAGATAAGTACTTATGTCCATATGGTGGTACAATATAGGTCAAAATCTTGGACTGTAGTAAGACACGTTCTTCTTCTACAAACCGATCTTGGTCTCCACCACCTGCATGTACGGTTGATATCATGTTGATGCTGCAATCTTTCCCAAAGAAGGTTGTATGGGTATTGGTTTCATTGTTAGGAATCACCGTCGAGAATGTATGTTTGCATGCAATGAACAATTCCGTGGGATGACGGATCCTAAAGTGGATGAAGCTTTAGATATTCGGCGTGCATGGAAGCCTGTCCAACTGAAGGTCGGTTATCCATCAATGTGGCGCTTGTCTCACTGCCTCTAATTGGTGTCTAGAATCAAATCTGATACTCAGAGCTTGTTCGGTCTCCCTACACTCTGCAACTCCGCTCCAGAGCAAAGCGACATGCGGTTGTAATTTGTGGAGCAGCTAAACCGGTGCTCCACGCGCTCCGCTATGTAGCGGAGGAATGGTAGGTTGCCGAGCACAGCCTCGGTATCACTGAAGCTTAGGGCCCGTGATTTTTTATGTCAAGTATCTGGCATCTGGCTTTGCACGTTGTTCTTTCCTTCATGTCAAACGTGGTTTGAAGATGTTTTTTTAGATAAGAGGCGCTTGCCCGGCCTTAGACTGAGGCCCTTACAGGTTCAAAACAATAGTCCAACAGAGAGAGCAAAGCAAATAACAGGGATACAAGCCCATGGGCTGAGACAGCGGCGCATCGCTGACTAATCTACCAACAAGAAGATGAAAAAGCTGTTGAGGTAGCGAGCATCGGCCTCAATCAGCCGGGGATGTCTCTCATGATGTTCGGCGCAGCTCAGTGCACCTTGCCCGCACCTTTACCACGAGCTCCTGTACGCGCCCTCTGTCCTTTGGCCTTGCCAGGAGCATCCAAAGCTGCATAAACGACACCATTTTGTACAAAAGGTTAGCTGGATGTTTGATGAATTGTCCCTCTATTAAGGCTTTATTTTGCATGGTCCAAAGAGCCCAGGCAATGGCTCCGAACCCTAGCCATGTCATCCGCCTGTCTCCCCCCGATGTGGCAGCCGCAAGCCGGTAGAAATCTGAGAACCCACTCGGATTCCACGAGGACCCTTTCACTGCCCTCACTGTGCTCCACACAAATCTAGCCATTATACATCTAAAAAGGATATGGTCACGATCTTCAGGTTGATCGCACCATATGCACTTGCCATCACCCGGGCCCCTTCTTTTCTGGACTTGATCCCCACTAGTGATTCTACCTCGCGCCACTTGCCATAGGAAAATTCTAATTTTGGCTGGGAGTCTTGCCTTCCAAATGCCAGAGAGATCACATGGGGTTGTGGATTTAAAAATTTCTCTGTATAAGGAGCCGGTGGAGAAACACCCCGATGGTTCAAGACGCCATATAACTTTGTCGCGTCCCAGAGTAATTTGCTGCCCTCTTATTTTCTCTCTCAATTGCTCCCATTCAATAGTTTCAGCGTCCCCCAAGGATCTACGGAATTGAGGCACCCATTGGCCATGATGCCAAACGTCCGCCACTTTGGCGTCCTGGTGCATGGCAATGGCGAACAGGGCCGGGAACAAATCGCAGAGACGATCATCTTCACACCACCTATCCATCCAAAAACACGTGGCCCGACCATTATGAACCACAAATTTGGTTCCAAGGCGGAGAAGTGACTGGACTTTCCTAACGTCCCTCGCAAACTGGGAGAGCTTTGCGCTTCTCCTAAAATCCACCCCATCCCGAACCAGGTATTTCTGGGTAAAGATATCCAACCACATGCCTCCTTGACCCATTAATATTTTCCACACCCATTTCGACATAAGGCACCAGTTCATTACTTTGGTGTTGATAACGCCCAAGCCCCCAACCTCCTTTGGCCGACAAATATCATCCCAACTCACCATATGATATTTTTGTCTCCCGTTTTCTTTAGCCCAAAAAACCCGAGAGTGAATTTTATTCAGTTTATCATGTATCCCATCCCGAAGAAGGTAAAACCCCATGACGAACATTGGGATGTTTGTAAGGCAGTCATTGATAAGGACAAGCCGGCCTCCCGATGCCAATAGTTTGCCCTGCCAAGGCTCCACACGCGCGGCCGTTTTGTCGACCACCGGTTGGCATTCCCCCATAGAAATAGCCCTCGCAGATATGGGTATACCTAGATATTTTATTGGTATAGACCCGAGCTCGCGGCTCATTATATGGGCCGCCCTCAATTGCGATTCAAGATCCCCTCCTGTAACGATGGCCTCGCTCTTTGCAAAGTTAATTTTCAGCCCGGACATCTCCTCAAAGCATATTAAGAGGAATTTAAGATTCAAAATCTCATGTTCTGAATTTTTAATGAAGATGAGGGTATCATTCGCGTATTGAAGATGCGTTATTCCTCCAGGGATAATGCCTCCCGCCACCCCTGAAATGTGTCCGGCCCCCTTAGCCCGACCAAGGATTGAAGCCAAGGCATCCGCCAAAATGTTGAAAAGCAGAGGTGAAATAGGGTCCCCTTGCCGAACTCCTCTCTTGTTTCTAAAGTATGAGCCCACCTCCCCATTGATATTTACCCATGTTTTCCCTCCCTGGACCAGTTGCCGCATCCAACTGATCCAGAGTGGATCAAAACCCTTAGCCTTAAGCACGTCCTCTAAGAACTCCCATCTAACCCTATCATATGCCTTCTCAAAATCGATCTTGAGAATAAACACCTCTTCCTTAGTTGTTCTGATTTCATGCAGAACTTCATGGAGCACCGCAATCCCATCCAAGATGCTTCTCCCTTTGACGAAAGCGGTTTGGTTTTGGTCAATGATCTTGTTGGCCACCGGTGCCAAACGGGTCGCAAATCCCTTTGCAAGGAGTCTAAAACTCACATTGATCAAGGTGATCGGGTGATACTGCCTAATATTGTCCGCACCCTGGACTTTAGGAAGTAGCGCTAGGATCCCATAATTCAGACGTTTCACATCGATTTTCCCCAAAGTGATCTCATGGACAAGGTTGAAAAATTGTGGTCCAACTAGGCCACATAATTTCTTGTAGAATATAACCGGGAAGCCGTCCGGGCCCGGTGCCGTGTTTACCCTCATCACTTTTAGGGCTTTTGTTACTTCCTCCATCGAGAAAGGCCGCACCAAAACTTGGTTGTCCGCCTCCGACACCCTCCCCTGCACTCCCCACATGTTGGGCCCAAGGGTGGCCGCTCCACCCGAAGTGGTCCCTAATAGCTGCCTATAGAATCTGTCTATGTATACTCGGAGATCCGAATCCCCTGATATCACATTGTCTCCATCTATAAGCATTCTAATTGCACATTTCCGACGTCTTCCATTGGCCACGGCATGGAAAAACTCGGTACTAGCATCCCCCTTAAGTACCCAGAGCTGTTGCCCTCTTTGTTGCCAATACATCTCCTCACAAGTTAGTATAAAGATCATTTCATCTTCGATTGCATATCGTCTGGCCCATTCCGCATGAGATAAGCCCACACTATCCGCCTTGCTATCCAAATGGCGAATTTCATCTACTAATGCCTCTTTCCGCCTTGTCATTTGTCCCCCCATGTTTGCCCCCCAGCCCCTTAAGTGATGCCGAGCCCTGCGGATGCAATGTTGCCATTCATCGAGGGCATCGCACAAAGGTCCATAGCGGTGCGGCCGATTAGCCCGTGCTTCCCCCCAGATATGAGTAACCCTCGCGACAAACCCCGGTTGCAGTAGCCATTGTTTCTCAAAGAAAAATGTTTCGGAATGCGGCGAAACGGCTCCCCAGATTGCAAAATGAGCGGGCAATGATCTGACCCCGAACTGTTTCTGCCAAGAGGGAGCAATTGGCGAATCTGGTCTCCCAGTCGGTTGAAATGAAGACTCTATCTAGCACACATCTAATCGGGCCATCTTGTTTATTGGTCCATGTGAAGCGGGCTCCCACCTGAGGCAGCTCCACAAGGGCTAGGCCAGCAACCCAATCATTAAATATATCGACCAGCCCTTGATCGGTGACCACCCGATTGCTCTTGTCTTCGGCCGAACGAATGAGATTAAAATCCCCCTATCACTATTGGATTTGGAAGATTCGCCATCTTGCCATATGATGTCTACACACGCTTGTACTCTTGTAGACTATGTTGGGCCTCCAAGCGCAGAGGTTTGTAGGACAGCAGCAATTTCCCTCAAGTGGATGACCTAAGGTTTATCGAACTCAGGGAAGTAGAGGTTTAAGATGGTCTCTCTCAAGCAACCCTGCAACTAAGATACAAGAAGTCTCTTGTGTCCCCAACACACCTAATACACTTGTCAGATGTATAGGTGCACTAGTTCGGCGAAGAGATGTTAAATGACAAGTGATATGGATGGCAAAACAAAGTAATATAAATCTGTAATAAAAAGTGCAGCAAGCAAACAAGTGGTAAACGTGAGCACAAATGGTATTGCAATGGTGGAAACAAGGCCTAGGAATCATACTTTCACTAGAGGCAACTCCCAACAACATTAACATAATCGAATCACATGATATTTCCCATAAAACATGCAATGGAGACGCACCGGAGGTCATTCCTTCGTGGTCAAGAGAGGACGAGAATTATGTAGGGCTACAAAAGCACACCTCAAAGTTCGTAGTTCTCAATCTAAGGATTTCCCAATGTCACCGCGGCCATCCAAAGAGAGTCCCACAATCACCACAACATATCTAAAGGATAGTCAAAGACAAGCACCAAGAAACTCTCAATCTTCAATCAACACAGAAGAGAGGAAATCACTCATGAAAATATTTTTCTAATCCATGTCCAATAGACCGCTGTCACCTTGGTCTCGGGGATTATACTAGATAAAGACAAGTGAATACATCAATCCAATACATAGAGGAAGGGGAAATATCATGGGATCACCCTAGATTAACATAGCCTATGATCACATCGAAGATCACATCATGGGAGAGAGAGATAACCACATAGCTACATGTACGAGCCCTCGGCCCCGGAGAAGACTACTCACACATGGACATGGTGAGAAGGAGGTTGATGATGGTGTTGATGGAGAGGTGCAGCCCCGCGAGGAGGAGACGGCCGGCGGCAGCCATAGAGGCGGCGGCGGTGGCCCTTGGGGGCGCGGCGGCGGCGGCGGCGGCCCTCGGGGCGGCGGCGGCCCTAGGGGGCAGCGGCTCCTTGGCCCCCCTTCTTCCTTGTGGATGGTGCTGCAATGGTGCTGGTCCTCCCCTCCAAGTCGGCGGCTTGGGAGGAGGAAAATTCGTGGCCCTTGGTGACCTAGGTTTCCTCTCTTTATATAGACTCTCGGATTCCCGTCATCAGATTTTGGGCCTCAGTAAAACGGGCTTTACTCGGCCGTCCGGACTCCCATTTGGACGAATTTTATATCCAGAGGCATCGCCTCGAAATTCCCCACAACTTTCGCAACTAGACTTTTTCCGTTTGACGTCGTCTTCCGGCTGTAACGTGACCATCTTTAAAAAACGTTCTCAGACAGATTTCAGGAAAGTCAGAGTCCTACTCCAATACGACTCCTTTTGCGTTTTTGTCAATTTCCAAGTAATTCCTACACAATAAAGTGTAAAACAAGAACATTGTGCACTTTTGCAACCATTAGTAGGTTAGTCCAAATATGATCAAAAGTGTATGGAAGTGCATAAATATCATAGCAATATCACACAAAAAGGGCATGGAGCAAGCAGAAATTATAGATACGTTTTGGACGTATCAACATCCCCAAGCTTACTTCCTGCTCGTCCTCGAGTAGGTAAATGATAACAAGCATAATTTCTATGGTGACATGCTATTAATCATATAAGAACTTTTCACAGTCACATGACAAGTGCTTACTGAGACAATGAATCTGTAGTAATTAAGTTGCCTCATGAGAAAATCACAAAGAACTGAAAGTTTTACAATATGATACTGAAACATCAAATAGATTTGTAATGAGCATGGTGTGCAAATATGATAAAGTGATACCTCGCTTGCCCCCTTTAGTGAAGCAAAACATAAATGCAGGGGCACCTCCAAGGTTTAAGTGATGACTAGATACAATGATTTCAGAATAAACGATATCATAATCATGCAAAAGACAATGCTACTTTGGGACAATGCACATTACACTCAGAATGACAATCATGCTCTCAGTAGTTGGTACTTAAAGAAGGTGGAGACTCTCGAACCGTGGCTTTTGTTGGCAAGGTTGAAAACCCGTAGTCGGAAACAAAGACAAAGCATGTATCAGAGCTCTTGGTTTTAAAAACAGAAGTAAAAATTATTTTTTTAGAATATACATGTTCCGCCAACGAATGCTAGCAGATAACTCAATTACTTCTTGAGCTGGACAAGTTTCGAGGAACGGCTCCCGAATGAGGACGATCACATCATCTTAATCTCCTTTGTTTACCACTGCCAAAGTTTTCTGATTTCTCATGAACAAAGCGTGAAGGAGGGTTTGTTTGTTATATTATTTTTGAGCCGGGCGCACTCTATGCCAGTTCCTTCTCGTATTATGGGTTTGCACATTAGACATGCAATCCCGGGGTGAAGCTTGTCCAACTTAAAAAGATCATGAATTAACTACTACTTCCTCATGAACTAAAACAGTGGCACAAAATAGAAATGCTTTTTTTTGGATAATTTCGAGATGGTACATGAAAGTATTCGTTAGGAATGGCAGGTAAATACCATGTATAGGAAGGTATGGTGGACTCATATGGCATAACTGGTTTAAAGGATTTTGGATGCACAAGCAGTCAGTCCGCTTAGTACAGGTGGAGGTTAGCAAAAGACTGGGAGCGACCAACTAAGAGAGCAATGACGGTCATAATCATGCAGAGCGACAAAGCAACATTGAATCAGGCATGGAAGTTAGATCGCTACTCAGAAATTAAAGATCATCAAGGCTTGATAGACTTTCTTTACAGTCTTAAATATGCGTGAGCATACGCCAAGTCAATCAAAATAAATTCTTGGGGGAAGATACCACTAAAACATACCACATCATAGGCAAACAAATCATGTTGGTACTCCAACAACACATTGGGAACCCCCCAGCTATTTGAGACTAACCACAAGAAAACATGAACTACTAGGCACCATTATGCACATAGCATTTTTATCATAGACATATCAACCAGTGCAACAGAAGCCAACTCTCTTAACAAGATAAGCATGATAACTAAAGAGAGTTCCAGCGACCTACTAAACAAAAGCTCTTAAAAAGATAAGCATGAAAACTAAGAGCTAAGCATGACAGCAGCTATGAAAAGATAAAGAACACACACAAGAAGATACGCATGCAAGCCTATGTTGTGTTCTACAGTGGAGTGGAGCATGTTTCTCTCCCAAACGATGAAGGCTAGGATCCAACTTGTTATGAACAGCAAGCAAAGCTAAAGAAAACTAAAAAGGAAACTAAAAGCAAGACGCTCCAAGCATAGCACATAACACATGAAGCGATAAAAATATAGTGGAACGAAAGACGAACTGATAATTTTTTATGGAGAAGGGATGCACGGGGGCATCCCCAAGCTTAGACGCTTGAGTCTTCTTGAATATTTCTCGAGGGTGCACGGGGGCATCCCCAAGCTTGAGCGTTTGACACTCCTGAATCTTTTTATCATCTTCCCTCGCACACTTGAAAACTCCCTTCATACATAACTCATCATAATCTGATTAGCGAGGTTAGTACCCTTAATAAAATAATTGTTCCTTGCTGGAAATAAGGATATTCTTGAAGGTCTACTGTTTCTCAAGATTGCCAAAAGGTTTTTGCAAAGAAAAAGCAAGCTCAAGGTTTGCAAAATGAAGGAAAGGCAAAACAGGACAGAATCTGTGAAAAACACACCAGCAGGTAGTAAATGATTTTTTCGGGGCACTTCTGCAACACTAATCAAAAAACTCAGAACATACGCCCGAAAGCCAATTGTATAGAGCACGCTGTCGAAAAAATTCAGACCAAAAAGATGATCTGGTGATTTATACGAATTTTTCTATCCAAGGACATAATCTGTTTCCTGGACAGCACATCACAACTTTTGAACTTTCTTGCAATCAGATGCTACACTTGGCACAAAGCTGAAAAGTGAAGATACAATGATGATGCTACTGTAGTAACAACATCAAGACACAACAAAAGCAAAATAAAATTTTATTCATTGTGGGCTGCCTCCCAAAAGCGCTTTCTTTTATGCCTTTAAGCTAGGCATAAGACTTTAATGATGCTCTCGTAGGAATAAGAGTTGAAGAACAAAAGAGAGCATCAAGAAGCAAATACCAAACACATTTAAGCCTAACATGCTTCCTATGCATAGGAATATTGCAATAGAATAATTCATTGAAGCACAAAGCAATAAGCATAGGAAGGCAAAACAAGCATAACTTCAAAATATTCACCATAAAAAGAGGAAACTTCTTATTATTAAGATATTTAGAACCATGTATCCCTCTCTCATTATAAATTTCAGTGGCATCATGGATGAACTCAACAATATAACTATCACATAAGGCATTATTTCCATGATCCAAAAGCATAAAAGTGTCATTACTCTTCATATAAGCAAAATCTTTCTTATTAGGAATAGTGAGAGTAAGACTATCATAACCATCATGGTAATCATCGTATTTAGGAGGCATATCATAATCATAATAAATTTTATCCTCAATAGTAGGTGGACTCAAAATATCATATTCATCATTGTAATCATCATATATAGGAGGCATAGTATCATCAAAGTAAATTTTCTCCTCAAAAGTTGGGGGACTAAAAATATCATGTTCATCAAACATGTCATCCCCAAGCTTAGAGCTTTCCATGTCATTAGCAATATTGATATTAAATAAAAACATACTAATAACATCACCACCATCATGATTGTTATGCAAATAATAAAGTTCCAAAGGTTTTTTAATTTTCTCTTCGAACACATCATGTCCAAGTTCAAGGTAAAGCTTATAAAGCTCTCTCATATTTTTGTTGTTTTCCATTAAGCAAAACTAGTGAAAATAAAAACAAGAAACAAAAAGATTTAATTGCAAGATCTAAAGATATACCTTCAAGCACTCACTTCCCCGGCAACGGTGCCAGAATTAGCTTGATGTCTACACACGCTTGTACTCTTGTAGACTATGTTGGGCCTCCAAGCGCAGAGATTTGTAGGACAGCAACAATTTCCCTCAAGTGGATGACCTAAGGTTTATCGAACTCAGGGAAGTAGAGGTTTAAGATGGTCTCTCTCAAGCAACCCTGCAACTAAGATACAAGAAGTCTCTTGTGTCCCCAACACACCTAATACACTTGTCAGATGTATAGGTGCACTAGTTCGGCGAAGAGATGTTAAATGGCAAGTGATATGGATGGCAAAACAAAGTAATATAAATCTGTAATAAAAAGTGCAGCAAGCAAACAAGTGGTAAACGTGAGCACAAATGGTATTGCAATGGTGGAAACAAGGCCTAGGGATCATACTTTCACTAGAGGCAACTCCCAACAACATTAACATAATCGAATCACATGATATTTCCCATAAAACATGCAATGGAGACGCACCCGGAGGTCATTCCTTCGTGGTCAAGAGAGGACGAGAATTATGTAGGGCTACAAAGACACACCTCAAAGTTCGTAGTTCTCAATCTAAGGATTTCCCAATGTCACCGCAGCCATCCAAAGAGAGTCCCACAATCACCACAACATATCTAAAGGATAGTCAAAGACAAGCACCAAGAGACTCTCAATCTTCAATCAACACACAAGAGAGGAAATCACTCATGAAAATATTTTTCTAATCCATGTCCAATAGACCGCTGTCACCTTGGTCTCGGAGATTATACTAGATAAAGACAAGTGAATACATCAATCCAATACATAGAGGAAGGGGAAATATCATGGGATCACCCTAGATTAACATAGCCTATGATCACAACGAAGATCACATCATGGGAGAGAGAGATAACCACATAGCTACATGTACGAGCCCTCGGCCCCGGAGAAGACTACTCACACATGGACATGGTGAGGAGGAGGTTGATGATGGTGTTGATGGAGAGGTGCAGCCCCGCGAGGAGGAGACGGCCGGCGGCAGCCACGGAGGCAGCGGCGGTGGCCCTTGGGGGTGCGGCGGCCGCGGCGGCCCTAGGGGGCAGCGGCTCCTTGGCCCCCCTTCTTCCTTGTGGATGGTGCTGCGATGGTGCTGGTCCTCCCCTCCAAGATGGCGGCTTGGGAGGAGGAAAATTCGTGGCCCTTGGTGACCTAGGTTTCCTGTCTTTATATAGACTCTCGGATTCCCGTCATCAGATTTTGGGCCTCAGTAAAACGGGCTTTACTCGGCCGTCCGGACTCTGATTTGGATGAATTTTATATCCAGAAGCATCGCCTCGAAATTCCCCACAACTTTCGCAACTAGACTTTTTCCGTTGGACGTCGTCTTCGGGACGGAACCTGACCATCTTTAAAAAACTTTCTCAGACAGATTTCAGGAAAGTCAGAGTCCTACTCCAATACGACTCCTTTTGCGTTTTTGTCAATTTCCAAGTAATTCCTACACAATAAAGTGTAAAAGAAGAACATTGTGCACTTTTGCAACCATTAGTAGGTTAGTCCAAATATGATCAAAAGTGTATGGAAGTGCATAAATATCATAGCAATATCACACAAATAGGGCATGGAGCTAGCAGAAATTATAGATACGTTTTGGACGTATCACCATACAATTCCCTTAGGAAATCCACAGACCGAGAATGGTCTGCTGGCCCGTACGCCACCATCAACTCCCATCTGAAATTATTATCCTTCTATATAAGCTCCACACTCACAAAAAAATCTCCTCTCGAGAATGCCATCACCTCGAATGAGTCTTTATTCACCCCTAGGAGGATACCGCCCGATCGACCCGAGGCCGGCACCCATTCCCATTGGAAAGGCATCGACCCGTCCAGGGAATCGAGGTCTACCATGGAGAAGGATGCTCGGATGGTCTCCTGCAACCCCACAAAATCCAGACGATGTTGTCTAATATACTCGATTAGTTGGCGCCTCCTATCCTGTTGCCTGAACCCCCATATGTTCCAGAAAAGGCCTCTCATTGATCTACCACTTAGGATCGGGACCCCGCCCCCTCATCATCCTGAGCAGTTAGACATGTGGCGCCCCTGCCACGTCCTCGGCCACGGCCCCGTCCACGCCCACGGCCCCTTCCTCTGCCTCGGCCAGCAGCAGCACGGGCGGATAGTGTTGTCGTCTCCTTGACAGGACTATCCAATTCCTGTGCCCTGGCTTCGGCCTCCGACGTTTTCGCCAAACTCTTCCGAGCAATGGCCTCGGCAATCGCCGCCTGTGCCTCCTGCTGAGCACGGAAACATTCCAACACCTCTAACGGGGATCTATCCCCGGATCCCAGAATAACATTGCTGTCCTTAGCAACTCACAACAAGTGAGCATTCGAGGTCACCGCTAAAACCTTAAAAGATGACATGGATCTGGTAATGGGTTTGGAGATTATACCTTGGAGAGATTTTGACGCCTTGAGAGTCATGCCCATGTCCATCATCTTGGATGCCTTAGATGTTGATACGTCCATTTTGCATCATGCTTATATGTTGATATTTATTGCATTATGGGCTGTTATTACTTGTTTTGTCACAATACTTATGCCTTTTCTCTCTTATTTTACAAGGTTTACATGAAGAGGGAGAATGCCGGCAGCTGGAATTCTGGGCTGGAAAAGGAGCAAACTCTGGAAACCTATTCTGCACAACTCCAAAAGCCCCGAAACTCAACAGAACACTGTTACAAAAAATATAAAAAATATCCGGCGAAAGAAGTTCACGAGGGGGGCTACCGGCTGTCCACGAGGGTGGGGGGTGCGCCCCCCATCCCAGGGCGCGCCCCTGTCTCGTGGGCCCCCCGATGCCCATCTTCTCCTATATGAGGTGTTTTGACCTGGAAAAAAAATCATAAGGAAGCTTTTGGGACCAGACGCCGCCGTCTCGAGGCGGAACCGAGGCGGAAACCAATCTAGGGCTCTGGCAGAGCTGTTCCGTCGGGGATACTTCCCTCCGGGAGGGGGAAATCGTCACCGCCGTCATCAACAACAACTCTCCCATCTTGGGGAGAGCTATCTTCATCAACATCTTCACCAGCACCATCTCCTCTCAAACCCTAGTTCATCTCTTGTATCCAATATTTGTACCCAAACCTCAGATTGGTACCGTGGGTTGCTAGTAGTGTTGATTACTCCTTGTAGTTGATGCTAGTTGGTTTATCTGGTTGAAGATCATATATTCGAATCCATTATGCATATTAATACCCCTCTAATCATGAACAATATTATGTCTTGTGAGTAGTTACTTTTGTTCCTGGGGACATGGGAGAAGTCTTGCTATTATTAGTCATGTGAATTTGGTCTTTGTTCGATATTTTGATGAGATGTATGTTGTCTCTCCTCTAGTGGTGTCATGTGAACGTCGACTACATGACACTTCACCATTATTTGGGCCTAGAGGAAGGCATTGGGAAGTAATAAGTAGATGATGGGTTGCTAGAGTGATAGAAGCTGAAACCCTAGTTTATGCGTTGCTTCGTGAGGGGCTGATTTGGATCCATATGTTTCAGGCTATGGTTAGGTTTACCTTAATACTTCTTTTGTAGTTGTGGATGCTTGCATTAGAGGTTAATCATAAGTGGGAGTCTTGTCCAAGTAAGGACAGCACCCAAGCACCGGTCCACCCACATACCAAATTATCAAAGTACCGAACGCGAATCAGATGATCGTGATGAAAACTAGCTTGACAATAATTCCCATGTGTCCTCGGGAGCACTTTCCTTTATATAAGAGTTTGTCCAGGCTTGTCCTTTGCTACAAAAAGGATTGGGCCACCTTGCTGCACCTTATTTACTTTTACCTTTTGTCACTTGCTACCAATTACCTTATCACAAAACTATCTGTTACCTATAATTTCAGTGCTTGCAGAAAATACCTTACTGAAAACTGCCTATCATTTCCTTCTGCTCCTTGTTGGGTTCGACACTCTTACTTATCGAAAGGACTATGATAGGTCCCCTACACTTGTGGGTCATCAAGACTCTTTTCTGGCGCCGTTGCCGGGGAGTGAAGCACCTTTGGTAAGGAAAAATTTATATAGTGTGCTGAAATTTATTGTCACTTGTTACTATGGCTCAAAATCCTTTGAGGGGCTTGTTCGGGATAGCTTCACCCCGATCAGAAGAGCAAAGAGTTGCTCCTCAACCTACTGCACCTATTGAAAATGTTTGCTTTGAAATTCCTTCGGATATGATTGAGAAGCTGCTTGAAAATCCTTTTTACGGGAGACGGAACATTGCATCCCGATTTACATCTAATCTATGTGGATGAAGTTTGTGGATTGTTTAAGCTTGCAGGTATGCCCGAGGACGTTGTCAAGAAGAAGGTCTTCCCTTTATCTTTGAAGGGAGATGCATTGACATGGTTTGGGCTATGTGATGATATGGGATCATGGAACTATAATCGTCTGAAGTTGGAATTTCATCAGAAGTTCTACCCTATGCACCAGGTTCATCATGATCGTAATTATATTTATAATTTCTAGCCTCGTGAAGGATAAAGCATCGCTCAAGCTGGGGGAGTCTTAAGTCAATGTTATATTCATGCCCCAATCATGAGATCTCAAGAGAAATGATCATTCAAAAATTTTATGCTCGGCTTTCTCTTAATAATCGCTCCATGCTCGATACTTCTTATTCTGGTTCTTTTATGATGGAGACTATTGAATTCAAATGGGATTTATTGGAAAGAATTAAACGCAACTCTGAAGATTGGGATCTCGACGAAGGTAAGGAGTCAGGTATGACCCCTAAGTTTGATTGTGTTAAAGCTTTTATGGATACCGATGTTTTCCGTGAGTTTAGCACTAAATATGGGCTTGACTCTGAGATAGTAGCTACTTTCTGTGAATCTTTTGCTACTCATGTTGATCTCCCCAAGGAGAAGTGGTTTAAATATCATCCCCCTATTGAAGTAAAAGTAGTTGAACCTGTTAAAGTTGAAAAGACTATCACTTATAATGTTGATCCTGTTATTCCTACCGCTTATATCGAGAAACCACCTTTCCCTGTTAGGATAAAGGATCATGCTCAAGCTTCAACTGTAGTTCGTAAAAGTAATACTAGATCACCTACACCCTTTGAGCAAATTAAAGTTGAACCTAGTGTTGCTATGGTTAAAGATCTCTTGGTAGAAGATTTAGATGGACATGTTATTTACCTCCAAGAAGAGTCTGCTAGAATAGCCAAACCCAAGGCTAGGAACAAACATAGACCTATTGTGGGCTTGCCTGTTATCTCTGTTAAGATAAGAGATCGTTGCTATCATGATTTATGTGATGTAGGTGCTAGTGCGAGTATTATCCCTCATGATTTATATCGAGAAATTATGCATGATATTGCACATGTTGAGTTAGAAGGGATTGATGTTACTATTAAGCTTGCTAATAGAGACACTATTTCACCAGTTGGGATTGTTAGGGATGTTGAAGTCTTGTGTGGGAAGGTTAAATACCCTGCTGATTTTCTTGTTCTTAGTTCCCCACAAGATGAATTTTGTCCCATTATATTTGGTAGACCCTTCTTGAATACTGTTAATGCCAAGATAGACTGCGTGAAAGATATTTTTACTGTGGGGTTAGGGGATATATCTCATGATTTTAACTTTGCTAAATTCCATAGACAACCCCTTGAAAAGGAACCACCCAGTAAGGATGAAATTATTGGTCTCGCTTCTATTGTCGTGCCTCCTAATGACCCTTTGGAAAAATACTTGCTCAATCATGAAAATGATATGCATATGAATGAGAGAAGGGAAATAGATGAAATATTCTTTGAACAGGGACCCGTACTGAAAAACAACTTGCCTGTTGAAATCCTAGGGGATCCTCCTCCACCCAAGGGTGATCCCGTGTTTGAACTTAAACCTTTACCTGATAATCTTAAGTATGTTTATCTTGATGAAAAGAAGATATATCCTGTTATTATTAGTGCTAACCTTTTAGAGCAGGAAGAAGAAAAATTATTGAAAACTCTGAAGAAGCACCGTGCTGCTAATCGATATACTCTGGATGATCTTAAGGGCATTAGTCCCACTATATGCCAACACAAGATAAAGTTGGAAGAAAATGCTAAACCGGTTATTGATCATCAACGATGGTTAAATCTTAATATGAAAGAAGTGGTAAGGAAGGAAATACTAAAGCTTCTAGAGGCAGGTATTATCTATCCAGTTGCTGATAGCCAGTGGGTAAGTCCTGTCCATTGTGTCCCTAAGAAAGGAGGTATGACTGTCGTTCCTAATGATAAAGATGAATTGACCCCGCAAAGAATAGTTACAGGTTATAGGATGGTAATTGATTTCCATAAGTTAAATAAAGCTACTAAGAAAGATCATTACCCCTTGCCTTTTATCGATCAAATGCTAGAAAGGTTATCCAAACATACTCATTTCTGCTTTCTAGATGGTTATTCCGGTTTCTCTCAAATACCTGTGTCAAAAGGGGATCAAGAAAAGACCACTTTTACTTGTCCTTTCGGTACCTTTGCTTATAGACGTATGCCTTTTGGTTTATGCAATGCACCTGCTACCTTTCAAAGATGCATGATGGCTATATTCTCTGATTTTTGTGAAAAGATTGTTGAGGTTTTCATGGATGATTTCTCCGTTTACGGAACTTCTTTTGATGATTGCTTAAGCAACCTTGATCGAGTTTTGCAAAGATGTGAAGACACTAATCTTGTTTTGAATTGGGAGAAGTGCCACTTTATGGTTAATGAAGGCATTGTCTTGGGAGATAAAATTTCTGAAAGAGGTATTGAAGTTGACAAAGCTAAAGTTGATGCTATTGGAAATATGCCATGCCCAAAGGACATCAAAGGTATACGAAGTTTCCTTGGTCATGCCGGGTTTTATAGGAGGTTCATAAAGGACTTCTCCAAAATCTCCAGGCCTCTGACTAATCTCTTACAAAATGATATTCCTTTTGTCTTTGATGATGATTGTCTAGAAGCATTTGAAATACTTAAGAAAACATTGATCTCTGCACCCATTGTCTAGCCTCCTGACTGGAATTTACCCTTTGAGATTATGTGCGATGCTAGTGATTATGCTGTAGGAGCTGTTTTAGGGCAAAGAGTTGATAAGAAATTGAATGTTATCCAGTATGCTAGTAAAACTCTAGATAGTGCCCAGAGAAATTATGCTACTACTAAGAAAGAATTTTTAGCAGTTGTATTTTTTTGTGATAAGTTTAGACCCTACATTGTTGATTCTAAAGTAACTATTCACACTGATCATGATGCTATCAAATACCTTATGGAAAATAAAGATGCTAAACCTAGACTTATTAGATGGGTTCTCTTGCTGCAAGAATTTGACTTGCATATTATTGATAGAAAGGGAGCTGAGAACCCCGTTGCAGACAACTTGTCTAGGTTAGAAAATGTACTTGATGACCCACAACCTATTAATGATAGCTTTCCTGATGAACAACTAGCTGTCATAAATACTTCTCGTACTGCTCCTTGGTATGCTGATTATGCTAATTATATTGTTGCTAAGTTTATACCTCCTAGCTTCACATACCAGCAAAAGAAAAAGTTCTTCTATGATTTGAGACATTACTTCTGGGATGACCCACATATTTATAAAGAAGGAGTAGATGGTATTATTAGACGTTGTGTACCTGAGCATGAACAGAAACAGATCCTACGCAAGTGCCACTCCGAAGCTTATGGAGGACACCATGCGGGAGATAGAACTGCACATAAGGTATTACAATCCGGTTTTTATTGGCCTACTCTCTTCAAGGATGCCCGTAAGTTTGTCTTATCATGTGATGAATGTCAAAGAATTGGTAATATTAGTAGACGTCAAGAAATGCCTATGAATTATTCACTTGTTATTGAACCATTTGATGTTTGGGGCTTTGACTATATGGGACCGTTTCCTGCCTCTAATGGATACACACATATTCTAGTTGTCGTTGATTATGTTACTATGTGGGTAGAAGCTATTCCAACTAGTAGTGCTGATCATAACACCTCTATTAAAATGCTTAAAGAAGTTATTTTCCTGAGGTTTTGAGTCCCTAGATATCTAATGAGTGATGGTGGTTCACAATTTATTCATGGTGCTTTCCGTAAGATGCTTGCTAAGTATGATGTTGATGGCTTCTCGCCCCTCGTTGGTTACCCCAAGTGGAAGGTTGAGATGTAGCGTAGCGGCAAATTTCCCTTGGCAAAGATACCAAGGATCGAATCCCGTGAGACTCCGAGGGTCGACAAGTAGGTGTCAACGGTGCCAGAAACTTAGCGGTTGACGGGACCTGCACACAGATACATATAACTGTGCTCCCAACGAGTACAGAGAGGTTGTCAATCCCTCCGGCCTTGTTGTTTACAAAGGATCAAACACAAGAGATAATAATGATAGCTATGACAACAACTAGGAAATAAAAACAGGAAGTAAATAGAAGGTGTGATCAACGGTGGTAATATGGACCGGGGTCCCATGATGTTCACTAGTGATGTCTCTCTCCCAAAAGACGATAAAACAGCAAAGCAAGGTAAACAAATTACAGCTGGGCAATTGACAGGATTATGTGCGCAAACCAATACTAACTATGCTGCAAAGAAAGGTAGAGGCTCAAAAGCATGGGCGGTACGCCAAGGCAAGTAGACCGAAATCCATCTGCATCTACTACTAATCATCCACCTTGAGATATCTATCCAGAACATCTCGCTGGTATTAAGTTGCGAATCCCACCCAAAGTGTAAACTCAAAGCAATAGACAACTGCATTAAAAGAACTTTGCGTAAAGTAAACAATCCTTGCACCCGCAAGTACAAGCACCGTTGTTTTCTCCCTTGTGGCAACATCACATCCCCTAGACTCATGTTTCTGTCACTCAAGCTAGTCATCAGGGGGCATGAACCCACAATCAAGCATAACGCTCCCTCTTGGAGTTACTACCTACTACTTGGCCAAAGCAATAAACAGCAACGGAGAACATGCAAGAATTACTCAAGAACAAAGATATAAAAGAGGTGAATCAAATATATTACTCAAACACAATCTGAACATAGTCTCATAATCCATCAGATCCCAGCAAACTCAGCAAAGCAACAGCAGAAAGATTACATATGTGCCTCGATCATGTAGGGCAGCTCACGAGGTCTAAACCATGAAGAGCAAAGAGGGGAGGAGAACATCACATAGCTACTGAAAATGGACCCATGGTCCAAGGTGGACTACTCACGGCTCATCCGGGAAGGGTCCAGGGTGGTGGAGAAGCTCCCGGTGGTGGTTCTCCCCTCCGGCAGGGTGCCGGGAAGAGTTCTCCTGATGCTCCCGATCTTGGAAGCGCTGCGGCGGCGGAACAAAGGCGAGATCGCGAAAAAGGGTTCTGTCCTCGAGGGTTTCGGTATGAGAGGGATATATATAGGCGAAGGGGGGCAGCCAGAGGCGGAGCAGGGGCCCCAGGCGCCCCCCTGGCGTGGCCAGGGGTGGGGCCGCGCCGGGTGGCCGCCTGGGCCACCCCAAGCTCCCCTCTAGCTCTGCTTTGGTTCTTCGCGAAGCTTCCTGTACGCTGATTTTTCCTATATTTTTCTTGGAATTTTTGGAGCACTTTTAATATGGGGGAAACCTGAAATAGAAAAACAACAGAAAACAAGAACTGGCACTGTGGTGCACTGAGTTAATATGTTAGTCCAAATATGATCAAAAGTGTATGGAAGTGCACCAATATCATAGCAATATCACACAAAAGAAGCATGGAGCAAGCAGAACTTATAGATACGTTTTGGACATATCAACATCCCCAAGCTTAATTCCTGCTCGTCCTCGAGTAGGTAAATGATAACAAGCATAATTTCTGTGGTGACATGCTACCAACCATATAAGAACTTTTTAAGTAAAGCAATCAAGGCATGTAATTCATTTCAAGTCATAACAAGCAATAGTCTATATTAGCATTGTAACAAGCAACATAAGAACATAAAGGTGCAAGAGCTCTCGCTGTCCGTGACTCGAATGTCTCCAAATGGTGTTTGCGTGCAAGAAAGGGGATATGGATATACGAGAGAGTAAAACATAGTTTTTGTATTGATGAGAACTTAATCTACTAAAGTTTCACACTTGGTCTTCTTTGGAATCTTATCTTGACTCATCCCCAGACCACTAGCCAGGTACAAGTCAAAATGATCCACTCCCTTTCGATATTTTGAGCACTCATGCAATGGATGAGCATAAGCAAGAAAGTTGACACTTAGGATGGCAAAGAGAGAAAAATGATGAAGGGGGAAGACAAAAAAGGTGTGAAAGGCTCACATCAATGAGGACAATCATAGGCGAGAGAAAGCCAAATGATAGATATGATGTGAGGAGTAGGGATTGCCATGCAACGGATGCACATATGAGCTAAGGTAAGCTCTCCAATGGAACTAGTGGGGGTGCATCCAACTTGCTCGCTCAAGAAGACCTAGAGCTCTTTTGAGGAGGCTCATCATTGGAATATACAAGCCAAGTTCTATAGTGTGAAGGTCCCCACATAGCTATATGCATGAATGATAATCTCTATGGAGTACAAGGTATAAGATGGAGTACGAGTGTGGATCTCTCAAAAGGAATAGTAGTGTGCCCCCTTCTCTCTTTTTATTTCTTTTTCTCTTTTTTCTCTTTTATTTTTATTTTTTTGTGGCCTCAATGGCTCTTTCTATTTAACTCTCATTTGTCCTCTTTGGGATCTTTTGATTTTGTCCTCTTTGGGATCTTTTCCTCACTTTAGGGGCAACACTCTATGTATTACAAGAAGTATAGAAGATCTTTCACACTTTACAAAAGTACTCAACATAAAGAAAATGAAACTATCATGATGTATGCAAATGTATGCCTCTGCCGGTGTAGCAGGATATGCAATGATACTAGCGCGTCATGTAGCAATGATTAGGGCAAGGCCCAACTAGCATGCGGCTCATCGATCAAGCAAAAGCATGTATGACATGAAGATCAAGTCATGAGAAGATGGATGTTGCATGGCAATGTATCTCGGAAAGGCTATGGAAATGCCTTGATAGGTAGGTATGGTGGCTGTTTTGAGAAAGGATATAATGAGGCTTATGATGACATATCGTATCGTGCCAAGGATTTGGATGTACCAGCGAAGTATGCGCCAACTCTCGAGGTGAGAAAGGGCAATGCACGGTACCGAAGAGGCTAGAAAAATATGGCTAGGTGGAAGTGTCAACTTTCGAATACTCACATTAGTCCGAAGAACTCATGCACTTATTATCGGTAACTCTCAATCTAATTAGGAGGTTCACAAAGAGACAAGTACCCCGAGGAGGAGTGTATGGGGGTTTGGTTATCCTTGCGCATCCTCGACTCATGGTATGTGAGTGTACTCTAATATTCGATCCCTCCAAAGATTAGTGATCCATCTAGTAGCTAAAGTTCTCAACTATTTTGTAGGTTTTCGAAAATAAACATGGATTGCCCAAAATACGACATCTATCACTAATAGGCTAAAGCTCTTGACACCAAAAGTTCAGACATTACTCATGGCAATACCTCAAAACTATTGCAAGTTACTACTAAAATTAAATAGCAACCTCAGTTACCTACTTTAAGTTAAGACACACAACTCAGTGCAACAGGCAAACTCTCTTAACAAGATAAACATGAAAACTCAAGAGAGTTCAGCAACTAACTAAACAAAAGCTCTTTAAAAAGAAAAGCATGAAAACTAAGAGCTAAACATGACAGCAGCTAAGAAAAGACAAAGAACACACACATCAAAGATAAGCATGAAAATCCTATGTTGTGTTCTAGGTTGAAGTGGAGCGTGTTTCTCTCCCACACAAAGAAAGCTGGGTTCTAACTTGTTATGAACAGCAAGCAAAGCTAAAGAAAACTAAAAAAAGAAACTAAGAGCAAGACGCTCCAAGCATAGCACATAACGCATGAAGTGATAAATTATAGTGGAACGAAAGACGAACTGATAATTGTTGATGGAGAAGGGGATGCATGGGGGCATCCCCAAGCTTAGACGCTTGAGTCTTCTTGAATATTTCTTGGGGGTGCACGGGGGCATCCCCAAGCTTGAGCGTTTGACCCTCCTGAATCTTCTTTTATCATCTTCCCTCGCACACTTGAAAACTCCCTTCATACATAACTCATCATAATCTGATTAGCGAGGTTAGTACCCACAATAAAATAATTTTTCCCTACTGGAAATAAAGATAATTTTGAAGAGCTACTGTTTCTCAAGATTGCCAAAAGGTTTTTGCACAGAAAAAGCAAGCTCAAGGTTTGCAAAACGAAGAAAAGGCAAAATAGGACAGAATCTATGAAAAACAGACCAGCAGGTAGTAAATAATTTTTTCGGGGCACTTCTGCAACTCAAATCAAAAAACTCAGAACAGACGCTCGAAATCCAATTGTATAGAGCACGCTGTCAAAAAAATTCAGATCAAAAAGACGATCTGGTGATTTTATTCGAATTTTTCTGTCCAAGGACAGAATCTGTTTTCTGGACAGCACGTCACAACTTTTGAACTTTCTTGCAATCGGAGGCTAAACTTGGCACAAAGCTGAAAAGAAAAGATACAATGATGATGCTACTATAGTAACAAACATCAAGACACAACAAAAGCAAAATAAAACCTTATTCGTTGTGGGCTGCCTCCCAAAAGCGCTTTCTTTTATGTCTTTAAACTAGGCATGATGCAAAAAGATCAAGTTGTATCAATTGAACCATCATCAAGATCATCAAAAAGCTCTTCAATAGTAGAACTAGTCTTAAGAGGACTTTCAAATAAAGGCCTAATAAAGATACTTCTAGGGAGAAAACCAAAAGGTGGAAAGTCAATGGGAGATTCATTTATAAATTTATCAAAGAGAGGTATTTCTTCCAAAGTCTTCACAGTTTCAACCCCTTTGGCAATAGATGGATTACTTTTGGAACGAGGAGCCTTTGGAACGTAAACGAACTAGATTCCTTCTTTGCCGGAGTTTCTACCTTTTTGGCTTTGATTGAGGAGAAAGTAGTTCCTAAAGTGTCAAAGATTTCCTCAATCTTGTCTATCCTAGAAGAATCCAAGTCATGGGATTTGATGGTCTCCAAAGTTTTGAGAATTTTATGCATGGAGCTATCAAGCCTATTCAAATTCCCTTGGATCTTACGGTCCAACTCATTTATCTTATTATTGCTTGGCATCTCTAGCTCTATCTTTTCAAGTTTTTTCATAATGTGAGCTAGGGTAATGTCCTCTTGAATGCTAACAACAGGGGGATTTCCAACAAGATTTTCCATAATCCTAAGAGATTCCCAAACTGGGGCTTCTAGGAAATTTCTATTGATAGCAGAATCTAGAATAAACCTATTCCAAGAAGTAATTCCAACAAAAAAATTTCTAAGCAGGATAGTAGTAGATTGCTTCTTGGTGGCTCTTTTTTTAGAATCATTAATTCTATACCAAGCATCTTTTAGACTTTCACCACCTCTTTGTTTAAAGGTGAGCACTTCTGCCTCACCAAAGGCAAAAGGACCAGACATAATGCCAACTAAAAGCAAGATAACTATTTTTGTGATTTTTGGTAAGGGACACTAAAGCAAAAACTGAAAGGCAAACTAACAAGACTAAAAAGCAAAGATAAAAGATAGCGTGCACCTCCCCTATCTTGAAGAGTGGAGTCCCCGGCAACGGCGCCAGAAACTTGCTTGATGGCTTCTCGCCACTCGTTGGTTACCCCAAGTGGAAGGTTGAGATGTAGCGTAGCGGCAAATTTCCCTTGGCAAAGATACCAAGGATCGAATCCCGTGAGACTCCGAGGGTCGACAAGTAGGTGTCAACGGCGCCAGAAACTTAGCGGTTGACGGGACCTGCATACAGATACAGATAACTTTGCTCCCAACGAGTATAGAGAGGTTGTCAATCCCTCCGGCCTTGTTGTTTACAAAGGATCAAACACAAGAGATAATAATGATAGCTATGACTGCAACTAGGAAATAAAAACAGGAAGTAAATAGAAGGTGTGATCAACGGTGGTAATATGGACCGGGGTCCCATGATGTTCACTAGTGATGTCTCTCTCCCAAAAGACGATAAAACAGTAAAGCGAGGTAAACAAATTACAGCTGGGCAATTGACAGGATTATGTGCGCAAACCAATGCTAACTATGTTGCAAAGAAAGGTAGAGGCTCAAAAGCATGGGCGGTACGCCAAGGCAAGTAGACCGAAATCCATCTGCATCTACTACTAATCATCCACCTTGAGATATCTATCCAGAACATCTCGCTGGTATTAAGTTGCGAATCCCACCCAAAGTGTAAACTCAAAGCAACAGACAACTGCATTAAAAGAACTTTGCGTAAAGTAAACAATCCTTGCACCCGCAAGTACAAGCACCGTTGTTTTCTCCCTTGTGGCAACAACACATCTCCTAGACTCATGTTTCTGTCACTCAAGCTAGTCATCAGGGGGCATGAACCCACAATCAAGCATAACGCTCCCTCTTGGAGTTACTACCTACTACTTGGCCAAAGCAATAAACAGCAACGGAGAACATGCAAGAATTACTCAAGAACAAAGATATAAAAGAGGTGAATCAAATATATTACTCAAACACAATTTGAACATAGTCTCATAATCCATCAGATCCCAGCAAACTCAGCAAAGCAACAGTAGAAAGATTACATATGTGCCTCGATCATGTAGGGCAGCTCACGAGGTTTAAACCATGAAGAGCAAAGAGGGGAGTAGAACATCACATAGCTACTGATCATGGACCCATGGTCCAAGGTGGACTACTCACGACTCATCCGGGAAGCGTCCATGGTGGTGGAGAAGCTCCCGGTGGTGGTTCTCCCCTCCGGCAGGGTGCCGGGAAGAGTTATCCTGATGCTCCCGATCTTGGAAGCGCTGCGGCGGCGGAACAGAGGCGAGATCGCGAAAAAGGGTTCTGTCCTCGAGGGTTTCGGGATGAGAGGGATATATAGGCGAAGGGGGGCAGCCAGAGGCGGAGCAGGGGCCCCAGGCGCCCCCCATGGCGCGGCCAGGGGTGGGGCCGCGCCAGGTGGCCGCCTGGGCCTCCCCTAGCTCCCCTCTGGCCCATCTTTGGTTCTTCGCGAAGCTTCCTGTACGCTGATTTTTCCTATATTTTTCCTGGAATTTTTGGAGCACTTTTAATATGGGGGAAACCTGAAATAGAAAAACAGCAGAAAACAGGAACTGGCACTGTGGTGCACTGAGTTAATAGGTTAGTCCAAATATGATCAAAAGTGTGTGGAAGTGCATCAATATCATAGCAATATCACACAAAAGAAGCATGGAGCAAGCAGAAATTATAGATATGTTTTGGACGTATCAGCGAGGTCTAAGCTTTGGGGAGTTGATACGTCCATTTTGCATCATGCTTATATGTTGATATTTATTGCATTATGGGCTATTATTACTTGTTTTGAAACAATACTTATGCCTTTTCTCTCTTATTTTACAAGGTTTACATGAAGAGGGAGAATGCCGGTAGCTGGAATTCTGGGCTGGAAAAGGAGCAAACTCTGGAAACCTATTCTGCACAACTCCAAAGCCTCGAAACTCAACAGAACTCCATTTCAGAAAATATAAAAAATATCTGGCGAAAGAAGTTCACGAGGGAGGCCACCGGCTATCCACAAGGGTGGGGGGTGCGCCCCCTTCCCAGGGCGCGCCCTTGTCTCGTGGGCCCCCCGAAGGCCCCCCAATGCCCATCTTCTCCTATATGAGGTGTTTTGACCTGGAAAAAATCATAAGGAGGCTTTTGGGACCAGACGCCGCCGTCTCGAGGCGGAACCGAGGCGGAAACCAATCTAGGGCTCCGGCAGAGCTGTTCTGCCGGGGATACTTCCCTCCGGGAGGGGGAAATCGTCACCGCCGTCATCACCAACAACTCTCCCATCTTGGGGAGAGCTATCTTCATCAACATCTTCACCAGCACCATCTCCTCTCAAACCCTAGTTCATCTCTTGTATCCAATCTTTGTACCCAAACCTCAGATTGGTACCTGTGGGTTGCTAGTAGTGTTGATTACTCCTTGTAGTTGATGCTAGTTGGTTTATCTGGTCGAAGATCATATGTTCAGATCCATTATGCATATTAATACCCCTCTAATCATGAACAATATTATGTCTTGTGAGTAGTTACTTTTGTTCCTGAGGACATGGGAGAAGTTTTGCTATTAGTAGTCATGTGAATTTGGTCTTTGTTCGATATTTTGATGAGATGTATGTTGTCTCTCCTCTAGTGGTGTCATGTGAACGTCTACTACATGACACTTCACCATTATTTGGGCCTAGAGGAAATCATTGGGAAGTAATAAGTAGATGATGGGTTGCTAGAGTGACAGAATCTTAAACCCTAGTTTATGCGTTGCTTCGTAAGGGGCTGATTTGGATCCATATGTTTCAGGCTATGGTTAGGTTTACCTTAATACTTCTTTTGTAGTTGCGGATGCTTGCATTAGAGGTTAATGATAAGTGGGAGGCTTGTCCAAGTAAGGACAACACCCAAGCACCGGTACACCCACATACCAAATTATCAAAGTACCGAATGCGAATCAGAAATCGCGGATCGCAGCGGGGGAGAGGAGCACGGGGTGCCAGAACTAGGGGTGGAAGACGTACTAGGAATGGGGGATGCAGCCGTGATGCTGTAATGCCCCTAGTACACACCCGCCGGTGGTCGTTACTCCTGGCGGGATCTAGACTGGCCTCACATATCAATACTAGTCTTTTCTGCGCACTTTCTCCTCACTCGTGCGCACCCGGGAGCAACTTCCCGGTCGGTCACCCATCCTGAAACTACTCCAAGCTGAGCACACTTAGCTTTGGAGTTCTATCCGAATGGGCTCCCGGAAAAGAAGGAATTCCTTATTGATATGAGTAGTCTATCATCCCTAATAAGCCAGGCCATCACATACACCCTCACTCAGAGGAACCGACGTCCTTGTCGGGCCACAGGAACGTTCCCTCTTGGCACAACCGTCTGTGCTTCCAGGACAGCACATGTGCCGTGCCGTGTGCCACGACGGGTCACAAACGTCATGCACAACATGACTGCAAACTGTTCGCAAACATCCGTGTAACCGCGAGGGTCGACTCTGATACCAACTTGTAATGCCCCTAGTACACATCCGCCGGTGGTCGTTACTCCTGGCGAGATCTAGACTGGCCTCACATATCAATACTAGTCTTTTCTGCGCACTTTGTCCTCACTCGTGCGCACCCGGGAGCAACTTCCCGGTCGGTCACCCATCCTGAAACTACTCCAAGCTGAGCACGCTTAACTTTGGAGTTCTATCCGAATGGGCTCCCGGAAAAGAAGGAATTCCTTATTGATATGAGTAGTCTATCATCCCTAATAAGCCAGGCCATCACAGATGCCCGATCCCACAGCACGTCCCCCAGCCAGCTCCACACCCACCATCGACGGGGAGAGAGGCCCGCCTTTCAAGGAGAAAGGTGAAGTTGTCTCCTTAAACACCAGCTGATCACCTGCCAAGTTGGACCCATATTGGTCAACCTCCATCAGAAGCGGGGCCGAGTCACGCCGGAGCATACGTGGCGTGTCGACCGCGAGAAGGAGCGAGGATGCCCCTGTCGGCTGCCCTGCACCTTGCGTCACAAGTTGCACCACCAACGCCGACGTCTGGCCCTTCGGTCCAGAGGAAACCACCGCCACCGAAGAGGTCCCGCACATGGAGGCCGCCATGGACTTGCCGGCCGCATCCCATTCCGCCGTGTTCAAACTAGGAGCTGACTCTTCGTCACCTTGAGGGTCCTCATCAGTTGGGGGACGAGGACGAGGATGGGAAGGAGGCGGTGCAAGAGGGCACCCCACCTCGCGGTCCACCCGGATCATAAACCCACTGAGGCCCCGGAAGATCTCGAAAAGCCCATTGATTTTGGTAGGATCCCTGCACCAGATCTTAGCCCGAATCGGCGAGCCTCTCAGACCACCCATGTCCGGCCTCACAATTGATGGCTCATCCACCACCACGGCCTTACCAACCACACGAATAATCTCCTTGATGAGGGCAACTTGGCGAAGCCGATTTGGGATGCCCGTGATACGTGCAAAGCACTCTTGAAGCCATGACACCGCGTACGGCTCCGAGAACGGTTCCCCCACCTCAGCCTTGTGTCCACTAATCGGTAATGTGATGGTACCACTTTTCTTCGCCATCCTCAGAGCAGTCTTGGAGGGGTAGATCACCGAGAAGCAAGTGCTTCGCACCATAGTCACTTTCCAATCCCATCCCGACTCCCACATGTCACTCAAGCCACTCTTGATCGAATCCTCCGTTGCCCCCCTATGATTATCACCGATGCCGCATTGGGAGGGATCTGATCCTCCTCATCAGCCCTCCTTCCAGCAGGTAGAAACCCTGGTCCTTTACCCCATAGCCGTACATAACAAGCTCCGGTTTTGACAAGCGGGATGGGCAGTGGTTGGAGGTGTGTCCCTCCTCCTTGCAAACAAACCATATAGGCTCATTCTCGCATTCGATCTGGTAGTGCCCCTTGCGACCGCATTTGAAGCACATCATCTCCGATGGATTTTGGCCAGAGCCCCCTCTTTCCCCGACCAGCGTCCGCGTTGCCTGCCGGAATGCAGTCCCCTCTCCATCCTGAGCATGGCGGTCACCCTCGCCCCGCCGATGGCCCCACTACCCCCACCAGCCACAGCACCCTCCCCGACCAGCATGACGCTGCTGCCCAGGATGCGGAGGGGGAGGACCAGGGGCCGGAGGAGGGAGAGCAGACGACGAGTCCCTGCCCGTGGACGACGATCTCCTTGGCGATCTTGATCCACGCCCCGGCGCCGCTCCGGACCGATCCCTCGACTGCGACTCCCTACGAGTCGAGAGCTGGGCCCGGAGTTCCTCCTCCCGCGCGCGCTCCTCGTCGGCGACCGCCGACTCCTCCCTGGGATGCTTGTTGCGCCCGTGAGCCTGGAGCCGCCTTTCCTTCTCCATCCGGGTCACCGCCGCCACCAACTCCGGCGCCTCCACCGAGGAAATGAATCGCGCACGCCTGCCCCACCACCTGATGTCGCGCGGCGCAGCGGGAAACCCTAACCCGCGGGAGAGATGCCCCTTGGTCACCCACCACCAGCGCTTATAAGGGAGCCGATGAGCCGGCGCAACCTGGGCCAGGCCGAAAGACGGAGCGGGACAGGATGGAGGCGGCCAGAGACCCCTAGAGGCCTGGCTACCATCTCCACGAAGCTGAAGCCAAAGGACAACCCAAGGCCCAGGCACGGCCCCGCAGAAGCGGCCCGGCCCACGACCCCGTCACCCCCCAGCACGGGTCCCCTTCCCTCCTGTGGCCTGTTGACGACGGCCAACAGCGGAAAGCAGGCCATCGAGAACACCGGCGGCGGCGCCGGCGCCGGCGCAACCGCAGCCGCCGCCACCATGCCCTCCCCCGAGAAGCGAGCCGAACCTGGACCCAACGTCAGATCCCGCGGCCGCAGACCCCCTCCATCGTCGGCTGATGGCTTCTCGCCCCTCGTTGGTTACCCCAAGTGGAAGGTTTGAGATGTAGCGTAACGGCAAGTTTCCCTTGGCAAAGATACCAAGGATCGAATCCCGTGAGACTCCGAGGGCCAACAAGTAGGTTTCAACGCTAATGGCGCCAACTTAGCGGTTGACAGGACCTGCACACAGATACAAATAACTTTGCTCCCAACGAGTACAGAGAGGTTGTCAATCCCTCCGGCCTTATCGTTTACAAAGGATCAAATGCAAGAGGTAATAGTGATAGGTATGACTACAACTAGAAAATAAGAACAAGAAGTAAATAGCGGGTGTGATCAGTGATGGTAATATGGACCGGGGTCCCATGATGTTCACTAGTGATGTCTCTCTCCCAAAAGACGATAAAACAGCTAAGCGAGGTAAACAAATTACAGCTGGGCAATTGAAAGGATTATGTGCGCAAACCAATGCTAACTATGCTGTACAGAAAGGTAGAGGCTCAAAAGCATGGGCGGTACGCCAAGGCAAGTAGACCGAAATCCATCTGCATCTACTACTAATCATCCACCTTGAGATATCTATCCAGAACATCTCGCTGGTATTAAGTTGCGAGTCCCACCCAAAGTGTAAACTCAAAGCAACAGACAACTGCATTAAAAGAACTTTGCGTAAAGTAAACTATCCTTGCACCCGCAAGTACAAGCACCGTTGTTTTCCCCCTTGTGGCAACAGCACATCCCCTAGACTCATGTTTCTGTCACTCAAACTAGTCATCGAGGGGCATGAACCCACAATCAAGCATAACGTTCCCTCTTGGAGTTACTACCTACTACTCGGCCAAAGCAATAAACAGCAACGGAGAACATGCAAGAATTACTCAAGAACATAAATATAAAAGAGGTGAATCAAATATATTACTCACACACAATCTGAACATAATCTCATAATCCACCGGATCCCAGCAAACTCAGCAGAGCAACAGCATAAAGATTACATATGTGCCCCGATCATGTAGGGCAGCTCACGAGGTCTAATCCATGAAGAACAAAGAGGGGAGGAGAACATCACATAGCTACTGGTCATGGACCCATGGTCCAAGGGGGACTACTCAAAACTCATCCGAGAAGCGTCCATGGTGGTGGAGAAGCTCCTGGTGGTGGTTCTCCCCTCCGGCAGGGTGCCGGGAAGAGTTCTCCTGGTGCTCCCGATCTTGGAAGCGCGGCGGCGGCGGAACAGAGACGAGATCGCGAAAAAGGGTTCCGTCCTCGAGGGTTTCGGGACGCGAGCAATATATATGCAAAAGGGGGTCACCAGAGGCGGAGGTGGGGCCCCAGGCGCCCCCCTGGCACGGCCAGGGGTGGGGCCGCGATGGGTGGCCGCCTGGGCCACCCCAGGCTCCCCTCTGGCCCTGCTTTGGTTTTTTTGGAAGCTCCCGATACGCTGATTTTTCCTGTATTTTTCCCGGAATTTTTAGGGCACTTTTAATATGGGGGAAACCTGAAATAGAAAAACAGCAAAAAACTGGAACTCGTACTGTGGTGCACTGAGTTAATAGGTTAGTCCAAATATGATCAAAAGTGTATGGAAGTGCATAAATATCATAGCAATATCACACAAAAGAGGCATGGAGCAAGCAGAAATTATAGATATGTTTTGGACGTATCAACATCCCCAAGCTTAATTCCTGCTCGTCCTCGAGTAGGTAAATGATAACAAGCATAATTTCTGTGGTGACATGCTATCAACCATATAAGAACTTTTAAGTAAAGTAATCAAGGCACGTAATTCAATTCACGTCATAACAAGCAAGAGTCTATATTAGCATTGTAACAAGTAACATAAGAACATAAAGGTGCAAGAGCTCTCGCTGTCCGTGACTCGAATGTCTCCAAATGGTGTTTGCGTGCAAAAAAGGGGATAGGGATATACGAGAGAGTAAAACATAGTTTTTGTATTGTTGATAACTTAATCTACTAAAGTTTCACACTTGGTCTTCTTTGGAATCTTATCTTGACTCATCCCCAGACCGTTAGCCAGGTACAAGTCAAAATGATCCACTCCCTTTCGATATTTTGAGCACTCATGCAATGGATGAGCGTAAGCAAGAAAGTCGACACTTAGGATGGCAAAGGGAGAAAAATGATAGAGGGGGAAGACAAAAAAGGTGTGAAAGGCTCACATCAATGAGGACAATCATCGGCGAGAGAAAGCCAAATGATAGATATGATGTGAGGAGTAGGGATTGCCATGCAACGGACGCACATATGAGCTAAGGTAAGCTCTCCAATGGGACTAGTGGGGGTGCATCCAACTTGCTTGCTCAAGAAGACCTAGATCTCTTTTGAGGAGGCTCATCATTGGAATATACAAGCCAAGTTCTATAGTGTAAAGGTCCCCACATAGCTATATGCATGAATGATAATCTCTATGGAGCACAAGGTATAAGATGGAGTACGAGTGTGGATCTCTCAAAAGGAAATACTAGTGTGCCTCCTTCTCTCTTTTTATTTCTTTTTCTCTTTTTTTATTTTTTTTATTTTTTTGTGGCCTCAATGGCTCTTTCTATTTATCTATCATTTGTCCTCTTTGGGATCTTTTGATTTTGTCCTCTTTGGGATCTTTTGATTTGTCCTCTTTGGGATATTTTCCTCACTTTAGGGACAACACTCTATGTATTACAAGAAGTATAGAAGATCTTTCACACTTTACAAAAGTACTCAACATAAAGAAAATGAAACTATCATGATGTATATAAATGTATGCCTCTGCCAGTGTAGCAGGATATGCAATGATACTAGCGCGTCATGTAGCAATGATTAGGGCAAGGCCCAACTAGAATGCGGTTCATCGATCAAGCAAAAAGCATGTATGACATGAAGATCAAGTCATGAGAAGATGGATGTTGCATGGCAATGTATCTCAGAAAGGCTATGGAAATGCCTTAATAGGTAGGTATGGTGGCTGTTTTGAGGAAGGATATAATGAGGCTTATGATGACAGAGCGTATCGTGCCAAGGATTTGGATGCACCGGCGAAGTATGCGCCAACTCTCGAGGTGAGAAAGGGCAATGCATGGTACCGAAGAGGCTAGAAAAATATGGTTAGGTGGAAGTGTCAACCTTCTAATACTCACATTAGTCCGAAGAACTCATGCACTTATTATCGGTAACTCTCAATCTAATTAGGAGGTTCACAAAGAGACAAGTACCCCGAGGAGGTGTGTATGGGGGTTTGGTAACCCTTGCGCATCCTCGACCCATGGTACGTGAGTGTACTCTAATATTCGATCCCTCCAAAGATTAGTGATCCATTTAGTAGCTAAAGTTCTCAACTATTTTGTAGGTTTTTGAAAATAAACACGGATTGCCCAAAATACGACATCTATCACTAATAGGCTAAATCTCTTGACACCAAAAGTTCAGACATTACTCATGGCGATACCTCAAAACTATTGCAAGTTACTACTAAAATTAAATAGCAACCTCAATTACCTACTTTAAGTCAAGACACACAACTCAGTGCAACAGACCAACTCTCTTAACAAGATAAACATGAAAACTCAAGAGAGTCCAACAACCGACTAAACAAAAGCTCTTTAAAAAGAAAAGCATGAAAACTAAGAGCTAAACATGACAGTAGCTATGGCAAGACAAAGAACACACACAGCAAAGATAAGCATGAAAATCCTATGTTGTGTTCTTAGGTTGAAGTGGAGCGTGTTTCTCTCCCACACAAAGAAAGCTGGGTTTTAACTCGTTATGAACAACAAGCAAAGCTAAAGAAAACTAAAAAGGAAACTAAGAGCAAGACGCTCCAAGTATAGCACATAACGCATGAAGTGATTAAAATATAGTGGAACGAAAGACGAACTGATAATTGTTGATGGAGAAGGGGATGCACGGGGGCATCCCCAAGCTTAGACGCTTGAGTCTTCTTGAATATTTCTTGGGGGTGCACGGGGGCATCCCCAAGCTTGAGCGTTTGACCCTCCTGAATCTTTTTATCATCTTCCCTCGCACACTTGAAAAACTCCCTTCATACATAACTCATCATAATCTGATTAGCGAGGTTAGTACCCATAATAAAATAACTTTTCCCTACTGGGAATAAGGATAATCTTGAAGAGCTACTATTTCTCAAGATTGCCAAAAGGTTTTTGCAAAGAAAAAGCAAGCTCAAGGTTTGCAAAACGAAGAAAAGGCAAAACAGGACAGAATCTGTGAAAAACAGACCAGCATGTAGTAAATAGTTTTTTTCGGGGCACTTCTGCAACTCAAATCAAAAAACTCAGAACAGACGCCCGAAAGCCAATTGTATAGAGCACGCTGTCAAAACAATTCAGATCAAAAAGATGATCTGGTGATTTTATACGAATTTTTCTGTCCAAGGACAGAATCTGTTTTCTGGACTGCACGTCACAACTTTTGAACTTTCTTGCAATCGGAGGCTAAACTTGGCACAAAGCTGAAAAGAAAAGATACAATGATGATGCTACTGTAGTAACAAACATCAAGACACAACAAAAGCAAAATAAAATTTTATTCGTTGTGAGCTGCCTCCCAAAAGCGCTTTCTTTTATGCCTTTAAGCTAGGCATAATGCAAAATGAGAAAATCAAGTTTTATCAAGAGTAAAAGAATAGCTAGCCCGTATAACGGACTCAAAAGGCAACTTAATCTTCTTTCTAGGGAAGTGTTCCATTCCTTTCTTGAGAGGGAATTGGAATTTTATATTCCCCTCTTTCATGTCAATGATAGCACCAACGGTGCGAAGAAAAGGACGTCCCAAAATAATTGGACATGAAGGTTCACATTCAATATCCATAATAGTAAAATCAACGGGAACATAATTGTCATTTACAATGATAAGAACATCGTCGATCTTCCCCAAAGGTTTCTTTACGGAAGAATCAACAAGACGAACACCAAAAGAATAAGGATAAAAAGATTTAAATTTAAGCATATCATATATTCTTTTGGGCATAACGGAGGTACTAGCTCCAACATCACATAAAGCATAGCAAGAGAAGTTATTCAACTTAATTTTAATCATAGGATCCCAACCATCTTCTAGCTTTCTAGGTATGGAGGCTTCTACCCTAAACTTCTCCTCCCTAGCTTTGATAAGAGCATTAGTGATATGCTCCGTGAAGGCAAGATTAAGCGTGCTAGTGTGGGGATCTCTAGACATTCTTTGAAGAAAACTAATAACTTCATAAAGGGTGCAATTATCAAAATCAAGGTCACTACTATCAAGTAAAGTGGTAGTGGTGTCCTTTAGGCTCACTTGTTTGGTAGCTTCTATGGTCATAAGAGTTTCTTCTACGGTTGAGGTCATAGCATCACCATTAATAGGTCCAATGGGACTAGGAGTGCATTGGGTACTAAAAGTTTGGATATCCTCAACAACTTGGATAGTAGCAACAGTGTGGTGGGTAGGAAGGCTCTTAATTCTATCTTCTTCCTCCCTTTCTCTAGCCCATCTCTCTTTAAGTTTAGCCATCATCCTAATGTTTTCATTAATTTGCACTTGAATAGCATTCATAGGAGTGGTCTTCCTCTCCTCAAGAGGGGAAGTTCTAATTTTAAGCAATTCTACCTCATGGGCTAAATTGTCTACCTTCGAAGAGAGATTATCTAGTTTTTCTAGTTTTTCTTCTACACTCTTATTGAAGGCTTTTTGGGTAGTGATGAAGTCTTTAAGCATAATCTCTAGTTCAGAAGTGGAGTTCTTGGTGCTAGGATAAGCATTGTTGTTCCCATAGGAATTAGAGGGGAAAGGTCTAGGGTTGCTACCAAAATTACTCCTATAAGCATTGTTATTGAAATTGTTTCTAGAGATAAAGTTCACATCTACTTGATCTTGAGCAATCAAAGAATTTAAAGAAACATCACGAGGATCAATGGAAGATTGCTTGGAAAGTAGAGACATGATCAAGTCAACTTTTTCATTTAGGGAGGAAATCTCCTTGACAGAGTTTACCTTCCTACCTGTTGGAGCGCGTTCGGTGTGCCATTGGGAATAATTGGTCATCATCTCATCGAGAAGTTTCGTGGCAGCACCAAGTGTAGTTGACATAAAGGTTCCTCCCGCGGCCGAATCTAGCAAGTTCCGCGAGGTAAAGTTCAAGCCTGCATAAAAAGTTTGGATAACCATCCAAGTAGTCAAACCGTGAGTAGGGCAGTTCTTGACAAGAGATTTCATGCGTTCCCAAGCTTGGGCAACGTGTTCATTATCCAATTGTTTAAAATTCATTATGTTACTCCTTAGTTGGATAATTTTAGCAGGGGGATAGTACTTCCCAATAAAGGCATCCTTGCACTTGTCCCAAGAATCTATGCTATTTCTAGGCAAGGATTGAAACCAGATTTTAGCTCCTCCTCTCAAGGAGAAAGGAAAAAGCTTAAGCTTAACAATATCACTATCTACTTCTCGGTACTTTTGCATATCACAGAGTTCAACAAAATTATTTAAGTGCAAAGCAGCATCATCTCCAACACCGGAGAATTGATCTTTCATAACTAGGTTCAGTAAAGCAGGTTTAATTTCATAAGAAGGTGCTGAAGTGGCAGGTGTAGCAATAGGCGTGTAGATAAAGTCATCGTTGTTATGACCAGCGAAGTCACACAACTTGGTGTTCTCAGTGGAACCCATAGCAGCAACAAGCAAGATAACTATTTTTGTGATTTTTGGTAAGGGGACACTAAAGCAAAAACTGAAAGGTAAACTAACAAGACTAAAAAGCAAAGATAAAAGATAGCGTGCAACTCCCCTATCTTGAAGAGTGGAGTCCCCGGCAACAGCGCCAGAAACTTTGCTTGATGGATTCTCGCCCCTCGTTGGTCACCCCAAGTGGAAGGTTTGAGATGTAGCGTAACGGCAAGTTTCCCTTGGCAAAGATACCAAGGATCGAATCCCGTGAGACTCCGAGGGCCAACAAGTAGGTGTCAACGCTAACGGCGCCAACTTAGCGGTTGACAGGACCTGCACACAGATACAAATAACTTTGCTCCCAACGAGTACAGAGAGGTTGTCAATCCCTCCGGCCTTGTCGTTTACAAAGGATCAAACACAAGAGGTAATAGTGATAGGTATGACTGCAACTAGGAAATAAGAACAGGAAGTAAATAGCGGGTGTGATCAGTGATGGTAATATGAACCGGGGTCCCATGATGTTCACTAGTGATGTCTCTCTCCCAAAAGACGATAAAACAACTAAGCGAGGTAAACAAATTACAGCTGGGCAATTGACAGGATTATGTGCGCAAACCAATGCTAACTATGCTGTACAGAAAGGTAGAGGCTCAAAAGCATGGGCGGTACGCCAAGGGAAGTAGACCGAAATCCTGCATCTACTACTAATCATCCACCTTGAGATATCTATCCAGAACATCTCGCTGGTATTAAGTTGCGAGTCCCACCCAAAGTGTAAACTCAAAGCAACAGACAACTGCATTAAAAGAACTTTGCGTAAAGTAAACTATCCTTGCACCCGCAAGTACAAGCACCGTTGTTTTCCCCCTTGTGGCAACAACACATCCCCTAGACTCATGTTTCTGTCACTCAAACTAGTCATCGAGGGGCATTAACCCACAATCAAGCATAACGTTCCCTCTTGGAGTTACTACCTACTACTCGGCCAAAGCAATAAACAGCAACGGAGAACATGCAAGAATTACTCAAGAACATAAATATAAAAGAGGTGAATCAAATATATTACTCACACACAATCTGAACATAATCTCATAATCCATCGGATCCCAGCAAACTCAGCAGAGCAACAGCATAAAGATTACATATGTGCCTCGATCATGTAGGGCAGCTCACGAGGTCTAATCCATGAAGAACAAAGAGGGGAGGAGAACATCACATAGCTAATGGTCATGGACCCATGGTCCAAGGGGGACTACTCACAACTCATCCGGGAAGCGTCCATGGTGGTGGAGAAGCTCCCGGTGGTGGTTCTCCCCTCCGGCAGGGTGCCGGGAAGAGTTCTCCTGGTGCTCTCGATCTTGGAAGCGCGGCGGCGGCGGAACAGAGACGAGATCGCGAAAAAGGGTTCCGTCCTCGAGGGTTTCGGGACGCGAGCAATATATATGCAAAAGGGGGTCACCAGAGGTGGAGGTGGGGCCGCGCCGGGTGGCCGCCTGGGCCACCCCAGGCTCCCCTCTGGCCCTGCTTTGGCTTTTTTGGAAGATCCCGATACGCTGATTTTTCCTGTATTTTTCCCGGAATTTTTAGGGCACTTTTAATATGGGGGAAACCTGAAATAGAAAAACAGCAGAAAACAGGAACTGGCACTGTGGTGCACTGAGTTAATAGGTTAGTCCAAATATGATCAAAAGTGTATGGAAGTGCATAAATATCATAGCAATATCACACAAAAGAGGCATGGAGCAAGCAGAAATTATAGATACGTTTTGGACGTATCATCGACGCGCCCGCAGATTCCGGCGACCAAGGAGACCACAATCCAGCTAGCACGGCTCGACTTGCGTCGCCGCACCAACAACCACCCAACATCCGCCGACCCCTTGCCGCTCGAGGCGACGCTGACCCGAACCCCATCCTGATCCGGCTCCCCCTCTACCAGATCCAGGGTCGGGCCAGGCTCCCCTGCCAAGGCCAAGGCCGCACCAGCAGCACACGCCTCTCCGCCCGCACCGGACACGACGACAGTCGAATCGCCTCTCCCTCCGAGCTCAGACCGGCCCCCGCCCTTGCGCACGGTGAGCCCAACCCCTCCTGAGCACCGTCTTCCTCATCGCCAGACCCACCGGAAAACGACCAGAACCACCCCTCGCACCCGCCAAGACGGAGCCCCACCCCGGGCCCCGGCGACGACGACCGCCACAGCGATGCCCCGGCCACCGGATCCTCCCTTCCGGCATCGGCGGCATCCGCGGGGTGTGAACGAGTGGGCGAGGGCAGGACGCGGGCGCACTCCAGGCTAACGGTCATTTTTTCGTCTCCCCACACACCCAAAGCGCCGTGCCCCCTGGTTTGAAGATGTTGGCACATAAGTTAACTTATTTGTTTTGTGAGCATGTTGTAAATTATTTTTAGTTTTTTTGCTGTTGTGTTGTGATTCCGGAATGTATTCGGTATGAACTTCGTACTGATGTTAATTAAAGTGCAAGCTTTATCTCAAAAAACAATGCTCACACACTCAACCAAACAAGCTAAGAGCATCTCCAGCCGCGCCCCCAACAGGCCCCCAATGCCACTTTTTAGGCGCCGACGCCGAAAAAATGGCCCAGTCGCGCCCCCAGGACTCCGAAAATCGCCGGATTGGGGCGAAACTGGCGCCGACGGACCCAACCCGAACCCGGGGCGCTGGGGGTCGCCTGGGGGCGCTGGGCGAGGCGTTTTTTTGGCACGAACGGGATGGGCCCGCCCTGTCAGCGACGTGATGCGTCGTCGTCCTCATCGCCTCGGTTCTCGCGGGAATCAATGCCAAAGCTGCCGCACTGCCGAGCCGTCGCCTGCCATTGATGCCGCCCCCAGTGACCCGTCGCGTCGCCCAGCACCACGGGCGACCGCCACGCGTCGCCTGGCATGCGCCTCTCGCCGCGCGAGCTCCGGCTATAAAAGCATCCTACCTCGCCGGTGAACGCCCACACCGCAGCCACATCGCCCACCGCACTCTCCTCACTGCCACTGCGCCCCTCCGACCGCTGGCTGCTTCGTCGCCGGCCTGGCTGCTTCGTCGCCGACACGCAATGCGCCCCCATGCCGCCTCGCCGCCGGGGAGGTGCGGGCTACCGCGGCGTCCGGCACCTACTCCGCCGAGATTGAGTGGGGCGGTGTGCGCCTCCGCCTCGGAACAACCTTCGACACGGCTCAGGAGGGCGCCCGCGCGTACGACGCTGCGGCGTGACGCCTCCGGCGTTCTCGTTGGGACATGAACTTCACGGACGTGCCGACTCTGGAGCGGGCACAGGAGCTGGCGCCTCCCCCGCGGCTTAGGACCGACGAAGATCGCCGGAAGAACCGTAGACGGGCGCACCGTCTCCACTTGGCCGAGATGGATGAGGAAGCCATGGCGAGGTGGTGCCAAAGTTCCCGCAAGACTTCATCGACGAGCACCGGTTCTTGGCCGAGAGGAGAGCGGAGAGGAAGAAGAGGAGGAAGGAGCGAGCGGCTTATCGCGAGGACAAGCGAGCGCGGAGGGCGGTCACTAAGTCCAACGTCGAGCAAGGAGATGCGTCCTCCTGGGACTTCACCGACGAGCGGTTCCTTGACGCCTACGCTGAGACGTCGGAGGAGGACATCACCGAGGAAGAGTCCGTGTCGGAGAATGACTAGTAGTAGGTCGTAGGAAAAGACTATGTGAACTATCTATCTATCGTATGAAATATCTATCTATCTATATATGTGATCTATCTATCTATCTGTGTTACGTCGAGCCTGGGCCGTTTTGCGCCAGAAATGGGCTGAAAAGCGCCGAAAATTGGTTGAAAGCACCGAAAATGAGCCGATATCGACGTCTGGGGCCGACCTGGGGGCCGGCGACTGGGAACGAACTGACACCCAAACCGAAACTAGCGCCGACTCGCCCTCAGGCGGCGGTTTTCGGCGCGTCCTGGGAGGCCGAACGGCTGGAGATGCCCTAAAGCACGCTTAAATGCATCCCCAAACCGCCGTTCCAATTTCCCATCTCCGGCCAAACTCACCATATACCGTACCGCCTTTATAAATAACCGCCAAGCTTTCTCCAGATTGCCAGCCGCACCCTCGGCGCATTTCTCCGCAACCCCCCTCACGTTATCCCAATTACCACTTTGGTCCTTCCCGCAGCAGCGTAATGAGCCAAGGTTCTCCCGCCGCGACGGGGTCCGGTTCAGGGACAGCAGAGCCGGCCCATGGGCAGCACGGGGACTCCTCCTCCTCCGCCGCCGCCGCCGCCGCCTCCGCCTCCCCGAGCGCCGTGGCGGCCGATGCCTCCTCCGCCTCCTCGCCGCCACCTCTCCCCCCTGCGGCGCCCCTCGATCGGCCCCAGGAAGAGCGGGACCGCGAGCAGGCCGGAGGCTCGTGCTCCGCCGCGGCGGCGGGGGTCGACCGGGAGGGCGAGGGGCTCGCCCCCGCAGCTCCTTCTTCGGCGCCTTCTCCTCCGAGCTCCGACAGCAGCAGCCCCGACGGCGCCGACGCCGCGGCCGCCGGAGCCGAGCCGTTCGACTGCAGGCTGGCGTTCCAGCAGATGCTACAGGAGCAGATGGCCATCAAGGAGGCGGGCGGGCCGTTGGCCGAGGGGGCGGGCAAGAAGAGGAAGCCGGAGGAGGCGCAGGTGATTCCGCGTACCTCGCCTTCCAGGCATTCTGTTGTTTCTTGGAGTTCTTGGGATTCTCTGGGGTGCGTTCTTGAGCGTTTCTTGGTTTCTGTTGAGCAGGTGAAATCGTCGTACGCCATAGGGGAGCTCTGGAACAATCTTAGAAAGGTACTATAGCCTGAACCTTGGACCTCCTTTTCTGTTCGGGATGTGGAATTGTGATCTCTAAGTTTGTTGAAATCTTGGGGACGATCCAGAGTAATAGGGGCAGTATCTTGGGCAACTGTTGGGGACAGCTCGAAGTTCTGTAATAGAAGCAGAATCTTGAGCAGCTCGTTGCGCTAAATTGATTATTCTGTTTAGTGTGATAGCATATATGATTGCAACTGTAAAATGTGGGGAAATATGAGGGTCATGTCTTGGCAGTGGCTGCTGCTGCTGTGATATTTTTGGCAAGAAATCTCGCAGCCGCATCAAATGTATCAGTTTTCAGTGTGTAGGAGGAACCTTGGGTATTTTAGTTTGCTAGCAGTACACATTCATTGTTGTCCTGGGCCTTCTCTCAGTTTGTCATCATATTTTAAGCAAATGGCTATCTTGTTGAAATTGTTGTCTGTAAAATGTGGGGAAATCATGAGGTCGTGTCCTGATTACTGCAGCCTTTTAGTAACAGAGCCTGAAGTCAAGTGTATGAGCTTCCTCTTTCAAAAGATTTTGTTATCAGAAAATTTAGTCTAGACACTAGTTCAAGACTGCATAACTGGACATAATTGCTGTAAATCATTTGCCGTTTACATGCCAAATCACTGACTACTTACTCTAGGATTTGGTCGAGAAGTTTCACCTGCAACTCACTCAGAAGCCTCAGAATATATTCCATGTAAATAGTTGCCTATAATCAAGAAGTTTTGGATGCACACATTTTGTGATCTTGCTATTAAATTCTTGTTTGTTAATTCCGTTGGGTTTTTATTCCCTTATTTCTTGTTTTGAAACGCTTGATCTTCATGTTGATTATGTGCAATTGTAAGACTGGCAGGATGTCTGAACTTTAACTTTGTTTTCTTGTCGAACAGTTTTTTCTTGGAGAAGAATGGCACTATTCACAACATGTGAATCACCAGGTTTGACTCCATTTGGCCTTCTTTAATGTTTCAAAATGGAAGTGCATGAAATATCAGGATCAAAGTTCATCACATGTACAATCCAACTGTTCAGAATTGTTATCTTCTCTTTTATGGATACTACTCCCTCCGTCCCAAAATACTTGTCATCAAAATGAATAAAATGGGATGTATCTAGATGTATTTTAGTTCTAGATACATCCATTTTTGTTCATTTTAATGACAAGTATTTTGGGACGGAGGAAGTACATTGTATGTTAACTCTTGGTTGTGGTAGTATGATACAACCTGAATTGTATTTGTACTGCTGTTGGGTTTATCAGGTGCTAATATATATATATTCCTCCTCTCTTATTGAACACAACCAATCAATACCAGTAATTTCCGGAGAACATGAAGCCTGAAAATTGGAACAAAAACAAATTTTCCCCATCACATTTTAAAATACCTTTTTCCATGTTCTAATCAGTGTAATTTGAATTCCTGTATTTACACTGTTTGTTGCAGACACATCCCATCACTGAAGTCAGAAAGTATTATTTGGTTTCTGATTTGGCTACGGGACGAGTGGACCATCTTGATGCCTATTCAGAATTTAGACCGGTGACTGGAGATGGGGAGTGTTTCTACAGGAGCTTCATATTCTCCTACCTGGTAATCAACTAATTGTTCTCCTCTCTTTTCCTTAGTATAGGATGTAGGTTTACTTATTTAATTTTCTCTGTTTATGCAAATGTACAACAGGAGCAAGTTCTTGATAGGCAGGACACACATGAGGAACACCGTCTCCTTGATGCTGTTAAAAGAGTGTCTGTGCAACATGCAGATCTTAGATGGACCTCTGAATTTCCCAAGAGCTACAGAGTAAGTTCTTGCCTTCTCCATATTTGTTTTTCTTAGATAAACATGCCTGTGAGGGATGATTCTCTTCAGGTTACAGTACACTTCAAGCTGGATCTGGCATCTCACTATCTTTGTTTGTCATTTGCAGGGGATGCACAATTTCTTACAGTAGTGGCATGCCATCGCAGTTTTACACTGTTGGCACAAACTCAAATTTGAAGTTTATTGTGATGTTAACAACCCGATTGTAAATACGACCTTAACATAAATTTACTTGCAATAACAACAGCAATATAACGGGGAAATAACATAATTTTATGCTCGTTTGAGTACTGCAACAATATGCTGGTTATTATTATGTAGCAATCTCACTGTTTTGTTCTTATGCTATATATGCTTAATGACTGACACTTCTCTGGCGAGTTGTCTTAGCTGTGTTCTTTCTTATCTTGCTATGGATCTTTATTCTGTATTTATTATATTGTAACCTATGTCTAATGATTATCCACTGAATTATTTGAGTCGCTGATTCTTTCAGGCATTTAAGAAGCTGATTAAGAAAGTAAAGAGATGGAAGAGGCATGGCAGGTGGAAGTGGAACATCATAGCATCAACTACCAGGTTTTTGAATCGCTTGTTTTCTGCAATTCCATCAAAGCATTGTAGCCGCATGCATTCCACCTCATTGACATAATTTATTCCCTTTTTAGCTACCGCAAAGAGAAACTTCTCGAGTTCTTCAGAGGTTATGATACGACACAAGACAGTGAGAAAAACACCCTTGAACTTATATTTCCTTCTGATCATCATAATTCATGTTTCTGATACATTTTATTGGTTAGTTCTTACTTTCCTCAGATTAGTAGTAGCTATATGGATATGCTCGCATGGGAAGCAGTATGAACTGCGTATACCAGGGCTCAACAGACATTACAGTCTGAAAGATGTCAGTATCAGCATCTCTCCTCCCTTGCTGAATTTCCAGTGCATCCATTCTTCGACATTTTACCTGACCCGTTGCTCTACAAACAGTGGTGCTTTCAGCACGTTACTCCATCTCGTCAGTACGCGGACCATGTTATGATGACGGCCTTGGCCGAAGCGCTCGATGTACCCCTTAGAGTGGAGCAACTCAATGGAGGACCTGCTCAGGACATCTACACTGTTCCTGGACCTGGAGTTCCCCATGTGAGTGTGACCCTTCTGTACACGGGCAATCACTACGACGTCCTCTACCCACGCGCTCCTCCTACCGAGAGTTCAAGTCAGCAGACTTCCTGAAGAAATCATCCTGCTGATTAGAGTTGAAGTCAACAGATTCTGCTGGATATTGCTGAGTTTTAGGTGGTAGAGTTAGACAAATCTGGTAACCATAGCATACACTTGTGCATTCTTCTTCTGTTGGCACAAACTGGCTGCTCCCTTGTCTGAAGATTGACAAGGAAGAACTCGTGCTGTGCTTTGTCTGAATTGTTGGCTGATGTACTGTGAATCTTCTGTGATCACATTCCAACTTGTTAATTCCGTCCATCTTTAACAGTTCTAACCATATCCATTCTTGATATCATGATATGAATTTGTCTGTTGGTAATGTTGTGGAAGACACAGGTTTGGTAGACATGTCTTGCCCGTTAGTTCACAGCAATGTGGAGGATCTTCCTTGCCTATCCTAAGGACTTGCCTATCCTAATGAAGCCGATACGCATATACTTGTGCAGCATTATTTCTTTTGTTGGAACATACTGCTGGTTATGAAAGCAATCTTTTAATTAGTTCATGTGATTAGTTTATATGCGCTGAACGTCTGTTTGTGATTCTTTCTAGCTCTATAGAAGTACAACGAAACAAGTGCACCCAAGAGCACAAAATGCAAAAAGAAGAGTCGCCTAAATTTGAGCAGCTGAATAATTGCCCCTGCACTGGCACATAATACATATGCAGTAACATGTGATCAGTCATCCTTCAATAACACTTCATTTGTAACTTAATATAAGTGTTTTTTGACACTGTCATGGACCCTAAAAACGTCTTATAAACAGTTACAGAGGGAGCAATTCAAATGATGAGAAGGAACCCTTTCAACTTGCTTGTACAACTGCATCACCACATAATAATTGATGGTCTTGTCCTCTACTTGAGACAAGATGAGTAAAAAACTTCCTTTCACCAACAGTAGCGGAGATGATCTTGCTTGGCCAGCACAGAAAAATGAACATGGCTGGCAGTTACAATGTCCCAACACCAACAGGAACGCACGTGGGACCTGACAAGCCGTTGTTCGGCTTATCAGTACAGGTTTTAGTTCTTGATATTATGTTGAAACTGAATACTGGAGGAATCATAAATTCCTCCAGTTCAATCTTATGTTCAGATTGAACACATGTTGATTGGTAAATACTCCCTCCGTCCCAAAATTCTTGTCTTCAATTTGTCAAAATACGGATGTATATAGTCACGTTTTAGTGTTAGATACTTTCATATTTAGACAAATCTAAGACAAGAATTTTGGGACAGAGGGAGTATTATACTAAGAAGACCACAAGTTAAAAGAGCAAAATAATTCTTCAGTTCAAGATAATAGGAACATCACGCATAGTAGTTAGCACGCTTTCAAACACACATCAAAATGACTTGATAATTTTAGAATCGACATGCACAACCGTCACTTCCTTCAAGGAATGGTGTCGAATACAAGCATAGATTGCACAAAACACGAAACAGTGTGAGCTTCTTGATCATAAATTTATATGCTTCAACAAAGATGCTAGTAGGCTTATGTTGGATCTGGTTCATACATATTGCAGCAGAAGAGGTACAAATGTCTATGACATAAAGAAGCGCCAGTTCACTCAACAGTCTTCAGTGTTCAGACGAACCATCTATTATTCTAGTGTCGGAAAGAAAGTGTGTGGAACAAGAGTTTGTTTGAGCTGAAAATTAGTAAGACCGAGCGACTTGTTATGGAAAGTGGCGACGAACTTACCATCCATGTCAATCTGAAGTAGCCAGTCGGCATACTGGACTAGCACAAGCAACTGACCATCCACAGACATGACTACCGCATGCCAACAATCGCCAGGTTCTCCACACAACACCTTGATCTCAGTGACCGGCAATTCAATCTTGCACTTGAAGGTCCAGACCTCACTTTCATAGTCCTGCAACACCCATATATCGATGGTATTCGTGGCCTCATTACAAATAAACATGCCAAGCACGCCATCCATGTCAAACAAGTCAGCGTAGGCAGGGTCATTTTTATAAACCGGAACAACCGGAGCATGCATCTGCCGGAACGACTCAGTTGTGGTGTCGAATACCACTATCATGTTGCTTTCAGTCTCATTTGGTTCTATGTGCCAATGCAGGTTGCCACGAAACAGAACAGCTGCCGTAGCCCCACGGTGCAAAAGCACTTTCTCAACCTCCGGCGGGCACCTGATGTTCCTCAACGGCTGGACGGAGCCCATTGCAAAGATGTAGCAAGCATCATCATAAAAATAGGTTTCCTCCTCATGATAATCCATTTCCTCCTCTTGGCCATCGATTTCCTCCTCATGATCGTCGGTTTCCTCTTTTTTACGATACCATAGTATCCGGTACTCGCCGGTAGGGTGGTGCCGATACATCCCCAACACCGTGCAACAGACCTTGAAGTCACAAAGCGCAGGCATGGGAGCGTGTTGATGAGTGGCCGGGTTGTAGATGGAGGAGCAGGCATCCTTGCTGTACCTGTTGTGTGAAACGAGGAGGAGGCCGTCGCAGCAGGCCAGCAGGCCACAGTCCCTCTCGTCAAGCTGGGCGACGTGCTGCAGCTGGGCGTCGGCGGCCCGATGGTCGTAGGTGACGAGGTCTCTGTCGTGGAGGAGGCCGCCGTAATTGCGACCGGAGGTGATGAGGAGGGCGGGCTGGCGGGCGTGGTGGGCGAGGAGGAAGTCGCGGGTGGAGGTGGTGCGGCGCCAGGCGCGGCTGACGGCGCGGCAGCGGAGGAGGGCTTTGGGGGGCAGGCGGACGAGGATCTCACAGATTACGATGTCGTCGAGGAGGCCACGGAGGAGAGGCGTCGCTCCTGCGCTCGTGGCATCCGCCATGGTCGCCGGCTGGGAGGCTGCCGATCGCCCGATCCGCCATGGTCGCTCCATGGTCCTGGAGTGAGGAGTCTCCAGGGAATGGATACTCCTAGTAACCAGGAACGGACTGGCTCTATCTTTATCCAGGTTCGTTGCAAGGAGTGCGCAAAAATAGAGACTCGGTTGTTTTTCCTTAAAATCAAACAAAATGCTTGAGACTTTCAAGAATACTGTATGTTTTTATCCACGTGATCATGAATATTCTGTTGTTCTGGAGTGAATCTATAGGTTTTTTTTAGGGCATGTACAATGGTTGCTAAGATAGTTTTATCTTAAGTTTTGCATGTAAATTAGAGATGACAAAAAAACAAGTCTACAATGGGTCATCTCTTAGCCTTATCTTCAATAATTAGTTATTCCTAAAAACATGGTGAGACAAATTGTGCTAAGCTATCATCTCTTGTCTTCTCTTAAATAAGATAAGACAAGCCTTCTCTTATGATTTCTCTCTCCTCCACCTCATCATTTATCTTACGTGGCATTCTTAAACTAGAACCATTGTACATGCCCTTAGAAGATGTAGTCAATCTATAGTGAATATCCTTTTTTTTTATGGAACACCACACTATGGTTAGCTTTATTGATCTGCAAACATAATTCTACATCATTTATAATATTACAAATCAAAAAGACGAGACCAAGCGGCCTGCTTGGTAATCTGCCAACAAAAAGTTCCGAATCAGAAAGCACAAGATCCACCATGCCTCGTGTATCTTGTCAAAGACGCAATCGAACTCCCTGTCCTTCGATCTTTTTTCTCTTTGAACCTTTGTCACCGGCGGTTAGGGGTGGGCTTTCGGTATACACCGAAAATTCGGTTTCTATCATTCAGTTTTTTCTTAAATTTGGTTTAGAAAACTAGAAACCGAAAATGTTGGCTAAAAATAGCTAACCGAAAATTGAATATTATGTCCAGTTTTCAATTTTATACCGAAGTGCCACATTATTTTCTGCTTAGACTACAACACCGGTACCTTCTTAGGGCATGGCCAATGGGTAGCCTCAGCCTGTTGCCCCGCAGGCGCACGTAGGATCGGAAACCAGGTTTGGACTAAAAGGTATAGCCTCGCAGTAGCAAGTGTAGCCTGCAGAAGACCCAGCCTCTTCAGGTATGAAAAGCGAAGAAATGAAGAAAAGGCACGCTGCGCTGATGCATGCAAGAGAGACAGAGAGAGCCGAAAAACAATGCTATGCATGTGAAGGACAGTGTGTCCGCTACATAATTTTTTTCAAAATGGTGGTGAAAGAACATGCGGTGCCCCCATGTTTCGTTTTGGTAATTGATGACAATCTCTATGGACTAATAGTTGCCTTGAGTTATATTTGAAGGTTTTGTCCATAGACTTTTCTTGGAGCCCATTTGTTGGTTTCAAGGAGAGTTTGTGATGACCAAGGTGCTATTAAGGAATTATCCAAAGACTGGTCTTGTGAGTGTTGAGCTTATTGTAAGCATGTCTTGAAGAAGAAGAGTGTGTGATCATTCATGTTTACCTTCAAGACATCATCCAAATGAAGAGAGTTGGAAAGATTCAAGGTTGATCAAGACTAAGTAAAAGAGTGAATCAAGTTGATCAACACACAAAGCATAGAAGATGTATCGAGAGGGATCAAGCGATCCCATGGTATGGTAAGCATTGTCAATTATGCTTTGTGTACTAACCCATGGTCTTCGTGAGAGTTCTTTGCGGGGTTAGGTTGCAGTGTGCAAGTTCAAGTAGGATCATTACGAAGAGATCATATGCTTGAAGCTTGCCATCCAATTGTGGTAGCAATGGACTTGTGAAGATGTGCCGAAGAGTGGCTCACCCATAGTGGTGTATGGGGGAGCAATCTACTAGTCTTCACCGAGCCAACACAATCAAGAAAGATGGTCCAGCTTGAGGGAGTCAAGATCGTCATCATCAAGCTCAAGTGGACTATGTGCAAGGCAAAGGTTTGCCCTTGATAGATTTTCTATTTTACCTGTCTCATGGTAGTTGTGGGAATCCGGGTTGTAGGATCGATTACCGTACTATCAAGGGGGGCTCTCGATGAGTAGATCGTTCGTAGAGAGCTCAAACCATTGCATCCTTGCATCATCGTTATTGGTTCTTGTTTGGTTCTTCTCCTTGTGAGATTTGAAGCTTATGGTCATTTTCATGACAAGCTCGAGTTCATCGAAAACAGAGTTCACATGCATCTTCTATGATGTTTTCGATGTTGGTGTTTTTGTCGGTTCTCTTTGTGAGTCTTAGAGCTTATGGTCATCTTGATGACAAGCTCGAATTCATCGAAAACGAAGTTCACATGCATCTTCTATGATGTTTTCGGTGTTGGAGTTTTTACCAGTCTTAATTGAGAAAGGGTTCTCACCATTTTATTTTGGATATTTTTCTCAATTGCTTTTTCTTGATATTTCTATCAAGATTGTGTTTGCTCTTGTCCTTAGCTTTCCAACAAACTTGATTTCGTCAAATTTGGAGTTCGTATGCGAAAGTTGTGGTTGTTTTGATCTTACCTGTTTTTCATAGAGAGGTTGTACCGCCCCATAGAGAGGTTGTACCGGTTGACTGGTACAACCGGTGTTTGGAGCGGTAGTACCGCTTCAGAATTGGTCTGAAGGTTGTACCGTCCATGTACCGCTCTACCACCGGAATAGTTTCTGTTTTGGAACGGTTCTTGGGCGGTTGTTGACCCGTTGTACCAGTTAGTTTAGTTTAACCGGTACTATCGGTTCCCCGGGCTGTTGTACCGCTTAGTGCTTTTTCCTACAGATTGGTTTTTCCTCTGCTTTGACCGGTTGTACCGGTTCGTGCACCGGTTGTACCGGTCCTACAACTTTCTGCACATAACGGGCATATTCGTGGGGACCTATAAAAGGGGATCTTCTTCCCCATTGGACCTTATCCTCTAAGCTCGTGTTCTTCCCCCATTGTTGACCTTCTCCGAGCTTGCTATCTCTCAATCCCTCCATGGATTATTGCTAGTTTTGGGGGCAAAATAGAGAGGAGATCTAGATCCACATTTCCACCAATCACTTTCTCCTCTAGATGAGGGGAACCCCTTGGATCTAGATCTTGGAGTTCTTGGTGTTCTCCTTCTTGTTCTTCCTCTCTTTTCCCTCCGTACCATTAGTTGCTTTGGTGGGATTTGAGAGAGAAGGACTTGGGCACTCCGTGTGCCCTTGCCATTGCATTTGGTGCATCGGTTTGAGTTCTCCACGATGATACGTGGAAGTGAAGTTTGAGAAGCTTATTACTCTTGGGTGTTTGGGCACCCTAGAGCTTGTTCCTCTTGGGTGCCTTGGCGCCCTAGACGGTTGGTGTTGTTCGGAGGTAAATCATTGTGGTGTAAAGCTCCGGGCAAGCGTCGGGGTCTCCAATTAGGTTGTGGATATTGCCCCGAGCAATTTGACGGGTACCGGTGACCACCCCCAAAGGTTGCCAAAGTGTACGGGTTCGGTGACCGCCCCCAAGGGTTGCCATTTGTACGGGTTCGGTGACCGCCCTCAAGGGTCCCTTAGTGGAATCATGGCATCTTGCATTGTGCGAGGGCGTGAGGAGATTATGGTGGCCCTAGTGGCTTCTTGGGGAGCATTGTGCCTCCACACCGCTCCAAACGGAGATTAGCATCCGCAAGGGTGTGAACTTCGGGATACATTGTCGTCTCCGCGTGCCTCAGTTATCTCTTACCCGAGCCCTTTACTTGTGCACTATACTTTGTGATAAGCCATAGTGTTTCTTGTCATATATCTTGCTATCACCTAGTTGTTTATCTTGCTTAGCATAAGTTGTTGGTGCACATAGGTGAGCCTAGTTGTTGTACGTTTTGTGCTTGACAAATTAACCGCTAGGTTTATTCCGCATTTGTTCGAGCCTAAACCATAATTATTTTAAAGCGCCTATTCACCCCCCTCTAGGCGACAACCATGATCTTTCAATTGGTATCAGAGCCTCGTCTCTCTTTACAGGGCTTAACCGCCTAGAGAGTAAGGATGTCGACTAGGGGCTTAGGATTCTCTGACACTCTTAGTTTCGATGGCACAATTTTTGATGTTTGGGTAATTCACATGCTTAATCTCTTTAGGGTCATGGACCCAAATTTAGAGTGAATTGTAGATATAAGTTTTTCTCCTCCAAAGGATCCCCAAAGATTATCTTTAGAGGATGAGAAAAACTCTTATATCAATGCTCAAGCTTCTAATGTGCTTTTCGATGCTTTGAGCAATGTAGTTATATTTCAACTCATGTCGTTCCGGGATGCTCATGAGCTGTGGGCAAAGCTTCAAGATAAATATGATGTGTTCAAGAATTTTGTGAATGATTGTTTTCCCTCCACCTCCGGCCGTGTTGTCTTCTCAACTTCTTCTACTTCACCTATGTAATGCCCAGGATGGAGTTATACCTCCTACGTGTCGAGGCACGACTTAAAGGCATAAGTCCATCCTAGAATGATCTCAAGTTTGGTAATCTTTGCACAACTCATGTAAAAGAGGGGATAGTAAACAGAAAATAGTTGGCTTACACTCGCCACGTCACAGAATTACAGTACAAGTCTCAAACATCATACATTAAGAACATCACAACCCTCTAAGGGCAAAAGCCAAAAGACAAAGTACCAAACTTAGATAAATAAACCACAGGCGGATCGAATCCTAGTAAGAGACTCCACTACTGATCGTCCGGGTAGCGCACATAGTACCGACTACGCTCCTCGTCGTACTCCCAATCCAGCTCGGTGCCATCACCTGGATAGCTCACAGCTGGACCTGCATCTGGTGTGTGAAGTAACTGTGAGCCACAGAGGACTCAGCAATCCCGTTCCCGGGTAACAGAACTATTTAAGCCTTTAGGTGAGGGAAAAGGCTGAAGAAAAGAACAAGTTTGCAGCAGCAACTAGCATCTAGCTTACGCAAGTGAGAGCGAGAAGAGAAGGCCTCGGCGAGAAGTGATCACGAAGTGATCCTAGCTAACAAGCTCACAAACATAACCCCTCCGTGTTCAACTCCCGAGTCCTTATTCGGAAATTGACAGTCACGGAACACACGCTGGTAGTGTATTAGTAACATTGTGTCAAGTTATCTACAACCGGAATTAACAAGCTCCCATCTGCCACATAACCGCGGGCACGGCTTTCGAAAGTTCAAACCCTGCAGGGGTGTTCCAACTTGACCCATTACAAGCCCACGATCCGCGGAGTCGCAACTCCAAAGTGGGAAGACCCGAGTATCCTCGGAATCCCGTGCTCAAGATATACCAAGCTAAGGTAAGGCTAATCCAGCAAATCCTCCCGGCGTGTCGACACCCTGATAGTAGCCGCGCGTATCTAAGTCTCAGGACACGACCGGATGGGCGAAGCTACGGGTGGATGCCAGATACCTCGAGTTGCCTCAAGGCGGCCCCGCAGGCTCCCCGTTTCGGACCAACACTCATGTGGAGCACTGGCCCGGGGTTGTTGATTAAGAAAGAGGGTTAATTACTCCCTATGCAAGTTTAGTTTGTTATTAGGCAAATAGTACCAATGTTGGGATTTGCTGGAAAAGACTTAGCACTTAGCGGTTTATCGAGGGGGTCCCATACACCCCAACCGTGTTAGGAACGCATAATCAAGGAACATAATACCGGCTTATATGGATCCTAACGGCATGAGTGGAACAAATCACCAAGCAAAAGGCTTAGCCTTCCACCCTTGCCAATATATAGATGATTTCATTTTAAGCATTTATATAGTGTGATAAAACCCAACCAAACTTCAACATGAAGCAAGCATCTTCGATCTTCACCTGCAACTAGCAACGCTATAAGAAGGGCTGAGCGAAGCGTACTTAGCCAAGCAATGGTTTGCATAGGTAGGTTGGTTAAACATGGCAATTGGTTACAAGTAGGAGGCTGACAAGAAGATCATGGGCATCGAGGCAAAACTATAGATCGAGACTACTAGCAATAGGCAAAGATAGTAATGTTATCGGGGTTCGGTCATCTTGCCTGAAGAGAAGTCGTTCGGATCGTAAGAAGGGTCCTCGTGCTCAACCTCGTTGGAAACCTCGTGCTCAACTTCGTACCCAGTCTCAGCTTCCGGCTCTAAACAAAACAATCACACCAAGCACCAATCAACAAGATGCAATGCGCACTCGGAAAACATGAATGCATGATGGATGCACTAAGGATGCACACGGAGCACGTAAAACATCAATCAAGCAAAACACCTCAAAACATGATAACAATCTGATATTAATAATCTACACAGAAAAACAATCTAGTTTGATATAAGATTCGCTGAAATCGGAGTTACGAGCTAAAAGTTATGCCCGAAACAAGATTTGAGCGAAAGCAGAAAATTACAGCAACATAGCATCTTTGGAGCTCAAAATAATTAAGCTACAGCACCCAAAAAGCATGGCAAAGGACTTGAACACAAACTAGACATATAGTACAGCAACTAAGTCCAAGGTGCACCCCCAACGGAGTCACGGATCAATAGCAATGATCTTGGACATATTGAACTTTACAATAAAATTCTGGCAGCAGAATTTTATTGAAACTTTAGAGCAAAAGATAAACATGCTACAGCCACTTAAATGGACATGTGAGGACATTAATGGAAAGGCCACAATATATACTACAAGGAACAACCAAGATCCACTCCAAAACTAACATGCTTTGTCCTAGAACATCACACGAACATGGCATCGGAACGTTACAGATTTCAGACTTAGTGAAAATCCACTAAGTCCCAAAACAGCAATAACATCATAGCAACTAAAAGAGCATGTTTAAGTCACCTCGAAACTAAACATGGCAAAGGGTAAGCACCTCATCAAAGTGCATATGAAGGTGATCCCGAAACACACAAGCATGCATCATATAGGTGAACACAACGATTGCAACGAGTTCAACAAGATGGCATTTCATAACAACTGAAAACACATCACATGAACATGACACTTTGCAACGATGATAACAAGGCAACAATAAATCTACCATGCAACCTATCACAAGCAACACGTAGTTCGTGGCAAGACGAACACGTTGACATGTCATTTGCATCATTTGGACAAACGGGCTAAAAGATATCACATGACAAAGGTGGCATGAAAATAACACATAGCAGCAGTTTATATCATGATGCACTCTTGCAACAGCAAAACAAGCACCTAGATGACCTCTAACATGCAAGACTACAACAGGTAAAACGTAGAGGACATCTCCACGAACGTCTGGACATATTACACGCGCAAAACGGAGCATCACAGTAAAAGTTACAGCAGGTCAAACATAGCATCTCAGATTAGATCTCAGGGACTTAGGAGTGGGGAAAACAACCTTAGTCAGATTCAGATCTGAGGGAAAAACGGAGACGGGCCGGCGGCGCGGATCTGGCCCAGGGCGGTGTGGAACGGTGCGGCCCGGCGGGAGGAGGAGCCTCGGGCCGGTGGGGAGGCGGCCTGGCCCAGCTCCTGGCGCGGAGAGAGCCCGCGGCTGCTGCGGTGGCCCACGAACCGCGGAGGCGAGGCGGCCCGCGGTGCGGGGGCTGGGAGGACCCGGCGGAGCAGGTCGGCTTGGGACGAGCGGCGCGGCCCACCCGACCGAAGCGGGGCGGTGCGGTGGCGATGGCGAGCGGGGGAAGGCGGCGGTGTACGGGCCTCGGCCCAGGCGATCTGGAGGCTGGGAGGATCGGTGGCCTGGAGCCTCGCAGGCCATCGCGCGCTGGGCCTGGCGGGGAAGTGGGGACCGGCTCGGCGCGGTGTATGGGCCGGTGGAGGCTGGCGATGACGCGGGGAAGGTGCGGTGAGGCCTCGGGCCTCCTGGTGCGATGGGAAACTCGGCGACGCGGAGGGAGTCCAGGCCCGATGCGGAAGGGAGCGACCAGGCGCGCTGTCGGCCGGGGAAGCGGTCCCCTCGGTCGCTGCGTTGACCCTGGGGATCGATCCCAGATCGATCGAACCGGGAGGCGCCGGCGCTCGATCCCAGGGATCCCCTCGGGATCCGGGAAGAAAACAGAGGGAGGACTTGGGATCGGATCTGATCTGAAAGGAAAGGAAAAAAAATAGAGGGGAAGGGGGAAGAAGAAGGGGACATGCCAAAATAGACTAGGGTCTATTATATAGCAGTTTTTAGGGTTAGGAGGGAGTTTAGGGGCGCTAGGAGCCCTCCGATCGAGATCCGACGGATCCGATCGCGGGGGTAGATTTAAAAGGCTTAGAAGGAGATAACAGACTGCAGTAGGGGGTGTTTCTGGGACACGAAGTGAAGGCACTTCGGACCCACACGAACAACGGATGGAAAAGTCAACGGAGTCCAAACGAGATGAGATTTGAGAGGCGGGTTGCACACAACAAAACAACAACACACAAAACAACCTCGCGGCACACCGGTAACGTTAAACGCCCGAACAACAAAGTAGGCCTACGGGACGTCACGGACACGTGAGGGAGCTCCGGAACGCGAAACGGACAACGGGAAGAAACACGCGGAACCGGATGCAACCCACAACACAAATGCAATGCGATGCACATGTCTACATGATATGAATGAATGCCACACACTCACACAACAAAACGACGAAAGCCCGAAAGACAAGAACCCGGAATGGAAATAGATGAAGCCGGAGATATATTATATACCCCAAAGGGAAAGTATTACATCCGGGGCATTACAAACTCTCCTCTACTACAAAAAGATCTCGTCCCGAGATCTAGGACTGGAAAAAGGAAGGGTACTCGGAACGAAGATGATCTTCTCGTTCCCAGGTAGCTTCTCGGTCTATGTGATGTGACCACTTGACTTTCAGAAACTTGATGGACTTGTTGCGAGTCTTGCGTTCGGTTTCTTCGAGAATTGCAACTGGATGCTCTCGGTAGGAAAGGTCTTGTTGGAGATCAATCTCCTCAAACGGAATCATGCGCTCAGGTGCCTTGAAGCATTTGCGAAGTTGAGACACATGGAAGACATCATGAACATTTGCAAAGTTGGAAGGGAGCTCGAGCTGATAGGCTAGATCGCCTCTTTTGCCAAGAATCTTGAAAGGCCCGACGTATCTAGGAGCAAGTTTTCCTTTGATACCGAATCTTTGGGTTCCTTTCATCGGAGAAACTCGGAGATAGACATGATCACCGATGTCGAAAGCCAAATCACGATGCTTTCCGTCATAGTAGCTCTTCTGACGCGACTGAGCGGCCTTGAGATTCTCACGTATGACTTTGCACATCTCTTCGGCTTCTGAGATCAAGTCATTGCCAAGAAGTTGGCGTTCGCCTGTTTCAGACCAGTTGAGAGGGGTACGTCACTTTCTGCCATAGAGAATTTCAAATGGTGCTTTGCCTGCACTTGCTTGAAAGCTGTTGTTGTAAGAGAACTCGGCGAATGGAAGGCAGTCTTCCCATTTCATGCCGAAGGAGATGACACAGGCTCTGAGCATGTCTTGTAGAATCTGATTCACACGCTCGACTTGACCACTAGTCTGAGGGTGAAAAGCAGTGCTGAACCTGATCTTCGTGCCCATGGCGGACTGAAAGGAGTCCCAGAACCTTGATGTGAACAAGCTGCCACGGTCTGAGGATATCACTTGAGGAATGCCATGTAGGGACACAATTCTGGAAGTGTACATCTCTGCAAGTTGAGCTGCATTGATTGATTCTTTGACTGGAAGAAAGTGAGCGACTTTGGTAAGCTTGTCAATCACCACAAAGATAGCATCATTGCCCCGCTTGGATTTAGGAAAGCCAGTGACGAAGTCCATTTCAATGTGGTCGAACTTCCACTCGGGGATAGGAAGAGGTTGGAGAAGACCGGCTGGACGTTGATGTTCTGCTTTCACTCTTCTGCATACATCACATTCGTTCACGAATTGGGCAATCTCCCTTTTCATGCGTGTCCACCAATAAGACTGCTTGAGATCTTGGTACATCTTGGAACTGCCAGGATGAATGGAAAGGAGAGAATCATGAGCTTCTTCCATTATGAGCTTCCTGAGATCACCTTTGGGAACAACGAGTCTGTCCTCGAAGAACAAGGTATCTCTCTCATCCACACGGAAGCACTTGTATTTTGGAGTGCCCTTTGCAATCCCATGTTTCACCTTCTTCACCATGGTATCACTGAGCTGGGCCTCACGGACTTGATCTTCCAAGGTAGGAGCAATTTGGAGATTTGCAAGAAAACCCTGCGGAACAACTTGGAGGTTGAGCTTCCTGAATGCTTCACAAAGCTCAGGCTGGTACGGCTTGATAAGAAGGCTGTTGCAATATGCCTTTCTGCTCAAAGCATCTGCAATCACATTCGCCTTGCCAGGAGTGTATTCGATGCTGGGGTTGTACTCTTGGATCATCTCGACCCAACGAGTCTGGCGGAGGTTCAGGTGCGGCTGTGTGAAGATGTACTTCAAGCTCTTGTGATCGGTGAAGATGTCGACCTTTCTGCCCAACAACAGATGTCTCCACGTAATCAGAGCATGTACCACAGCTGCTAGCTCGAGATCATGTGTGGGATAGTTCTTCTCACTTGGCTTGAGCTGCCGAGAAGTATATGCCACAATTCTCTTATCTTGCATAAGCACACCACCAAGACCTTGAAGAGAAGCATCACAGAACACTTCATAGGGCTTGGTTTCATCCGGAGGAGTCAGAACTGGAGCAGAGACAAGCTTCTCTTTGAGGGTTTTGAATGCCAATTCACACTCGGGAGACCAAAAGTATTTGACATTCTTCTGAAGCAGGTTGGAAAGAGGCTTGGCAATCTTGGAGAAGTTCTCCACAAACCTTCTGCAATAGCTGGCAAGACCCAGAAAACTGCGGAGCTGCTTGACGTTCTGAGGAGCTTCCCAGTTGACAATTGCTTCAACTTTCTCGGGATTAACCGCAATACCGTCAGCTGAGATGATGTGGCCCAGGTACAAAACCTTATCGAGCCAAAACTCGCACTTGGAGAACTTGGCATAGAATTTATGCTCTCGGAGTCGATCAAGAACCAGACGCAAGTGCTTTTCGTGATCTTCTTCATTCTTGGAAAACACCAGAATATCATCCAGATACACAAGCACAAACTCGCCAGTATAGGGGTTGAAGATGTAATGCATCATCCTTGAAAAGGTAGGAGGAGCATTGGCGAGACCGAAGGACATGACGGTATACTCGTATGAACCGTAGCTCGTTCTGAAGGCCGTCTTGGGAATGTCTTCCTCGCGAATGCGAATTTGATGATAGCCCATTCGGAGGTCAAGCTTAGAGAACACTTTAGCTCCTTTGAGCTGCTCAAAGAGTTCGTTGATGTTGGGGAGCGGATACTTGTTCTTAATCGTCTTCTTGTTCAATGGTCGGTAGTCAACACAGAGACGCTCCGTGCCATCTTTCTTCTTGACAAATAAGACGCCACAGCCCCACGGAGATGTACTCGGTCTGATGAGACCCATACTCTCCTTCTTATCAAGCTGCTTCTTCAATTCCTTCAATTCATCCGAAGAGAGCTTGTATGGACGCCGGCAAGCAGGCTCAGTGCCCGGCTCGAGTTCAATGACAAACTCCACCTGACGGTGTGGAGGCATGCCTGGAAGTTCTTCTGGAAAGACGTCTTGATATTCTTTCACCACTGGAATTTGCTCTATGGCATTAATTTCGCCCTTATCATTAAGAGAGAAAAGCCGAATAGTATTATCCCTTGAAGCAAAGATAATGACATCTTCATCAGAATGAGTCATCTTGACTTCCTTTTGAGCACAATCAATGTGAGCATCATGCTGAGAAAGCCAATCCATTCCGAGAATGAGGTCAATATCAGAATGACCAAGAATCACCGGTTTAGCCAGAAAACGATAATCTCCCATGCGAATAGAAACATCCGGAGCATAGACAGTAGAAGACAAACGTCTCCCTGGAGAAATAACTTCCAACCTCTGAGGCAAATTTGAAGTGGCAATATCGTGCTTGGATGCAAATGGTTGAGACATGAAAGAGCATGATGCACCCGAATCAAATAACACTTTAGCTGGAAAAGAGTTCACTGGAAGGTTACCCAGAATGACATCAGAAGAAGCCTCCGCTTGTGCTGCATTCATCAGATTGACCCTTGCTGCCTTTGGATCATGCCTGACAATAGCTGAACTCACAGGTGGAGGAGGAGGAAGACGCTTCGGATTCGGACATCTGTTGGCATAATGACCCTTCTGGCCACACTTGTTGCACACCACTTCAGAGAGAGGACGGAAATGAGAGCCACTGGACTTGGAGCCTTGAGACTGAAACTGCTTCTTCGACTGGTTGCTCGGGTTGGGTGGGTGGGAGAAACCACGACCACTAGAGTTCTTGTTGTTGGAGTTGTTGTATGGAGCTCGAATCACTGGAGGAGGAGGAAGCCAGAATTTCTGTTGTTTCGCAGCCAACTGAGACGATGAGGAAGAGTGAACAGCATCTCGAATTCTCTTCTTAGAAGCCTCCATCTTAAGCTGAGCTGCTTCTTGTTTCAAAGCCATATTATAGAACTTATCGAATTCGTCTGGCTCGAACAAAGTGAGAGCAAGCTGAAGTTCATCTTTGAGACCTCCACGGAACTGATAGATTTTACTCTTTGCATCAGGAATATCTTGCTTTGCATAGCGAGCGAGGTTTTGGAACTTGACATTATACTGATAGACTGTCATGGAGCCCTGCTTGAGGTTGCGGAATTGCTCACGCATACCCTCGATAACACTTGTAGGAATGTGGTGCGAGCGGAAATCCTTGCAGAAATTCTCCCAAGAGATCACTTGACCCGACCTTGAGTCTTTGTACTGCTGCCACCAGTCAGCTGCTTGATCTTTCAGTTGGAAGGCTGCAAACTTCACATAGTCATCTTCTTTCACGTTACTGCACTCAAAATGCTTCTTTATGCCGGTCAACCAATCCTCAGCATCAAGAGGGTCGACACAGTAACTGAAAGCTTTAGGATTGTTAGCCAGGAACTGGTTGAGAGTAGCATGGTGCTGCTGGAAGAAGTTGCCTTGATTCCCTGGAACACCCTGATTAGCTTGATTAGCTTGCATCATCTACATCATCTGCATCATCAACTGAGTGTTCTGAGCTGTAGTCTGCATAATTGCTCTCCAAGCCTCAGGCGAAGGAGGAGGGGAAGGAGGATGTTCTGGAACCTCTTCCACCTCTGGGTTAGCGTTCGGAACCTTTTTCGGAGCCATCCTGTAAGAGATGACCACGAATCAGCCATTGATTGACAAAAGGAATAAGCTGAATCAATGGAATGAATTGCAACAAGTCTTCACAATAATCATTCGAACAATAAGAACGAATGAAATCATCCGAACAAGAGGAACGAATGATATTCTCAGTTAACTGATAACATCAGTCTTCACGAGAAGCCACATAGGGAACAAAATGATAAAATAAGAAAAACAACAAGGTACAGACGGGAACAAACACAAGAGAGGAGTTTCGTTCTAACATCTTTGTGCTGAAAGCATATGAACGCGTTACGAAAAGGTTTTGCAATCCCCGGATCAGCATAGCCAAGGACCCTTTAAGATGCAACTCCTGATAGTAACATCGGTCATATAACCCCTTCACTCAATGTCGAACCCCGAACTCACTAACCTGCATTCGTTGGAAGAATGCCTACGATCTACTGGATAAAACCCACCTATAGTTTTCCGAAAGATTCCAGTTATGCAATCAGGTGTTGGGGATACACGGGAAGCACCGCACAATCAACTCTAACCTACATCCAGGTGTATCCATCCTTCAACACATAACCAGTCTTTCTCGGAAACTGTGTACCTCGGACCTTCGAAAAGCATCCACTATAACAAGCTATGGCAATACTCCCGAACTACCTCCCCAGTACTGGGTGATGTCGGGGTTATCTTGCCACTGGCCGTATAGGGGAGATTTTCGATGTCGGCCGTCTTAAGTATTTAGTACTGTCGCGATATGCTTGTTACAATGATACCCCGAAGCTCAACTCCTCGGTAACAGGAGGCATCGGGAACAATATCCTTGTCACAAGAACATCGAAACAATCCCAGAATACTCGCGGGATTCCTAAAAAATAATTTTGTGCAAATTTTGAAGATAGGAGAGACAAGAGTAGACGTCAGGAGTCCTCACCAGAGAGAAAGGGGATGAGAAGCAAAGAAATCCTACTCTCCGATATAATATAGGACTCAAAAAGTTTTTAGTGTGTGCCTAGACTCGACCGTCAACGATTCGATCAAACAGTGGGGGCTCCTAGGTCGGAGAAGGCTCTGAATACCAACTTGTAATGCCCAGGATGGAGTTATACCTCCTACGTGTCGAGGCACGACTTAAAGGCATAAGTCCATCCTAGAATGATCTCAAGTTTGGTAATCTTTGCACAACTCATGTAAAAGAGGGGATAGTAAACAGAAAATAGTTGGCTTACACTCGCCACGTCACAGAATTACAGTACAAGTCTCAAACATCATACATTAAGAACATCACAACCCTCTAAGGGCAAAAGCCAAAAGACAAAGTACCAAACTTAGATAAATAAACCACAGGCGGATCGAATCCTAGTAAGAGACTCCACTACTGATCGTCCGGGTAGCGCACATAGTACCGACTACGCTCCTCGTCGTACTCCCAATCCAGCTCAGTGCCATCACCTGGATAGCTCACAGCTGGACCTGCATCTGGTATGTGAAGTAACTGTGAGCCACAGAGGACTCAGCAATCCCATTCCCGGGTAACAGAACTATTTAAGCCTTTAGGTGAGGGAAAAGGCTGAAGAAAAGAACAAGTCTGCAGCAGTAACTAGCATCTAGCTTACGCAAGTGAGAGCAAGAAGAGAAGGCCTCAGCGAGAAGTGATCACGAAGTGATCCTAGCTAACAAGCTCACAAACATAACCCCTCCGTGTTCAACTCCCGAGTCCCTATTCGGAAATTGACAGTCACGGAACACACGCTGGTAGTGTATTAGTAACATTGTGTCAAGTTATCTACAACCGGAATTAACAAGCTCCCATCTGCCACATAACCGCGGGCACGGCTTTCGAAAGTTCAAACCCTGCAGGGGTGTTCCAACTTGACCCATTACAAGCCCACGATCCGCGGAGTCGCAACTCCAAAGTGGGAAGACCCGAGTATCCTCGGAATCCCGTGCTCAAGATATACCAAGCTAAGGTAAGGCTAATCCAGCAAATCCTCCCGGCGTGTCGACACCCTGATAGTAGCCGCGCGTATCTAAGTCTCAGGACACGACCGGATGGGCGAAGCTACGGGTGGATGCCAGATACCTCGAGTTGCCTCAAGGCGGCCCCGCAGGCTCCCCGTTTCGGACCAACACTCATGTGGAGCACTGGCCCGGGGTTGTTGATTAAGAAAGAGGGTTAATTACTCCCTATGCAAGTTTAGTTTGTTATTAGGCAAATAGTACCAATGTTGGGATTTGCTGGAAAAGACTTAGCACTTAGCGGTTTATCGAGGGGGTCCCATACACCCCAACCGTGTTAGGAACGCATAATCAAGGAACATAATACCGGCTTATACGGATCCTAACGGCATGAATGGAACAAATCACCAAGCAAAAGGCTTAGCCTTCCACCCTTGCCAATATATAGATGATTTCATTTTAAGCATTTATATAGTGTGATAAAACCCAACCAAACTTCAACATGAAGCAAGCATCTTCGATCTTCACCTGCAACTAGCAACGCTATAAGAAGGGCTGAGCGAAGCGTACTTAGCCAAGCAATGGTTTGCATAGGTAGGTTGGTTAAACATGGCAATTGGTTACAAGTAGGAGGCTGACAAGAAGATCATGGGCATCGAGGCAAAACTATAGATCGAGACTACTAGCAATAGGCAAAGATAGTAATGTTATCGGGGTTCGGTCATCTTGCCTGAAGAGAAGTCGTTCGGATCGTAAGAAGGGTCCTCGTGCTCAACCTCGTTGGAAACCTCGTGCTCAACTTCGTACGCGGTCTCAGCTTCCGGCTCTAAACAAAACAATCACACCAAGCACCAATCAACAAGATGCAATGCGCACTCGGAAAACATGAATGCATGATGGATGCACTAAGGATGCACACGGAGCACGTAAAACATCAATCAAGCAAAACACCTCAAAACATGATAACAATCTGATATTAATAATCTACACAGAAAAACAATCAAGTTTGATATAAGATTCGCTGAAATCGGAGTTACGGGCTAAAAGTTATGCCCGAAACAAGATTTGAGCGAAAGCTGAAAATTACAGCAACATAGCATCTTTGGAGCTCAAAATAATTAAGCTACAGCACCCAAAAATCATGGCAAAGGACTTGAACACAAACTAGACATATAGTACAGCAACTAAGTCCAAGGTGCACCCCCAACGGAGTCACGGATCAATAGCAATGATCTTGCACATATTGAACTTTACAATAAAATTCTGGCAGCAGAATTTTATTGAAACTTTAGAGCAAAAGATAAACATGCTACAGCCACTTAAATGGACATGTGAGGACATGAATGGAAAGGCAACAATATATACTACAAGGAACAACCAAGATCCACTCCAAAACTAACATGCTTTGTCCTAGAACATCACACGAACATGTCATCGGAACGTTACAGATTTCAGACTTAGTGAAAATCCACTAAGTCCCAAAACAGCAATAACATCATAGCAACTAAAAGAGCATGTTTAAGTCACCTCGAAACTAAACATGGCAAAGGGTAAGCACCTCATCAAAGTGTATATGAAGGTGATCCCGAAACACACAAGCATGCATCATATAGGTGAACACAACGATTGCAACGAGTTCAACAAGATGGCATTTCATAACAAGTGAAAACACATCACATGAACATGACACTTTGCAACGATGATAACAAGGCAACAATAAATCTACCATGCAACCTATCACAAGCAACACGTAGTTCGTGGCAAGACGAACACGTGGACATGTCATTTGCATCATTTGGACAAACGGGCTAAAAGATATCACATGACAAAGGTGGCATGAAAATAACACATAGCAGCAGTTTATATCATGATGCACTCTTGCAACAGCAAAACAAGCACCTAGATGACCTCTAACATGCAAGACTACAACAGGTAAAACGTAGAGGACATCTCCACGAATGTCTAGACATATTACACGCGCAAAACGGAGCATCACAGTAAAAGTTACAGCAGGTCAAACATAGCATCTCAGATTAGATCTCAGGGACTTAGGAGTGGGGAAAACAACCTTAGTCAGATTCAGATCTGAGGGAAAAACGGAGACGGGCCGGCGGCGCGGATCTGGCCCAGGGCGGTGTGGAACGGTGCGGCCCGGCGGGAGGAGGAGCCTCGGGCCGGTGGGGAGGCGGCCTGGCCCAGCTCCTGGCGGGGAGGGAGCCCGCGGCTGCTGCGGCGGCCCACGAACCGCGGAGGCGAGGCGGCCCGCGGTGCGGCGGCTGGGAGGACCCGGCGGAGCAGGCCGGCTCGGGGCGAGCGGCGAGGCCCACCCGACCGAAGAGGGGCGGTGCGGTGGCGATGGCGAGCGGGGGAAGGCGGCGGTGTACGGGCCTCGGCCCAGGCGATCTGGAGGCTGGGAGGATCGGTGGCCTGGAGCCTCGCAGGCCGTCGCGCGCTGGGCCTGGCGGGGAAGTGGGGACCAGCTCGGCGCGGTGTACGGGCCGGTGGAGGCTGGCGATGACGCGAGGAAGGTGCGGTGAGGCCTCGGGCCTCCTGGTGCGACGGGAAACTCGGCGACACGGAGGGAGTCCAGGCCCGATGCGGAAGGGAGCGACCAGGCGCGCTGTCGGCCGGGGAAGCGGTCCCCTCAGTCGCTGCGTTGACCCTGGGGATCGATCCCAGATGGATCGAACCGGGAGGCGCCGGCGCTCGATCCCAGGGATCCCCTCGGGATCCGGGAAGAAAACAGAGGGAGGACTTGGGATCGGATCTGATCTGAAAGGAAAGGAAAAAAAATAGAGGGGAAGGGGGAAGAAGAAGGGGACATGCCAAAATAGACTAGGGTCTATTATATAGCAGTTTTTAGGGTTAGGAGGGAGTTTAGGGGCGCTAGGAGCCCTCCGATCGCGATCCGACGGATCCGATCGCGGGGGTAGATTTAAAAGGCTTAGAAGGAGATAACAGACTGCAGTAGGGGGTGTTTCTGGGACACGAAGTGAAGGCACTTCGGACCCACACGAACAACGGATGGAAAAGTCAACGGAGTCCAAACGAGACGAGATTTGAGAGGCGGGTTGCACACAACAAAACAACAACACACAAAACAACCTCGCGGCACACCGGTAACGTTAAACGCCCGAACAACAAAGTAGGCCTACGGGACGTCACGGACACGTGAGGGAGCTCCGGAACACGAAACGGACAACGGGAAGAAACACGCGGAACCGGATGCAACCCACAACACAAATGCAATGCGATGCACATGTCTACATGATATGAATGAATGCCACACACTCACACAACAAAACGACGAAAGCCCGAAAGACAAGAACCCGGAATGGAAATAGATGAAGCCGGAGATATATTATATACCCAAAAGGGAAAGTATTACATCCGGGGTATTACAACCTACATGTGGTTTGCCACAAGGTAATGATATGGTGAGTAGTGGTGCTCATTGCAATGATTATAGTGAGCTTAGTATTGATGATCCTTCATCACTTTATTATTGCAATGCTTCACCTTTGGACTTTAACACTTTGAGCACTCTAAATGTTTCACATGCTTGTGTTAAAAGTTCTTGCATATCATGTAGAAATTGCTTGACTAAATCTCATGATGATATGCTTGCTATGTCTCGTTGCCATGATAAAAATGCATATATTTCCTCGAATTGTGATGCTAACAATGTAGAAGAAATCCAACACCCCATGGAACAATACATGGACTTGAATGGTGCTTCGAGGGATCCAACATCATCATCTATTGCGTTTTGCCTTATGGCTAAGGCTTCAAAGGCATCTCCCACTTTGAATCCCAATATATCTTGTGATGATAGTGATGATGACAAGAATGATGATGATGTTGATAATGATGAGAGAATGATAATGTTGGCTCCTTACAAATTAAGGGGGAAATGATTTTTAAAGCACTTCATAATAATAAAATTGCTCGTTCCAACTTCACGAAAATCATGTCTATTGCCATTAGGGCAAGAAATATATTGATGAGCTGGAATCTCATCTAGAGGAGCATGTGGTCACCATTGAGAAAATGGAAGGTCATGAGCGTGATTACACTAATGAGATCGCCGACCTCTCGCAAGCTCTTGAACTCGAACAAACCACCAAGGAATCTCTTGAGGAGACTTTTGCTCAAGAACTATCTAGAATAAAGGAATCCCGTGATAGAGCTCTCGAGGTGGCTAATGATTTTGAAACTAAAAATGGGAAGCTTGAAGTTGCACATGCTAAACTCCTTGAGGATTTTGAGCACCTCGAAAATGGCTCAAGGGTCATTAAGAGTGAGCTCATCAAACTCACCGAGTCTCATGCTCAACTTAAAGCTTCATACTCAAAAGAGCTTGCCAAGTTGTCTTCTCCTCTTGCTATTATTGATGATGCTTGTGCTACTAACTCTATTTCTAGTGAAGCATCCATTTTGAAGGAGAATGTTGAGCTAAGGGATCAACTTGAGTTGCTATCTAGCAATTATGGGAAATTGGAAGAAAGTCATGTAAAGCTCACAAGGTCTCATGATGATCTTCTAGTATCCCATAATGCGCTAAAGATAGCTCATGAGGCTATGATTGCTAAGGTAATATCTAGTGAGTCACATGTGGATACTAGCACTAATTCAACTCAAAATGCTATATTGCCATGTGCTAGTCCTTGTAATTCATCTACTCACAATGTTGCTACTTCTTGTGATGAATTACTTTCCTTGCCTTATTGCTCTAATGATGAAGCATATACTTCCTCTAGTACTTGTGTTGATACTAACCATGTAGAGGAAATCAAAGAGCTCAAGGCCCGAGTCACCTCTTTGAAGAAAGACTTTGAAAAGTGTCATGAAGGGAAGTCCACACTCAACAATATCTTGAGTGTGCAAAAATCCCCCAATGAAAAAGGTGGACTTGGATTCAACTCCAACAAGAATAAAAGGTCCAAGATCATTAACAAGAAAAAGGGCCAAGAACAACTCAAGAATTCGGCCAAGATTATTTGCTTCAAGTGCAAAATTGAAGGGCACCATGTTAGATCATGCCCATTGAAGAAGAAGCCCATTAGTGACAAGCAACAAGGGAAGCGGCCACAACTTCATTCTCATGCTCAACCTCAAGTTGAAGAAATGCCACTTCCCAAGAAGACTCAAGTTAATGCTTCTCATGTTGAGAAATCAAGTGAGAAGAAAGTGAAGAGTAGACATTGCTACTTATGTCGTGAGAAAGGTCACGTCGCTTCTTCATGCACAAGTGGTAACTTATCCAACCCAATTATTATTGATGATGACTATTCTCTTGGGAAGGATAATGTAGGCAATGTGTTTGCCAAGTTTGTTGGTACTCAAAGTGGTGTCAAGAAAAGAACCATTTGGGTGGCCAAGCCTATTGTGACTAACCTCTTAGGACCCAACTTGGTTGGGGACCAACAAGCTCAAACTTGATCAATAGGTGTGATTGGAGGCCATTGGAGACTTGGTTACATTATGAAGAATTAAGGGGTCTTCATCATTCCTATTGTCTCAAGCCAAGTCATGCGGATTATCAAGTTTCTATCTTATATCCCATGTTCCTCCTTCCGATAACTTGTGCTTAAATTGTTTACATTAAAAGTTATTTTCCCCCTTAGCATGTTGTGGTTTTGTACCTTGCATGTGTGTGTATATGTGATACGTCCAAAACGTATCTATAATTTCTGCTTGCTCCATGCCACTTTTGGGTGATATTGCTATGATATTCATACACTTCCATACACTTTTGATCATATTTGGACTAACTTACTAATCCAGTGCACCCCAGTGCCAGTTTCTGTTTTCAGCTGTTTTTGTATTTCAGGTTTTCACGTTTCGAGAACTGCCCAGAAAAATCCAGAAAAATTATATAAAAAATCAGCGTTCCGGAAACAACACTGCGTCCGAAGGGCAACCTGGGGGGCCACCAGGGCTCCAGGCGCCCTAGCGGCGCCCCCCCCTGGGCCGCGCCGGGGGGGCGCCTGGGCCCCCCGAGACTCCCCCGATGCCCTACTTTGGCATATATTTAAAGGACCCTCCGTAACCCTCAGAACAGGAACTCTTTTCGCGATCCCATCTCTGTTCTGCCGCCGCCGCCGCTTCCAAGATCGGGAGCACCAGGAGAACTCTTCCCGGCGCCCTGCCGGAGGGGAGGATCACCACCGAGAGCTTCTCCACCACCATGGACGCCTCCCGGATGACTCGTGAGTAGTCTCCCTTGGACCATGAGTCCATGACCAGTAGCTATGTGATGTTCTCCTCCCGTTCTTGTGCTTCACTAATTAGTCCTCGTGAGCTGCCCTACATGATCGAGGCACCTATGTAATCCTTATGCTGTTGCTATGTTGAGTTTGCTGGGATCCGATGGATTATGAGATTATGTTCAGATTGATCTTTAGTAATATATTTGATTCACCTCTTTTATATTTTAGTTCATAAGTAATTCTTGCATGTTCTGCGTTGTTATTTATTGCTTTGGCCGAGTAATAGGTAGTGACTCCAAGAGGGAACGTTATGCTCGATTGTGGGTTCATGCCCCTCGATGACTAGCTTGAGTGACAGAAACATGAGTCTAGGGGATGTGATGTTGCCACAAGGGGGAAAACAACGGTGCTTGTGCCCGTGGGTGCAAGGATTGTTTACTTTACGCAAAGTTCTTTTAATGCAGTTGTCTGTTGCATTGAGTTTACACTATGGGTGGGACTCGCAACTTAATACCAGCGAGATGTTCTGGATAGATATCTCAAGGTGGATGATTAGTAGCAGATATTGATGGATTTCGGTCTACTTACTTTGGCGTACCGCCCATGCTTTGAACCTCAACCTTTCTTGCAATGTAGTCAGCATTGGTTTGCGTTCGTGGTCCTGTCAATTGCCCAGCTGTAATTCGTTTACCTCACATAGCTGTTTTATCGTCTTTTGGGAGAGAGACATCACTAGTGAACATCATGAGACTCCGGTCCATATTACCATCATTGATCACATCCACTATTTACTTTTCGCTATTTACTTACTATTGCAAAAACTATCTATCACTACTATCATTGCTTTTAACCCTTTGTGAACTACAAGGCCGGAGAGATTGACAACCTCTCTGTACTCGTTGGGAGCAAAGTTATTTGTATCTGTGTGCAGGTCCACGTTGATTGCTACTAATCTGGCGCCGTAGCAATTGACACCTACTTGTTGAACCTAGGAGTCTCTGGGGATTCGATCCTTGGCATCTTTGCTAAGGGAAAACACTTCTACTTACTGCATCTTACACCTTCCACTTGGGGTAACCAGCGAGGGGTTTGAGGCCCATCAAGGAGTATTTTCTGGCGCCGTTGCCGGGGACTCCACTCTTCAGGATAGGGGTTGCACGCTATCTTTTATCTTTTCTTTTTAGTCTTGTTAGTTTACCTTTGAGTTTTCTCTATGTCTTTCACTAGTTATGCTTATGGACAACCTTGCTATTGGATCGTTGCTTGCGGGAAGACGCCCCACACCTGTGGTGGTTGCTCCTCCCCCTACTGAAATAGTGCCCTATAAAATACCAGCTGGTATTATCGATTATGTTTTGGCTAATCGTTATGCAGGAGGCAGACATCCCGGTGAACACTTGCTATATCTGTCACGATTATGTTCATTATTTAAGCTTGCAGGTGTATCAAGGGAGTTTGTCATGAGGAAATTGTTCGCCGTATCACTTATAGATAAAGCTTCAGATTGGTACAAGCTTCTCGATAACTCGCACTTGCTTGATTGGCAAGAGCTTATGTCTCTCTTTTATACTAAGTTTTATCCTCTTCATGATGCTTATGTGGGGAGTAAGAGCACCTTTTTGCATGTGGATCATGGTAACAATGCTTTATGTGATGCTTATATTGTTGAGTTTATTCGTGATCCCACTGAAAATTATTATGAGAAGGGAACATATGCTTATAGATATTTCAATAATATCAAGTTCCCTCTCTTTATGTTGAAGGTTTTGAAGCTGCACTTGTTTTGTCTTCCTATGCTTATTGCTTTGTGCTTCAATGAATTATTCTATTGCAATATTCCTATGCATAGGAAGCATGGTAGGCTTAAATATGTTTTGTATTTGCTTCTTGATGCCCTCTTTTGTTCTTCAACTCTTATTCCTACGAGAGCATCATTAAAGTCTTATGCCTAGCTTAAAGGCATAAAAGAAAGCGCTTTTGGGAGGCAGCACACATGAATAATTTTTTTGCTTTTGTTGTGTCTTGATGTTGTTTACTGCTGTAGCATCATCATTGTATCTTTGCTTTTCATATTTGTGCCAAGTATAGCCTCTGATTGCTAGAAAGTTCAAAAGTTGTGAGGTGCTGTCCAGGAAACAGATTCTGTCCTTGGATAGAAAAATTCGTATAAAATCACCAGATCATCTTTTTGGTCTGAATTTTTCCGACAGCGTTCTCTATATAATTTTCTTTCGTGCGTCAGTTCTGAGTTTTTTGATTTGAGTTGCAGAAGTATCCCGAACAGATCAATTACTGCCTGCTGTTCTGTTTTTCACAGATTCTGTCCTATTTTGCCTTACCTTCACTTTGCAAATTAAGAACTTGTTTTTTCTTTGCAAAAACCTTTTGGCAATCTTGAGAAACAGTAGAACTTCAAGAATATCCTTATTTCCAGCAAGGTATAATTATTTTATTAAGGGTACTAACCTCGCTAATCAGATTATGATGAGTTATGTATGAAGGGAGTTTTCAAGTGTGCGAGGGAAGATGATAAAAAGATTCAGGAGTGTCAAGCGCTCAAGCTTGGGGATGCCCCCGTGCACCCCCAAGAAATATTCAAGGAGACTCAAGCGTCTAAGCTTGGGGATGCCCCCGTGCATCCCCTTCTCCATCAACATTATCAGTTCGTCTTTCGTTTCGCTATATTTTTATCACTTCATGTGTTATGTGCTATGCTTGGAGCGTCTTGCTTTTAGTTTTCTTTTTAGTTTTTCATAATGAGTCGGAACTCAGCATTCCTTTATGTGGGAGAAAAACACGCTCCACTTCTACCTAGAACATAACATAGAATTTTCATGTCTATCTATGCTGTGTGTGTTCTTTGTCTTTTAATAGCTACTATCGTGCTCTGCTCTTAGTATTCATGCTTATCTTTTCAAGAGCTTTTATTTAGTTGGTTGCTTGAACTCTCTTTAATTACCATGCTCACCTTATTAAGAGAGTTTGCTTCCGTTGCATTGGTTAATGTGTCTATGATAAAGATGCTACTTGCATGATGGTGCTTAGTAGTTTAGGTTTTCTTATGGTTAATCTCAAATAGCTGGGGGGGTTCCCAATGTGTTATTGGAGTACCAACTTGGTTTGTTTGCCTATGATATGGTATGGTTTAGTAATATCTTCCTTCGAGAATTTACTTTGATTGACTTGGCGTATGCTCATGCATATTCAAGACTGTAAAGAAAGTCTGTCAAGCCTTGATGATCTTTTATTTCCGAGTAGCGATATAACTACCATGCCTGATTCAATATTGCTTTGTCGCTCTGCATGATTATGACCGTCATTGCTCTCTTAGTTGGTCGCTCCCAGTCTTTTGCTAACCTCCACCTGTACTAAGCAAACTAACCATGCAATACATAGCTCATGGGAAAGTAGCCTAAAAACTATTGTGGTAAAGAATATGTTGCTTATGTATCTTATTTCTTATAAGTTGCTTGCTGAGCGGTAACCATGTTTCTGGGGACGCCATCAACTGTCACACTTTTGTTGAATATCATGTGAGTTGCTATGCATGTTCGTCTTGTCTGAAGTAAGGGTGATTTACCGTGGGTTGAATTAATATGCATATTGTTAAAGAAGAACATTGGGCCGCCAACCAAAGCCATGCATCATGGTGGAAGTTTTAGCTTGGATCTTAATCCTCAATCTCTCATGAGAATATGCTTATGCATTAAAGAGGAGTCCATCATCTATTTTCTATGTTGTCCCGGTATGGATGTCCTCAAGTTGAGATCTATCAAAAACGAGAAATCAAATGCGATTTATCTCCTTGGACCTTTGTACAGGTGGCATAGAGGTACCCCTTTGTGACACTTGGTTGAAACATATGCAATTCAATGATAACCCATGGAAATCCGTGCTAATCAGGACAAGGAGCGAGCACTATTGGTATTCGATGCATGAGGCTTGCAACTTATAGGATGTCTTATACATGACACATATGAAGTACTACTACCGTTGACACAATTGCTTCCATATTTTCAAAATAAAAAGCTCTTAACCTTTCTTTTACTTTTATGTTGAAGCACCAACTACTGAGAGCATGATTGTCAGTCTGAGTGTAATGTGCATTGTCCCAAAGTAGCATTGTCTTTTGCATGATTGTGATATCGTTTATTCTGAAATGATTGTATCTAGTCATCACTTAAACCTTGAAGGTGCCCCTGCATTTATGTTTTTCATCACTAAAGGGGGCAAGCTAGATATCACTTTATCATATCTGCACATCATGTTCATTGCAAATCTTTTTGATGTTTCAGTTTCATGTTGTAAAACTTTTAGTCATTTGTGATTTTCTCTTGAGGCAACTTAATTACTTTAGAATCATTGTCTCAGTAAGCTTTTGTCATATGACTATGAAAAAGTCCTATATGGTTAATAGCATGTCACCACAGAAATTATTCTTGTTATCATTTACCTACTCGAGGACGAGCAGGAATTAAGCTTGGGGATGTTGATACGTCCAAAACGTATCTATAATTTCTGCTTGCTCCATGCCACTTTTGGGTGATATTGCTATGATATGCATACACTTCCATACACTTTTGATCATATTTGGACTAACTTACTAATCCAGTGCACCCCAGTGCCAGTTTCTGTTTTTGGCTGTTTTTGTATTTCAGGTTTTCACGTTTCGAGAACTGCCCAGAAAAATCCAGAAAAATTATATAAAAAATCAGCGTTCCGGAAACAACACTGCGTCCGAAGGGCAGCCTGGGGGGGGGGCACTAGGGCTCCAGGCGCCCTGGCGGCGCGCCCCCCCCCCTGGGCCGCGCCGTGGGGGGCGCCTGGGCCCCCCGAGACTCCCCCGATGTCCTACTTTGGCATATATTTAAAGGACCCTCCGTAACCCTCAGAACAGGAACTCTTTTCGCGATCCCATCTCTGTTCCGCCGCCGCCGCCGCTTCCAAGATCGGGAGCACCAGGAGAACTCTTCCCGGCGCCCTGCCGGAGGGGAGGATCACCACCGGGAGCTTCTCCACCACCATGGACGCCTCCCGGATGACTCGTGAGTAGTCTCCCTTGGACCATGAGTCCATGACCAGTAGCTATGTGATGTTCTCCTCCCGTTCTTGTGCTTCACTAATTAGTCCTCGTGAGCTGCCCTACATGATCGAGGCACCTATGTAATCCTTATGCTGTTGCTATGTTGAGTTTGCTGGGATCCGATGGATTATGAGATTATGTTCAGATTGATCTTGAGTAATATATTTGATTCACCTCTTTTATATTTTAGTTCATAAGTAATTCCTGCATGTTCTCCGTTGTTATTTATTGCTTTGGCCGAGTAATAGGTAGTGACTCCAAGAGGGAACGTTATGCTCGATTGTGGGTTCATGCCCCTCGATGACTAGCTTGAGTGACAGAAACATGAGTCTAGGGGATGTGCTGTTGCCACAAGGGGGAAAACAACGGTGCTTGTGCCCGCGGGTGCAAGGATTGTTTACTTTACGCAAAATTCTTTTAATGCAGTTGTCTGTTGCATTGAGTTTACACTATGGGTGGGACTCACAACTTAATACCAGCGAGATGTTCTGGATAGATATCTCAAGGTGGATGATTAGTAGTAGATATTGATGGATTTCGGTCTACTTACTTTGGCGTACCGCCCATGCTTTGAACCTCAACCTTTCTTGCAATGTAGTCAGCATTGGTTTGCGTTCGTGGTCCTGTCAATTGCCCAGCTGTAATTCGTTTACCTCACATAGCTGTTTAACGTCTTTTGGGAGAGAGACATCACTAGTGAACATCATGAGACTCCGGTCCATATTACCATCATTGATCACATCCACTATTTACTTTTCGCTATTTACTTACTATTGCAAAAACTATCTATCAGTACTATCATTGCTTTTAACCCTTTGTGAACTACAAGGTCGGAGAGATTGACAACCTCTCTGTACTCGTTGGGAGCAAAGTTATTTGTATCTGTGTGCAGGTCCACGTTGATTGCTACTAATCTGGCGCCGTAGCAATTGACACCTACTTGTTGAACCTAGGAGTCTCTGGGGATTCGATCCTTGGCATCTTTGCTAAGGGAAAACACTTCTACTTACTGCATCTTACACCTTCCACTTGGGGTAACCAACGAGGTGTTCGAGGCCCATCAATATGTTGTGCTTCCAATTTGCTTATCTTGAGAAATCAAGTATGTGTATGTTGGTTTGCACATCATGTATGTGTGTGTAGTGGTTTGAGCCTTTGTGCATGTTCTTTGTATCTTAGTTGGCTCTTGTGAGAGATTAATGGAACATCCCATTTTGGGGGAGTGATGTGCTTTGTGCACCTCACAATCCTATAAATGTGTGTACATGAGGAATATCATATAGTTTTGATATTACAAGATTATCTAGTCACTATGTGGTATATCTTCTCATGAGAAATTCAAATTCTATATTTTCCATTACTTATCTCTTGTAGGCTCCTCTTATTGCCTCTTGTTTAAGTTTTATTTGGTATCACATTACGGGGGAGTAATGTGCTATGTGCATATTACTAGCCTAGAAAATGTGTACATTTGAGATATTGTCACCTAGAGTTGATATTGTAAATTATCTTGTTCCTAGGTGACATGTTAGCTCTACAAGTTGCATTTTGCTTGTGTTTGGTGTAAAGATGATGTTGGATATCAATGCTATCTATCACCGGGAATTATTTCCAAATACCTCTTGTCTTTGACAATTGGTAATCTTTTATGTGGTGGAAATTTTTGATCATCTTTACATTGTCTTTTGGTTTTGTTTGTCTTATATCTTGCAAAGATTGTGTCAACTCCCATTGCCTTCCGTGCCACTTGTGGATATTGTTGTTTCCTTGATCCTGTCTAGTGTTTTCAAGATATAGTGAAAGTGGTGATCCCATCTTGTGCATTTTGTATTCAAATGCAAATTCTCTATAATGCACAACTCTTGCAGGAGCTATCCTATTTTTTATGAAACACACATCTTGTGATCCATTTCAAGTGTGTGTTGGTGGAAGGCAAGCCATTTCTTTTTGGTACTTTGTGCCATCATGAAACTTTATAGAGGGCTTGGTTTGTTTGTAACCATCCTCTCTTTTGGGAGTTCGATATCTTTCTTTTTGAGTGTGTCAATGGATATCTCATTCCTTGATGTATCTTTTAATGATATCTTCCAAGTGATGATTTATCTATTTGGTATCCTATTTTCACTTGGTATTTATTTTTCTTTTGGTATCGTTTCTTGAAAGTCTTGAGCATGCATACTTACTTCATGTAGTTTCTTTGGCATGCTTTCTTTCTTTGACCCAATATATAGGGGAAACTCCATCTAGTCTCAATTTGGATGAGATGTGCATGAAATTCATTTTCATATATATATATATATATATATATATATATATATATATATATATATATATATATATATATATATATATATATATATATATATATATATATATATATATATATATATATATATATATATATATATATATATATATATATATATATATATATATGTGGAGTTTGTCCTATGTATTGGTGTTTCTAACTCTTTGGTCCCAATGAGTTTGGGTACCATTTTGTTTGTGTGGTTGTTCTAGGAACAATTGGAGATGCATTGGATGTTTGGCTCACTTACAAGGAAGGTGTTGTCACCATGTGCTTATAGGAGTCTAGCTAGGATGATCAATGAACTACTATCTACCTTCAATTGGTATCTTCTACATCATTCCAACACTATCTCGGTAACAAGTATCATCATCTACTTCATGCGCACATTTCTTGCATCAACCTTGTGTAGGTTGTATCATGGCATGTTATTCATTCTTTCGTGTGATACATTTTTCCTTTCTCAAAAGCATCCCAACAATGATCTCTTGTTGCTAGTTGTGATGTCTTTGATGCTCGTGTGGTTGGAACTCATTTATATACAATTAGACCATATCTACCCATGTGCTATGCCTTCAAGCAAATGTCTTATTGGTATATTTATGACCTCCTTGTGGATATCTTATTCTTTCCTTTTTGCAACAATTTCGTGTGTACATCCTTCTTTGTGGATTGATATCATCATGATCTTCATCTACCTAGAATCTTATACACTTGAGAGAAGTTGCATATCTAATTGATATCCCCTTCTTTCACGTCCACCTTTTCTTTCTGGTATTATTTTTCTGATGGCTCCGTGAAGGTGCGGATCTTATATCGTTGCATCTTGATGCACTCTTTTGTGGTGAAGATCATTTTCCTCGTGCTTGTCTTGACAAAGTTTGCCATTCAATTGGTATCCCTCGTCTTGATGAGGCTTTCATTTTCTATCTTCACCATGGGCTGTCACAAGCTTGGTTAATATTTCTCTTTTTAGTGAGCTTGTGAATCCATTTGCTTGGTGTGTGTGGGAAGGACATGTCATGCACCTTGTATCTCAACTATTAAAGACTATGTTGATGCTTAATGCTCATCCTTATATTAGTCTTCTCAAGTGCTTTGCCATGACTCACACACATCTTTTTGGTTGAACCTATTTCCAAGTTGCCTGTTTTATATGTTGCTCAACCATTTGTTTATTGCAAGTGCTAGACATTGTTTCCTACATGCTCACTTGCACTTGTCGTGAGGTTCTATTGATCTTATGGGAGTGAGGATCCTATTTTGTGCTCATTGTATCCAATTGCAAAACTAAATTGTCCACAAAACAAGGGGAGCTTCTCTACTTTCTCTAGAACACTCCTTTGCTCATATCATAATATCTTTTATTCATGTGGCACGTAGGATCATTAGTTTAGTTGGTTCAATTAGTATCTTTTGATAGCTTGCTTCAATTGGTATCGTTTGATTGCTTGAATGCTTGTTTCTCTCTCTGTTATGCCTGAAGGAAATATGCCCTAGAGGCAATAATAAAGTTATTATTTATTTCCTTATATCATGATAAATGTTTATTATTCATGCTAGAATTGTATTAACCGGAAACTTAGTACATGTGTGAATACATAGACAAAACAAAGTGTCCCTAGTATGCCTCTACTAGACTAGCTCATTGATCAAAGATGGTTATGTTTCCTAACTATAGACATGAGTTGTCATTTGATCAATGGGGTCACATCATTAGGAGAATGATGTGATGGACAAGACCCATCCGTTAGCTTAGCAACTTGATCGTTTAGTTTTATTGCTATTGCTTTCTTCATGACTTATACATGTTCCTATGACTATGAGATTATGCAACTCCCAAATACCGGAGGAACACTTTGTGTGCTACCAAACGTCACAACGTAACTGGGTGATTATAAAGGTGCTCTACAGGTGTCTCCGAACGTACTTGTTGGGTTGGCGTATTTCGAGATTAGGATTTGTCACTCTGATTGTCGGAGAGGTATCTCTGGGCCCTCTCGGTAATGCACATCATAATAAGCCTTGCAAGCAAATGACTAATGAGTTAGTCACGAGATGATGTATTACGGAACGAGTAAAGAGACTTGCTGGTAACGAGATTGAACTAGGTATGATGATACCGACGATCGAATCTCGGGCAAGTAACATACCGATGACAAAGGGAACAACGTATGTTGTTATGCGGTTCGGCCGATAAAGATCTTCGTAGAATATGTAGGAGCCAATATGGGCATCCAGGTTCCGCTATTGGTTATTGACCGGAGAGATGTCTCGGTCATGTCTACATAGTTCTCGAACCCGTAGGGTCCGCACGCTTAAACATTCGTTGACGATATAGTATTTAATGAGTTATGTATGTTGATGACCGAATGTTATTCGGAGTCCCGGATGTGATCACGGACATGACGAGGAACTCTGGAATGGTCCGGAGATAAAGATTAATATATGGGATAATAGTGTTTGACCTCCGGAAGGGTTCCGGAATTCACCGGAAGGGGTTCCGGATGTTTCCCGAAGTGTTTGGGTACGAGAACACTTTATTTGGGCCAAAGGGGAAAGCCCACGAGGCTTTAGGAAAGTGCAAAAGGAAGTTTTGCGGAGACAAGAGGCTAGACGCCAGGAACCCTGGCGTCTAGGGGGTAGACGCCGTGAACCCTGGCGTCTAGCCCTGGAGTCCGAGTGGGACTCTTTCCTTTCGGGCAAAACCGACTTTGAGGAGGCTTTTGCTCCAAGTTTCGACCCCAGGGCTCAACATATAAATAGAGGGGTAGGGCTAGCACCCAAGACACATCAAGATACACCAAGCCGTGTGCCGGCTACCCCGACCCTCTAGTTTATCCTCCGTCTAGTTTCTGTAGTGCTTGGCGAAGCCCTGCAGAGATTGTTCTTCATCAACAACCGTCACCACGCCGTCGTGCTGCCGGAACTCATCTACTACTTCGCCCGTCTTGCTGGATCAAGAAGGCGAGGACGTCATCGAGCTGAACGTGTGCTGAACGCGGAGGTGCCGTACGTTCGGTACTAGATCGGGACGGATCGTGAAGGTGCACGACTACATCAACCGCGTTGATAAACGCTTCCGCTTTCGGTCTACGAGGGTACGTAGACACACTCTCCCCTCTCGTTGCAACCGGTGTTTGGAGCGGTAGTACCGCTCCAGAATTGGTTTGAAGGTTGTACCGGCCATGTACCGCTCTACCACCGGAATAGTTTCTGTTTTGGAACGGTTCTTGGGCGGTTGTTGACCGGTTGTACCGGTTAGTTTAGTTTAACCGGTACTACCGGTTCCCCGGGCTGTTGTACCGCTTAGTGCTTTTTCCTACAGGTTGGTTTTCCTCCGCTTTGACCGGTTGTACCGGTTCGTGCACCGGTTGTACCGGTCCTACAGTTTTCTGCACATAACGGGCAGATTTGTGGGGACCTATAAAAGGAGTTCTTATTCCCCATTGGACCTTATCCTTTAAGCTCGTGTTCTTCCCCCATTGTTGACCTTCTCCGAGCTTGCTATCTCTCAATCCTTCCATGGATTCTTGCTAGTTTTGGGGGGAAAAGAGAGAGGAGATCTAGATCCACATTTCCACCAATCACTTTCTCCTCTAGGTGAGGGGGACCCCTTGGATCTAGATCTTTGAGTTCTTGGTGTTCTCCTTCTTGTTCTTCCTCTCTTTTCGCTCCATAGCATTAGTTGCTTTGGTGGGATTTGAGAGAGAAGGACTTGGGCACTTCGTGTGCCCTTGCCATTGCATTTGGTGCATTGGTTTTCGTTCTCCACGGTGATACGTGTAAGTGAAGTTTGAGAAGCTTATTACTCTTGGGTGTTTGGGCACCCTAGAGCTTGTTCCTCTTGGGTGCCTTGGCGCCCTAGACGGTTGTTGTTGTTCGGAGCTCAATCATTGTGGTGTAAAGCTCCGGGCAAGCGTCGGGGTCTCCAATTAGGTTGTGGAGATTGCCCCGAGCAATTCGACAGGTACCGGTGACCGCCCCCCAAAGGTTGCCAAAGTGTATGGGTTCGGTGACCGGCCCCAAGGGTTGCCATTTGTATGGGTTCGGTGACCACCCTCAAGGGTTCCATAGTGGAATCACGGCATCTTGCATTGTGCGAGGGCTTGAGGAGATTACGGTGGCCCTAGTGGCTTCTTGGGGAGCATTGTGCCTCCACACCGCTCCAAACGGAGATTAGCATCCGCAAGGGTGTGAACTTCGGGATACATCATCGTCTCCGCATGCCTCGGTTATCTCTTACCCGAGCCCTTTACTTATGCACTATACTTTGTGATAAGCCATAGTGTTTCTTGTCGTATATCTTGCTATCACCTAGTTGTTTATCTTTCTTAGCATAAGTTGTTGGTGCACATAGGTGAGCCTAGTTGTTGTAGGTTTTGTGCTTGACAAATTAACCGCTAGGTTTATTCCGCATTTGTTCGAGCCTAAACCGTAATTATTTTAAAGCGCCTATTCACCCCCCTCTAGGCGAGATCCACGATCTTTCAAGTGACTTCATTACTTTTTGATTAGTTTTTTTTGAATCCTTTCGATGATTTATTGCTTTGTCAACAGGGTTACATCGTGTAAAATATAAGGCAATAAAAAGGATGGTGGATCACCCTCCCAGCTAAACTCTAACTGATTATCATAAGCATGTTTTGCAAGATGATGAGCCACCTGATTAGCTTCCCTGGGACAGAACTCAAAAGAGATACCATCAGTCGTCTGGGCTTTCGCAAATCATTCCACCAAGGTTGCAGTATATGGACTGAACATATCAACCTCCCCCTTGCATGCATTTATCAATTCCAGCGAGTCAGATTCAATGATAATATTTGTGCAACCCAACCTCTCCAGCAGCTCGAGCCCCTTCAACATTGCCAAAGCTTCTGCTGAGGTGGCATCAAGAGTAGACCCAAATAGACAAGTTGTACCAGCAACCGCTTCACCGATGATATTTCGCAAGATAATCCCTACTGCACATGTACCATTATCATGAAACGCATCATCTGTATTTAGTTTGTAGCATCCGGGTCTAGGTTTTGTCCAAGATATTTCATGCGGTGCACTGGGGTGAGATGAAACTTCATAATTTGCTGTCAAAGCTTCGATTGCAAAAGCAGTTCTAGGGGGGGCCGCCACCGATTCCCCATTAACCATCTCACGTCTTTGCCACCATATGTACCAGCATGCAACGACAATCGATTCCTGAAGTCCGAGCCCCCCTAGGACGGGAGATCTCTGAGTAGGATGACACAAAATATATTCCAGAATTACCGAACCCGATCTATCCACAGCCAGAGCATTATCAATTACTTCCTCGAGGCCAAGAGCATGCCAAACTTCCCGAGCACGATTACACGTGAATAGAAGGTGGCGAATATCTTTCGGGCCTCCTTTGCAAATTGGACAAATAGGCGCTACAGGAATGTGGCGTGCAGCAAGAATAGCCTTTCCTGGGACAGTGCCATGTAAGGCTTTCCAAACAAAAATCTTGATTTTGCTAGGGACTGAAAGCTTCCATAAAATATCCCATACAGGATTCGGGTTTGATGCTCCTTGTCCATCTTCTCGTCGTGTTCTTGCGCCAAACTGGTGCTCCCATTCGATGTAATAAGCAGACCGTACTGAGAAGACAAAGGACTTTGTTTTATGCCAAGCCACAAAGTCGTCCTCCAAGTGTTCACTCAAAGGAATCATGAGAATATTCTGAGCATCAACAGGCATGAAAATGTCTCGAATAAGTGGTTCATCCCAGCAATGAGTATCCTGATCAATTAACTCATCGACATGCCGAAGAAGACACTGACCCCTTCTGGTAAGTACTTTCCTGGATGGACAGTTTGGGATCCAATGGTCCTCCCAAATATTGATATTACTCCCAGAACCAACTCTCCAAATATGCCCCCTCCTAAAAGTTTGTAAACCTGCAATTATGCTTTGCCAAGTATAAGAGGAGCCCTTCTTAGGGCCAGCATTTAAGAGCTTTCCGCCTGGACAGTATTTGGATTGTAACACTTTAGCACACAACGAGTCTGGTTTGTTTAGAAGCCGCCATGACTGTTTTGCAAGCATGGCCAAGTTAAAAGAATACAAATCACGGAATCCCATACCACCTAGCTTCTTTGGGATGCACATTTTCCACCAAGAAAACCAATGCATCATTTTGTGATCATCTGAATCACCCCACCAGAAGGCAGACATGGCATCATTGATTTCTTTACATAGTTTTTTTGGGATCTTGAAAACAGCCATGGCAAATACTGGGATTGACTGAATTACTGATTTCAGAAGAATTTCCTTAGCCCCCATAGACAACAACTTTTCTTTCCATCCTTTAAGTCTCTCAATGATTCTTTCTAGCAGATACACAAAACTCCCACTCTTATCTAGCCCAACCATAGAAGGTAAACCAAGGTACCTCTCACAGATAGCTTCAGTGTAAATATTCAGTTCAGTGCAAATCTGTGCTTTCACATCGACATCTACATTAGGGCTGAAAAAAACACTGCACTTCGCTTCACTAATTAGTTGGCCCGAATTTGCACAGTAATCATCAAGTACTTGTCTCAATGAGGTTGCATTAGTCATGTCAACTTTCATGAGTATAAGGGAATCATCAGCAAAAAGTAAATGAGACACCGATGGTGCATTTCTGCACACCCGAATACCTTCAATGCCACGAACCTCCTCCTTTTGAGCCAAAGCACTGGATAAACCCTCCGCACATAGAAGAAACAAATAAGGTGAAAGAGGGTCCCCCTGCCGAAGTCCCCTGCTTGGCACAAACATATCTGTCTCTTGATCATTAAACCTGACCCTATATTTTACGGACTTTACACAAGCCATCAAAAGCTCAATGAACTCTTCATTAAAACCAAGTCTGCTCATTATTTTCTCCAGAAAGACCCATTCCATGCGGTCATAGGCCTTGTGCATATCTAGCTTCACTGCGCAATACCCCACTTTTCCTTTCCTCTTATTCTTCATTGTATGCATGGCCTCATAGGCAATAAGAATATTATCTGTGATTGATCTCCCAGGAACAAAAGCGCTTTGAACAGGTGCAATAATTTCATCCAGGATACTCTTCAGTCGATAGGCAATCATCTTCGAGATGATTTTATACAAAACATTGCATAAACTGATGGGCCTATATTGAGATATATTTTCCGGATTATCCACCTTCGGTATTAGCACTATAGCTGTATCATTCCATCCAGCTGGAATATTCTTTTCATTTATTGCCTTTAAAACTTCAGACGTAAGAATATCACCTACAATATGCCAACACTTCTTGAAAAAAATAGCATGCAACCCATCAGTACCTGGTGCCTTGGTGTCCCCAATGGAGAACAAAGCCTTTTTAACATCCTCTGCTGAGTAAGGCTTCAAGAGCTCTTCGTTCATGTTATTTCTCACCCGAGGGACAACATGGTTAATGAACTCCGGGTCTGGCTCATCAATTTCTGTAGTGAAAAGACCATTAAAGTACTCTGAGATAATTGGATTTAGATAGGCTGTACCTTCCTGCCAATCCCCCTGGGCATTCCTCAGTTTTTTAATGCGATTTCTAAGCCTCCGAGCAGAAGCAAAGTTCTGAAAATAGGCCGTGTTACGGTCTCCAAATTGTAACCAGTTGACCCTACTCCGTTGCGCCCAGTACAATTCTTCCATCTCGAGCAGTTTTTCTATTTCATCAGCAAGCTCTTTCTGCCTAGCAATGTTTGCATCACTCAAATCCTTCCTTGATAATTCTTCAAGTTCTTTTTGCGTGCCCCGCAATTTCTTTTTTGTTTGCTTGAGAACTGACCGGTCCCAGGCATGCAAGTGCCTGTGAATGAGAGTTAGTCTGTTGGCCAGCGATTCATCATGTCCTGATAGAATAGACTGATCCCACGCTTCTTTTACAACTTCAGAAAATTCTTCTCTTTCAGCCAACGTGCCTCAAACCTGAGAAGAGAACGCCCAGATTGATCTTTTGGTTGATCTTCCTCAAGAGACATCAATATAGGCCCGTGGTCAGACTTGTAATAATTTAAATGCATGAGATTTGCATCCATGAACTTTGCCTGCCACGCCTCATTTGCAAGAGCTCGATCAAGCCTTTCCCTGATTTTCCCCCGGTGCCACGTAAACTTGTCTCCCAAATAGCCGCAGTCAACTAGATTGCAATCATCAATAGCATCTCGAAAAGCCTTCATGTGCCTTTCTGGACGTGCTCTTCCTCCTTCCTTCTCAAAAGAATAAGCCACATCATTTAGATCCCCCATGATCAGCCACGGTAAGCTGCTCAATTTAGCTAGCTCACGCATTCTCTGCCATGTCAGATGTTTATCCTCCCAGCGCGGCTCGCCGTACATGCCTGTAAACCTCCAAGTGAAATTCGGATCATTACTGATGAACACATCAATAAAATTACCTGACTTAAAATTGAGGGATACAGAGATCTCTTTTTTCCAGTACAATGCGAGACCACCACTTCTTCCATCACTCCGTACTACCTCCTTATGGTCCATCTTCAATCTTCTTCTAAGACACTCCGCCAGCCAATCGTCCAGATGAGTTTCCGACAGAAATAAAATATCTGGGCTTCTACTTGTTAGAACATCAAGCAATGCCCTGATCGAAGTAGCTTGCTGCAAGCCACGACAATTCCAACTTAAAATCCTCATTGGTGTAAGGCCTTCTGATATTTCACCTCAACCAATCTGAACAGGTCAAAACAAATTCCCCACGAATACTCAAATTCATGCACAAATAAACTGATCTGATCAAGGCAATCAGACAGTAAAACTGATCCTACTACGGGTGACCTGAAGCGACCACGAATTCGTAGTGGAGAAGGAGAACCAGGGACGATGCCTCAAGGCATCAACCTGGGACAGAAAAACGCCGGCCCCTGCGCCGCCGCCAAGGAGGCGGCCGGCGGCGGACCAGCGGAAGACCTAGTCGCCTGAAGAATCGCCTCTTTGCGTAAAGAAAAAACGCTTCATAGTGGTAGCTTTACTTTTTGATTAGTTTAAAAGCTGAGGCAGTACCAAGGTGATGCCTCCCTTGTATATGGCCTTATATAGGCAAAGATATCTGCCTCATCTTCTCGGTCGGGCGAGGTGGGACAAAAGGAACCAAATGACCTCACGGGCCGTTAGCAGGATTGTACGCGCAGGCACACACTCCAAAAAAATCTCACGTGAGCTGGGCCTTGCATGCACTATGAGCTCGGCGCTGCTTCTTCAAGTAACTTCGGTTTTTGTTTCGGTAAATCGGTATAAAGCCAAACTGACCGAATTGAATTTGATTTATACATATGGAAACCGAACTTTTCTTTAGGAGTGATAAAAACCAAAATTTCAGTTTTTTCGGTTTTGGCTTCGGTTCGGTCTTCGGCTCATCGGTTTTTATGCCCACCCCACCTGTAACCTGCTGTTTTGCCTCTTGGCTTTCAGACGTAGAAATTGAGTCATCGAAATACATTTTAAAAAACATCATGCGCCGAACCTTGTTGATTAGCCGCAATAGTATACCAGCCGCAAATGTTGATAATCGTCCAAAAAATATTGGCGGGAGCATCACCCTGATCTAGATAGATAGCAGTGTCAACATCGCCAGACCAAGTTATCGACCTTGCTCACAAAGTTCCAAAATGCGGAGGAGCATATAGCAGATAGTTGAAGAAGACAACGTTGTGGCCATGGATGCTCATGGAGACACGCCCATTGAACATCAACAAGGACCAACCCGATGAGCATAGCATACACTTGGGTCGTGTTTGGTTGTCATCTCAAGTTGCATGCATTCCATACTTGTCTCAGTTCAGCCCGGGTGAGCAAAAGCAGGCTAAAAACAAACATCTGCATGTTGTTTGGTCACCTACATTGCATCAGTCGCCATTTTAGGGCCGACTGTTTGGTTGCACACACTTGTGCTTCAAGGGTTAGCAGATGCACGTCATATTTATTTGGTGCGTGCACGTTTGTGTTCCGCTGACCCCTTTAAAATGTGGTGACCTTACCACCACATTTGTAGCACAAAAGCAGGCACAACAGCAGAAAAAAAAGACAACACAACAAAGATAAGCAAGCAATGAACGACACGGTAAACAACAGATTAACAACCAAACTAGTATAACTACGACGATAAGTTAAAGAAAGCAGGGGCATCCCATGTCCCCTGCTTCACGCCAGGGTGTTGATCCTGGCCAAAATATTAACAAGTCCACATCACTAGTTCAAACGACCGCCCAAGACTTCGTACTAGATCTAGAGCGCTAGAGAAATGTCGCTGATACAGCTATGCTTGGTGCAGCGAACCCTGCACATGATCGAGTTGTCATGGTTGTGCATTTTTTTGGCATGATACTATGATACTTTATTTTTTTTAGTTAGTTTCTTACTGAAATTTTCCACTTCCATTAATACATCTCTTGGTGGAATTTCTAAACAATATGTTATTCTTTCCAGCAAATAGTATTAGTTAGCTATTTGTATATATTTGCAAGTTTTAATATATTTTTGCAGGTTGCATGTAAGATAAGATCACATTTTTTTCTCTTCACTGACATGACATGCTGCCCGTTATACAGTTTCTCTTGCATGATATAAACACTGAATATTATTCACACTCACACAAACTCGCAAGTAAAATATATCAGACATGAGGCTTATCCTGATTGAGTAACGCTTCTTTGTTTAAATTTTCTCTTTGGTGGGTAGAGCATATATACTTGATTGCTTAAATGTTTAAAGGATGTATTGAATTTGGGCGATAGGATCTGACTCGCTTGTAAATCTGTTGAACTGTACCGATCATGTTGTGAAAACAAAAATTCCTTTGCTCTTCTACAGGTCATCTCACCACCGTAATGATTCATTTTTTTGCCAAAGGAGATGCCTCGGTTGGAAGTTCTGTCCAGTTTCTTGATTCTGATGCTACTTCTCTATCCATTTTACCAAGGAAATGTGTCTTGCGCACGGATACAAATTGAAAGTGGTGTTGCGCCGCATATTTTGGTCTGTAGCCCTGATGGTGGTGGTTCCGTTGATACCGGCTTTTATGGCCATGTTTGGAACAAAGGATTGTAAACCGTAGGAATTTGAAAAACCGTAGGAACAGGGAAGGAAAAACAGAGCAACCCATAGGAACAAGAAACCTAGGCAAGCTGGTGAAAGAACATGTTCAGATGGTTGTAGGAAAAAGGCAGGAGCTTATGCATAGGTGTGAAGGAAATATTGAAACATAGTTTTTTCGGCAGCAGCTACCTTTTTCTCCAAGCTGAAGTAAGCACACGATGGTACAGTACAACTGCTAGGCTCTAGTGCTCGGCTGCCTCGTTCTTCCAGCAGAATATGAGCTCCAGTTGGGTTTTTTTGTTTTCCTGTGAAAGCACAGGTTATGTTAACTTTCCAGAGGAATTTAATGACTGTAATTGTGCGTTTCAAACGCTAGTTACCTATAGATTTCCTCTGTTTCGGAATCCCTCACCTTTTCCCTTGAAATTCCTGGCAACCGAACGGGCCCTGAATCGTTATCTTTACCTCTTTACCTAATAATAAAGAAAATTGTGTTTCTGTCTGTCCGTCACTAAAATTACCCTCGAAGTTGTCATAACCCACTATGCCACCTATAAGTGAAGGAAAACGATTCAGTTTCTTTTTAAAGTCGCCATGGTGTTTGGTTCTTATATAGGTTCACCCAAACATAGGGTATTTTCACTGTTCCGACCCTGGTGGCAAAGATGAGCACGATCTGACCCGTGTTTGATAAAATTTTCGTATCTGACCCAAACCGAGACGCCAACATCCGCGGTGTCTGGCTTGCACTGGAAACGCCAGGAACCCTGGCGTCTGGGCCTGTCCCACCTCCGTGGTCAGACGGCTTGACCGTCCGACGTGGCAACTGGCAACCCCGACCCTAAACGCCACGATCCTTGGCGTTTACCCCCCTGAGAGATAAGTGGTCACGGGGAAAGTGTGTGGGGCCCACCCCACACACTTTCCCCAATCCAAGTCTTCCATCCCGAGAAAGAAGAACAAAGAAGAGCTCCCCCCCTCTCTCCCACCTCAAGGCTCACTCAAATTCGGCTCCAAATTTGAGTTTCCTCCGTGGACCTTTCTCTCCCTTGTTGTCTGAGGTAATCTCCCCTAGATCCCTAAATTTTGTTGGTAATTTCTTGTTATTTTAGTGCCATTATGTAACCCTAGGTGGCACCTTAGTTTCTAGATTAATTGGAACCCTTTGGTATTGGATGGCTTTTAATTAACATGTTGATGTGGTAGTAGTAATGGGATATGCATGTTGTGGGTACAAATGATGGATTTGATAAATATGATGGTTAAGGTTAGGTTATGTGTTAAGCAAATGACACGATTTATTTAGTACATAATTTTTAATTTGTTATTGATACAACTCATTAGGAATATATAGTTCTCATTGCTTCATTAGAGTTGCATATTTTGTGCAACTATGCATTATAATTGTCATTTATTCATCTTGTTTGTTGTCCTTTTTAGATGGATGATAGACTTGTTAATGTTCATTATTTGGACAAAGCATCATTTGTGACCAAAACTGCAAGTGACTACGAGGAAGTGGTGGTATTCGACACAAGTCCTAGTTATGATGAGGTTGTTGTTAAAGTAAGAGATAAGTTGAATTGGATGGACCCCAATGATAATGTTGAATTAATAGGAAGGTATGATGTTGGGGTGGGAACAAAATCTCGACTGAAGAATATGCCTATCATCTCCGAGTTGCATTGGGGGATATACAAGGGTAAAGTTGCGGCTTCGGAAGACATGTCACTTGAATTGTTTGCTACGAAGGGGCAAGGTCCGCGGCCTGATATTGACTTGAACTACAAAGTGTCCTCCCCTTGTCATGCTATTAGCCCTAGTAGAAGTGTGACTCTTGTTGTGGACAGTGCCGAGGTCTATCTCTCCAATACTTCTAGCCAACCGCCACCTAGCCAAGAAAATGAAGTTGTTGGGCATGCTTTTGAAAAAGTTAATGAACAATATGTTGATGGTCATGGTGATGATGATGATGATGACAGGCACAAGGATGAGACTCATGGAAATGAGCGTCATGAGAAGAAGAAGAGGGAACGACGGAAGCGTGAGGCGGACATGGCATGCAAAAACATGAAGATGGCTCAAGAGGAGGAGAGAGTTAGGAAGCTTGAAAGGGCCCGCCTTGCACTAGAGGATGGATGCAGTGCTGATGATGAGCAAGAGGATGAGATTCATGGCATTGCCATCGGTGACTTGGAAGCGTTTGTCCGGCAGCAGGACATGGACCGTGAGATCCCCTATGGTCGTGCATATGCGTATGACTCGAATGATGAAGGTCCGGATGAAGAACTGGACCTGGATGGATTCACGGAGAGAGAGAATCGTATACACACAGAGGTGACCGGTTTGGAAATAAGAACTCCATTGTTTCGTGATCTCACGCTAGCCCACAAGGCGGTAGTTGATGGTGGCATGAGTAGGGCGATACAGCCGAGACCTTGCCCGGAACCGGGCGAACCAAGGGACGAGGCTGAAGATGAGAATGCTTACTTGAAGAAAGGCTTGAAGTTTGTGAGTTTGCAGGCCTTCAAAGTATGGCTAAGTGAGTATGCTATTAGGAACCATAGACCATATCTTGTTGGGCACTCGGACCTAAAAGTGCGTTACTCCATCCATTGTGAGAAAGAAGGATGCCCATGGGCGGTCCATGGAAGAAGAATTAAAACCGAGCAATGGCTGTTAACAAGTTGTGTGTGTACTCACTCATGCAGGCCACCGTCAAAAAAGAAGCCTAAGACACACCGTCAACTCACGTCTGAGTTTCTCGGGTTTAAATTAATGAAAGAAGTATCATGTGATCCAACTGTGAAGGTGAAGCTCCTCATGACGATGGTGAAAAAAATGTTTGGATACAAAGTCAAGTATGGGAAGACATGGAAGGCCAAGGCAAATGCTTTAAGGATGTTGTATGGTAGTTGGGAAGAAGCATACAATCGCCTCCCGCGGTTGTTGGGAGCGATTGCCCATAGGAACCCCGACATGTATCATGTGGTCGAGGATGATGGTCATGGGGTGTTTCACCGTGCCTTCTGGAGTTTCGGACAATGCATCATGGCCTTTAAGCATTGCCGTCCGGTTTTGTCTATTGATGACACATTCTTGACCGGTCGATACAAGGGCATGATCATGGTAGCAATGTCGCACTCCTCCAATGACAATGTGTTGCCGGTGGCATTTGGTTTGGTGCCCTTCGAGCACCAAGACAACTGGGAGTGGTTTATGCGTCATGTTAGGAAAAATGTCATTGGTGATAGAGAAGTGTGCATTATATCAGACCGGCACCAGGGCATACTGAAAGCCATGGGCATTGTTATTCCAGGACTTCCAAAGCTTCACCATCGATGGTGCATGAGGCATTTCGTGGCAAACTTTTACAGGGCATGTAAGAGCAAGGAGTTGAGCAAGGATCTAACCCATGTTTGCGGGGCCTTCAGCACCCGTGCGTTCACCATTCGCTATGACAAGCTGTACGAAGCTGCAAACGAAGGAGGGAAAGATTTCTTAACACGAAATTTTCCGGAGAAACACAAGTGGGCACGCGCTCAGGACGAAGGAGGTTGGAGATATGGCGACATGACCAGTAACATGGTCGAATGTTTTAACAATGTGCTCAGAGGTGCCCGCCCATTGCCGGTGACTGCAATTGTGGAATATACTTTCTTCAAGCTTAATGAGTATTTTCTGATGCATTCAGAGGAAACCGTGAAGTGGATAGGTGAAAAAATGGAATATCCACCAAAGGTTGAAGAGTGGATGATGTTACAGCAAAGCAAGTCCTCGGCACAGAAAGTTAGGCTATTCAACACCTACGATATGACCTACCAAATCGATGAGCCTGGTGGGACAACAAGAGATGGTATGTCATATGGTGGTCGTGCCTTCGAGGTGCAGCTTAAGAGACGGTGGTGTCAGTGTGAGAGGCCTAGTAAGTATCATTGGTCGTGCTCTCATCTTTTGACGGCGGCGTCGTCAAGAAATATGCATGTGTCGGATGGGACAATCGTGAGGATGCATGAGTATGATCTTGAAGCTACTAGGTTGACATGGGCCCCTCGATTCCAACCCTTCCTGGACCCATCACAGTGGCCTGACTATAATGGCCTGGAACTTAGGCCCGATCCTTTGCTCAAGGTTGAGCCCAAGGGTAGAATCAGACATAAACGATTGAGAGGCGATATGGACAGCCTAGCTGGATACACTGGCATGAACCAATTTGGTAGCGGGCACTTTATGGAGCCTCTGGACACTACCAACTGTGGTCAATGTGATAATTCGGGACACAATGTGAGAACATGCTCCAAGAAAAGAAAAACACCAAAGGAGGGCAATCCTAGCACGAGTCAGGCAGGGGGTTCCGGTGGTCGCAGAGGTGGTTCCCGTGCTGGTAGAGGCCCTAGAGGAGGTGCTAGGAGTGGACAACGTGGTAGATGTGGCGCTAATGGAGGCCCTAGAGGGGGCAGTAATGGTGGTCGTAGAGGTGGTTCCCGTGGTGGTAGAAGAGGACGGAGGACTGATAACGGGTCGGCGTATGGTTACTTGCATAATCCAAATGGTTGACAAATTATGAATGGTAAATATTTGTTCATTCCTTTCTTGTTTTTATTGTATTTAGTTTGTTCATTGAATTTGTTCATCTAATTTAGTTTGTTCATGTAATTTCCTAACAATTCTTCTTCTCATAGGCATGGCTTCATCCGGTTCCACGATGAGGCCGCGGTGCGCTGACCAAGAGGACATGCCGAACAAGTGGGAGGAGGCAAGGTTGGACAAGACGAAGGAGAAAGAAGTGAAAACCCCATCATGTTGGTGTGGAGATGAGTGCAAGGTGAAGGTCTCCACTGACCGGAAGAAGTCATGGACGGAAGGAAGAAGATATTTTGTGTGTCCCAACTATGCACATGATCGCGCGCGTCCAACTAACGCCTATGACAACCCACCGGTATGTTAGAAAAGTAGGCTATTCTCCATTACGATTTGTGGGTCAACAGTTGCGATGCAAGGAATGAAGCTGTGAGGAAATCTGCACGGTTATATTTTTCTGAAGATTACTCTGATAGTGTCATCGCTAAAAGGGAGAAGAATGTTACCGAAATGAAAATGGCTGAATTTGAATGTAGAAGTGATCTAGGTAGGAAAATCGCATTTTATGCAACTATGCAAGAATATCGTCAGATGGGCTTGAACAGGCCTGAACAGATCATTGATTGGGCAATCAATGAAGGTACGTCCCCAATACCGACTTAGCGTGCTCGTTGGGATTGGGTTCTCAAAATACCGGGTGTCATCTGTTGCAACCCTGGACCAAACAAAGACATCCAATTGGAACCTATCCCACTAGATTACGAGCCAGACCTGTCATGGCTACCAAGCTCCTAGGTGCTACATACCGACCCAAATTCATCGGTGCTAGATGGGGACAATGCAAGAAAGAAAAAAAAAGATTCACGCAAGCAAAATAAGAAAGAGAATTCATGCAAGAAAAACTCGAGGGGTTGAACTATGTGATGTTGTATGTCATTTGAACTAAGTGATGTTGTATGTCATTTGAACTTTGTACTGCATATGTCAGTTGAACTATGTGATGTTGTATGTCATTAGCAAGAAATGTCTTTCATTATGCACTACTATATATCCAGAGGTACAACTACTCACCGATGCAGAAATTGGTTTGTCTCGTAACTCTCATCCCTTGGTGTCCCTTGCCTTCTCCCAAATTGTCTTGCGACACGGTCTGGGTAGTGCCACTCGACAGTATAGAAGCATATCATTGGGCATCTCGCCCGCCAAATATCCCTGTCACGCGTGTGATGGCTTCTCGCCCCTCGTTGGTTACCCCAAGTGGAAGGTTGAGATGTAGCGTAGCGGCCAATTTCCCTTGGCAAAGATACCAAGGATCGAATCCCGTGAGACTCCTAGGGTCGACAAGTAGGTGTCAACGGCGCCAGAAACTTAGCGGTTGACGGGACCTGCACACAGATACAGATAACTTTGCTCCCAACGAGTACAGAGAGGTTGTCAATCCCTCCGGCCTTGTTGTTTACAAAGGATCAAACACAAGAGATAATAATGATAGCTATGACTGCAACTAGGAAATAAAAACAGGAAGTAAATAGAAGGTGTGATCAGCGGTGGTAATATGGACCGGGGTCCCATGATGTTCACTAGTGATGTCTCTCTCCTAAAAGACGATAAAACAGCAAAGCGAGGTAAACAAATTACAGCTGGGCAATCGACAGGATTATGTGCGCAAACCAATGCTAACTATGCTGCAAAGAAAGGTAGAGGCTCAAAAGCATGGGCGGTACGCCAAGGCAAGTAGACCGAAATCCATCTGCATCTACTACTAATCATCCACCTTGAGATATCTATCCAGAACATCTCGCTGGTATTAAGTTGCGAATCCCACCCATAGTGTAAACTCAAAGCAACAGACAATTGCATTAAAAGAACTTTGCGTAAAGTAAACAATCCTTGCACCCGCAAGTACAAGCACCGTTGTTTTCTCCCTTGTGGCAACAACACATCCCCTAGACTCATGTTTCTATCACTCAAGCTAGTCATCAGGGGGCATGAACCCACAATCAAGCATAACGCTCCCTCTTGGAGTTACTACCTACTACTTGGCCAAAGCAATAAACAGCAACGGAGAACATGCAAGAATTACTCAAGAACAAAGATATAAAAGAGGTGAATCAAATATATTACTCAAACACAATCTGAACATAGTCTCATAATCCATCAGATCCTAGCAAACTCAGCAAAGCAACAGCAGAAAGATTACATATGTGCCTCGATCATGTAGGGCAGCTCACGAGGTCTAAACCATGAAGAGCAAAGAGGGGAGGAGAACATCACATAGCTACTGATCATGGACCCATGGTCCAAGGTGGACTACTCACGACTCATCCGGAAAGCGTCCATGGTGGTGGAGAAGCTCCCGGTGGTGGTTCTCCCCTCCGGCAGGGTGCCGGGAAGAGTTCTCCTGATCGATGCTCCCGATCTTGGAAGCGCTGCGGCGGCGGAACAGAGGCGAGATCGCGAAAAAGGGTTCTGTCCTCGATAGGGATGAAAACGGCGCGGAAACGGACGGAACCGGGAGCTACCATATTTGTTTTCATATTTTTTCGCGGAAGCGAAAACGAATACAGAAACCCCGAAAACAAATATGGAAACAAATACTACCGGAAACAGACACGGAGCAAATACAAAGCGGACACGGAAACAAAATGGTTTGTTGACCAGAACTTAAAACCCCCTTGAATCATAAAGAAATATAGACAATAAACAAACAAATTTATGGAATTGTTAACATGACTACAAAATAATATGGTTGTGTGAGCAACATAGGATAGTATTGTAGTAGTACATGACAATTCCGTATAGGGTCTAGTTGAGTACATGTGAGCTAATAAAATTTGGTCCTCAAATGACCCATTCTGCTCATTCTACTCATTCTTTCATTATGTGTTGTTTGGTAGTTGGGCTACAAAGTAGTCATAGGCCTATAGTAGAAACAAAAATTCCATATTTACGGAAACGGAAAGTTTCGTTTCCATGTCTATTCCACCGGAAAAGACCATTCTGTTTTTGTTTCCGTTTCTGCATAAAAAATTCAATTTCCATTTCCATTTCCGTTTTCATATTTCCTCTCCGTTTCCATTTTTCCTCCGGAACAGCGGAAACTTTCCACTCCATTTTCATCCCTAGTCCTCGAGGGTTTCGGGACGAGAGGGATATATAGGCGAAGGGGGGCAGCCAAAGGCGGAGCGGGGGCCCCAGGCGCCCCCCTGGCACGGCCTTGGGTGGGGCCGCACCAGGTGGCCGCCTGGGCCTCCCCTGGCTCCCCTCTGGCCCATCTTTGGTTCTTCGCGAAGCTTCCTGTACGCTGATTTTTCCTATATTTTTCCTGGAATTTTTGGAGCACTTTTAATATGGGGGAACCTGAAATAGAAAAACAGCAGAAAACAGGAACTGTTACTGTGGTGCACTGAGTTAATAGGTTAGTCCAAATATGATCAAAAGTGTATGGAAGTGCATCAATATCATAGCAATATCACACAAAAGAAGCATGGAGCAAGCAGAAATTATAGATACGTTTTGGACGTATCAGCGTGCACATCTCGTTCAGCCCAAAATCCATATCGGCATCATATGGCATCCAATCAACCTACAACACAAGATGATACTAGTTAAGTACACGGTTCCATCACAATTGATGTGCTCTTACGTAAGTTATCATTACCTGCTTATGAGTCAACGTATCCAGCTCGTTTATGTAGCATTTGTATTGCGCAACTGAGCTGCATGTGTACACTTTCGCCATCTCCCAACAGTAGGCAATGGTCGGAAACCGCCAAGGATCAACTCCATGCCTCCCGTCATGTGGGAGCCATCCTTCAAGAGGTCTCTTGGTTTTCTTGGGATGTCCAACGGGCATCCACTCCCACATCCAAACCTGAAGGCACCAAACAAAGCCACCCATACCATATGTGGCATTCTTCCTATGACATGCCTCGTTCAGCTGCAAATGCAGAAATTGTTCATAAGGTAGGAGAAATTGCAAATGCAAACAAAATGAAAATTTGGTTACTAATTACCTGACAATATAAGTATGCTAGTGCTCCTGAACCCCAGCTGTACTTACGGTCCCAATCGCTTAGTAGGTCCAAGAATATCCACTGGGCTTTATTACCAGTAGAATCTGGGAACACTACCCTCATTAACAGATACCACAGATAAGCTCGGGCATACTGATGCGTAACAACCTCATTGGCGTCTGGAGGGCATACTACTCCTCTCCCATCTCGCAGCCAATGATGCAACACTTTCTCACTGTCACGCTCGCTTTCTTCATGAGGCACGGGGAGAACACCTGTAAATTGGCCAACACGATCTCGCCAATTAGCAGTTACGGTGGTGCCGGTCAAAGCTTCTCCATTGATTGGAAGGCCACTGATCATCGCCATGTCCTCCAAGGTCACGGTCATCTCTCCACATGAAAAATGGAACGAGTGTGTCTCTGGCCTCCAACGGTCAATAAGTGCGGTCATCGCCCCGTGGTTGATCGACGGAGCGTGCCGCTTGAACTGAAGCACAAACGGGAGAAGGCCCAATCTCTCGAAGTATGGCTCATACCGCTCGCCACACGGCCAGTCGTGGGCACTATGACCCCTCATGCGCATAGGTTTTAGTTCCTGCAAAATAGCATTGCATTATGGTTAGTGACTACCAAAAAAGTAATAACCAAGTTTTCAAATAGATTCAGTCTTACCCGCTGATTCTCAATGTCCCGCGCACGATGCTCTTTGTCATACCCTTTATGAAGACCGTCGTACCAACGTTCACCCGCCATCCTACAAATCAAGCATGAACAAATAAAACTTACATAACACTATATAACATCCTACATATCATATATGAGGCATAACAACATCAACATAAATGCATATCTCAATGTCAAGATAACAAGACCAATTCTCTATATATGACACAATCTCAATGGCAACACAACATAACAAAATCTCAATATAACATCCTAATTATATGATCGTATCTCAATGAGAATCAAGCATACAAAATACACAAATTAATTAGATTCTCTTTCAAGCAATAATCTATCTAAATTCATATAGATGTCAAACCCTACCACAAATGCCTTGTCTTCTCAATCCAACCATATAAATACATGCCTCCTCTTCTAATATACACATCATACTCACATGACCAAGCCATGGGCTCCCCTTTCTCAAAAATATGCAAACAAAACAAATCCTAGGGTTCCAACAAGTATGAATTATTGCTGCAAAAATACAAGTTTCCAACCAAAAATAATTGGAGGAACCGGTGGAGAATACCTCAAGGAAGATGGGGGGGGGG
>LR738714.1:712918455-712945271 GCA_902687465.1 Secale cereale | reverse complement strand
AGAGGCAGAGGCTCTGTAGCCGCCGCCGCGCGAGGAGGAAGACGCACTGCGTCTGTTGGGTGGGTTGGGCTGCACCCGAGCCGGCTCGGGCCGGTTTACTACTTGCCAGGGGACGTGGCGTTTAGGGTCGGGGTCGCCAGTTGCCACGTCGGACGGTCAAGTTGTCTGACCGCGGAGGTGGGCCAGGCCCAGACGCCGGGGTCCGTGGCGTTTCCAGTGCAAGCCAGACGCCGCGGATGTTGGCGTCTCGGTTTGGGTCAGATACGATTTTTTTTTAAACACGGGTCAAATCCTGTTCAACTTTGCCATAGGGTCAGAACAGTGAAAATACCCCAAATATAACACAACCTGCGAACTACCACAATGGTCAATGCTTTACTACTTCGCGTGGGAGACCTGGGTTTGATCCCTCCTCCTCCTCCCGCACGTATATGGGGCCCCATATACCGGCGTGGTTTCCCTTTTTTTTGCCTTTTATTTTCTTATTTCTGTTTCTGTTTATTATTTTTAAAAATAATTCAGGATTCAAACAAACAGAAAGTTGTGAGTTGAAGATTAATTTTAGAATCATAAAATATTCTCGTGAATTCAAAAAATGGCTGGGTAATCATAAAATGTTAAAGATTTTTAAAAACTATTTACATATTATAATAATTCAGGATTTCCAAAAAAACAGAAAGTTGTGAGTTGAAGATTTATTTTAAAATCATAAAATATCCTCGTGAATTCAAAAAATGGCTGGGTAATCATAAAATGTTAAAGATTTTTAAAAACTGTTTGCATATTATAAAAATTCATGATTTCAAAACAAATGGTTTTTTAAAAGTGATTGTGAATTCAAATTGAAATGTAAATAACGAACAAAATGAACCATCGCTTAGATAGAGCTCTTTTAAGGGATACGTAGAGGTTATTTTATGATTTTATTTAGTCCATCCGCATCAGTTAAAAACGGATTTTTGTGTTCTATACAACGCTTGGCCCCAGAAAAATTGACACAATTTCCTATGGGTTAGTTTTTGTAAGCTATATGAAAATAACTAAATGTTTAATTTGCCTCTATACATAGCTATTTTTATTCTCGTACTATAGTTATACTGGTCATGAAAACACAGTGATGCTATGTCAAGATGAGGCACATCATCAGTCTAGCTCACGTAGGGTTCATCAATGCAGCTTGCTTACCAAAAAATATTTCATAGTGGCGCCTTACGAAATCAAGTCATGATAAGACCATCACATTCTCAGCTTTTGAAATGACTTCTTAAAGGTCCCTTATCTCATCGTGACATAATTCAGACATAGTTTATGAAATGATATTTTAAAAATCATTATCTCATCCTGACATAGTCTCATTGTTTTTCCCCGTTACAATGCACGGGCATATTTGCTAGTAATCATACAAGCAGAGATGTGGTAAATTGTGTCTCTTCTTATGCATGAGATATCCCAAACAACATTTTGCGGTTCATTTTGGTTTGTGGCAAAGCTGAACTCTGTAGTTTCTTCAAGTTTATATTTAGTACTCCCTCCGTCCCAAAATTCTTGTCTTAGATTTGTCTAGATAGGAAAGTATCTAACACTAAAACATGACTAGATACATTCATATTTAGATAAATTGAAGACAAGAATTTTGGGACGGAGGGAGTATTAAAGTTTTGGATCACCCTAGGCACCTATATAAATAAAGAGAGTGGCTTTTCAGAACCCGGGTGCCTAGGCACCCTCTTATCTCCACCATCCGTCCAGAATTCAGCTTCTTGAGATTTGCGCCATGTCCTGTAGCATGCATTTTATTAGCGGGTCTAACTGTATACTAATCACGCGAGGACCAACAAATTTAAAACCAAACAGAGCCTAGCCTCGCATTGTATGTCATAGGTTGATTCCGCCTAGTGAAAGATGTGAGAGCTGTCATGTCGGCCTGTTGTACAAAAGATACTAGATCGTCGATGGCGCGCGTTGCTGCGCCCGTCCATTTTGACATTATAATATTAGTGATTAATGCAATTAAATGTAAATGAACTAATTAATCATCATATAATCATTCATTATATTTAACATTAGTATTCAATATCACATCTATGAATAATGTTGTTTGACCCGAAATTCAACTGACAGTGTGTGCGTTTGTGCCTATTTATTTTGTCGCGAGCATGATTGTTATTGGTGGAACAAATATTTTAAGTTGATTATTATGCTCCTGAAATGTGTTAGATGTTAAGAAGGTTGGCAATAGTTTGATTTTTTTTGTAAGAATGCACCCTTCTTTTGGGTTTATTGGGCGCTCTTTACTTCATTGACAATATACTTTCAACCATTCTTGTATTAAGCATTTTCTAAAGTTCAGACGTCACACTTATACTATTGTACATCACATCAAGATTCAGGTCATAACATAATTAACCTACTGTGATTTTAATTGAATAGAAAGTGAGGAATACAAGCATCCATATTGTGCAAACCGCAGGTCGCTAGCATTTTGATTTTATCCAAACTGATTCAACTTACTGGAAACAAGAAGGAATAGAACAATGACACTAATATTTCATTATTATATACAGAAACAATTCAACTTACTGGCACTAACCATAGTAAAAATTTACCGATCCATTCAAACAACCAGTTTCCCCACGAAGGCAAAGTGATAATGTGTGCAACCAAAGAGGGGGCTGAACAGTATTTATCAAAGCTTAGTGTAGTCAAACTCATCTCATAGCTCTAGCAGCATCATGGATATATTACTTGGCGTCATGCACAACCAAACTGCATCTTGCAGCCAAGTAGCTGCAGCAGCTTCTGATTTACCTGCTCGGATAGGATCCACGCCATATTATCAAAAGGAGCAAGAACGGTGATTGAGAGGGACAAGCGAGGAGCATATATTATACAACACAGATTGGAAAATAGAAAGAAACAGACCTTCATTAATCGCCATTGGCAACTGGCATACATCATCCACCATGAATGACTGTAGAAACTGAAGATTAATTGACTTCTTCAAATCCCAAACGACCAGTTTCTATTGTGATCTGCTGAACCCCCGAACGCCTATTGCCTCGATCCGCATCACACGTATCGGCTGGATCCCCTTTTAGACAGATCGCCTGTGTCGGTTGTATTCAGGGATCCACTCGTCACCTGCATCGGTTGTATTCAGGGATCCACTCATCGCCTGCATCACGCTCGGCTGGCTCGAGCCAATCAATCATCGTCGACCTTCCATCTGGCAGCGATCGAAAGCATTTTCTTTGAGAGGTTACCTGTCCAAAACCCATTTCAGATGATGAACTACTGAGCAAAAACTTGACAGTACGAAGCTCCATAACCTACCCAAATCAGAAAACGAAGATCACCTGTACGGTATGAGAGGATATGAGGACAATGTAATTTTTTCACGCAATCTACATGAAAGATACCTGAGCATGATGTTGAATAAGATGTTGATGCCGAGTGTAGAGGGTGTGGAAAGACTGACAGGGGTCACGCATTATATATAGTAGCACTGACCATTGGAAACGATTGTAATACTACCAGGCATGAATAGGCCATGATTGCGAGATTCAAGAGAAAGCAAAGCCGTTTCCAGCGGACGAACCACCTGCCATTATCGCCCTCGCCCCCACCTTGCTTCAGCCGCATCTCGTGCGCCTCCTCGCTTGAGCTGTCAACTGCATCGACTGGACCTGAACCGCATCGTCCGCCTCTTCGCTTCACCTCTGGACTGCGTCGTCTGGACCCGGATCCTGCTCCTCCGGTCGATCCCAGCGCACGGATGTACTTGCCTCGATCCATCACGCACCTTAGGTGGACCGAATCTACCGAACCGGCGGCTCACGTCGGGACTGGATGAATTGGATCCTTTGAGCGTCTAGAATCCAGACTGGATGGATTCGACGTGGTCGGTACGCTGCACCTCCACTACGGGGCAGACTGGGATTGCCTCCTCTCTGGTCCTACAGTACGGCAGGATGGATGGATTCGGCGTGGTCGCTTCCGCGTCGCCTGGAATGAAGACATGTTTTTTCAGGCAACCGAATCGGGAGTGGAGGATGCGCTCGCAAACCCATTACTGGAAGTCCTGTTGCGCTAGAATGGGCCTGGCGGCAGTCCGAAGGCCCAGTGCACCAGAGGCCTTCGTTTCGGCCTATGGAGTAGCAGCCCACAGGACAGCCAGGCCAGATTAAACACTGCGGGATAGATTGTATTACGACGAGATCTGACGGCCAGAGTCTTTCAGATCATAAAATTGGACGGCCTAAAACTCAAATCGCTGTGAGGGCTGGGTTTGGGCTCAGTTTTACTGTCCTTAATATGTGTCGGCTTGTGTTTCAAACAAGCGAAGGGCGGCAAATTTTCGTGTTTTGACCCTTTTTCGAAACTTATTCGAGATCTGACCCTACTTTGCAAAAATTTCGGGATCTGATCCTTTTCTTATCGCCAAGGCCTCTGACGGTAAGGTATAACAGCCTACCGCCAAGGCCCTTGACGGTAAGGTATAACAACCTACCTCCAAGGCCTCTGGCGGTAGGATTGTTTTTTTCCTAAGTACAAAAAATAGTGCATGCTCGCACCTACCGCCAAGACCCTTGACGGTAGGGTTGTACATGCTACCGCCAGCCTGTGTGGCGGTAGGGGTGTTACCTACCGCCAAGGCCCTTGGCGGTAGGCTGTTATACCCTACCGCCAGGGGTCTTGGCGGTAAGAAAGGGTCAGATCTCAAAAAAATTACGATCATATCTCGATTTACTTTCAGAAAAGGGTCAAAACACGAAAATTTCCCACGAAGGGCAATGCCAGATTGGACGTTGCCTCCCAATTCACACCTTGGTCACTGATGTGAAACCCATAGGGACCCACGTTGGCCTGAGCAAGCTATGCAACACGTGAAGGGATGGTAATCTAAAATAAGATACAGATCTATGCATGCACACCGTCTATGTGTTGTCACTTTCACTGGACCTGTGTGACCTCCTACCAGGCCTAGCTTTGCACGCTACGTCCTTCCAGCGGCGCTGTTTGTCTGCTTAAAGAAGTCTACGTAACTAAACTAAGACTACAAAAGGTCTACAGCTGGGCAGGGAACAGCACGAATCTTATCGCCGCTGTACGGGGCAGATTAGAGGGTGCCCGGACTCCCGGGTGCTATGGCACCTTCTCAATAAAATAATAATTACAAAAAAATTATGCATAAAAACATCTGCAATATTTGGTACTACTCATAAAAAAGAAACTCTGGAATCATGGTGTCACTGAGTGGAATTAAACAGTTATTCAAGAGAATTGTCTGGGACACTGATCTGCTTTTCTTAGCAGAGTCAGTAAAACTGTACTGATCAATTCGTAGGAACATACTCCCTTGATTTAAAACATTAGGCATATAGTTTTTATAATTATATTTTCTCTTATATTCCTTCATTTATATCCTCTCTTCTCCTCCAGTATTTTTGGTTAAACATGTATACTAAGTTACCAACTACTATTCCTTATTTATGGATGCTACAATCACCTCTTTCAACTGCGCCCTGTTTAATCCTCATGCTTGATCAAACACGACTTTAAAAAAGAAATGTAGTGAGACCGTTATTCTGTACTTCCTCTGTAAAGAAATATAAGACCTTTTAGATCACTAAGTAATCTGTAAGTATGTCTGTACACGGGTACTACCTATTGCTGGCGTGGTAGTTTGATAAATGGAACTAGAAAACACCTAGCGGTGTCAAGCAATGATAGGATACGATAGTATATGTCCAATTTGCAAGTTCCCAAACATCTGCCATGAATGTGTAATAATCAAGATTGGGTAAATATCTAGTTGGCAGCACGCATGTATCACAGCCAAATATACCAAAGAAAAGTGAATTGGGTTTCTTGTTCTGACATCATTGCATTTCAAGATCATCTGTATTTAATTGTCTGCAATTGCAACAATAGTTTGAATGATGCTGGCCCATCAAGTGGCTAATGCCCTCATCTTGTTTGCTGTGTAAAGTAACGCAACTGGCGTTGACCTGTAGAGCATCGTGTTGTTAGAATAGTTCTATGTTGGCCGTATGATTTGGTTTACATTTTTGGGTGCTTGCCCGTGTGACCAAATATGATGCAAGATGACATATAATGTACTGTATTTTACATTGAAATTGATGGGCCAGGCGTTCATGATATTTTATTTTTGTTGATCATCTTTATTTTACATTGGCTCCCTAATTTCTTCTGTTCATACGCCAACTTCAAATTTCCTGTGTTATTGGGTGGCAGAATTAGTGGATTGTTGGCCGGTAATAGAAAAGCTTTTGCTGGTACTTAATACATGGATCTTGTGTTCTCACATTTGAACTTACTAATGGAAAACTTTTGTTGGACTTGTTGGTCTCTTTCGGTCTGTTCACAGCAATATAATGTGGATGATCTTCTTTATCAGTCACTCAAAGTGAAGCAGATAGACAAATACTTTTGGATTCTTTCCTGTGTTGGCACGTACTGCTGGTGGCACTGGATTGATCAGTTCCTATAAATAATCTTTTAGTAATGAGCTCTGGTACAATTGCACCCAAGAGCCCAAATTAATGGAGTTCAAGACAACCAACATACCTTCCACATATTTCATACCGCAGGCACACTTGTGGAATACATTAGTAATCTGGATGCATACCTTATATGATGCTACCAGTGTGTGAAATGTAACCGCATCCTAATACATGCAGTAACAACTAACTGATGAGAGGGGGCTTTCAACACGCTTTACAACCGCATCGCCACAAATTTGTGGCGTTGTCCTCTGCTTGGTAAGAGAAAATCAGACGAACTTCCCTTCGAGCAATGGTGGCCGGGATGGCCTTGCAATGCCAGCAGAGAAACATGAACATGGCTTGCAGTTACAACAGGAAAGCCGCGTGGGACCTGACCTGACAACCATTTCCTCCGCTTATCACTACAGGTTCTCCTTGCACTTATGTCAAGGTTGAATATCAGAAGAAGCGTCAGTCAATTCCCTAACGGTTAGCAGCTAAAGATATGTTGTTACTGATAACTCCTAACGATGCAACAGGAAGACATAATTATAGCACAACATGTTGATGCCTCATGCTTCAAATTTGTCACACAACGGTTACCATACGTGCATGCTAAGGGACTTACAAACCTCAACACAAGTATTTCTCAAATTCACAATTGCTCTACTAGCATGACTCTAATATCACCATCCTCATATCTCAAAACAATCATCAAGCATCAAACTTCCCATAGCATTCAATGCACTTTATATGAAAGATTTTATTATACCCATCTTGGATGCCTATCATATTAGGACTAATTTTATAGCCAAAGAAAATTACCATGCTGTTCTAAAGGACTCAATAATTTCTATAAAATAAAACCACCACCGTGCTCGATATAAGTGAAGCACTAGAGCAAAATTATCTAGGTCAAAAGATATAAGTGAAGCACCTAGAGTATTCTAATAAATTCCGATTCATGTGTACGTGTCTCTCCCAAAAGGTGTGTACAGCAAGGATGATTGTGGTGAAATAAAAAGCAAAGACTCAAATCATACAAGACACTCCAAGCAAAACACATATCATGTGGTGAATAAAAATATAGTCTCAAATAAAGTTACCGATAGACGAATACGAAAGAGGGGATGCATTCCCGAGGCATCCCCAAGCTTAGACGTTTGGTTGTCCTTTAATTTTACCTTGGGGTGCCTTGGGCATCCCCAAGATTAGGCTCTTGCCACTCTTTATTCCATAGTCCATCAAATCCTTACCCGAAAACTTGAAAACTTCACAACAAAAACTTAACGGAAAATCTCGTGAGCTATGTTAGTATAAGAAAATAAACCACCACTTTAAGGTACTATATTGAACTCATTATTTATTTATATTGGTGTTAAACCTACTGTATTCCAACTTCTCTATGGTTCATACCCCCCGATACTAGCCATAGATTCATCAAAATAAGCAAACAACACACGAAAAACAGAATCTGTCAAAAATTGAACAGTCTGTAGCAATCTGTAACTTTCAAATACTTCTGTAACTCTAAAAATTCTGACATAAATTGGTGGACGTGAGGAATTTGTTTATTAATCATCTTAAAAAAGAATCAACTTAAAAGCACTCTCTAGTTAAAAAAATGGCAGCTAATCTCGTGAGCGCAAAAGTTTCTGTTTTTACAGTAAGATCGCAAAGACTTCACCCAAGTCTTCCCAAAGGTTCTACTTGGCACAAACACTAATTAAAACACAAAACCTTATCTAAACAGAAGCTAGATGAATTATTTATTACTAAACAGAAGTAAAAGCAAATAAAATGAAATTGGGTTGCCTCCCAACAAGCTCTTTCTTTATAGCCATTAAGATTGGCTTGAGAATTCAATGATGCTCACATGAAAGATAAGAATTGAAGCACAAAGAGAGCATCGTATAGCATGTGAAAATTACATCTAAGTCTAACATACTTCCTATGCATAGGCATTTTATAGGAAACAAATTAGCAAGACAAGCAAGATCTAGCATATGCAAGGAAGAAGAAAGAAAAAATAGCAATCTCAACATAACGAGAGGTAATTTAGTAACATGAAAATTTCTACAACCATATTTTCCTCTCTCATAATAATTGCATGTAGGATCATAAGCAAATTCAATAGTATAGCTATCACATAACATATTCTCAACACGATCCACATGCATGCAAAGTTGACACTCTTCCAAAATAGTGGTATTAACATTCTCTAAAGTCATGACCTCTCCAAACCCTATAGCTCCCATCGCTGGCTTCTCGCATCCTTCTCTTGCGCCTATAAAAGGGAGGTCGCTCCTCCTCAGAGGCAGCCGAAGAGGCAGCGAAGTTTGACACTCTTCCAAAATAGTGGTATTAACATTAACTAAAGTCATGACCTCTCCCTCGTTCCCTTCAGCTCCCGTCGCTGGCTTCTCGCCTCCTTCTCTTGCGCATATAAAAGGGAGGTCGCTCCTCCTTAGAGAGATGCACCAGAACTACTCCTTCCTCTCGCCACCGGTTCCATCTCTGTGCTACTGTTGTCTTCCTCATCTCGGCTTGCGGCGTGTGCACCGCAAGTCGGGACAGTAGGCCTCCGAAATCGCACCACTTTGAGTCATGTACGGGAGAAGGGTGATAAGGTTTTTGGGGAGCGCTCAGCGCGACTACTGGCTGCTTCATCACGGACGATCCGGACGCCGACGACTACTTCTCCAACAACGACTTCTTCCCCAACGTCGACAACCTCCTCTACGACATGGCTGGCGAGGATGTCGACCCCAAGTCCAGTGCTTCTGCTGCTGCTATCCCGTATGTGTTCTTGCTATTTCTGTTAGAAGCCCTGTCACAGTTCCTTGTTCTAGTGTTTGCTCTAAATATGTTAGGTTCTACTTCATATATGCAACTAGTTCTACGGTCTGTTCTACATATATTTAGTTACAGTTCATCTATCAAGATGCTATTTACCTTCTCTTTGTCAGATTGCATGACTTGCTCTACTACTGCTATATTAGTCATGCTTTATCTAGTATTTCCGTTAATAAAATCCTTTGGTAAATTGCTCATATTTCCAACAATCCAAAAACCTTACTATAGGCAATTTACCCCAAGTGGTTTTGCTGCTTCCATGAGACCTCCTATGTTTGAGGGTATCCATTATAAGAGGTGCCGCGTGAGAGCCGTTCTATGGTTTCAAACCATGAGCTACTATGACGCCACTCTTGGCATACCTGAAGGAGATTATGATGCTCAATAGGAACAAGCTTTCCTGAAAATGGATACCCTGTTTAGGGCTGCTCTCTTGAGTGTTCTTGGTGATAACATAGTTGATGCTTATGCATCAATTGATAATGGAAAAGATATGTGGGACGCACTCGAGGCCAAGTTTGGGGCCTCGGATGCCGGCACTGAGCTATACATCACGGAGCAATTCTATGATTACAGGATGACTGAAGAGCGCTTCGTGCTTGAGCAAGCTCATGAGATACAAGCTTATACTTTAAGCTCGTGTTCTTCCCCCATTGTTGACCTTCTCCGAGCTTGCTATCTCTCAATCCTTCCATGGATTCTTGCTAGTTTTGGGGGGAAAAGAGAGAGGAGATCTAGATCCACATTTCCACCAATCACTTTCTCCTCTAGGTGAGGGGAACCCCTTGGATCTAGATCTTGGAGTTCTTGGTGTTCTCCTTCTTGTTCTTCCTCTCTTTTCCCTCCATAGCATTAGTTGCTTTGGTGGGATTTGAGAGAGAAGGAGTTGGGCACTCCGTGTGCCCTTGCCATTGCATTTGGTGCATTGGTTTTCGTTCTCCACGGTGATACATGTAAGTGAAGTTTGAGAAGCTTATTACTCTTGGGTGTTTGGGCACCCTAGAGCTTGTTCCTCTTGGGTGCCTTGGCGCCCTAGACGGTTGTTGTTGTTTGGAGCTCAATCATTGTGGTGTAAAGCTCCGGGCAAGCATCGGGGTCTCCAATTAGGTTGTGGAGATTGCCCCGAGCAATTTGACGGGTACCGGTGACCGCCCCCCAAAGGTTGCCAAAGTGTATGGGTTCGGTGACCGGCCCCAAGGGTTGCCATTTGTATGGGTTCGGTGACCACCCTCAAGGGTTCTATAGTGGAATCACGGCATCTTGCATTGTGCGAGGGCTTGAGGAGATTACGGTGGCCCTAGTGGCTTCTTGGGGAGCATTGTGCCTCCACACCGCTCCAAATGGAGATTAGCATCCGCAAGGGTGTGAACTTCGGGATACATCATCGTCTCCGCATGCCTCGGTTATCTCTTACCCGAGCCCTTTACTTATGCACTATACTTTGTGATAAGCCATAGTGTTTCTTGTCATATATCTTGCTATCACCTAGTTGTTTATCTTGCTTACCATAAGTTGTTGGTGCACATAGGTGAGCCTAGTTGTTGTAGGTTTTGTGCTTGACAAATTAACCGCTAGGTTTATTCCGCATTTGTTCGAGCCTAAACCGTAATTATTTTAAAGCGCCTATTCACCCCCCTCTAGGCGAGATCCACGATCTTTCAAGTGACTTCATTACTTTTTGATTAGTTTTTTTTTGAATCCTTTCGATGATTTATTGCTTTGTCAACAGGGTTACATCGTGTAAAATATAAGGCAATAAAAAGGATGGTGGATCACCCTCCCAGCTAAACTCTAACTGATTATCATAAGCATGTTTTGCAAGATGATGAGCCACCTGATTAGCTTCCCTGGGACAAAACTCAAAAGAGATACCATCAATCGTCTGGGCTTTCGCAAAGCATTCCACCAAGGTTGCAGTATATGGACTGAACATATCAACCTCCCCCTTGCATGCATTTATCAATTCCAACGAGTCAGATTCAATGATAATATTTGTGCAACCCAACCTCTCCAGCAGCTCGAGCCCCTTCAACATTGCCAAAGCTTCTGCTGAGGTGGCATCAAGAGTAGACCCAAATAGACAAGTTGTACCAGCAACCGCTTCACCGATGCTATTTCGCAAGATAATCCCTACTGCACATGTACCATTATCATGAAACGCAGCATCTGTATTTAGTTTGTAGCATCCGGGTCTAGGTTTTGTCCAAGATATTTCATGCGGTGCACTGGGGTGAGATGAAACTTCATAATTTGCTGTCAAAGCTTCGATTGCAAAAGCAGTTCTAGGGGGGGGCGCCACCGATTCCCCATTAACCATCTCACGTCTTTGCCACCATATGTACCAGCATGCAACGACAATCGATTCCTGAAGTCCGAGCCCCCCTAGGACGGGAGATCTCCGGGTAGGATGACACAAAATATATTCCAGAATTACCGAACCCGATCTATCCACAGCCAGAGCATTATCAATTACTTCCTCGAGGCCAAGAGCATGCCAAACTTCCCGAGCACGATTACACGTGAATAGAAGGTGGCGAATATCTTCCGGGCCTCCTTTGCAAATTGGACAAATAGGCGCTACAGGAATGTGGCGTGCAGCAAGAATAGCCTTTCCTGGGACAGTGCCATGTAAGGCTTTCCAAACAAAAATCTTGATTTTGCTAGGGACTGAAAGCTTCCATAAAATATCCCATACAGGATTCGGGTTTGATGCTCCTTGTCCATCTTCTCGTCGTGTTCTTGCGCCAAACTGGTGCTCCCATTCGATGTAATAAGCAGACCGTACTGAGAAGACAAAGGACTTTGTTTTATGCCAAGCCACAAAGTCGTCCTCCAAGTGTTCACTCAAAGGAATCATGAGAATATTCTTAGCATCAACAGGCATGAAAATGTCTCGAATAAGTGGTTCATCCCAGCAGTGAGTATCTTGATCAATTAACTCATCGACATGCCGAAGAAGACACTGACCACTTCTGGTAAGTACTTTCCTGGATGGACAGTTTGGGATCCAATGGTCCTCCCAAATATTGATATTACTCCCAGACCCAACTCTCCAAATATGTCCCCTCCTAAAGGTTTGTAAACCTGCAATTATGCTTTGCCAAGTATAAGAGGAGCCCTTCTTAGGGCCAGCATTTAAGAGCTTTCCGCCTGGATAGTATTTAGATTGTAACACTTTAGCACACAACGAGTCTGGTTTGTTTAAAAGCCGCCATGACTGTTTTGCAAGCATGGCCAAGTTAAAAGAATACAAATCACGGAATCCCATACCACCTAGCTTCTTCGGGATGCACATTTTCCACCAAGAAAACCAATGCATCTTTTTGTGATCATCTGAATCACCCCACCAGAAGGCAGACATGGCATCATTGATTTCTTTACATAGTTTTTTTGGGATCTTGAAAACAGCCATGGCAAATACTGGGATTGACTGAATTACTGATTTCAGAAGAATTTCCTTAGCCCCCATAGACAACAACTTTTCTTTCCATCCTTTAAGTCTCTCAATGATTCTTTCTAGCAGATACACAAAACTCCCACTCTTATCTAGCCCAACCATAGAAGGTAAACCAAGGTACCTCTCACAGATAGCTTCAGTGTAAATATTCAGTTCAGTGCAAATCTGTGCTTTCACATCGACATCTACATTAGGGCTGAAAAAAACACTGCACTTCGCTTCACTAATTAGTTGGCCCGAATTTGCACAGTAATCATCAAGTACTTGTCTCAATGAGGTTGCATTAGTCATGTCAACTTTCATGAGTATAAGGGAATCATCAGCAAAAAGTAAATGAGACACCGATGGTGCATTTCTGCACACCCGAATACCTTCAATGCCACGAACCTCCTCCTTTTAAGCCAAAGCACTGGATAAACCCTCCGCACATAGAAGAAACAAATAAGGTGAAAGAGGGTCCCCCTGCCGAAGTCCCCTGCTTGGCACAAACATATCTGTCTCTTGATCATTAAACCTGACCCTATATTTTACGGACTTTACACAAGCCATCAAAAGCTCAATGAACTCTTCATGAAAACCAAGTCTGCTCATTATTTTCTCCAGAAAGACCCATTCCACGCGGTCATTGGCCTTGTGCATATCTAGCTTCACTGCGCAATACCCCACTTTTCCTTTCCTCTTATTCTTCATTGTATGCATGGCCTCATAGGCAATAAGAATATTATCTGTGATTGATCTCCCAGGAACAAAAGCGCTTTGAACAGGTGCAATAATTTCATCCAGGATACTCTTCAGTCGATAGGCAATCATCTTCGAGATGATTTTATACAAAACATTGCATAAACTGATGGGTCTATATTGAGATATATTTTCCGGATCATCCACCTTCGGTATTAGCACTATAGCTGTATCATTCCATCCAGCTGGAATATTCTTTTCATTTATTGCCTTTAAAACTTCAGACGTAAGAATATCACCTACAATATGCCAACATTTCTTGAAAAAAATAGCATGCAACCCATCAGTACCTGGTGCCTTGGTGTCCCCAATGGAGAACAAAGCCTTTTTAACATCCTCTACTGAGTAAGGCTTCAAGAGCTCTTCGTTCATGTTATTTGTCACCCGAGGGACAACACGGTTAATGAACTCCGGGTCTGGCTCATCAATTTCTGTAGTGAAAAGACCATTAAAGTACTCTGAGATAATTGGATTTAGATAGGCTGTACCTTCCTGCCAATCCCCCTGGGCATTCCTCAGTTTTTTAATGCGATTTCTAAGCCTCCGAGCAGAAGCAAAGTTCTGAAAATAGGCCGTGTTACGGTCTCCAAATTGTAACCAGTTGACCCTACTCCGTTGCGCCCAGTACAATTCTTCCATCTCGAGCAGTTTTTCTATTTCATCAGCAAGCTCTTTCTGCCTAGCAATGTTTGCATCACTCAAATCCTTCCTTGATAATTCTTCAAGTTCTTTTTGCGTGCCCCGCAATTTCTTTTTTGTTTGCTTGAGAACTGACCGGTCCCAGGCATGCAAGTGCCTGTGAATGAGAGTTAGTCTGTTGGCCAGCGATTCATCATGTCCTGATAGAATAGACTGATCCCACGCTTCTTTTACAACTTCAGAAAATTCTTCTCTTTCAGCCAACGTGCCTCAAACCTGAGAAGAGAACGCCCAGATTGATCTTTTGGTTGATCTTCCTCAAGAGACATCAATATAGGCCTGTGGTCAGACTTGTAATAATTTAAATGCATGAGATTTGCATCCATGAACTTTGCCTGCCACGCCTCATTTGCAAGAGCTCGATCAAGCCTTTCCCTGATTTTCCCCCGGTGCCACGTAAACTTGTCTCCCAAATAGCCGCAGTCAACTAGATTGCAATCATCAATAGCATCTCGAAAAGCCTTCATGTGCCTTTCTGGACGTGCTCTTCCTCCTTCCTTCTCAAAAGAATAAGCCACATCATTTAGATCCCCCATGATCAGCCACGGTAAGCTGCTCAATTTAGCTAGCTCACGCATTCTCTGCCATGTCAGATGTTTATCCTCCCAGCGCGGCTCGCCGTACATGCCTGTAAACCTCCAAGTGAAATTCGGATCATTACTGATGAACTCATTAATAAAATTACCTGACTTAAAATTGAGGGATACAGAGATCTCTTTTTTCCAATACAATGCGAGACCACCACTTCTTCCATCACTCCGTACTACCTCCTTATGGTCCATCTTCAATCTTCTTCTAAGACACTCCGCCAGCCAATCGTCCAGATGAGTTTCCGACAGAAATAAAATATCTGGGCTTCTACTTGTGTGAACATCAAGCAGTGCCCTGATCGAAGTAGCTTGCTGCAAGCCACGACAATTCCAACTTAAAATCCTCATTGGTGTAAGGCCTTCTGATATTTCACCTCAACCAATCTGAACAGGTCAAAACAAATTCCCCACGAATACTCAAATTCATGCACAATTAAACTGATCTGATCAAGGCAATCAGACAGTAAAACTGATCCTACTACGGGTGACCTGAAGCGACCACGAACTCGTAGTGGAGAAGGAGAACCAGGGACGATGCCTCAAGGCATCAACCTGGGACAGAAAAACGCCGGCCCCTGCGCCGCCGCCAAGGAGACGGCCGGCGGCGGACCAGCGGAAGACCTAGTCGCCTGAAGAATCGCCTCTTTCCGTAAAGAAAAAACGCTTCATAGTGGTAGCTTTACTTTTTGATTAGTTTAAAAGCTGAGGCAGTACCAAGGTGATGCCTCCGTTGTATATGCCCTTATATAGGCAAAGATATCTGCCTCATCTTCTCAGTCGGGCGAGGTGGGACAAAAGGAACCAAATGACCTCACGGGCCGTTAGCAGGATTGTACGCGCAGGCACACACTCCAAAAAAATCTCACGTGAGCTGGGCCTTGCATGCACTATGAGCTCGGCGCTGCTTCTTCAAGTAACTTTGGTTTTTGTTTCGGTAAATCGGTATAAAGCCGAACTGACCGAATTGAATTTGGTTTATACATATGGAAACCAAACTTTTCTTTAGCAGTGATAAAAACCAAAATTTCAGTTTTTTCGGTTTCGGCTTCGGTTCGGTCTTCGGCTCATCGGTTTTTATGCCCACCCCACCTGTAACCTGCTGTTTTGCCTCTTGGCTTTCAGACGTAGAAATTGAGTCATCGAAATACATTTTAAAAAACATCATGCGCCGAACCTTGTTGACTAGCCGCAATAGTATACCAGCCGCAAATGTTGATAATCGTCCAAAAAATATTGGCGGGAGCATCACCCTGATCTAGATAGATAGCAGTGTCAACATCGCCAGACCAAGTTATCGACCTTGCTCACAAAGTTCCAAAATGCGGAGGAGCATATAGCAGATAGTTGAAGAAGACAACGTTGTGGCCATGGATGCTCATGGAGACACGCCCATTGAACATCAACAAGGACCAACCCGATGAGCATAGCATACACTTGGGTCGTGTTTGGTTGTCATCTCAAGTTGCATGCATTCCATACTTGTCTCAGTTCAGCCCGGGTGAGCAAAAGCAGGCTAAAAACAAACATCTGCATGTTGTTTGGTCACCTACATTGCATCAGTCGCCATTTTAGGGCCGACTGTTTGGTTGCACACACTTGTGCTTCAAGGGTTAGCAGATGCACGTCATATTTATTTGGTGCGTGCACGTTTGTGTTCTGCTGACCCCTTTAAAATGTGGTGACCTTACCACCACATTTGTAGCACAAAAGCAGGCACAACAGCAGAAAAAAAGGACAACACAACAAAGATAAGCAAGCAATGAACGACACGGTAAACAACAGATTAACAACCAAACTAGTATAACTACGACGATAAGTTAAAGAAAGCAGGGGCATCCCATGTCCCCTGCTTCACGCCAGGGTGTTGATCCTGGCCAAAATATTAACAAGTCCACATCACTAGTTCAAACGACCGCCCAAGACTTCGTACTAGATCTAGAGCGCTAGAGAAATGTCGCTGATACAGCTATGCTTGGTGCAGCGAACCCTGCACATGATCGAGTTGTCATGGTTGTGCATTTTTTTGGCATGATACTATGATACTTTATTTTTTTTAGTTAGTTTCTTACTGAAATTTTCCACTTCCATTAATACATCTCTTGGTGGAATTTCTAAACAATATGTTATTCTTTCCAGCAAATAGTATTAGTTAGCTATTTGTATATATTTGCAAGTTTTAATATATTTTTGCAGGTTGCATGTAAGATAAGATCACATTTTTTTCTCTTCACTGACATGACATGCTGCCCGTTATACAGTTTCTCTTGCATGATATAAACACTGAATATTATTCACACTCACACAAACTCGCAAGTAAAATATATCAGACATGAGGCTTATCCTGATTGAGTAACGCTTCTTTGTTTAAATTTTCTCTTTGGTGGGTAGAGCATATATACTTGATTGCTTAAATGTTTAAAGGATGTATTGAATTTGGGCGATAGGATCTGACTCGCTTGTAAATCTGTTGAACTGTACCGATCATGGTGTGAAAACAAAAATTCCTTTGCTCTTCTACAGGTCATCTCACCACCGTAATGATTCATTTTTTTGCCAAAGGAGATGCCTCGGTTGGAAGTTCTGTCCAGTTTCTTGATTCTGATGCTACTTCTCTATCCATTTTACCAAGGAAATGTGTCTTGCGCACGGATACAAATTGAAAGTGGTGTTGCGCCGCATATTTTGGTCTGTAGCCCTGATGGTGGTGGTTCCGTTGATACCGGCTTTTATGGCCATGTTTGGAACAAAGGATTGTAAACCGTAGGAATTTGAAAAACCGTAGGAACAGGGAAGGAAAAACAGAGCAACCCATAGGAACAAGAAACCTAGGCAAGCTGGTGAAAGAACATGTTCAGATGGTTGTAGGAAAAAGGCAGGAGCTTATGCATAGGTGTGAAGGAAATATTGAAACATAGTTTTTTCGGCAGCAGCTACCTTTTTCTCCAAGCTGAAGTAAGCACACGATGGTACAGTACAACTGCTAGGCTCTAGTGCTCGGCTGCCTCGTTCTTCCAGCAGAATATGAGCTCCAGTTGGGTTTTTTTGTTTTCCTGTGAAAGCACAGGTTATGTTAACTTTCCAGAGGAATTTAATGACTATAATTGTGCGTTTCAAACGCTAGTTACCTATAGATTTCCTCTGTTTCGGAATCCCTCACCTTTTCCCTTGAAATTCCTGCCAACCGAACGGGCCCTGAATCGTTATCTTTACCTCTTTACCTAATAATAAAGAAAATTGTGTTTCTGTCTGTCCGTCACTAAAATTACCCTCGAAGTTGTCATAAATTACCCACTATGCCACCTATAAGTGAAGGAAAACGATTCAGTTTCTTTTTAAAGTCGCCATGGTGTTTGGTTCTTATATAGGTTCACCCAAACATAGGGTATTTTCACTGTTCCGACCCTGGTGGCAAAGATGAGCACGATCTGACCCGTGTTTGATAAAATTTTCGTATCTGACCCAAACCGAGACGCCAACATCCGCGGTGTCTGGCTTGCACTGGAAACGCCAGGAACTCTGGCGTCTGGGCCTGTCCCACCTCCGTGGTCAGACGGCTTGACCGTCCGACGTGGCAACTGGCAACCCCGACCCTAAACGCCACGATCCTTGGCGTTTACCCCCCTGAGAGATAAGTGGTCACGGGGAAAGTGTGTGGGGCCCACCCCACACACTTTCCCCAATCCAAGTCTTCCATCCCGAGAAAGAAGAACAAAGAAGAGCTCACCCCCTCTCTCCCACCTCAAGGCTCACTCAAATTTGGGTCCAAATTTGAGTTTCCTCCGTGGATCTTTCTCTCCCTTGTTGTCTGAGGTAATCTCCCCTAGATCCCTAAATTTTGTTGGTAATTTCTTGTTATTTTAGTGCCATTATGTAACCCTAGGTGGCACCTTAGTTTCTAGATTAATTGGAACCCTTTGGTATTGGATGGCTTTTAATTAACATGTTGATGTGGTAGTAGTAATGGGATATGCATGTTGTGGGTACAAATGATGGATTTGATAAATATGATGGTTAAGGTTAGGTTATGTGTTAAGCAAATGACACGATTTATTTAGTACATAATTTTTAATTTGTTATTGATACAACTCATTAGGAATATATAGTTCTCATTGCTTCATTAGAGTTGCATATTTTGTGCAACTATGCATTATAATTGTCATTTATTCATCTTGTTTGTTGTCCTTTTTAGATGGATGATAGACTTGTTAATGTTCATTATTTGGACAAAGCATCATTTGTGACCAAAACTGCAAGTGACTACGAGGAAGTGGTGGTATTCGACACAAGTCCTAGTTATGATGAGGTTGTTGTTAAAGTAAGAGATAAGTTGAATTGGATGGACCCCAATGATAAAGTTGAATTAATAGGAAGGTATGATGTTGGGGTGGGAACAAAATCTCGACTGAAGAATATGCCTATCATCTCCGAGTTGCATTGGGGGATATACAAGGGTAAAGTTGCGGCTTCGGAAGACATGTCACTTGAATTGTTTGCTACGAAGGGGCAAGGTCCGCGGCCTGATATTGACTTGAACTGCAAAGTGTCCTCCCCGTGTCATGCTATTAGCCCTAGTAGAAGTGTGACTCTTGTTGTGGACAGTGCCGAGGTCTATCTCTCCAATACTTCTAGCCAACCGCCACCTAGCCAAGTAAATGAAGTTGTTGGGCATGCTTTTGAAAAAGTTAATGAACAATATGTTGATGGTCATGGTGATGATCATGATGATGACAGGCACAAGGATGAGACTCATGGAAATGAGCGTCATGAGAAGAAGAAGAGGGAACGACGGAAGCGTGAGGCGGACATGGCATGCAAAAGCATGAAGATGGCTCAAGAGGAGGAGAGAGTTAGGAAGCTTGAAAGGGCCCGCCTTGCACTAGAGGATGGATGCAGTGCTGATGATGAGCAAGAGGATGAGATTCATGGCATTGACATCGGTGACTTGGAAGCGTTTGTCCGGCAGCAGGACATGGACCGTGAGATCCCCTATGGTCGTGCATATGCGTATGACTCGGATGATGAAGGTCCGGATGAAGAACTGGACCTGGATGGATTCACGGAGAGAGAGAATCGTATACACACAGAGGTGACCGGTTTGGAAATAAGAACTCCATTGTTTCGTGATCTCAGGCTGGCCCACAAGGCGGTAGTTGATGATGGCATGAGTAGGGTGATACAGCCGAGACCTTGCCCGGAACCGGGCGAACCAAGGGACGAGGCTGAAGATGAGAATGCTTACTTGAAGAAAGGCTTGAAGTTTGTGAGTTTGCAGGCCTTCAAAGTATGGCTAAGTGAGTATGCTATTAGGAACCATAGACCATATCTTGTTGGGCACTCGGACCTAAAAGTGCGTTACTCCATCCATTGTGAGAAAGAAGGATGCCCATGGGCGGTCCATGGAAGAAGAATTAAAACCGGGCAATGGCTGTTAACAAGTTGTGTGTGTACTCACTCATGCAGGCCACCGTCAAAAAACAAGCCTAAGACACACCGTCAACTCACGTCTGAGTTTCTCGGGTTTAAATTAATGAAAGAAGTATCATGTGATCCAACTGTGAAGGTGAAGCTCCTCATGACGATGGTGAAAAAAATGTTTGGATACAAAGTCAAGTATGGGAAGACATGGAAGGCCAAGGCAAATGCTTTAAGGATGTTGTATGGTAGTTGGGAAGAAGCATACAATCGCCTCCCGCGGTTGTTGGGAGCGATTGCCCATAGGAACCCCGACATGTATCATGTGGTCGAGGATGATGGTCATGGGGTGTTTCACCGTGCCTTCTGGAGTTTCGGACAATGCATCATGGCCTTTAAGCATTGCCGTCCGGTTTTGTCTATTGATGACACATTCTTGACCGGTCGATACAAGGGCATGATCATGGTAGCAATGGCGCACTCCTCCAATGACAATGTGTTGCCGGTGGCATTTGGTTTGGTGCCCTTCGAGCACCAAGACAACTGGGAGTGGTTTATGTGTCATGTTAGGAAAAATGTCATTGGTGATAGAGAAGTGTGCATTATATCAGACCGGCACCAGGGCATACTGAAAGCCATGGACATTGTTATTCCAGGACTTCCAAAGCTTCACCATCGATGGTGCATGAGGCATTTCGTGGCAAACTTTTACAGGGCATGTAAGAGCAAGGAGTTGAGCAAGGATCTAACCCATGTTTGCGGGGCCTTCAGCACCCGTGCGTTCACCATTCGCTATGACAAGCTGTACGAAGCTGCAAACGAAGGAGGGAAAGATTTCTTAACACGAATTTTTCCGGAGAAACACAAGTGGGCACGCGCTCAGGACGAAGGAGGTTGGAGATATGGCGACATGACCAGTAACATGGTCGAATGTTTTAACAATGTGCTCAGAGGTGCCCGCCCATTGCCGGTGACTGCAATTGTGGAATATACTTTCTTCAAGCTTAATGAGTATTTTCTGATGCATTCAGAGGAAACCGTGAAGTGGATAGGTGAAAAATGGAATATCCACCAAAGGTTGAAGAGTGGATGATGTTACAGCAAAGCAAGTCCTCGGCACAGAAAGTTAGGCTATTCAACACCTACGATATGACCTACCAAATCGATGAGCCTGGTGGGACAACAAGAGATGGTATGTCATATGGTGGTCGTGCCTTCGAGGTGCAGCTTAAGAGACGGTGGTGTCAGTGTGAGAGGCCTAGTAAGTATCATTGGTCGTGCTCTCATCTTTTGACGGCGGCATCGTCAAGAAATATGCATGTGTCGGATGGGACAATCGTGAGGATGCATGAGTTTGATCTTGAAGCTACTAGGTTGACATGGGCCCCTCGATTCCAACCCTTCCTGGACCCATCACAGTGGCCTGACTATAATGGCCTGGAACTTAGGCCCGATCCTTTGCTCAAGGTTGAGCCCAAGGGTAGAATCAGACATAAACGATTGAGAGGCAATATGGACAGCCTAGCTGGATACACTGGCATGAACCAATTTGGTAGCGGGCACTTTATGGAGCCTCTGGACACTACCAACTGTGGTCAATGTGATAATTCGGGACACAATGTGAGAACATGCTCCAAGAAAAGAAAAACACCAAAGGAGGGCAATCCTAGCACGAGTCAGGCAGGGGGTTCCGGTGGTCGCAGAGGTGGTTCCCGTGCTGGTAGAGGCCCTAGAGGAGGTGCTAGGAGTGGACAATGTGGTAGATGTGGCGCTAATGGAGGCCCTAGAGGGGGTAGTAATGGTGGTCGTAGAGGTGGTCCCGGTGGTGGTAGAAGAGGACGGAGGACTGATAACGGGTCGGCGTATGGTTACTTGCATAATCCAAATGGTTGACAAATTATGAATGGTAAATATTTGTTCATTCCTTTCTTGTTTTTATTGTATTTAGTTTGTTCATTGAATTTGTTCATCTAATTTAGTTTGTTCATGTAATTTCCTAACAATTCTTCTTCTCATAGGCATGGCTTCATCCGGTTCCACGATGAGGCCGCTGTGCGCTGACCAAGAGGACATGCCGAACAAGTGGGAGGAGGCAAGGTTGGACAAGACGAAGGAGAAAGAAGTGAAAACCCCATCATGTTGGTGTGGAGATGAGTGCAAGGTGAAGGTCTCCACTGACCGGAAGAAGTCATGGACGGAAGGAAGAAGATATTTTGTGTGTCCCAACTATGCACATGATCGCGCGCGTCCAACTAACGCCTATGACAACCCACCGGTATGTTAGAAAAGTAGGCTATTCTCCATTACGATTCTGTGGGTCAACAGTTGCGATGCAAGGAATGAAGCTGTGAGGAACTCTGCACGGTTATATTTTTCTGAAGATTACTCTGATAGTGTCATCGCTAAAAGGGAGAAGAATGTTACCGAAATGAAAATGGCTGAATTTGAATGTAGAAGTGATCTAGGTAGGCAAATCGCATTTTATGCAACTATGCAAGAATATCGTCAGATGGGCTTGAACAGGCCTGAACAGATCATTGATTGGGCAATCAGTGAAGGTACGTCCCCAATACCGACTCAGCGTGCTCGTTGGGATTGGGTTCTCAAAATACCGGGTGTCATCTGTTGCAACCCTGGACCAAACAAAGACATCCAATTGGAACCTATCCCACTAGATTACGAGCCAGACTTGTCATGGCTACCAAGCTCCTAGGTGCTACATACCGACCCAAATTCATCGGTGCTAGATGGGGACAATGCAAGAAAGAAAAAAAAAGATTCACGCAAGCAAAATAAGAAAGATAATTCATGCAAGAAAAACTCGAGGGGTTGAACTATGTGATGTTGTATGTCATTTGAACTAAGTGATGTTGTATGTCATTTGAACTTTGTACTGCATATGTCAGTTGAACTATGTGATGTTGTATGTCATTAGCAAGAAATGTCTTTCATAATGCACTACTATATATCCAGAGGTACAACTACTCACCGATGCAGAAATTGGTTTGTCTCGTAACTCTCATCCCTTGGTGTCCCTTGCCTTCTCCCAAATTGTCTTGCGACACGGTCTGGGTAGTGCCACTCGACAGCATAGAAGCATATCATTGGGCATCTCGCCCGCCAAATATCCCTGTCACGCGTGTGATGGCTTCTCGCCCCTCGTTGGTTACCCCAAGTGGAAGGTTGAGATGTAGCGTAGCGGCCAATTTCCCTTGGCAAAGATACCAAGGATCTAATCCCGTGAGACTCCGAGGGTCGACAAGTAGGTGTCAACGGCGCCAGAAACTTAGCGGTTGACGGGACCTGCACACAGATACAGATAACTTTGCTCCCAACGAGTACAGAGAGGTTGTCAATCCCTCCGGCCTTGTTGTTTACAAAGGATCAAACACAAGAGATAATAATGATAGCTATGACTGCAACTAGGAAATAAAAATAGGAAGTAAATAGAAGGTGTGATCAGCGGTGGTAATATGAACCGGGGTCCCATGATGTTCACTAGTGATGTCTCTCTCCCTAAAGATGATAAAACAGCAAAGCGAGGTAAACAAATTACAGCTAGGCAATTGACAGGATTATGTGCGCAAACCAATGCTAACTATGCTGCAAAGAAAGGTAGAGGCTCAAAAGCATGGGCGGTACGCCAAGGCAAGTAGACCGAAATCCATCTGAATCTACTACTAATCATCCACCTTGAGATATCTATCCAGAACATCTCGCTGGTATTAAGTTGTGAATCCCACCCAAAGTGTAAACTCAAAGCTACAGACAACTGCATTAAAAGAACTTTGCGTAAAGTAAACAATCCTTGCACCCGCAAGTACAAGCACCGTTGTTTTCTCCCTTGTGGCAACAACACATCCCCTAGACTCATGTTTCTGTCACTCAAGCTAGTCATCAGGGGGCATGAACCCACAATCAAGCATAACGCTCCCTCTTGGAGTTACTACCTACTACTTGGCCAAAGCAATAAACAGCAACGGAGAACATGCAAGAATTACTCAAGAACAAAGATATAAAAGAGGTGAATCAAATATATTACTCAAACACAATCTGAACATAGTCTCATAATCCATCAGATCCCAGCAAACTCAGCAAAGCAACAGCAGAAAGATTACATATGTGCCTCGATCATGTAGGGCAGCTCACGAGGTCTAAACCATGAAGAGCAAAGAGGGGAGGAGAACATCACATAGCTACTGATCATGGACCCATGGTCCAAGGTGGACTATTCACGACTCATCCGGAAAGCGTCCATGGTGGTGGAGAAGCTCCCGGTGGTGGTTCTCCCCTCCGGCAGGGTGCCGGGAAGAGTTCTCCTGATGCTCCCGATCTTGGAAGCGCTGCGGCGGCGGAACAGAGGCAAGATCGCGAAAAAGGGTTCTGTCCTCGAGGGTTTCGGGACGAGAGGGATATATAGGCGAAGGGGGGCAGCCAAAGGCGGAGCGGGGGCCCCAGGCGCCCCCCTGGCGCGGCCTTGGGTGGGGCCGCGCCAGGTGGCCGCCTGGGCCTCCCCTGGCTCCCCTCTGGCCCATCTTTGGTTCTTCGCGAAGCTTCCTGTACGCTGATTTTTCCTATATTTTTCCTGGAATTTTTGGAGCACTTTTAATATGGGGGAACCTGAAATAGAAAAACAGCAGAAAACAGGAACTGTTACTGTGGTGCACTGAGTTAATAGGTTAGTCCAAATATGATCAAAAGTGTATGGAAGTGCATCAATATCATAGCAATATCACACAAAAGAAGCATGAAGCAAGCAGAAATTATAGATACGTTTTGGACGTATCAGCGTGCACATCTCGTTCAGCCCAAAATCCATATCGGCATCATATGGCATCCAATCAACCTACAACACAAGATGATACTAGTTAAGTACACGGTTCCATCACAATTGATGTGCTCTTACGTAAGTTATCATTACCTGCTTATGAGTCAACGTATCCAGCTCGTTTATGTAGCATTTGTATTGCGCAACTGAGTTGCATGTGTACACTTTCGCCATCTCCCAACAGTAGGCAATGGTCGGAAACCGCCAAGGATCAACTCCATGCCTCCCGTCATGTGGGAGCCATCCTTCAAGAGGTCTCTTGGTTTTCTTGGGATGTCCAACGGGCATCCGCTCCCACATCCAAACCTGAAGGCACCAAACAAAGCCACCCATACCATATGTGGCCTTCTTCCTATGACATGCCTCGTTCAGCTGCAAATGCAGAAATTGTTCATAAGGTAGGAGAAATTGCAAATGCAAACAAAATGACAATTTGGTTACTAATTACCTGACAATATAAGTATGCTAGTGCTCCTGAACCCCAGCTGTACTTACGGTCCCAATCGCTTAGTAGGTCCAAGAATATCCACTGGGCTTTATTACCAGTAGAATCTGGGAACACTACCCTCATTAACAGATACCACAGATAAGCTCGGGCATACTGATGCGTAACAACCTCATTGGCGTCTGGAGGGCATACTACTCCTCTCTCATCTCGCAGCCAATGATGCAACACTTTCTCACTGTCACGCTCGCTTTCTTCATGAGGCACGGGGAGAACACCTGTAAATTGGCCAACACGATCTCGCCAATTAGCAGTTACGGTGGTGCCGGTCAAAGCTTCTCCATTGATTGGAAGGCCACTGATCATCGCCATGTCCTCCAAGGTTACGGTCATCTCTCCACATGAAAAATGGAACGAGTGTGTCTCTGGCCTCCAACGGTCAATAAGTGCGGTCATCGCCCCGTGGTTGATCGACGGAGCGTGCCGCTTGAACTGAAGCACAAACGGGAGAAGGCCCAATCTCTCGAAGTATGGCTCATACCGCTCGCCACACGGCCAGTCGTGGGCACTATGACCCCTCATGCGCATAGGTTTTAGTTCCTGCAAAATAGCATTGCATTATGGTTAGTGACTACCAAAAAAGTAATAACCAAGTTTTCAAATAGATTCAGTCTTACCCGCTGATTCTCAATGTCCCGCGCACGATGCTCTTTGTCATACCCTTTATGAAGACCGTCGTACCAACGTTCACCCGCCATCCTACAAATCAAGCATGAACAAATAAAACTTACATAACACTATATAACATCCTACATATCATATATGAGGCATAACAACATCAACATAAATGCATATCTCAATGTCAAGATAACAAGACCAATTCTCTATATATGACACAATCTCAATGGCAACACAACATAACAAAATCTCAATATAACATCCTAATTATATGATCGTATCTCAATGAGAATCAAGCATACAAAATACACAAATTAATTAGATTCTCTTTCAAGCAATAATCTATCTAAATTCATATAGATGTCAAACCCTACCACAAATGCCTTGTCTTCTCAATCCAACCATATAAATACATGCCTCCTCTTCTAATATACACATCATACTCACATGACCAAGCCATGGGCTCCCCTTTCTCAAAAATATGCAAACAAAACAAATCCTAGGGTTCCAACAAGTATGAATTATTGCTGCAAAAATACAAGTTTCCAACCAAAAATAATTGGAGGAACCGGTGGAGAATACCTCAAGGAAGATGGGGGGGGGG
>LR738714.1:712892636-712912199 GCA_902687465.1 Secale cereale | reverse complement strand
CTTACAAAAAAATATTTATTGTTGCTATTTTTTTTTCAAGTTTTTTTGTTTTGTTTTCTGCATTATTTATTTTCTTTTGTAAAACCAATTACGAACTTTCTGTTAGTGCAAGTAGTATTCAAATTTGAATAGTTTAAATTTGAAATTATTTGTTTTCTTTGTTGCTTTATTTATTTTATTTTGTTTCTTTTCAGCAGCCCAAAGGGCGGGAAGGAGGGACCTTTAGTCCCGGTTGGTGGCAGCAACCGGGACTAAAGGGGGGCATTAGTCCCGGTTGGTGGCAGCAACCGGGACCAAAGGCCCTGAGCTGGCGCGGGTGCGGTGGGATGTTTAGTCCCACCTCGCTAGCTGAGGGAGCTCGAGAGTGGTTTATAAGGGCTGCTGCTCCCACCCTCTCGAGCTCCTCTCAAATGCAGGCTTCTGGGTCTAACTCTGCGCGCTGCCCTGTGAGCTTGCTGGGCCTTATATTACAGGTGGATCCTGTGCTATAGGCCTTGCAGGCTCACTGGGTAGCGCCCAATTTTTTTTTTCCTTTTTTGCTTTATTTATTTCTAAGTTGTTTTTTGCTGCATTTAGAGTTGCTTTATTTATTTTATTTTCTTTGTTTATTTCTAAGTTGTTTTTTGCTGTATTTAGAGTTGCTTTATTTATTTTACTTCCTTTATTTATTTTCTTTGTTGCTTTATTTATTTTATTTTGTTTATACTTAATTACAACAAAATACTTATTGTTGCTATTTATTTCTAAGTTGTTTTTTGCTGTATTTAGAGTTGCTTTATTTATTTTATTTTATTTGTTTATTTCTAAGTTGTTTTTTGCTGTATTTAGAGTTGCTTTATTTATTTTACTTTCTTTATTTATTTTCTTTGTTGCTTTATTTATTTTATTTTGTTTATACTTACAACAAAATACTTATTGTTGCTATTTATTTTTCAAGTTTGTTTTGTTTTGTTAGTGCAAGTAGTATTGAAATTTGAATAGTACAAACGGACAATGGTATCATACTCGTTTGTTACAAAGTTGGCATGGTATCATCATAATAGTTGCGGAAATAACTCTTCACTTTTTCTTCGCTTGTGTCATTTGCTTATTGCGCCGTAACCATGGATAATCTTCATCGTTTATCAGGATGCTTGGGTCAGCCTTGACTTTGAAGGGAGGAATTTCATGAAACTTTTCATAATCTTCAGACATGTCTGTCTTGCCCTCCACTCTCAGGATGTCCCTTTTTCCTGAAAGAACTATGTGGCGCTTTGGCTCATCGTATGATGTATTCGCTTCCTTATCTTTTCTTTTTCTCGGTCTGGTAGACATGTCCTTCACATAGATAACCTGTGCCACATCATTGGCTAGGACGAACGGTTCGTCATTGTATCCAAGATTTTTCAGATCCACTGTTGTCATTCCGTACTGTGGGTCTACCTGTACCCCGCCTCCTGACAGATTGACCCATTTACACTTAAACAAAGGGATCTTAAAATCATGTCCGTAGTCAAGTTCCCATATGTCCACTATGTAACCATAATATGTGTCCTTTCCCCTCTCGGTTGTTGCATCAAAGCGGACACCGCTGTTTTGGTTGGTGCTCTTTTGATCTTGGACAATCGTGTAAAATGTATTTCCATTTATCTCGTATCCTTTGTAAATCAATACAGTCGAAGATGGTCCCCTGGACAACAAGTACAACTCATCACAAACAGTGTTGTCACCTCTGAGACGTGTTTCCAACCAACTGCTGAAAGTCCTGATGTGTTCACGTGTAATCCAGTCGTCGCACTGCTCCGGGTGTTTGGAGCGCAGACTGTTCTTGTGTTCATCGACATACGGGGTCACCAATGTAGAGTTCTGTAGAACTGTGTAGTGTGCTTGAGACCAAGAATAACCGTCCCTGCATATTATTGAGTCCCTTCCAAAAGCGTGCCTTTTCCAGTCAGTCTGCCCTCGTACCGCGATTTAGGGAGACCTATCTTATTAAGGCCAGGAATGAAGTCAACACAAAACCCGATGACATCCTCTGTTTGATGGCCCATGGAGATGCTTCCTTCTGGTCTGGCGCGGTTACGGACATATTTCTTTAGGACTCCCATGAACCTCTCAAAGGGGAACATATTGTGTAGAAATACGGGCCCCAGAATGACAATCTCGTCGACTAGATGAACTAGGACGTGTGTCATGATATTGAAGAAGGATGGTGGGAACACAAGCTCGAAACTGACAAGACATTGCGTCACATCACTCCTTAGCCTTGGTACGATTTCTGGATCGATCACCTTCTGAGAGATTGCATTGAGGAATGCACATAGTTTCACAATGGCTAATCGGACGTTTTCCGGTAGAAGCCCCCTCAATGCAACCGGAAGCAGTTGCGTCATAATCACATGGCAGTCATGAGACTTTAGGTTCTGGAACTTTTTCTCTGCCATATTTATTATTCCCTTTATATTCGACGAGAAGCCAGTCGGGACCTTCATACTGAGAAGGCATTCAAAGAAGATTTCTTTCTCTTCTTTCGTAAGAACATAGCTGGCAGGACCTTCATACTGCTTCGGAGGGATGCCGTCTTTTTCGTGCAAACGTTGCAGGTCCTCCCGTGCCTCAGCTGTATCTTTTGTCTTTCCATACACGCCCAAGAAGCCTAGCAGGTTCACGCAAAGGTTCTTCGTCACGTGCATCACGTCGATTGAAGAGCGGACCTCTAGGTCTTTCCAGTAGGGTAGGTCCCAAAATATAGATTTCTTCTTCCACATGGGTGCGTGTCCCTCATCGTCATTCGGAACAGCTAGTGCGCCGGGGCCCTTTCCGAAGATTACGTGTAAATCATTGACCATAGCAAGTACGTGATCACCGGTACGCATGGCGGGCTTCTTCCGGTGATCTGCCTCGCCTTTGAAATGCTTGCCTTTCTTTCGACATTGATGGTTGGTCGGAAGAAATCGACGATGGCCCAGGTACACATTCTTCCTGCACTTGTCCAGGTATATACTTTCAGTGTCATCTAAACAGTGCGTGCATGCGTGGTATCCTTTGTTTGTCTGTCCTGAAAGGTTACTGAGAGCGGGCCAATCGTTGATGGTCACGAACAGCAACGCCTTTAGGTCAAATTCCTCCTGTTTGTGCTCATCCCACGCACGTACACCGTTTCCATTCCACAGCTGCAAAAGTTCTTCAACTAATGGCCTTAGGTACACATCAATGTCGTTGCCGGGTTGCTTAGGGCCTTGGATGAGAACTGGCATCATAATGAACTTCCGCTTCATGCACATCCAAGGAGGAAGGTTATACATACATAGAGTCACGGGCCAGGTGCTGTGATTGCTGCTCTGCTCCCCGAAAGGATTAATGCCATCCGCGCTTAGAGCAAACCATACGTTCCTTGCGTCCTTTGCAAACTCCTCCCAGTACTTTCTCTCGATTTTTCTCCATTGCGACCCGTCAGCGGGTGCTCTCAACTTCCCGTCTTTCTTACGGTCCTCACTGTGCCATCGCATCAACTTGGCATGCTCTCTGTTTCTAAACAAACGTTTCAACCGTGGTATTATAGGAGCATACCACATCACCTTCGCAGGAACCCTCTTCCTGGCGGGCTCGCCATCAACATCACCAGGGTCATCTCGTCTGATCTTATACCGCAACGCACCACATTCCGGGCATGCGTTCAGATCGTTGTATGCACCGCGGTAGAGGATGCAGTCATTAGGGCATGCATGTATCTTCTGCACCTCCAATCCTAGAGGGCATACGACCTTCTTTGCTGCGTATGTACTGTCGGGCAATTCGTTATCCTTCGGAAGCTTCTTCTTCAATATTTTCAGTAGCTTCTCAAATCCTTTGTCAGCCACAGCATTCTCTGCCTTCCACTGCAGCAATTCCAGTACGGTACCGAGCTTTGTGTTGCCATCTTCGCAATTGGGGTACAACCCTTTTTTGTGATCCTCTAACATGCGATCGAACTTCAGCTTCTCCTTTTGACTTTCGCATTGTGTCCTTGCATCGACAATGACCCGGCGAAGATCATCATTTGGTTCCTCTTGATCTTCTGCAGCTTCACCCGTTGCAGCATCATTGGGCACATCGTCTGGTTCCTCTTGATCTTCACCAGCTCCCCCCATTGCAGCATCACCGTATTCAGGGGGCACATAGTTGTCATCGTACTCTTCTTCTTCGCCGTCTTCCATCATAACCCCTATTTCTCCGTGCCTCGTCCAAACATTATAGTGTGGCATGAAACCCTTGTAAAGCAGGTGGGAGCGAAGGATTTTTCGGTTAGAGTAAGACATCGTATTCACACATTGAGTGCATGGACAACACATAAAACCATTCTGCTTGTTTGCCTCTGCCGCATTTAGAAACTCACGCACGCCCTTAATGTACTCGGAGGTGTGTCTGTCACCGTACATCCATTGGCGGTTCATCTGCGTGCATTTATATATAATTAAGTGTGTCAAAAACCATTACAGAACATCATAAATAGATAATTAAGTGACCAAATGGATAAAAGTTCATCATCACATTAAAACCAAAGTACATACATATATAGTTCTCATCTAACAACATATATAGCTCTCCATACACATCGAAACTATGTAAAACATTTCAACGCGAAAACAAATGCTATCATAATCGCAACCAAGGTAACAATTGATCCAACGGCATAATGATACCAAGCCTCGGTATTAATGGCATATTTTCTAATCTTTTTAATCTTCAACTGCATTGCATCCATCTTGATCTTGTGATCATCGACGACATCCGCAACATGCAACTCCAATATCATCTTCTCGTCCACAATTTTTTTTATTTTTTCCTTCAAGAATTTGTTTTCTTCTTCAACTAAATTTAACCTCTCGACAATAGGTTCCATCTTGATCTTGTGATCATCGATAACTTCCGCAACATGCAACTCCAATTCCATCTTCTCCTCCTCCATTTTTTCCAATTTTTTCTTTAACGAAATGTTTTCCTCTTCAACTAAATTTAACCTCTCCACAAGAGGGTCGGTTGGAATTTCCGGTTCAACTACCTCCTAGACATAATAAAACATCTATGCATGTCAGGTTGGTCGGCATAACTATCATAAGCACTAAAACAAATAGTTATAAATTAAAGATAATATACCACATCCGAATCATAGACCGGACGAGGGCCCACGTGGGCGGATATCAAAACCATCGCACTATATAATAACAAGCAATAATAAACGTAAGAAAATTAGACAAATATCTATCTAAAGCAATAATAAAAGTAAGAAAAGCATGGACATAACAAGAGGCTCACCACGGTGGTGCCCGTGACGAGATCGGCGGGGGCGATCGACGGCGGCGAAGACGGGGACGGGACGTGACGGACCGCTAAACCTAGACAAATCTCGAAGAAAATAGAGCTTCGAGAGGAGAAAAGCTTAACTAGTGTGGCTCGGGCATTCCACCGAACATGTTGTGTGCATAGGAGGTGAGCTAGAGCACCACTAACCCCTCTCCCCCTCGGCCAGAAAAAAAACAGAGCAGTGAGCTCTGCTCTTGAGTGAGGGGGTATATATAGGCAACTCACTGGTCCCGGTTGGTGCTACAAACCGGGGCTAAAGGGGTGCCTTTGGTCCCGGTTCATAAAACAAACCGGGACTAATAGTGGTGGGCCAGGAGCAAGAGCCATTGGTCCCGGTTTTTAGCTCCAACCGGGACCAATAGGTCCAGACGAACCGGGACCAATGGCCCACGTGGCCCGGCCGGCCCCCTGGGCTAACGAACCGGGTCCAGTACCCCTGTTGGTCCCGGTTCTAGATTGAACCGGGGCTAATGGGCTGGACCAATGCCCTGTTTTCTACTAGTGAGCCAAATATACCAAAGAAAAGTGAATTGGGTTTCTTGTTCTGACATCATTGCATTTCAAGATCATCTGTATTTAATTGTCTGCAATTGCAACAATAGTTTGAATGATGTTGGCCCATCAAGTGGCTAATGCCCTCATCTTGTTTGCTGTGTAAAGTAACGCAACTGGCGTTAACCTGTAGAGCATCGTGTTGTTAGAATAGTTCTATGTTGGCCGTATGATTTGGTTTACATTTTTGAGTGCTTGCCCGTGTGACCAAATATGATGCAAGATGACATATAATGTACTGTATTTTACATTGAAATTGATGGGCCAGGCATTCATGATATTTTATTTTTGTTGATCATCTTTATTTTACATTGGCTCCCTAATTTCTTCGGTTCATACGCCAACTTCAAATTTCCTGTGTTATTGGGTGGCAGAATTAGTGGATTGTTGGCCGGTAATAGAAAAGCTTTTGCTGGTACTTAATACATGGATCTTGTGTTCTCACATTTGAACTTACTAATGGAAAACTTTTGTTGGACTTGTTGGTCTCTTTCGGTCTGTTCACAGCAATATAATGTGGATGATCTTCTTTATCAGTCACTCAAAGTGAAGCAGATAGACAAATACTTTTGGATTCTTTCCTGTGTTGGCACGTACTGCTGGTGGCACTGGATTGATCAGTTCCTATAAATAATCTTTTAGTAATGAGCTCTGGTACAATTGCACCCAAGAGCCCAAATTAATGGAGTTCAAGACAACCAACATACCTTCCACATATTTCATACCGCAGGCACACTTGTGGAATACATTAGTAATCTGGATGCATACCTTATATGATGCTACCAGTGTGTGAAATGTAACCGCATCCTAATACATGCAGTAACAACTAACTGATGAGAGGGGGCTTTCAACACGCTTTACAACCGCATCGCCACAAATTTGTGGCGTTGTCCTCTGCTTGGTAAGAGAAAATCAGACGAACTTCCCTTCGAGCAATGGTGGCCGGGATGGCCTTGCAATGCCAGCAGAGAAACATGAACATGGCTTGCAGTTACAACAGGAAAGCCGCGTGGGACCTGACCTGACAACCATTTCCTCCGCTTATCACTACAGGTTCTCCTTGCACTTATGTCAAGGTTGAATATCAGAAGAAGCGTCAGTCAATTCCCTAACGGTTAGCAGCTAAAGATATGTTGTTACTGATAACTCCTAACGATGCAACAGGAAGACATAATTATAGCACAACATGTTGATGCCTCATGCTTCAAATTTGTCACACAATGGTTACCATACGTGCATGCTAAGGGACTTACAAACCTCAACACAAGTATTTCTCAAATTCACAATTGCTCTACTAGCATGACTCTAATATCACCATCCTCATATCTCAAAACAATCATCAAGCATCAAACTTCCCATAGCATTCAATGCACTTTATATGAAAGATTTTATTATACCCATCTTGGATGCCTATCATATTAGGACTAATTTTATAGCCAAAGAAAATTACCATGCTGTTCTAAAGGACTCAATAATTTCTATAAAATAAAACCACCACCGTGCTCGATATAAGTGAAGCACTAGAGCAAAATTATCTAGGTCAAAAGATATAAGTGAAGCACCTAGAGTATTCTAATAAATTCCGATTCATGTGTACGTGTCTCTCCCAAAAGGTGTGTACAGCAAGGATGATTGTGGTGAAATAAAAAGCAAAGACTCAAATCATACAAGACGCTCCAAGCAAAACACATATCATGTGGTGAATAAAAATATAGTCTCAAATAAAGTTACCGATAGACGAATACGAAAGAGGGGATGCATTCCCGGGGCATCCCCAAGCTTAGACGTTTGGTTGTCCTTTAATTTTACCTTGGGGTGCCTTGGGCATCCCCAAGATTAGGCTCTTGCCACTCTTTATTCCATAGTCCATCAAATCCTTACCCGAAAACTTGAAAACTTCACAACAAAAACTTAACGGAAAATCTCGTGAGCTCTGTTAGTATAAGAAAATAAACCACCACTTTAAGGTACTGTATTGAACTCATTATTTATTTATATTGGTGTTAAACCTACTGTATTCCAACTTCTCTATGGTTCATACCCCCCGATACTAGCCATAGATTCATCAAAATAAGCAAACAACACACGAAAAACAGAATCTGTCAAAAATTGAACGGTCTGTAGCAATCTGTAACTTTCAAATACTTCTGTAACTCTAAAAATTCTGACATAAATTGGTGGACATGAGGAATTTGTTTATTAATCATCTTAAAAAAGAATCAACTTAAAAGCACTCTCTAGTAAAAATATGGCAGCTAATCTCGTGAGCGCAAAAGTTTCTGTTTTTACAGTAAGATCGCAAAGACTTCACCCAAGTCTTCCGAAAGGTTCTACTCGGCACAAACAATAATTAAAACACAAAACCTTATCTAAACAGAAGCTAGATGAATTATTTATTACTAAACAGAAGTAAAAGCAAATAAAATGAAATTGGGTTGCCTCCCAACAAGCTTTTTCTTTATAGCCATTAAGATTGGCTTGAGAATTCAATGATGCTCACATGAAAGATAAGAATTGAAGCACAAAGAGAGCATCGTATAGCATGTGAAAATTACATCTAAGTCTAACATACTTCCTATGCATAGGCATTTTATAGGAAAACAAATTAGCAAGACAAGCAAGATCTAGCATATGCAAGGAAGAAGAAAGAAAAAATAGCAATCTCAACATAACGAGAGGTAATTTAGTAACATGAAAATTTCTACAACCATATTTTCCTCTCTCATAATAATTGCATGTAGGATCATAAGCAAATTCAATAGTATAGCTATCACATAACATATTCTCAACACGATCCACATGCATGCAAAGTTGACACTCTTCCAAAATAGTGGTATTAACATTCACTAAAGTCATGACGTCTCCAAACCCTATAGCTCCCATCGCTGGCTTCTCGCATCCTTCTCTTGCGCCTATAAAAGGGAGGTCGCTCCTCCTCAGAGGCAGCCAAAGAGGCAGCGAAGTTGACACTCTTCCAAAATAGTGGTATTAACATTAACTAAAGTCATGACCTCTCCCTCGTTCCCTTCAGCTCCCGTCGCTGGCTTCTCGCCTCCTTCTCTTGCGCATATAAAAGGGAGGTCGCTCCTCCTTAGAGAGATGCACCAGAACTACTCCTTCCTCTCGCCACCGGTTCCATCTCTGTGCTACTGTTGTCTTCCTCATCTCGGCTTGCGGCGTGTGCACCGCAAGTCGGGACAGTAGGCCTCCGAAATTGCACCACTTTGAGTCATGTACGGGAGAAGGGTGATAAGGTTTTTGGGGAGTGCTCAGTGCGACTACTGGCTGCTTCATCACGGACGATCCGGACGCCGACGACTACTTCTCCAACAACGACTTCTTCCCCAACGTCGACAACCTCCTCTACGACATGGCTGGCGAGGATGTCGACCCCAAGTCCAGTGCTTCTGCTGCTGCTGTCCCGTATGTGTTCTTGCTATTTCTGTTAGAAGCCCTGTCACAGTTCCTTGTTCTAGTGTTTGCTCTAAATATGTTAGGTTCTACTTCATATATGCAACTAGTTCTACGGTCTGTTCTACATATATTTAGTTAGAGTTCATCTATGAAGATGCTATTTACCTTCTCTTTGTCAGATTGCATGACTTGCTCTATTACTGCTATATTAGTCATGCTTTATCTAGTATTTCCGTTAATAAAATCCTTTGGTAAATTGCTCATATTTCCAACAATCCAAAAACCTTACTATAGGCAATTTACCCCAAGTGGTTTTGCTGCTTCCATGAGACCTCCTATGTTTGAGGGTATCCATTATAAGAGGTGCCGCGTGAGAGCCGTTCTATGGTTTCAAACCATGAGCTGCTATGACGCCACTCTTGGCAAACCTGAAGGAGATTATGATGCTCAATAGGAACAAGCTTTTCTGAAAATGGATACCCTGTTTAGGGCTGCTCTCTTGAGTGTTCTTGGTGAGAACATAGTTGATGCTTATGCATCAATTGATAATGGAAAAGATATGTGGGACGCACTCGAGGCCAAGTTTGGGGCCTCGGATGCCGGCACTGAGCTATACATCACGGAGCAATTCTATGATTACAGGATGACTGAAGAGCGCTTCGTGCTTGAGCAAGCTCATGAGATACAGTCATTTGCTAGAGAACTTGAGCACTTCAATTGCATGCTACCGGACAAGTTTGTTGCCGGGGGTATCATCACTAAACTCCTCCTTCATGGAGGAACTTTGCTACCTTACTGAAACATAAGAGGCAGGAGTTTTCCGTTCCGGATCTCATTGGTACTCTTGATGTGGAAGAAAAGGCGAGAGCAAAGGACACACATGCTCGAGGTATTGAGGGAGCATCTAGTGCCAATGTGGTACGGAAGAAAAACTTCCAGTCCCACAAGTTCAAGAACAAGGGCAAGTTTGATGGTAAAGCAAATTTTGATGGGAAGAACAAGGCTGTGCAACACACCAACTTCAAGAAGAAAGGTGTCTGTCATGTGTGTGGAGATCCTGATCACTGGGCTCCTAGTTGTCCTAATCGTTATGACAAGCGTCATCTTAGGAAAGGCGGCAAGACCGTCAATGTTGTCATTGGAGACACTGACATGAAGGATGATGGGCATGGTATATTTCCCACTATTCTTTCAGTATGTCATTCTCCTGATTGGTTGATTGACACGGTGCTAATGTGCATGTATGCGGTGATATTTCCATGTTTTCGTCTTATCAGACCGTAGGGACTTCAACCGTGCTGATGGGCAACGGTTCAAGTACTTCTGTTCGTGGTGTTGGCACGATCGATCTGAAGTTTACTTCGGGGAAGATCGTGCGGCTAAAGAACGTGCATTATGTCTCCTCCGTCAATAAGAATCTTGTTAGCGGATCTCTGTTATGTAAAGATGACTACAAGCTTGTTTTTGAGTCGAATAAATTTGTAATATCCAAGTATGGAACGTTTGTGGGCAAAGGCTATGAGTCAGGAGGCCTGTTTCGTTTATCCTTGTCAGATGTTTGCAATAAAGTTGTTAATCATGTTTGCAACAATAGTGAATCAAATGTGTGGCATTCACGTCTGTCATGTTAACTTTGGTTGCATGTCACGACTAGCCAAATTAAACTTAATCCCTAGTTTCACCACCGTCAAGGGATCTAAGTGTCAAGTTTGTGTGCAAGCTAAGCAACCTCGTAAGTCTCACACGACTGTGGAAACAAGAAATCTTACATCACTAGAGCTCATACATTGAAATCTATGTGAAATGAATGGTGTTTTGACAAAAGGTGGAAATAAATATTTCATGACGTTAATTGATGACTCCACTAGATACTGTCGTGTGTATCTTCTGAAATCTAAGATGAGGCTTTGAACTTTTTCAAGATCTATAAAGCTGAAGTGGAAAACCAACTTGATCGTAAGATTAAGAGGCTTAGGTCTGACCATGGTGAAGAGTATTTTTCCAATGAATTTGATGCTTTTTGTGCGGAACATGGCATAATCCATGGGAGGATGCCTCCCTATTAACCTCGGTTAAATGGGGTGGACGAAAGAAAGAACCGTACTCTAATTGATTTGGTTAACGCCATGTTAGATACATCGGGTCTTCTCTGCCGCGACTAGCAGCCGTGACGGAGGGATCACCGCCCACTCGGCCGCCAGGAAACCCCTCACCGTCTGCTCCGCTATGTCCCGGTTGTTCCACGCCAACGCCGGCACGGCCCGTGAGTAGGCGTCCCCGCCGTGCTCGAACTCGAGCGCGGCTTCAAGGGCATCGGGGAGGCGAGCGCCGCATTCTCGTGGATTGCGCGGCCGCCGTAGCACGCAAAGAGCTCCGGGAAGTTGACGGGCTTAGGCGCAGAGACGGCAAGGAAGGCGGCGACGTGGAGGTGCGCGTCGGCGATGGATGGCGCGGGGTCCTTGTCGGGAAGGTAGGCGAGCGCCTCGGCGGAGACAGGGTCGGCGTCGAGGCGGCGGAGGATCGACGACCGACAGAGGCGCGACGTGGGGTGGTTGGGGTAAGGAAAGCGCGGCAAGGAGGGCATTGACGACGGCGGCGGGGAATGAGGGGTCCCCGACCACATGGTCGAGGATCAGAAAAGCGTCCGCTAACGACATGGTCTCGGGGACGTCGGCAGCCGGCTACGGAGAGGAGGAGATGGTGGGGTTTGCCGACGATGGGCTCGGATTTGGTGGAAGGAATTGGAGGATGCTGGTAAAACCGCGTGATGGTGGTCATCGTGAAGTCGTGATGGGGCCTTAACGGCGGCCTGCTTCCGGCCCAGTTACTACCAGAAAATAGAGAATTGCTACTTGATAAAAAAATCCAGTCCTATAAAAAGAAAACTTGATAAAAATCAGAACACTATTTGCAGCTCATCAAAATATTATATGCCTAAAAAAGGCTGATAACAATATTTTTTAGAATAATATAAAAAACTTATTATGTAATGTTCTGAAATAAACAAACAAAAAGGAGCACATATCTTTCCATCGACTGAAGAAAAATAGCACGGATTTGGGGACGGCGGCGCATGGATTTTGGGGACGGCGGCGAGGAGAGGGGAGCGAGGGTTGAGTGATGTGAGGCCAAGTGGATTTGGCTGGGCTTACCCTTTAGTTTAGTTATTAGTGATAGTGAGCCCTCCGTCTACAAAAACGACATATTGTAGCACGGATCTTGATGCAAAGTATTCTCTAGTTCATGGCAATCTTAATTCTTTTGGAATTGATCAAATGGCAAGTTTAAGAATTTCCTGTACAACACATTTTTCAAGTTTTGCCATGGCAAAATTAGTTCGCCTTGGCAAATTTTGCAAAGTTCATGGTAATTTTTATCTCCGTCCTTGTTTGTTATACTGTAAAATGCTCTATACGGCAAAATTTATGCTCCGTCCTTGTTTTTCAAGTTTTGCACGTAGTCGATATTCTTTTGGTGACGATCAATCAAGAGGTCTGCTCCTATGCATTTCTGAAAAAAAAAATGCACCAAAATTGAAGCAAAATCAATAGTTGTGATTAGAGGAGCTAATGCAGCAGCTTTATTTTAGTAGAGAGTATTTTTGTCCCTTTAGAGCAACTCTAGCAAACCCGCATCTGGCCGGCCCGCAAAACGCGTTTGCGGTTCGTGGAAAACTGCCTTTGCGGGCTGACTCGGACGGCCGCAGATGGAGACCCGCCAAACGGACCCGTATAAAAAGATATTCACGGAATATTCTTTTTTACGGGTCAACTTATGCGGGGTCTGATCAGACATCGCCGAGTCGACCCGCGAATAGAAAATGTCCAATTCTAGCATTTGACATAGGTTCTCGCAAATAGTTTCAAATTCAAAAAAAAATAGTTCGCGCAAATAAAAGCCCAGTTTAACAAACGCAAAAGAGGTTTTGCAAAAGTGACGCCCACATCTGGCATCGTCTTGGTCGATCTTCACTCCACGCCGTCGAGTCCATCTTGAATTTCATTGCCACCATCGAATCCTCCTCACCAAAATCATCGACGTTGCCACCATATGGAGCAGAGAAAACATCTCCGGAACTGTAACACGCACCGGCCGATGCAACCATTCTCCTCTTCAAGATTTCTCTCTTTGCCATGTTTTGGTGAGGTCATCCATGTCGTTGCGGTTCATTGACATGATATTGTTCTCCTCGGCGAGCAACTTGCACAATGATTTGTTTTCAGCGGCGCGTGCTCTTTTCAAGAGGCGGCCTCTTCATTGGAACCTTCTTCCGCTTTACGCCAGAGACCTTGCCGCCCTTCTCCGCCGCCGGTCGGGATCGCGCTGCGGCCGGAACGCGGACCTTCGCGGCGAGGGCAGCCGGATTCCCGCCCTACACGACCACGTTGCCCTGCCGCTTGCTGGCCGGCGCGGCGTTAGCTTGGGCGACGTCTGCGGGGCCAACATGGCCGGCGACGAGATCCGCCCGAGGGGAAGGAGATTGCGTGACCTCAACGGTGATGGGGGACAGTAGGGAGTCGTCCATGGTGGCGAGGGTCGGCCGGGGGAGGATGCACCGGAGCTTGCGGTGGCGGCACAATGGTGGCGGAGGGTGGGGAGCGGGAAAGGGCGCGCGGAAATATCCATCCCGCCAAATCTCGATGCGGATAAGGGCTAAGCTCGGGTCGGCCTCCCAGCCCGTGAAATTAGAGGTTGGGGAAGAAGTTTTGCCACGCCCCGCAAAAAAATTTACGGGCCGAGGCGGGATGCAGGGTCTGATCGGACAGGTTTTCCCGCCCCGACCCGCACTTTGGCGGTTATTTTGCGGGCTGGGGCGGGATGCGAGGTCTGCTAGAGTTGCTCTTACTCTCGTCCACACAGCAAATGAGATCTAAGATTGCACTCGTCGTCGGTAGTTTGAGAGGTTATTTACGATCAAACATAACTTAATTAGAAGAGGACTTTGATGTTGATGACGTGGATGCGGGTTCGTGGCGGTAGCGGCTGATCTCTGAACTTCTGAACTAGATGATACTGAAGTATGCAAACAGAACAGAAACAATGATACTATAAAAGAACATTCATCTCGCAAAAAAGTTTTTTTTACTTGTGCTGGGATGTACCGGTGTGCAATTCACCGTTTGCCACTTTCGTCAAGATTCATGCAGGTTTTATACACTTTCTTTTTATATGTAAATACATCAGATTAAACAGAGCTATACTTGTACTTGCGTCAGACAATGTCAGCTTTCACATAGGAGAGAGGGACGGGGTGCAGAGAACAGTGCATGCATGCATTCTCTCACCACATACACGGGCATGTCTTTGTATACAATTGACATGTATTTAATTTCATCCTCATATTTTTAATGATTGATATCTGTTAAACGAAATGTCCATTTTTGAAACTTTTTACATATTTGAAATCGTGACCACAAGATCTTCAGAACAAGATCAATCATGGATATATTTAAACTAATTTTTATTTTATATATTTCAGTTATCTTTGACATGACTTTCATAGAACACAAAATTGTTTCACTATGAAATGATATTTATTTCACACATTTAAAAAAAATGGATTTAGGCTCAGTCAAAATTTATTTCACTCATTTTCAAACGATGGATTTAGGCTCATTCAAAATTTATTTCACACATTTTAAAACTGATTTCACTCATTTCATCAAACAACCGATTTCACTGATACAACTGATTTCAGTCGTTTCAATTGAAAGAAAAACATGTTTTAATAATTTTCAAAAGCAAAGTTCGCTCATTTGATACTCAATGCAAAGAACTGATTTCAATTATTTAAAAAAACCTATTTCACACAATTCGAAAAGTTATCAATTGAAAAAACAATTTCACTCGCTTCATAAAACACATTCCGCTCATTTATAAAAATACAATTTCACTTATTTCAAAACATTGGTTTCACTGAATTAAAAAAACGTATTTTACTTATTTCAGAAAGCTGATTTCAATCATAAAAAAAACTCATTTCTTTATGTTCAAAAAACCAATTTCGCTCGTCTGAAGAAACATACTTCACTCCTATGAAGAAAATAATTTTACTCAAACATATTTCACTCAGTTAGGAAAACATATTTCGGAATTGATTTCCCTCGATGCAAAGAACTGATTTCAATTATTTCAAAAAACCTATTTCACACAATTCAAAAAGTTATCAATTCAAAAACCAAATTTGTTTCTAAAGTTGTGGCGTAAAGGAGGATGCTCAAGAAATTAAACACATGTGGAGTCAAATAGTTGATGAAAGCGCGTGTCTGCCTAAACATTCATCTGGATTTCGTGCAATCCTTTTTCCTTTGGTTTCTTCGGTTTACCCAAGTTCAGAAGGTAAATGTCATTGTGTTGAGTGCCATAGACTACAAGTATGCATGCTAGAAAACAAATTCAAAAATAGCAAAAAGAAAGAAATGATTCTTCCACGTAACATTTCCAAGAAACAATGGCTATATCATGTTGATCTTTGGCGGAGCAATTTGAAAAAACTTACAGTAGCTGCTAGTGTTCAATCTCTGGTGAAAGAGCACATTGAGTATACATGAAGATAAAAACAGAGGATGTCAACTGAACCAGACTTTGCAAGCACCATGGACTTATCAGGGTACATGCTGTACTCTGAGACCAGGCAAAGAGTCCAGTTAATGTATTTGTATCTTAATATAATGATTACAGCATCTCACAAGTTTGTTTAGCAGTAAAAAAACATTACTAGCTTTTTTCGGTCTGAACTAATTCCAGTACCATCTTATAGTCTGCATTTTTTTTTCTACGGGTAGTCTCAGTCAGTCAGGTGTTTGTTGTACATTATATAGATTATACATTGCGCTCCTCCCATCCTTCATCTCATCTCCTCTGCATCTATCGACCATCAGCATCAGGCGACGAGGTCGAGGGTGTAGTCCCAGAGCTTCTTGCCCAGCTCCGTGTCCTTGGCCTTCTCGCTCGGCTCGTACAGGTTGCTGTCGCACCAGTATTTCACTGACATCCCCTTCGCGTCCGGGTGCAGCGCCACGTAGCACTGCGTCGCAGCCCCCTGTCATTCCAGCACGATGGAAATTAAACTATGTAATATTGTAACATGATGGACACACCACCCTGTGAAGAAGAAGACTGAACATACATAGTGCCAAAGCGTACCTGTTTGGCGTTCTTCAGCACCAGTTTACCAAGTGTCCGGTGGAGAACTGCATATGACGAAAAAAGAAGATGACATCAGTCAGGCTACAGTTTCAAAAAGCAGAACTTGGCCATGGAGATCTGATTTCAACCAACAAAGCACATGTAAAAAATGTATCAATTCAGTTTCACAACTAGCAGTTACTTGCGTCGTTTTGCCTCATGTCTGCCATTTCTGAATCTCACCCTTGGGATCTACGGTGCTTTCTTTTCTTTTTTCGGTGCCATAAGTTATTCAAATCTCAAAGCAAGAAGCAGCGTGAATCAAAGTGATTTCTTGTATGAAAGCAGGAGCACTGCATAATTTTAATTTATGCTGCCTAGTATGTTTACCATCTATGATGCTGTGGTGGCGAAGAAGGTTCGTGAAGATAGCTCCAGGATGGAGAGAATTCGCAGTCATGTTAACACCCTCTTCCTGTTCAACCAAATATTGCTTCATGAATAATGATTTGACGTACTTGGGCTCAACACAAATCTATATATCATACTGGTAAAGAACTGAAAACAGCCAAGACATAGGGCTTCGATGCAGATTGTTCTCCTACAATTTCAGACCCAGATAAACAGTGAAAGAAATGAAATCCTGCCATGAAGATCCTGTGGAACAACCGCTGTGTTTTCTTTTATATTTCAGAAAGTGGTGTGATTTTAGAGTCTAACTGTCAGACTCTTAGAAAAAAATGTAACTGACAGTGTTTGCTAGCACAAGTACTCATGTTGGAACAAACATAGACATAGAACCGGCTGGACCTAAAAAATTCAAAATAACATGAACCCAAGACATGGCACAATGCCACAACCACAAAATCAGAACGGAACGAGAAATACCTTAAATCTCCTGGCAAGTTCATTAGCATGCAAAATGTTGGCAAGCTTTGACTGCCCATATGCTGCAATGGTGCTATACCTGCACAATGCAAGGTTGAAACAGCAAGTGAGTCGTTTGTCTTGAAATAAATTAAACCGAAGGGCAAAACATAGTGACCGCACGGAAATTACATACTCTTCCTCGTCATTCAGCTTGGCGAAACGGATGCCTTCCTTGTATGCAAACCTGCGCCCATCTGATGAAACATTAACAATTCTTCCTTCCACGTTTGATTCACAAGAGGTCCTTTTCATGGTCTCCAGCAGAAGTTGTGTCAAAAGAAAATGTCCTGGATATTATGACATGAAGAGTTAGGTGACGCAGAAATGAACTAGAAGGGTTAGGAGAAGTAGAAATTGCAAGCCTTGCAACTGTCTGCTGAGATAATTTGCAGGTTTTGTACTGTTCTAGGACTGGCAGCAAATATTATTTGTTTGGTGATCACTGGAAGCAGCAGCACACCAGTGTTGAGACATTCAGGGGCCATTTAAACTTATAATAAGGCAGGCAACATTCAGATTCCAAACTGTAAAAGTATTGAGAACACTATACTGTTCAGATGAAACATTCTGTATCAGGGTACATAAAATCGGTTCGTCAAGTAGGTGGGAGCTTGCTTGTAATCATACCGACATGGTTAGTTGCAAACTGCATCTCGATGCCATCCTTTGAGTGGGTGAAAGGAGTCGCCATCACCCCTGCTGTAAGGGCATCTCTTGCCTAAGGTTTAGGTGATGATGACAATCCTTGTATGGACTAATCGTGTGTCAATATTACTCAGGTTTATAACATGTGGCACAAGACGGTTAGGCCTTCCCTCTTTAAGGAAAAGATCGAAGACGGAGGTTCTGATGCCTTTTTGTTTCTTTTGGTCATTGGAAATCCGTACTATTAAGAGGGAACCCACATCGGAAGGTAATGGGTGAATCAAGTCACGTACACAGATACTTTGCACCCACTATATTGCCTCAGTTCGTGGAGTGAGAGGTCCCCTTTCATTCCTCCTTATGTGTAGACTCATCCACAGCGGTAGTACCGCCCTAGTAGGCGGTTGTGCCGGTGGCCGGTAGTTCCGGTCGAAGCACCGCCCCAAGTACCGCTCAGGGGTGATACCTTCTGTACTGGGCGCGGTGGTAGACCGGTGGTGGCCCGGAAGTACCGGTGTTCTTCTCGCAAGACCGGTACTACCGGTGTTCCGAGCGGTAGTACCGCTCTGACTGCCATCACACAGAAACTATCTGCCTGGCGGTAGTTCCGGCCCAACCACCGTCCCAACTACCGCCCTTGCTTGAAACCTTCTGGTTTCTAAGCGGTAGTTGACCGGAGGTGGGGCGGTAGTTCCGGTTTTCTCCGGAAGACCGGTACTACCGGGTGAGCCACCGGAAGTACCGCCTTGGTGGCAAGGGCGCAGGTTCCTTCACTCACCGGTACTACCGGTTGGGTAAGAGGAAGTACCGGTCCTATGTAAATCTGCACATAACGGTTGGATTGATGGAGACCCTATTTAAGGAGCCCCTTCTCCCACCTCCATCTTATCTCTTGCCTCTCTCTCTCCACCATTAATGCCATTGAAGCTTTCTTGCCCGATCTCTCTTCCTAGCCAACCAAACTTGTTGATTTGCTAGGGATTGAAGGAGGAGACCTAGATCTACACTTCCACCAAAGGAAACTTGATCCCCCCATACTTTCGTGTGTGGATTTTGTTACTCTTGGGTATTTGAGCACCCTAGACGGAAGAGGTCACTTCGGAGCCACAATCCATTGTGGTGAAGCTCCGGGGTTTCGTTGGGAGCCTCCAATTAAGTTGTGGAGAGAGCCCTAACCTTGTTTGTAAAGGTCCGGTTGCCGCCTTCAAGGGCACCACTAGTGGATTCACGGCACCTTGCATTGTGTGAGGGCGTGAGGAGAATATGGTGGCCCTAGTGGCTTCTTGGGGAGCATTGTGCCTCCACACCGCTCCAACGGAGACGTACTTCCCCTCAAAGGGAAGGAACTTCGATAACACATCCTCATCTTCACCGTCTCCACTTGTGGTTATTTCTATCCTTTACTTGTGCAAGCTTGACTTGTTTATCTTATATAGCTTGCTTGTGTAGTTGTGTTCTTTACGTTCTTCTAGTTGTCATCGTAGTATCTTATCTAGACAACTTACTTTGAAGCTTAATTTAAAAGTGGTTAAGAAAAGCTAAATTTGTTAGTTGCCTATTCACCCCCCCCCC
>LR738714.1:712875450-712892498 GCA_902687465.1 Secale cereale | reverse complement strand
CCCCCCCCCCTCTAGTCAACCATATCGATCCTTTCAATTGGTATCAGAGCCTCGTCTCTTTTTAAGGACTTTACCGTCCAAAGAGTATGGGTGACAACGTAGTCGAGATGGAGGATCATTCCAGTGGAACTCCGTCCTTGCCTACGTCAGATGGGGGAGCCTCGGTCTCTCGTGAGGAGTTCAATGTGGCTTTGACCACATTGAAAGAGTCACTAGCGAGCGAGGTCAAAGGCATGTTTAAAGATTTGCTTGAGGGGCTTAAATTATCCACCGCGCCGTTGGAAGTGGTTCGTCCTGCTACCAACGTGTCGGAGGCTAATCCCGACAAGGGAGAAGCTAGTAGTAAACAAGCCCCTGTTACTAAGAATGGGAGTGGGATCTTTGCCCACTCCGCTCCACCTACTCACTATGGAGGACCCGTTCCTACACCGCATCTAAATTCCGTTGGGCCTCCCCCCAAGTTTATAAAAAATTCTGATTTTGCTACTTGGGTATTCCGTTTCAAACGTCATATAAATCATTGTTCTACTAATCTTTGGAGAATCATTGAGCAAGGTTTTTATCCGCGTGATCCCGACAACATGACTCCAAGAGAAACTGCGGATCATCAATTCAACGAGTCCACTCTATGCATTCTTCAAGATGCTATTCCTCTAGAAGACATTGCACATCTTCGACACTTTACTATGGCCAAGGAAGCTTGGGAGCATGTTGGCACTATGTATAAGGGAAGCACTAGCATTCAACGCTCTAACTACGAAGTTGTGCAAGATGAAGCCGATGAATTTGCTATGATTTCAGTGTTGAGATTAATTAACCCATGTGTTAATTATGGAGAATCTCCACTATCCCTAACTGTCATGTTCGAGGGACACGACTGTTCGCTCATGTCTCTCCGAACCATCGCGTCTGTTGAATGTATCCCCTCGGGGCTATATATACTTGTACTCAATCATCAATAAAGACGACCATTCACTTTACAACATGTTATCAGCACGCTCCCGAGAGCGATTTGGTCGAGAGAAAAAACGACGGTGCGACAGCTCGGCCGGCGTCGCCTCCCTCCGGCCGTCGTTGCGGGTCCCCTTTCCCAGCGCGGCGCTCGCGCCCGGAGTAGCCAGGCTACGCCCGCCCGCGTCGAGGCCTCGCCCTCGCACGTTGCGCCGCACCTCGCTCCAGGCCGTGGCCGCTCCTCTGCGCCGCCCGCGCCAGGCCGTGGCCGCTCCTGGCCGCTACGCCCGGGTCGGGGCTGCCCCTGGCCGCGTGCGCGTCCACCCGGCCTCCGCGCCGGGCTGCGCCCGGTCGTGCGTCGAGCCCCTTGGTTCACCGTGGTGACGTCCGCTACCGCAATGGCTCTTGGCACGGCGGAAGCACTTCCATGTGGCAGCCTCGCGCCGTACATGGCCACGACCTGTTCACCGCACAGCGCCCCGTTCCGCATCAGCGAACGACCTGTTCACGGCAAGACAAAGTACAGAAGAATCACGAAGAAGAGAATCAGAGACTCAAGTCAAGCACCACCACGCAAATTGGCGTTACATCTAATTGCTACAGAGGAACAAGGTGCTACTTTTCCAATTTTCTTCATGGCTACAGAAAATTGCTTTACCACGAACATGATCTTGCCTTGACAGTTGACACTGGACGGCGGACGAAGGCATCCATGGCAGGAGGAATCGCCTGGCTTCAGCCCCCGCTGGACCAAGCCGGCTCCAGCGGCTTCGTCCCTGCTGCGCCGCGCCCTGCGACCGGCAGTGCACCGTGCTATGCCCGCGCCATGGCCGCGCCCGCCCGTCCGCTCCGCCCAGCCGCCGCGCCTATCCGGACCCGCGCCGCCGCTTGCGACATGGCCTCGCCAACGCCGAAGGCCTCTCCATCGCTCCGCTGGGTAGAGGTGGGGATCGAGAGGATGTGGTTCGGTTCGGGTCTCCAACCCTTATCCGTAACCGTCGCCTCCTCTCTCTCTCTCTTATGCGGTGTGGTTGCGGGTGGGCTGGCCAAAGGCCGTGGAGGCCCAGGCCCAGGCGCCTGGCGTGACCTCCGGCCATCTTCTCTGGGCTGGTTCATTGCTTTTTTTTTCTTTCTCTTTATTTTATCAACAGTACTAATTACTGTATTTTCTGTTGAGTTTAAAATTTCAGAAATATGTCTATGTTGATTCTTGACATGTTCAATGTGTTTACCACATATCAGATTCTCTAGAACATGTTTTTCGCGATTGAGATTAAGTTTTCTCGCACAACAATGTAGACTTGCGATTGAGAATTATTAGTTTCTCGCAAAGCAGTCTCATTGCGATTGAGATCAATTTTCTCTCGCAAATTATTAATTCACCACGCTGAATTATATTGTAACTTGATACAAGATTATCTCATTTTAATTTGAGATCTATACAATTCAAGTTTTTCACTTGAATATCAAGTTTGCAACATCATTACTATTCACTACATTAGTAGTATTTTTTTTTCTGTCGAGTACCGAGGTGTATTCCAGATCTTAAGTTGATGTAATACATTTCCACGTTTATCACGTGTTGAGATTAATTACGTCCACTGTTTGCAATTGAGATTTTCAATTTCTAGCAAATAAATCAATTCATCGGCTTAATTGAGTCTTTCGACTCGATAGGAGCACGAATTGATATGCAAAATTCAAGGTGTCATCCTTAACAATTTGAGATTCACACTAATGATTTCGAGCCACCTCTCTTGAAATCTATTAATTTTGCAACATTAAGATATATTTATATTACACAATCTGTAATATAAATAAATTACCGGTTTTTCACCGAAGATGATATGTTCTATGTGTTTACCACATTGTCATTCTTCATGAACATGTCACAGCGGTCGAGATTGATTTCTCCCGCGCAATAAACTTGTAAATTTTTGACAATAACATCTCCCTCATTATATTTGGAAAACACAAGGTAATGAGTTGGTTCTAATGCCCATGAGCAAACTATCTCTATTACTGTGAGATCTGTATGATCTTCAATGTGTTATGTTCCCACAATTGAGGTTGAGCATTTTTCAAGTTATACACTTGAGTCAAATTTTTGCATTCTTATTACAAAATCATGATGATTTTTAATTTACTTATTCTAAATTAATTATCTCTGGCTTGCCCCTATAAGTATTCGATGGCTAACAATTTGAGGCTATTGTCCTCAATGGCCACAACTTACTTAAGCGAGTTATGGACATCAAGATCAGTCTTGCATCCCATGGGATATCATGTGCAATCCAAGCCACACCACCGGGATGCAAAGGACCTCAAGGGTAATGGTTCAAAACTCATTTCAAACCCTCAACCTGACACCATCAAGTTGTCACGAGACCCTATGAGCATGGAGAACATGGTGGTTGAATATGCATCAACCGACATGTTTGGAGACTACATTTAGTCCCTCAATCTCCTTAGTGATCAATTTGTTTATGTCCATTTCTCATGTTCTAATATGAACATGATTATTGTTGTCATCATATATTGTATATCACAATATATTGTATCAGCACTTTGGTACAAATTCATTTGTATGTATTCTATATATATCTGACAGTGATTTTCTTGAGAATGTTCATGTCTATATATAGATTTCTACGGGGGTCAATCTGATGAAAAATGATTTGTGCCATGTGGACATATGCACCACGAACTCTATACTCGGGGAAGTGAAATGTTTCCACTCTCGTTGAGAGAAAGGAGATATTTTAAATCGCTAGACGCGATGAGGTATTTGTTGGCTCAACTCGAGTCATATTTACTGTCCCTGTGGGTACTCGAGTAACGTCAGGATGCTTTATTGCTTCCGGGTTTAACTCGTACCCTACTAAACTATAGAGGTATCCATCAAAATAATTTCCATAGTGAAACTTATGATGACAACAAAGAGGAATATCTTCTCTTTACCATATGCAACGGATATGGCAAGCCCATTCTCTTTGTATCATCATGGTTGTACTACACATACTACAAAACCCGTACCACATGTTGCGTATGAGATAGTTTTCCAGAGTGTCTTTTGCATGACAAACTTGGCATCTCAGTTTTGGTCATCATTGACATTTGGTTGAAACCGAAACTATCAGCAATTCCAATGGTTTATGATCATTATGATGCTAAATTCTAACAATATTTGGATTTTGTGCGCACTACATGTGACACAGGGAGGCAAATTTTAAGGCTCGCGCACCTTAAAGTTTACGCTGAACCACTCAGACTCCTTGAATGCATCAAGTCGAGGTAAGTGGCTCTTCCCAACCATTGAGTGGACTATTCAGGTACCCCATGGTTCTAAAAGACATCTATATGATGGTCTTAACTGTGTGCTTTATTCACACGAAACCATTGGCTCACTATCCCGACACCGATTTCAAGAAAATCGGATGGATATCATTGCAGAATTCTCCTTCAGTGCCTTGTCTATGGCTCTCGGATTGAAGTTTAGCAATTTGTCCTAATGTCTATACTCAAAATGGTTTGGTAGAATCTCATCCAAAGAATTAAGCTCATTGCATGATCTTTACTTTGAATTGCAACTTACCAACTTTACGTTGGAGTCATGTAGTTTTACACGCTCATGACCAAACTGCATAATATTATTCCCCTCTATCTTTGATATGTGGATATCTACCAAGTATTTCCTATCTGCGGTAATTCGGTTGCATACCGATATCACCACCCGGCATACATCATTGGCCCCTCAACATATAGTTGGGATCTATGTGAGGAATAACTGTATTACCGTCAATACCTCAAGCTCCTCACATGGGGAGTTATTCAAGGCCAGTATGCTGATTCAATGAGGAACATTTCCAGGCATTAGGGGGAGATTTCAAGTACCATAAAGAATGCCAGGAAATTAGTGGAATGTTCAACACATTTATGCCTCAAATTCCACGTACTCAAAGATCTGAACCATGCCTTCAGAATATTTGCAACACATTGCAAATAACCTGCCAAATTCATTTACTGACTATAAAGGTGTCACGCAATCCTACAATCCTGCAATAATATGTCGGAAAGAGTGGAGGTACCAACTAAAACCACTCAACTCCCCGTTCAAAGCAACATGGGGAGAAGTACGACAATAGTACATCAGGATTCAGCTTCTTGCAAGCAAGGATATCAAGGCCTCTGAATCAGTAAATGGATGTCAACTTTACGTTGACAGACACCTAATGGGTAATATACACCCAGTGGAAGGAAAACCTCCACCAACCTAGGTCATAGTGCACACAATGACCTGGACATCGAATACCCGACTCGATCGCATTGGGAAATCGCGAGCGGTCACCATGGGTAACGGTATTTCCATCAACTATATATTGATATATAGATTCTGGAGAAACATATAACTGGAAGTCTACAACTGTCGACATACATTTCTCAACTAGATTGAAAAAACCTTTCAAGTGATTCAGATCCAAAGACCATGGCCATGGCAAAGTGTGATCAACACTCGGACTGAACTCAAGCAAAGGGTATAATCTAGGTAGAAATGATCTTGCTCAATAATGGGAAGGTATTCATAAGCAATACCTACACCAGTTTTCTTCTGGAAACAGAATTGAGAACAACGAGGTGGTGAAACAAAGAGCAAGTATTGTAGCACAAGGGTCCACGCAGATACCCAACTATTCTCCAGAGGTGGAATCTCTTTCCGATTACTTATATCATTGGCAGTTCAAAATCATCTATCTCTGCAGTTGATAGATGTAGTGATTACATATCCATGTGGATCACTAGATTCAGACATATATGATTGATTTCCAATGGAATCTCAATTCTGAATCGAAATACAAAATGCAACATACATTGTGTAAAATCAATAAGTCACCATATGACTTATTATTATCGTCGGTACATTTGGTACAACCGACGTAGTGAGTTCCTTATACACAAGGATTACTCCTACAATGATGATTATCCATGTTTGTGTGTCTGCAATGACGACACATGTAATCTTCTAATGACGGAGTTTAAATGAAGGATTTGGCTAAACCAAAACACCGCTTGTTACTACAACTTGAGCACCTTCATTCATGCATTATGGTATACTATGTTGTCTATATCCATGATATATTGGAGAAATTCATTGTGGACAAATCTTATCCATCCATAACTCTCATGGTAGTTCATTCTCTAGACGTAGAGAAAGATCTACATAGACCAAGAGATGATGGAAATGAGATATTGGGACTCAACGTTCCATATGCCATTGGATCGACCAAACACAATTGGTTGGTACTCAAGAATATCTTTCGATATCTCCAAGGCATGAAACATCTTGTCCTGGTTTTTCAGTTTCGGAGAAATCTGAACACCAATATCATTGGATACATCGATCAGATCCCCACTATGTCAGATCGTGGACAAGTTTAGCATTCCTACTAGGTGTGGTAGTCCTCTCATGAAGTGTCTTCGAAACAGACCTCATGGCTACATTCACCAACCATTATCTCAACGATAATGTTTCTCGTGTTGCCCGGATGCAAACAGGTTACATAATAAGCAATATCACTATATTGCATATCTTGCAAGTCAAATCATGCGACTGATTTGTTTAGCGGGTCTCTACCAACTTCTATGTTTTGGTATGTGATGACTTCGAATTTTGCAAGAATCAGGGGGAGTATCTTCCTGAATTGTTCCTGTTCAATGCATCATATTATACTCTTTTTCCCTTCATGAGTTTACTTTACAGGTTCTCATAAAGGTTTTTAATGAGGTAATATCAACATGAGATCATACGTCATACTTTCTGTTTTCCCCACCGGGGTTTTTGGGAAAGTATATATGACATATTTATTGTGCTCTAAACTCTATGAGTTTTCTCGTATTGAGTTAAAAGAGACAATGACCATTATATGTTGTATCATTTTCTCCTTATTTTTCCCATTGGGTTTGAAGGAGTTTTAGCAACATATTAAACACTATACTCCTCACATTTTCCCCACATGGTTTTTGAGGAGCTTTTATTTAAGATGATGATGTCTACAAGGATAGCGTAGATTAGGGGGAGTGTTGAGATTAATTAACCCATGTGTTAATTATGGAGAATCTCCACTATCCCTAACTGTCATGTTCGAGGGACACGACTGTTCGCTCATGTCTCTCCGGACCATCGCGTCTGTTGAATGTATCCCCTCGGGGCTATATATACTTGTACTCAATCATCAATAAAGACGACCATTCACTTTACAACATGAAGAAGAAGATCCTCGTGAACTTTATCGGAGATTAACTACCCTTGCAGTCTCTCTTCGAGATCATGGCAGTAAGGACACGGATGACAATTGGATCAAGCGCAAGTTCCTCAAGGCCATGATGCCCTATCATAAGGCCATGTCCTCTGTCATTCGTCAGAGACCGGACTTCCATCACTTATCTTCTAATGAAGTGTTGGATGAGTTCGTTGCCATGAGGATCTTGGACATGACCGCCGACAATGCGGTCTTAAGAGCTCAACGATCGAAGAAGCCTAACCTTGCCCTGAAAGCCAAGGCTTGTGTGGATGAAGAGGAGGTGGAGGATGATGATGAGTGTAGCCCCGAGGACACCAAATATGCCTATCATGAGCACATGGCTCTTGCTTCAAGGCAATTTTGGGGCAACAAGAAGAACACAAGGCCCAACTTCAACAGGAGCAACTCTAGTGGAAACAAGGGCAAGCAACGAGTGAGGAGATGCTTCAACTGTGGAAATGTAAGCCACTTCGTTGCGGATTGCCCATATGGGAAAAGAGAAGACTTTGGAGGCAAGCTTATCCGGAAGGACAAGTCAAAGTCCTATCCCAACAAGAACAACTTCAACAAGAAGACTCCTCCGAAAGGGTTGGTGGCCCAAGAAGAATATGTTGAGGATGATGATAATGATGAAGATGATGAGACGGTCACCATGGCCACAATTGCTATTGCTACTACTCCGCACTCATCTCTCTTCGACTCGCCAAATGAGAACATCACCGCCAAGTGTCTCATGGCCAAGGCCACCAACAAGGTAACCCCAAGCATCAATACTACCATCACTTCTCCTTCATTGATGAATTGTATTGATGAAAGTGAGGGAACTAAGGAGGGAGAGAATGAATTTGAGTTGTTCATGAAAAATCTCAAGGGCAAACCCAAGAAGCATTTTGTTGCTCTCTTGGAACAACTCGGTGAGGCCAATGACATGATCGAGGCTCACGAGGAAACCATTACTAAAATGGAAGGACATAGTCGAGACTATGCCGATGAGATATCGGATCTCTCTAACGCCCTAGAGGAAGAGCGTGGTCTTCGTTTGGCTCTTGAGGAGTCACACAACGATGATCATGCTAAATTAAAGAAAGATCTTGATCATGCATTAGTTGTCTCTCGTGTGCTTAATTCCGAGAAGGCAAAACTTGAGGTTGACCATGCTAAACTCAAAGAAGAGTTTGCCATACTCGACAAGGCTCACAAGGCCTTGAAAGGTATGTATGCTACTCTCAAGGAGTCTCATGATCAACTCCAAGTTTCGCTAACCAAGGAAAAGGCTATCTTTCCTCGCATGGTATTAATTGATAATGAAAATGCTACTAACCCGTGTTGCGAGCATGTGCATCTTGTTGAAGAAAATGCCGAGTTGAAGAAGCAACTTGAGAAAGGCCTTGTGACATGTATACAAGGTGAGAAGAACCTCAACAACCTTTTGAGCAGTCAAAGGGAGGTTGTGGCAAAGGAAGGAATTGGGTTTGTTCCTAAGCCCAAGAAGAAGAAGAATGACAAGACCAAGCAACCACCCCCTCTCCGACAAACTTTTGTGAAAGAAGGAGAGGGCGCGTCAAAGAATAAGAAAACGGTGAAAAGTGGTGGTGTCAAGAAAAACTCCACCATACCATCAAACATGGCCGGCGACTTTAATCCTTCATATGTTTTATGTCGTGCTAGTGATGGTCATGTGTTTGCTAAATTTGTTGGTTCTTCTTATGAGTACATTGAATGGTCCATTTGGGTTCCTAAGACCCTTGTTACTAACCTCAAAGGACCCATTACCAAATGGGTACCTAAATCCAAGCATTGATCTCTTGTAGGAGTTTGCTTCCGGTGGGGGATCATGGTTGCTCGATAGCGGAGCCACTAATCATATGACCGGAAGCAAAGACTTGGTGGTGGACGTACATCTAGGTTCATCTATGGCCACTAATGTCGAATGGGGTGATGCTTCATCTCCTAAGGTATTGCGGCTCGGCAAGGTTGTTGTCTCTCATGATCTCACGATCGAGAAAGTCATGCTTGTTGAGTCTCTTGCATACAATCTACTTTCTGTTCGCCAACTTGCACTCATGGGCATTGCTACATTCTTTGATATTGATACCGTGGCCCTCTTGTGGAGCAAGACTCTTAAAGTAGCCTATGTTGGGCATGTCGAGAACGGTCTTTATGTGGTAAACTTCTCGAAGCAACACACTAAGGTCGCGACATGCTTAATGGCTAAAGTTGATGTGGGATGGCTTTGGCATCGCCGTTTGGCCCATGTCAATATGAGATCTTTGCAAAGTCTCCTCAAGGGGGACCATGTCCGTGGACTAAAAAATGTTAGCTTTGCCAAAGATCGTGCGTGCAGGGCTTGCATTGAAGGAAAGTTACATGAGACCGCTCACCCTCCCACGACTATCATCTATTCAAAGAGACCCCTAGAGCTCCTTCACATGGACCTTTGGGCCTCCATCTTTTGATAGTCTTGGGGGTAGAAAGTACTGCTTGGTGATTGTGGATGATTACTCAAGATACACCTGGGTATACTTCTTCACGAAGAAGAGTGAGACCCAACAAACCGTCATCAACTTTGCAAATGAAGCTCAACGACAACATGAAGCAAAGATTTTGATGATCAGAAGTGACAACGGCACCGAGTTCAAGAACTACACCTTGGATGAGTTTCTCATTGATGAGGGGATCAAGCATCAATACGCAGCTCCCTATACCCCTCAACAAAACGGTGTAGCGGAGAGAAAGAACCGAACTCTGATGGATGCGGCAAGAACCATGATGGCGGAATTCAAATCTCCATACAAATTTTGGGCCGAAGCCATCAACACTGCTTGCCATGCATCAAATCGGCTCTATCTCCGCAAAGGCTTGAACAAAACTCCATATGAGATTCTTACCGGTAACAAGCCCAATCTCAAATACTTTCGGGTATTCGGGTGTAAGTATTTCATTCTCAAGAAAGGTGTTCGCTTGTCTAAATTTGAATCTAGAGCTCACGAGGGCATATTTGTTGGTTATGCTACAAACTCTCATGCTTACCGTGTCCTCAACAAGTCCAATGGACTCATTGAGGAGACGAGTAACGTAGAGTTTGATGAAAATAACGGCTCCCAAGTGGAGCAAAGTGGTACTTGTGATGTAGGTGATGAAATTCCTCCTCAAGCCATAAGAAGAATGGGTGTTGGATATATCCTACCCATTGAGGAACCCCATGTGGCCGAAGGAGAAGGACAATGTTCCAATCAAGTGGAACCATCACCAACCCAAGACCCACACGCTTCCGAAGAACAAAGTGAAGGCCCTCAACCGGACGAACAAGGCCAAGTGTAAGATCAATCACAAGATGGTGGAGAGCCACCAAATGATGCACAAGGCCAAGTTCTGTCCTCTGAGCAAGATCAAGGTCAAGAGGAAGCTCAAGATCAAGATCTAGCTCCTGACGACGCTCAAGATGATCAACTCAATGCCCCTCAGTTATCTCTTGAAGAGCAATTGGAGCGTCGTGCTGCAAAAGTTGCCTCCAGGCTTGCTTCCAGTGAACATCACATGGAGAACATTCTAGGAAGCATCAAAAGGGGGGTAAGCACACGTAGACAATTGGCAAACTATTGTGCTCATCAAGCTTTTGTCTCATGTGTTGAACCTCAAAAGGTTTATGAGGCGCTCGAAGACCCTGATTGGCTCAATGCCATGCATGAAGAACTCCATAATTTCGAGCGCAACAAGGTGTGGCGACTAGTGCCAAGGCCAAAGGAGAACCATAATTTCATTGGAACCAAGTGGATCTTTAAGAACAAACAAGATGCCCATGGCATTGTCATCCGCAACAAGGCGCGTCTGGTGGCTCAAGGCTACTCCCAAGTCGAGGGTATCGACTATGGTGAAACCTTTGCCCCCGTTGCTCGTCTTGAATCCATTCGTTTGTTGCTTGCCTATGCTTCCCATCATAACTTTAAATTGCAACAAATGGATGTGAAAAGTGCATTTCTTAATGGTCCTATTAATGAGTTGGTATATGTTAAACAACCCCCGGGGTTTGAGGATCCTAAGCTCCCCAATCATGTGTACCAACTCGATAAGGCACTCTATGGCCTTAAACAAGCCCCATGTGCGTGGTATGAGCATCTTAACGAGTTGTTACAAGATCGTGGGTTTGAAATTGGGAAAATCGACCCCACTCTTTTTACTAAGAAGGTCAAAGGGGAGTTGTTTGTATGCCAACTATATGTTGATGATATTATCTTTGGTTCTCCTAACAAAGCTTTCAATGATGAGTTCGCCGCACTCATGACCACACATTTTGAGATGTCCATGATGGGAGAGTTGAAGTACTTCCTTGGGTTTGAGATCAAGCAAAGAAGAGAAGGGACCTTCATCAAACAATCCAAGTATACTCAAGACATGCTCAAGAGGTTCAATCTAAGTGATGTCAAGCCGGCAACTACTCCTATGCCAACCAAGTGCCAACTTGACATTGATCCCAATGGTAAAGCGGTGGATCAAAAGGTATATCGCTCTATGATCGGATCCTTGCTTTAACTTTGTGCATATAGACCGGATATTATGTTGAGTGTGGGAATTTGTGCACGGTTTCAAGCCTCACCTAAGGAAAGTCACTTTGTGGCTGTCAAGCGAATCTTTCGATATTTGGCTCATACCCCAAACTTTGGCTTATGGTACCCAAGAGGAGCAAACTTCAACCTTGTTGGTTTCTCTGATTCTGACTGGGCGGGAGACAAAGTGGATAGGAAGTCCACTTCTGGAGGGTGCCAATTTCTTGGTTGCTCTCTGGTTAGTTGGTCTTCCAAAAAGCAAAGTTGTGTGTCTCTCTCGTCCACCGAAGCAGAGTATGTGGCTGCTGGCAGTTGTTGTGCTCAACTCTTATGGATGAGGCAAACTTTAAAGGATTACGGTGTCACTTGTGACAAAGTGCCTCTCCGGTGTGACAATGAAAGTGCCATCAAGATTTCTCTCAACCCAGTACAACACTTCAAGACGAAGCATATAGAGATTCGGTATCACTTCATCCGGGATCACATAAGGCAAGGAGAGATCGAGCTTCACTATGTCAACACTCATGCTAACCTTGCAGACATTTTCACGAAGCCGTTGGATGAAGCAAGATTTCGCGAGTTAAGGCATGAGCTAAATATCATTGATTTGAGCAATGTGTCTTGAGTACGTGCACACCCCACCATACTCATCATATTGTCTAGTCTAGGTGTAGGCATGGAAATAGGGGGAGTGGTGTTCTCTCAATGAACTCACCCTCCCCCCATTATGCATAAATTGACATGCTTTTCACATTCGTCATTTTTGATGACACTTGTGTTTCAAAGACAAGTTTTGGTTATGGGCCCAAGGATAATTCTTCGCGGTGCCATGCCAATTGACTCTAACATAAGTGGCTCCGGCCACCGCCCTCGGGCTTGTTTGGTTTCTGGCTTTCGTGTTTTTCTCTTACTACAGTGACTTGCTCCATCCTAAGCCATCTCATCCAAGCCATCTACTCCAAATGTACACAAGCTTGTTATCATGGAGTGAGTGGGTGCTCCCTGGCGGTACAACCGGTGGTTCAAGCGGTTCTACCGCTTGATCACCTGGTTTCAGCCCAGCGGTTGTACCATTCAATAGCCAGCGGTTCTATCGCTGGTACACTGACCTGTGCCCCTGGCCCGTACTACCGGTGTTGGTCAGCGGAACTACCGCCGGGCGCGGAAGTACTGCTCCAACCACCTGCTAGCATCCGGACCGGTACTACCGGTCCCCGGACCGGTACTACCGGTGGCTGAATAGGGCGGGTATAAAAGGCTCGGGCTGAAGGGGTTTTCCCCTTCACTCGTCCATTCTTTCGCCCTAGCCGCCGGTTGCTCCCCTCACTGCCCCGTAGCGCCCTCCGGCTCTACGGATCCGTCGGCCCTTCACCGGATCTGCTCCGTGGAGGCCGCCTCCTCTTCGATCTCCTCCCATGGATACTGGTATTGCCCTACTTCTCCTTTTGTTAGTGTTCTTCTTGAATCCTTCTTCTAGGGCAATGAGTGTATTCCCTCATTTTTGGCTAAATGTTTTGAGGGAGAGGTCCGTATAGATTCCTATTCACTTGTGCGTAGTTAATAATAGACATCGTGCATGTAGTTTTGAGATCGGGTAGTTCCCCTCCTCTACTTGGCAGATCCGCTCTCCACGGTACTACCGATCACACGACGGCTACTACCGCTAGTCCGGAACTACCGGTGCTGTTACCGGAACTACCGGTTGCTCTGAATTTATATGCATTGTCTCTATTCTCCTTACGTACTTGTGAATTATTCTTCTGATCTTGTGTACATTCCTCTCATCTTTTCTGGGTTGCTATGTGTTCTCCGTGTGCGTTTGCAGGTGGCTCTAGCTCTCGCACTGGTCAGTTTGCCAAAAGAAAGGCCCGTAGGGGCAAGAGGCTAGCAGATGATGAAGATGTTCCCGAGGTTGTGGTCCCCTCCAAAACAACTCGCCGGGAAAAGTCAGTGGCTGCCAAGCAGCGTGCAGCGCTTCCTATGTACAAGTGGAAGCTTTCAGACTGGGAGAAGTTTCAGTTTCAAGACCCCTACACCGCACCACCTCCTCCATGCTGGAATAATCCTCGATTCCGCAATGAAATGCAATTGAGGATTGTGGATGAAATCTTCGAACACCACAAGAACAAGTTCACCCGTATGTGGTCCATTGACCTTGCAAAGTGGAGAAGCATCCCCGATTACTTTGGAGAAGCTCTGGAGGTCTGTGAGGAGTTTGATTTGGTCAATCTCATGGAGCTGCGATGTGACTTTGATGTGGAACTCATTCATCGGTTCTATGCTACTGTCCACTTCGGCAGTGACGATCAGCGTCACCTTTCATTTATGTGCCGGGATGAGTTCTTCCGTGTTCCCTAGAGTGCCTTCTGCAATGCTCTGGGCTATGATGACACTGGCTTGGAAGGTCAAGGTGGTCTCCGTCCTCATGACCGAGCCAATCCCATGGATAAAGTGAAGCTAGCACCTCTGTATATCCCTGGTCATGGCATAGTAGGTAAATCCAATGATCTTCTGCCAGTTTATGACATTCTACACCGTGTGTTCCGGTGTGTGCTGCTGCCCAAAGTTGGGAACCAGGATGATATCTATGGTTATCTGGTGGATCTGCTTGTGGCCATGAAGACCAAGCGAGGCAAGGGCATCACTTTTGATCTGTCCAAATGGATGTGGGAGGAGATGTACAACTGTGTTTGGTACCGCAAGGTACCGATCTATGCTCCCTTTTTGATGTGCTTCCTTTACTCGGTTTGGGAAGTTCGGAGGCCTGGAGAGCCTCTTTCTACTCCGGATAGGCTCACGGAGCATGAGGTCAAGGTGCTGAGACACAAGAAACATAAAGCTCCTAGATTCGCCGTGGGAAATGAGGAGGATGTCTTTGCTACCTCGGATGATGATGACTTTGAGTTAGAGGCTGGGGCCAATCATTCTTGGGTGGAGAAGCTTACTGCCAAGGTCAAGAAGACCTTCTGCCTGCAGGCCCACGTCCAGAAGAATCTCTACAAGGCTCATGTGAATGAGAAGATGGCGCGCCGCCGGCAGATTCAGTTGATGAAGCACCTCAATGTGCCTGATGTGAAGAGTGGATCCGAGAAAAGCATCACTCCTGAGGATAAGTGGTGTCTGGCCAACTGCCAGTGGTCTGATGATGAGCCTACAACTTCCACTACTCGAGCGACTATGGATGCGATGGAGACTGAGGCTGAGGCTGCTGAGGACGATGAGGACACGGAGGACTCTAACGATGGTGACTCGGATGACTCTCTGGCGACAGGCGAGGAGCTTTACTGAGCCCTGGGGCGTTAGTCTCGCTCTTTTCCTTTTTGGTGCTTGATGCCAAAGGGGGAGAGTTGAGAGTTGCTAGGTCACGGGAGTTGCATGGGTGTTTCTTGGTGTTTTTCTCTTTCCTGTGAACTTCAGTAGCATGGTTTAAGACATGTTATCTAAGTTATCTATGCTCTATCTTAGCTATCTATGCACTTCGTTCCTGTGAACTCCAGTAGCATGGTGTAAGACATGTGCCCTTATCTAAGTTATCCATGCACTTATGTTTTTAAGCTCTATGCAATCATATGCTCTGTTGAATATTTGTTTTGTTTGTGGTCGCTGGTGGGTCTATAAAACCTAGGGGGAGCATAGATCCTAGTTTGAGCACTTTTGCATTCCAAAAGCAAACTCTAAATAAGTGCTCACACTCAGGGGGAGCTCTGCCTACATTCTATAGACCCCCATGATTGTCATGTGGTTGTCATCATTCACCAAAAAGGGGGAGATTGTAAGGGCATCTCTTGCCAAAAGTTTTGGTGATGATGACAATCCTTGTGTGGACTAATCGTGTGTCAATATTACTTAGGTTTATAACATGTGGCACAAGACGGTTAGGCCTTCCCTCTTTAAGGAAAAGATCGAAGACGGAGGTTCTGATGCCTTTTTGTTTCTTTTGGTCATTGGAAATCCGTACTATTAAGAGGGAACCCACATCGGAAGGTAATGGGTGAATCAAGTCACGTACACAGATACTTTGCACCCACTATATTGCCTCCGTTCGTGGAGTGAGAGGTCCCCTTTCATTCATCCTTATGTGTAGACTCATCCACAGCGGTAGTACCGCCCTTGTAGGCGGTTGTACCGGTGGCCGGTAGTTCCGGTCGAACCACCGCCCCAAGTACCGCTCAGGGGTGATACCTTCTGTACTGGGCGCGGTGGTAGACCGGTGGTGGCCTGGAAGTACCGGTGTTCTTCTCACAAGACCGGTACTACCGGTGTTCCGAGCGGTAGTACCACTCTGACTGCCATCACACAGAAACTATCTGCCTGGCGGTAGTTCCGGCCCAACCACCGTCCCAACTACCGCCCTTGCTTGAAACCTTCTGGTTTCTAAGCGGTAGTTGACCGGAGGTGGGGCGGTAGTTCCGGTTTTCTCCGGAAGATCGGTACTACCGGGTGAGCCACCGGAAGTACCGCCTTGGTGGCAAGGGCGCAGGTTCCTTCACTCACCGGTACTACCGGTTGGGTAAGCGGAAGTACCGGTCCTATGTAAATCTGCACATAACGGTTGGATTGGTGGAGACCCTATTTAAGGAGCCCCTTCTCCCATCTCCATCTTATCTCTTGCCTCTCTCTCTCCACCATTAATGCCATTGAAGCTTTCTTGCCCGATCTCTCTCCCTAGCCAACCAAACTTGTTGATTTGCTAGGGATTGAAGGAGGAGACCTAGATCTACACTTCCACCAAAGGAAACTTGATTCCCCCATACTTTCTTGTGTGGATTTTGTTACTCTTGGGTGTTTGACCACCCTAGACGGAAGAGGTCACTTCGGAGCCACAATCCATTGTGGTGAAGCCCCGGGATTTCGTTGGGAGCCTGCAATTAAGTTGTGGAGAGAGCCCCAACCTTGTTTGTAAAGGTTCGGTTGCCGCCTTAAAGGGCACCACTAGTGGATTCACGGCACCTTGCATTGTGTGAGGGCGTGAGGAGAATACGGTGGCCCTAGTGGCTTCTTGGGGAGCATTGTGCCTCCACACCGCTCCAACGGAGACGTACTTCCCCTCAAAGGGAAGGAACTTCGATAACACATCCTCGTCTTCACCGTCTCCACTTGTGGTTATTTCTATCCTTTACTTGTGCAAGCTTGACTTGTTTATCTTATATAGCTTGCTTGTGTAGTTGTGTTCTTTACGTTCTTCTAGTTGTCATCGTAGTATCTTATCTAGACAACTTACTTTGAAGCTTAATTTAAAAGTGGTTAAGAAAAG
>LR738714.1:712840324-712875440 GCA_902687465.1 Secale cereale | reverse complement strand
TTCACCCCCCCCCCCCTCTAGTCAACCATATCGATCCTTTCACCTGCGTTGTTGCTGCCAGAAAAGAGGAAGCCTCATGTCATGTCATGGAACACGATGAGCTAGAGTATGCTTGAGCAAACGTGCAAGCCAGCAAGCATGAAAGATACTAGGTTCCAATACACGAGACTGAACTCTAGAGTGAAGTGCTAGAAACATGCCTATAGCCTCCTTAAAATTTGGAAATCTGGAAGATTGTTCCTGAATTCAGGACAGAAGGCATCGCCACAATATCATTTTTCCACCCTACACTGATCTACTAGCGGCGGCATTTACTCCGACTAACATGTTATGGTCCAAGTTTTTGAGGTACAAAAGAAACCCAGAAATTAAATCCAGTCCACCCAATGTTGATAGAAATCTGCTGAAACTATAAGTGCATCTACTCATGATGCCAAACTGATGCATGAGCCATCTACTCATGGAACTGATGCAAAATTGCAAACTAGCAGCTGTCCTGGACCTGAATTAAATCAGTACAGTCACACCATTGTTGCAGTAGTTGTACTAGCAGATATTTGTGGTTGAATACAGGTGAAACCACATTAAATCTACCAGCACAACCTCTAACTGATAGTATGACCAAGCTCGTCTGTATGATTGAAGGTAGTAAGTAGTCTAGTGTGTGGTGGGGGTTAGAAGGAGCGGGAAGCCGATTACCTTTCCATGAAATTTCCCATGCCTATAGCCTCCTTAAAATTTGGAAATCTGCAAGGCTGTCCATGAGTTGAGGATAATGACCAAACTGCCTTTCTCCCAGTGAAACTTTCATACATTGATCTACTAGTTGCAGCATTTACTCCAAGTTGAAGTACAACCCAGGAATAGTAAATCTGCTCAATGTTGACTGAAACTATCAAGTTTGCAGCCAAACTAACCGATAACAGAACCTGTTGTGCTACCTACTACTGTACTACTCATGATGCAGATGTTGCTCTAGAATTCAATGGCCGACAGCCCCTAACTAGACCTGAACCTGAACCTGTACCTCGTCTTGACAACCCCTGACTGAACCTGAAGTATCGCATGATTGGGAGTTAGTAGAAGCGAGAAGCCTTATTACATGAGGATGTTAAGGGGGAGGCCGGTGGCGGCGAAGTCGGCGGCGAACTTGCGGACGGAGGCCAGGGACGAGAGGTCTAGCTCCATCAGGTCGACGGCGGCGGCGGGGGTCTCGGCCAGGACGGCCTGGCGCACGGTGTCGCCGGCGGCGAGGTTGCGGACGGCCATGACGACGTGGGCCCCGTGCGCCGCCAGCACCCGCGCCGTCTCCGCGCCGATCCCGCTCGACGCCCCTGCCAACCGAATCAGCGAATCTAATCAAATGGAATCAGGGGGAGAGCGGCGGCGGCGTGGGAGAAGAAGGGTGAGAGTAGGTGGGTACCGGTGACTATTGCCGTGAGGCCTGCGGCAGAGATGCCGGCGGTGACCTGGTCGGCGGTGGAGGCCCAGGAGAAGCCCGAGGCGCCCTTCCGGCTGAAGATCCAAGGCAGCATCTTTTCTTGTCTTCTCTTCTAGTCCAATCACGCAGAGGCGGCGGCCGGCCGGCGGAGAGGAAGAAGAAGAGGAGCCGCGGGCGGAATGGAAGGATGGAGGGGGCGGCCGGCGGGCAGTCTCTTCTCTTGTGCTACTATGCAACGGCGGACGCAATGCAAGGAAAGTTTTAATTTATTCTAGGTTTTGGTAAGATTTAAAAAAAGGAACGAATATGGTAAGATTTGATTTGATTTCCGTGTATCCGGAGGGGAAAGTTTTAATTGTGTTGTGAAAGATTTGATTTGATTTGATTAAATTAATGCATGCCGTGATTTTGAAAAAGTATCGATTTGCTTTAAAGAAGGAAGCGAGGCCAAGCCCATCATGAAACCCTAGGCCCACACACAATCCCTCCACTCCTCACAGAAAAAGAGGGCAGGAATCCCTCCGCCGCCAGCCATGCCGCCGTTCCGGGACTGGACAGATCTGTCGCCGGAGCTCCTCCGCCGCGTCACTGATGGTCTCGACGACCTCAGGTTCTACACCAGCGTGCGGGGCACCTGCACGACGTGGCGTCATGAGCTCGCGCCGCCGGCGCCGTCGCTGCTCGCCCTCCTCTATGACGGCGCCACCTGGCGTCGCCACGCCGCCGTCGTCTCGCTCCCTGCGCACCGCTCCTTCGGCATCAATACAATCCCCTCGGGCTCGTCCTGCCCCAGCGCCTCGGCCCCCACGCGCGGCTCATTCGAGCTCACGGCCACCTCCCCGATTAGGAGTTGCCTCGGTTGCCGAGGTGGGTGGCTTGCCCTGTCCGTCTGCCTCTACGACGGCCAGAGCCTGCTCACCCTCTTCCACCCAGTCACCACCGCCGAGATCCTCCTACCGCCGCTCATCTACGACACCCGCTTGCTCTCCAAGATCGTCTTCACGCCTGACCCCGCTCGGGACGACTTCGCCGCCGCCACAATCTGCGACATCGACAGGCTCGCCTACGTCACCGCGGGGGCCAGAAGATGGACCGTCCTTGACCGCATCCGTCTTGAAACCGAAGACCAGCTCGTCGATGTCGTCTACCATCAAAATGGTCAAAATGGTATGGTTTACTGCCTCAGTCGGTTTGGGAATGTTTATGTGCTCCGCCTACCGCAACGCCGCCGTCGGGAACCCGTCATCATCGAGGACCATACATCAGCTGAGGATCTTGTAATGCGTAACATGCGCATCATTCAAATGCACAATGCCGGACCGGACCTGAACGCGCCGGCTAGCGTGCAACCACTGCTCTCGTCTTCGGTGGGCAGTATGGCCCCAATGTATGTCACTGTCTCGGCTTTCATGAGCGCCAAGAACCTAGTGTTCTGCAATGGCAATCTGTACCAGATTTGGAGGAATGCTAGTTGTGCAGTCACTTTGCAGTTGCCTGGAGGCGGTCGTCGCCGTATAGAGGAGGATGAAATATTTGTTCTCAGGTATGATCCCCGGCACAGGCCATGCTGGTATGCTGTGGCTGAATTGGGGGGATACTCGGTGTTTGTTGGGAGGAGCAATGCGGTGTCGGTGCATGCCGAAGGTGTTCCAGGACTCAAGGGTAACTGTGTCTACTGGATAGGTGGAAGAGGTAGGGATCAGGGCATGGTCTTTGACATGGGGACCGAGAGGTCTACACCCTGCCTTCCCCCTGTGGTTGGTGTCGTTCCAGGGCCTCCACAGTGCACATTCTACTGGTACTTTCTGAGGGAGGTATTGAATAACTACAATACAAATGAGTTCGGTGTTTATGGGACCCAAGCAAGGGTCCGGGCTCAACGTGCACAAGACATGTCACAATGATGTGTCTCCAACATAGCTTGGTGACATAGTGAGCACCACCGGCCTCGAAGTGATATTTATCATGTATGACAAGAAATCTTGCAGAGTGTAATTGCTTGTTGTGTCCAAGCCTAGTGATAAGTGAGGAGGACAAAGACAAATCAGTTTTCAACCTAATAGAACAACAGGAAGGATTACATTTGCAGCCAATGGTAGAACAAAAGATTTGTGTGTATTTGTGTCTGAGATGATCAATGTCTTGAGAAGCTTGGGAAGAACAAAAGATTTGTGTGTATTTGTGTCTGAGATGATCAATGTCTTGAGAAGAACACATAATAAGTAATACATGGTATGTTATGTTGGTTTAGTTCCCTTGTTTTGATTATGTCTCATGTTTAGTAAAATAATTTGTTCTATAAATTCCTTCTTATTTCAATAATTCAGTAGCTACTTAGGTAGGAGAGTTTGGTATAATCTTCCAGCTCGGTGGCAAACCTTGGCGCAAGTCTTGGGCGCTGCTAAAGTAGCAAAAAGAATAAATGAGTTCTTCCACATAATATCTCCAAGAAATAATAGCTTATCATGGTGATCCTGAGTACTACCTCTATGTTAAACCACTCCTATTTTTTATGGCACGAGTTTATACTATAGAAATCTTCTTATAGATGTTATGGTTATTATGGGACCAAGACTTATTGAACATTGTTGTAGGGAATCATAGGTAGTTGACAATATATTTTGCGTGGTGGGTCGTTTCACTAAAGGAAATCCATGTCCTTAATTACGTCACCCCTTGAGCCCATATTCAACAATATGTAGCACTATTCTTGGAAATAAAATACGATTCGTAGTCTATACTGGAACAATTGTGTTTGGAAAGTGTGCCCCCTTTTCAACAGCCTTGTCCACACCCAAGCTATCCAACACTGGACACTTAGCAGATGTAATGAAATTAAACAATTATGAGTAATTATTTATTTCGATGCCATTGTATATCAATTAATCATAAATATTTTTTTAGGATCAACAAAGTGTTGAAATAATACGCATATCCGTTGATTTGGAGGCAGGTTTGTAGTGTGGTATGCAACTTGAGCCAAGTTAGATGGTGCACTTTGATATATTTTGGCTAATTTTGTGCTAGCATAGTTCATGAATACCAGAAAGTCTTGTGGAAGCCAACGCAAAAGGAAAGACGTGAAATCCTGGCCAAGATGACATGAGTTTTTTTATGGTAATAGACTTTTATTCCTCAAATAATGGATAGATCGTTTACAAGCAAATGAGAAATAAAGTCAGGGATGGACATATCCCATGAACTAGTGATGGTTTCTCGCCCCTCGTTGGTTACCCCAAGTGGAAGGTTTGAGATGCAGTGTAGCGGAAGTTTTCCCTTGGCAAAGATACCAAGGATCGATTTCCCCTGAGACTCCTAGGTTCAACAAGAAGGTGTCAACTGCTAACGGCGCCAGATATTAGCAATCAACTTGGACCTGCACACAGATACAAATAACTTTGCTCCCAACGAGTACAGAGAGGTTGTCAATCCCTCCGGCCTTGTCGTTTACAAAGGATCAAACACAAGAGATAATAGTGATAGGTATTGCTGCAACTGGTAGTAAAAACAGAAAGTAAATAGCGGATGTGATCAGTGATGGTAATATGGACCGGGGTCCCATGATGTTCACTAGTGATGTCTCTCTCCCAAAAGACGATAAAACAGCTATGTGAGGTAAACGAATTACAGCTGGGCAATTGACAGAATTATGTGCGCAAACCAATGCTAACTATGTTGCAAGAACGGTAGAGGTTCAAAGCATGGGCGGTACGCCAAGGCAAGTAGACCGAAATCCATATGCATCTACTACTAATCATCCACCTTGAGATATCTATCCAGAACATCTCGCTGGTATTAAGTTGCGAGTCCCACCCATAGTGTAAACTCAAAGCAACAGACAACTGCATTAAAAGAACTTTGCGTAAAGTAAACAATCCTTGCACCCGCGGGCACAAGCACCGTTGTTTTCCCCCTTGTGGTAACAGCACATCCCCTAGACTCATGTTTCTGTCACTCAAACTAGTCATCGAGGGGCATGAACCCACAATCGAGCATAACGTTCCCTCTTGGAGTCACTACCTACTACTTGGCCAAAGCAATAAATAGCAACGGAGAACATGCAAGAATTACTTAAGAACATAAATATAAAAGAGGTAAATCAAATATATTACTCAAACACAATCTGAACATAATCTCACAATCCATCGGATCCCAACAAACTCATCATAGCAACAGCATAAGGATTACATATGTGCCTCGATCATGTAGGGCAGCTCACGAGGTCTAATTAGTGAAGCACAAGAAGGGGAGGAGAACATCACATAGCTACTGGTCATGGACCCATGGTCCAAGGGAGACTACTCACAACTCATCCGGGAGGCTTCCATGGTGGTGGAGAGGCTCCCGGTGGTGATCCTCCCCTCCGGCAGGGTGCCGGGAAGAGTTCTCCCGGTGCTCCCGATCTTGGAAGCGCGGCGGCGGAGGAACAGAGATGAGATCGCGAAAAAGGGTTCCGTCCTCGAGGGTTTCGGGACGCGTGTTAAATATATGCCAAAGGGGGGCATCAGCGGAGGCCTGGGGGGCCCAGGCGCCCCCCCCCCCGGCGCGGCCAGGAGGGGGGCCGCGCCACCAGGGCGCCTGGAGCCCTCGTGGCCCCCCTCCGGCCCTACTTCGGCCGTGTGGAAGCTCTTTAAAAAGATAAGCATGAAAACTAAGAGCTGAACATGACAGTAGCTATTGAAAGACCAAGAACATACACAGCAAAGATAGACATGAAAATTCTATGTTGTGTTCTAGGTTGAAGTGGAGCGTGTTTCTCTCCCACACAAACAAAGCTGAGTTCCAACTCGTTATGAAATAGCTTGATGTCTACACACGCTTCTACTCTTGTAGACTATGTTGGGCCTCCAAGCGCAGAGGTTTGTAGGACAGCAGCAATTTCCCTCAAGTGGATGACCTAAGGTTTATCGAACTCAGGGAAGTAGAGGTTGAAGATGGTCTCTCTCAAGCAACCCTGCAACTAAGATACAAGAAGTCTCTTGTGTCCCCAACACACCTAATACACTTGTTAGATGTATAGGTGCACTAGTTCGGCGAAGAGATGTTAAATGGCAAGTGATATGGATGGCAAAACAAAGTAATATAAATCTGTAATAAAAAGTGCAGCAAGCAAACAAGTGGTAAACGTGAGCACAAATGGTATTGCAATGGTGGAAACAAGGCCTAGGGATCATACTTTCACTAGTGGCAACTCCCAACAACATTAACATAATCGAATCACATGATATTTCCCATAAAACATGCAATGGAGACACACCCGGAGGTCATTCCTTCGTGGTCAAGAGAGGACGAGAATTATGTAGGGCTACAAAAGCACACCTCAAAGTTCGTAGTTCTCAATCTAAGGATTTCCCAATGTCGCCGCGGCCATCCAAAGAGAGTCCCACAATCACCACAACATATCTAAAGGATAGTCAAAGACAAGCACCAAGAGACTCTCAATCTTCAATCAACACACAAGAGAGGAAATCACTCATGAAAATATTTTTCTAATCCATGTCCAATAGACCGCTGTCACCTTGATCTCGGGGATTATACTAGATAAAGACAAGTGAGTACATCAATCCAATACATAGAGGAAGGGGAAATATCATGGGATCACCCTAGATTAACATAGCCTATGATCACAACAAAGATCACATCATGGGAGAGAGAATTGACCACATAGCTACTGGTAGAAATGTCGGGACCGGTTTTCCAGGATATTAATTTCCCAGTAAATGGCCCTTGTGCTCACCAGCCCCAGGATTACTGTTAGCTGATGAGACACAAACTTGATACAGAAATTCCAAGCTAAATACAAAATATGTAGTACAAGACCATTCTGGTCAATGAGTACAACAAAAGGTTTCTAGTGGTTAATGGCGGAAGCGGTTTGCGATACATCAGCGTCTATGGGACTCCATTTCCCACAGGAACAGCTGACCTGGATAATTCCTATCTTCGCGAGGCTGCTATCTCCATTGCCTAGGTTCCGGGGCTGTCATCGCAGCGCTCCTCTCCAAGCAAGAGATCTGGCCAAGACAATAGCCAGGGACAAGCCAGTGAGTACTTTGAATGTACTCGCAAACATCATGAAAACAGGTATAACATAGCAGGTGATAATCATGCACTAAAATAATCCACGATCACTTAGTCAGTCCCAAAATAAAATTCATGATGCACATGAGCAGGTCATTTGTATTAAACAGGAATAAGCAATCAGAGAATGAAGATAAAATAAACCGATCGGGTGTCTGAAGCGACGCCTCGAAGGATAATAATATAAAGCATATCTCAGTCGGGCGTCTGAGCGACGCCACATAAAGGGCTTATAAGAAAAATAAATCACATGCGTGCCACAGTCGGGCGTCGGAGCGACGCCACCTAAAGGGCTTATAAGGAAAATAAATAATCAACATGCCACAGTCGGGTGTCTGAGCGACACCACATAAAGGGCTTATAAAGAAAATAAATAACAAGTATGCCACAGTCGGGCGTCTCAGCGACACCACATAAAGGGCTTATATAATAATAATCACAATGAGTATTCTGGAGGTAGAACCATCCTAGGGATACTCAACAATTCAACAACAATATAAATGGTTAATCCACAATAATAATAATCACAATCATCATTCGTCACACGTCATGATCAATATTCTGGTTTAGAAGTTTTCCTCCGAAGACCAACACTGAGACCGACACTTGACCCATCCCAGACTGTAGTCCTTAACCGCGGATACGGCTGTTCGAATAGATATAAACTCTGCAGAGGGTGTACTCTTTACCCACGAGTAACGGATTCCTTTAGTCCACCGGGACTAATTCCGCTTACGGTCTTTGAATTGAAAACACACCCAACCAGCACACACCAGCTTAACTTACCGGTGCCTGGAATCACCCACGACACTTGTTAAGCAAAACTCTAAGTGGGGAGGCTACAACCTCGATTTGCATGGGATCAAATTTATATCGCGCGCTACTAAGGGGTGCCCCCCTCTCGGTCCCAACCGGAAACACCCATGCCCCCGGACCATGTGGCATGTCTACCGGATGCACCCGGTATCTTCCACCATGGCCTCTCTGTACGGTGTGTGCCAAGAAAGGGGTTGACAACTTACTGAACCGTACCCTGCCCGCGACAGGGACAAGTGGTAGTACGAAAACAAGCATGGGGGTTACTGGAACAAGACTCGATCTATGGTCGACTCAGGAGGCTTATGTGTTCCCTGCATGGTTAGCACAACAGATACTTTCCACAGTTTTCCTGACAGGGTCACCACCCCTCATGCCCCATCATGCCTCACTGCACATCCTCGCCACAACGAGATGTCCGTCACGTGGTTGTGTTCACCGGAACACAATCTTCCTTCGGACTCCATCCGAACTATCACCAGGCATATGTGGCATGAGAGGTGGCTACTGTCACCAATATCACATATATAACAGAAAAGATTTTCACCATATGTTGATATGCAAGAGTATGACTTCCACATGAAATAACGCTACTCCATTTTAGCATATTGATGGAGTTCATATGTTCTAGCAAACAACACACAGCTTATGTCATAATGGAGTTCAAGATGCTTGCCTTCAAGGTGCAGAGAGGTGAGGTGCACTCCAAAACTTTTGAAAGTTTTGATCTTCCCTCCAAATCCTATTTTTGAAAATATTCAAATTAACACAAACTTAAAAAAAACAGTACAAAAAGTTGTCATAATTATTTTTGAAATAAATCTTAAAATAAACTAGGTGAAATTTGAGAGAGGTAGGAAAAAGAATCAACTCATTTGGAGTTTTATTTAAAAAGATATGCCCAGTCAAAGTTTAGTCAAAATTCTGCTTTATTAAAAACCAGAAAAAGGAAAACGCATCGGCTCAGAATACGCTTCCGAGAGGGAGAGACGTACTTCGGTCTTTACGCTTTCACTTAAAACGCTCAGCCAAGCCTGGAGTCACAGACGGGTGGGGCCCTTGGGTCCACTGGTCCTATTTGACCAGTCGCCCTTCTCCTTCCTCCCGCGGCCGAGCCGGGGCGGAGGCCCGACGATCCTCGCCGGCGGACGACGGCTCCTAGGAGCCATCCGAGGGTGGGAAAGGATCCGCCGCTCCAGGGCGATCCTCCCAGTGGTCGAAAGGGTCTCGGGGGCGAAGGGGTTCGCCGGCGGCGAGCTCTGGGGCAAACGGCGCCTTCGGGAGCAAACGGGGCAGTGGCCTACGGTGACTCCCAGTCAAGGTTGCGAGGAGGGGTGGCTCCGTGGTGTCGAGGGAGAGTGGGTGGTGGCGTGGGAGAGGCTAGGGGACTCTGGTGTTGTCGGATTTAACAGAGATGGTGGCGAGCGTCACTGTCGGAGGCGGGGAAGAAGGCCACTACCAGTCGTTTGGTGGCTTGGAGAGGCTCTAAGGGAGAGGCGGGGCGCTGCGCCAGGCTGGGGAAGCAAGGAAGAGGCCTTTTTATAGGCGCGTGCTGTCGGTTCTGCGGCTTCCGTGGATAAGCACGACGGCGGCGATGGCGGTTCGTCGCCTCTGTAGCCGGGGCGACGTGGCGGAGCTCTGGGAGCATGCCAGGAGCTAGCGGACGAGCTGCGACTGCCCCAGGGGCTAGCTGGCGCGCGTGGATGGTTTGGGCGGTGCTGGCCACGGCAGAGACGGCAGTCGGCGGTCGTGGCGGCTTGCGGGGGAGACGAGGGAAGGCTGCGGTGCTCGTGAACGAAGCAGGTCTGGCCTTGGCACTATGCTGCGCGCGGCAGAGGGCTAGGATGAGCTCGGGGGTTGGTGAGGCGGCTCGGGCAGGCGCGTGCAAAACGCACGCTCTGCTCGTGCTCTCGGCATGCCCACCACGTGCTCGACGAAATGCTAGGGTGACCTAAAATGCTCTGGTGCTGTTGGAACTACCCAGGGTTAGGTTAGTGGGCAAAAGGAGGCTAGGGGACATGTTGGTTTGGCACAGAAAGCAACTCCACAATGCAAACTAAAAACTATGCCAATTCTGTCCAGGCGCACAAGGTGCTCGACAGAATGCCATGGGCATCTAGGGATGTTTTCTGGCCACCAAACTTTCCATATCATGGTCTCTCTAGATGCACAAGAGAATGGCATGGTTAGTTTGAGAAAAACAGAAACTTGTTAGTGCATGTTTTTTGAGAAAACAAAATATGGACAGAAAATGTAGGCTATTATTGCATGGACCAAAATTATTCAAATGGGTCCAATATCCTGGACTTAAGGGTTTGGTAGCAAGTACTAATAGCAGGAAAGATCCCAAGATCACTAGAGGAGTTTTAAAATAGGGTTGCAGTGCAAAATACCAAACTGGACCAGAATGAAAAAGAGGATGGTTTGCTCAAAATTTATAAAACACAAAGCTGGATTTTTGCATAAAAATGAGTTATATGCATCTACTGACATCTCCAAATTTTTATGTAATTTTTAAAGAAATATTTAAATAGGTTGCAGTGCAATGGGAGCCCTTGAAAGAATGGAAAAGCCATTTTAAAAGAATTGATGCTTGGCAAAAGTATTATACAAATGCTTCCACTTGCATACCCAACAAAAATCAAATGCTTTAAGAAAGCATTCAAGCCCTTCAATATTATCCAAAAGTTTCAGATAAGAGGGAAAAAATAAAAAAAATCCAGAGAAAAGAAGTATCTCTGAAATTAAAAGAAAAGTCAGAAAATAGAAAATAAATCTTTCTGACAAAATTTTAATTAATAAAACAAGATTAAATTTTTGGGGTGTTACAACACTACCCCCCTTAAGAAAAATCTCGTCCTCGAGATTTGCTAAAGGACGAAAGTTGCAAAAAAATATTACTCGTACCACGCGGCAATCGCAACCTGAAAAACAATTACACTATACACACGATAAGACGGGGTCTTAGAAAAATCGCTGACTAATGTGCAGCTGTGGTATACTAGGGAGGTAATTGATTAGGTGATAAAAGCGCGCGGGGTCTTGCATTAAGTGCACGTGGTCTGTGAGTTATATAACGAGAGGGCATGCAAAACAAATTTTTATTGAGGAAAACATTTTTCATGGCAGTGGTCTTTTAAGAAAAACCTTACTATGAAATTTGCTATAATTAAAAACAATCAATTTTTTTTTAATCACGAGAAACAACTTCAACCAATGCAATATACTAATACAGAAAATTTTAAAGCACAACACAGCTATCACAACAAGCAGTCAATTTCTACACAAACTGATATAACCACGGTGCTGACGGTTCAGGTAATAAGCTATATTTCACGAGGAATTATTCCCTGCAGTGCGATATATCCTTCGTCTACTGGGAGTGGATGGGGGACTCACAAAATGCGTCTCTCTTAGTCTGGCCTCAGGGGTCTACTAATAGCGACTAGGGTTTTACACAGCAAGGGTCTGGAGAAAATCCATCACTTGTTGGGTCAAGCGCTCTCGAGCGATGATATAGTGCACCAGATTATTTAGCATCGGACCTTTCTCTTCTCAGGTGTAGGGAAAGGATGCGGCTTCTCTGGCTGCTGCACTATTCGGGGAAATAATAATAGCCACGTTCACTGGCATAGGGTACCATGAATTGAAGATAGGTAACCGCTCCATAAGCTGTTGGGGAACGTTGCATGGGAAACAAAAATTTTCCTACGCTCACCAAGATCAATCTAGGAGATGCATCTACGAGGGAAGAGTCGGATCCACATACCGTTGTAGATCGCGATGCGGAAGCGTTGCAAGAACGCGGATGAAGGAGTCGTACTCGCTGCGATTCCGATCGCGGTTGATTCCGATCTAAGCGCCGAACAACGGCGCCTCCGCGTTCAACACACGTGCAGCCCGGTGACGTCTCCCACGCCTTGATCCAGCAAGGAGAGAGGGAGAGGTTGGGGAAGACTCCATCCAACAGCAGCACGACGGCGTGGTGGTGGTGGAGGAGCGCGGGACTCCGGCAGGGCTTCGCCAAGCGCTGCAAGAGACGAGGAGGGAGAGGGGTAGGGCTGCGCCAAGAGGGAGACGTTCTCATGTCACTAGCAGCCCCAAAACCTCACATATATATAGGGGGAAGGGGGGGGCTGCGCCCCCTTTAGGGTTTCCCACCCCTAGGGGTGCGGCAGCCCCCAAAAACCCATCTAGGGTGCGGCCAAGGGGGGGAGAGAGAGGGGGCGCCCTAGGGTGGGCCTTAAGGCCCATCTGGACCTAGGGTTTGCCCCCCTCCACTCTCCATGCGCCTAGGGACTTGGTGGGGGGGGCGCACCAGCCCCCTTGGGGCTGGTCCCCTCCCACACTTAGCCCACGCAGCCTTCAGGGGCTGGTGGCCCCACCTGGTGGACCCCCGGGACCCTCCCGGTGGTCCCGGTACATTACCGATATCGCCCGAAACTTTTCCGGTGACCAAAACAGGACTTCCCATATATGAATCTTTACCTCCGAACTATTCCGGAACTCCTCGTGACGTCCGGGATCTCATCCGGGACTCCGAACAACATTCGGTAACCGCGTACATACTTTCCCTATAACCCTAGTGTCATCGAACCTTAAGTGTGTAGACCCTACGGGCTCGGGAACCATGTAGACATGACCGAGACAACTCTCCGACCAATAACCAACAGCGGGATCTGGATACCCATGTTGGCTCCCACATGTTCCACGATGATCTCATCGGATGAACCACGATGTCAAGGATTCAATCAATCCGGTATACGATTCCCTTTGTCTATCGGTATAGCACTTGCCCGAGATTCGATCGTCGGTATACCGATACCTTGCTCAATCTCGTTACCGGCAAGTCTCTTTACTCGTTCCGTAACACATCATCCCGTGATCAACTCCTTGATCACATATTGTGCACATTATGATGATGTCCTACCGAGTGGGCCCAGAGATACCTCTCCGTCATACGGAGTGACAAATCCCAGTCTCGATTCGTGCCAACCCAACAGACACTTTCGGAGATACCTGTAGTGCACCTTTATAGCCACCCAGTTACGTTGTGACGTTTGGTACACCCAAAGCATTCCTACGGTATCCGGGAGTTGCACAATCTCATGGTCTAAGGAAAAGATACTTGACATATAGAAAAGCTTTAGCATACGAACTACACGATCTGTGCTAGGCTTAGGATTGGGTCTTGTCCATCACATCATTCTCCTAATGATGTGATCCCGTTATCAACGACATCCAATGTCCATGGTTAGGAAACCGTAACCATCTATTGATCAACGATCTAGTCGTCTAGAGGCTTACTAGGGACATGGTGTTTGTCTATGTATCCACACATGTATCTGAGTTTCCTTTCAATACAATTCTAGCATGGATAATAAACGATTATCGTGAACAAGGAAATATAATAATAACCAATTTATTATTGCCTCTAGGGCATATTTCCAACAGTCTCCCACTTGCACTAGAGTCAATAATCTAGTTCACATCGCCATGTGATTAACACTCACAGGTCACATCATCATGTGACCAACATCCAAAGAGATTACTAGAGTCAGTAATCTAGTTCACATCAATATGTGATTAACACTCAATGAGTTCTGGGTTTGATCATGTTATGCTCGTGAGAGAGGTTGTAGTCAACGGGTCTGCAATATTCAGATCCCTATGTACTTCGCAAAAATTTATGTCATATCGTAGATGCTGCTACCACGTTCCACTTGGAGCTATTCCAAACTGTTGCTCCATTATACGTATCCGGTATCTCCACTTAGAGTTATCCGGATAGGTGTTAAGCTTGCATCGACGTAACTCTTTACGTCGAACTCTTTATCACCTCCATAACCGAGAAACATTTCCTTATTCCTCTAAGGATAATTTTGACCACTATCTAGTGATCCACTCCTAGATCACCTTTGTACCCTCTTGCCAGACATGTGGCAAGGCACACATCAGGTGCGGTACTTAGCATGGCATACCGTATAGAGCCTATGACAAAAGCATAGGGGACGACCTTGTCCTTCCTCTTTCTTCTGCTGTGGTCAAGCTTTGAGTCTTACTCAACTTCACACCTTACAACTCAGGTAAGAACTCCTGCTTTGACTGATCTATTTTGAACTCCTTCAAAATCATGCCAAGGTGTGTGTTCTTTTGAAAGTATCATCAGGCGTCTTGATCTATCTGTATAGATCTTGATGCCCAATATGTAAGCAGCTTTATCTAGGTCTTCCTTTGAAAAACTCATTTCAAACAACCCTTTATGCTTTCCAGAAATTCTACATCATTTCGGATCAATCATATGTCATTCACATACACTTATCAGAAATGTTGTAGTGCTCCCACTCACTTTATTGCAAATACAAGTTTCTAACAAACTTTGTATACCCAAAAACTTTGATCACTCCATCAAAGCATATATTCCGACTCCGAGATGCTTGCTCTAGTCCATGGAAGGATCGCTGGAGCTAGCATATCTTTTAGCATCCTTAGGATCGACAAAACCTTTCTGATTTTATCATATACAACCTTTCCTTACGAAAACTGGTAAGGAAACTTGTTTTGTCATCCATCTGCCAGATTTCATAAATGCAGCTAATGCTAATCATGATTCCGACGGACTTAAGCATCGCTACAAGTGAGAAAATCTCATCGTAGTCAACTCCTTGAACTTGTGGAAAACTCTTCGCCACAAGTCGAGCTTCATAGACGGTGACATTACCGTCCACGTCCGTCTTAGTCTTAAAGATCCATTTGTCTCAATGGCTTGCCGATCATAGGGCAAGTCCACCAAAGTCCATACTTTGTTTTGATACATGGATCCTATCTCGGATTTATCGGCTTCTAACCATTTGTCGGAATATGGGCCCACCATCGCTTCTCCATAGTTCGTAGGTTCATCGTTGTCCAACAACATGACCTCTAAGACAGGATCACCGTACCACTCAGGAGTAGTACACATCCTTGTCGACCCACGAGGTTCGATAGCAACTTGATCTGGAGCTTCATGATCACTATCATTAGTATCCTCTTCAACTGTCGTAGGTTCCACAGAAACATCTTTCTGTGTTGCACTACTCTCCGGTTGAAGTGAGGGTTCGAAAACCTTATCAAGTTCTATCTTCCTCCCACTCAATTCTTTCGAGAGAAACTCCTTCTCGAGAAAGGACCCATTCTTAGCGACAAACATTTTTGTCCTTGGATCTGAGATAGAAGGTATACCCAACCGTTACCAGTGGGTATTCCATGAAGATGTATTTGTCCGCTTTGGGTTCGAGCTTTTCCTGGCTGAAGCCATAAGCATCGCAGCCCCAAACATTTAAGAAAACGACAACTTTGGTTTCTTGCCAAACCATACGACGTCGTCTCAACGGACTTAGATGGTGCCCTATATAAAGTGAATGCAGCTGTCTCTAATGCATAACCTCAAAATAATAGCGGTAGATCGGTAAGACACACCATAGATCGCACCATATCTCATAAGGTTCGATTACGATGTCCGGACACACCATTACGCTGTGATGTTCCAGGGGACTTCAACTGCGAAACAATTCTACAATGTCTTAAGTGATTGCCAAACTCATAATTCAGATAATATCCCCTTGATCAGATCGTAGGAACATGATCTTCTTGTTATGATGATTCTAAATCTTCACTCTGAAATTTTTTGAACCTTTCAAACGTTTCAGACTTTTGCTTCATTAAGTAAATATACCATATCTACTCAAATCGTCAGTGAAGATGAGAAAATAACGATATCCACCACACGCCTTAACTCTCATTGGATCACATACATCAGCATGTATGATTTCCAACAAGTCACTTGCCCATTTCATTGTACCTAAAACGGGATCTCAGTCATCCTGCCCATGAGGCATGGCTCGCATGTGTCAAGCGATTCAAAATCAAGTGACTCCAAACGTCCATCAGCATGGAGTTTCTTCATGCATTTTATGCCAAAATGACCCAAGCGGCAGTGCCACAAGAAAGTGGTACTATCATTATTAACTCTACATCTTTTGGCATTAATATTATCATTATGTGTATTACCATTATCGAGATTCAACGAACCATTGGGTGCATGACCATAAAGGTATTATTCATGTAAACAGAATAACCATTATTCTCTAACTTAAATGAATAACCGTATTGCGATGAACATGATCTAATCATTTTCATGCTCAACGTAGACACCTGATAACATTTATCTAGGTTCAACACTAATCTCGAAAATAGAGGAAGTGTGCGATGGTGATCTCATCAACCTTGGAAACACTTCCAACACACATCGTCACCTCGCCCTTAGCTAGTCTCCGTTCAGTCCGTAGCTTTTGTTTCAAGTCACTAATAATAGCAACTGAACCGGTATCCAATACCCAGGTGCTACAAGGAGTACTACTAAGGTACACATCAATAATATCAAATATACTTTGTTGAAGTTGCCAGCTATCATATCTACCATGTATTTGGGGTGGTTCCGCTACCATGTGACCGTTCCCCTTACAACAGAAGCACTTAGTCTCGAGGTTTGGGTTCAACCATGGGTTCCTTCATCAGAGCGACAACAGGTTTGCCATTCATGAAGTTTCCCTTCTAGCCCTTACCCTTTTAAAACCAGTGGTCTTGTTAAACCATCAACACTTGATGCTCCTTCTTGATCTCTACTTTTGCGGTACTAAGAACCGCTGACAGCACCGGGATTATCACCATCCTTTGCTTGTCATAGTTCATCACGAAGTTCTAGTAGCTTGGTGATAGTGTCTAGAGAATTCCGCCAACCACTATCTCACCTGGAAGATTAACTCCCACTTGGTTCAAGTGATTTCAGCACCCAGACATTCTGAGCACATGCTCACAAGTTGAGCTATTCTCCTCCATCCTTTTGGCAAAAGAACTTGTCAGAGGTCTCATACCTCTCAACACGGGCATGAGCCTGAAATCCCAATTTCAGCTCTTAGAACATCTCATATGTTCTATGGCGTTCAAAACGTCATTGGAATCCCGATTCTAAGCCGTAAAGTATGGTGCACTAAACTATCAAGTAGTCATCAGGACGTCTCTGTCAGGTGTTCACAACATCCACAGACAACGTTGTAGGGGTTTGCACATCGAGCGGTGCATCAAAGACGTAAGCTTTCTGTGCAGCAGTGAGGACACTCCTCGGACTACGGACCCAGTCCGCATCATTGCTTACAATATCTTTCAACTTAGTCTTTCTCTAGGATCGTATTAAACAGGGAGCTACAACGCAGTTATTGGTCTACTACATAATTTGCAAAGACAACTTAGACTATTGTTCATGACAAGTGAGTTTTAACTAATCAAATTACTTATAACTCCCACTCAAATTGACATCCCTCTGGTCATCCGAGTGTGACATGATCCAAATCCACCAACCCAAGTCCGATCATCACGTGAGATGAGGTGGTGTCAATGGTGAACATCTTCATGTTGATCATATCTACTATATGACTCATGCTCGACCTTTCGGTCTTCCGTGTTCCGAGGCCATGTCTGTACATGCTAGGCCCGTCAAGTCTAACCCGAGTGTTCTGCATGTGCAAAACTGGCTTGCACCCGTTGTATGCGAACGTAGAGTCTATCACACCCGATCATCACGTGGTGCTTCGAAACGACGAACCTTCGCAACGGCGCACACTCGGGGGGAACACAATTTTATCTTGAAATTTTAGTGAGGGATCATCTTATAATGCTACCGTCATCCTAAGCAAAATAAGATGCATAAAAGGATTAACATCACATGCAAATCATAAGTGACATGATATGGCCATCAACTCGTGCTTTTGATCTCCATCTCCAAAGCACCGGCATGATCTCCATCGTCACCGGCGTAACACCATGATCCCCATCATCATGATCTCCATCATCGTGTCGCCATCAGGGTTGTCGCGCGCCCACCATGCTCTTACTACTATTGCTACCGTTTAGCGATAAAGTAAAGCATTACATAGCGCTTAATGATTGACACGCAGGTCATACAAAAATTAAAGACAGCCCTATGGCTCCTGCCGGTTGCCGTATACATCGACATGCAAGTCGATATTAACTATTACAACATGACCATCTCATACATCAAATATATCTCATCATGTCTTTGGCCATATCATATCACATACATACCCTGCAAAAACAAGTTAGACGTCCTCTAATTTGTTGTTGCATGTTTTACGTGGCTGCTATGGGTATCTAGCAAGAACGCTTCTTACCTACGCAAAGCCACAATGGTGATATTTAAGTTGCTATGTAACCTTCTACAAGGACCGCCTTCGTCGAATCCAATTCAACTAAGATAGGAGAGACAGACACCCGCCAGCCATCTTATGCAACAAAAGTCGCATGTCTGTCGATGGAACCGGTCTCATGTACGTGGACATGTAAAGTTGGTCCGGGCCGCTTCATCCAATAATGCCGCTGAATCAAGAAAGACCAAAGAGGGAAGCAATCTAAACATCAACGCCCACAAACCCCTTTGTGTTCTACTCGTGAAAACATCTACGCAAGATCCTAGCTCATGATGCCACTGTTGGGGAACGTTGCATGGGAAACAAAAAATTTCCTACGCTCACCAAGATCAATCTAGGAGATGCATCTACGAGGGAAGAGTCGGATCCACATACCCTTGTAGATCGCGATGCGGAAGCGTTGCAAGAACGCGGATGAAGGAGTCGTACTCGCTGCGATTCAGATCGCGGTTGATTCCGATCTAAGCGCCGAACAACGGCGCCTCCGCGTTCAACACACGTGCAGCCCGGTGACGTCTCCCACGCCTTGATCCAGCAAGGAGAGAGGGAGAGGTTGGGGAAGACTCCATCCAACAGCAGCACGACGGCGTGGTGGTGGTGGAGGAGCGCGGGACTCCAGCAGGGCTTCGCCAAGCGCTGCAAGAGACGAGGAGGGAGAGGGGTAGGGCTGCGCCAAGAGGGAGACGTTCTCATGTCACTAGCAGCCCCAAAACCTCACATATATATAGGGGGAAGGGGGGGCTGCGCCCCCTTTAGGGTTTCCCACCCCTAGGGGTGCGGCAGCCCCCAAAAACCCATCTAGGGTGCGGCCAAGGGGGGGGAGAGAGAGGGGGCGCCCTAGGGTGGGCCTTAAGGCCCATCTGGACCTAGGGTTTGCCCCCCTCCACTCTCCATGCGCCTAGGGACTTGGTGGGGGGGCGCACCAGCCCCCTTGGGGCTGGTCCCCTCCCACACTAAGCCCACGCAGCCTTCAGGGGCTGGTGGCCCCACCTGGTGGACCCCCGGGACCCTCCCGGTGGTCCCGGTACATTACCGATATCGCCCGAAACTTTTCCGGTGACCAAAACAGGACTTCCCATATATGAATCTTTACCTCCGGACTATTCCGGAACTCCTCGTGACGTCCGGGATCTCATCCGGGACTCCGAACAACATTCGGTAACCGCGTACATACTTTCCCTATAACCCTAGCGTCATCGAACCTTAAGTGTGTAGACCCTACGGGCTCGGGAACCATGTAGACATGACCGAGACAACTCTCCGACCAATAACCAACAGCGGGATCTGGATACCCATGTTGGCTCCCACATGTTCCACGATGATCTCATCGGATGAACCACGATGTCAAGGATTCAATCAATCCCGTATACGATTCCCTTTGTCTATCGGTATAGTACTTGCCCGAGATTCGATCGTCGGTATACCGATACCTTGCTCAATCTCGTTACCGGCAAGTCTCTTTACTCGTTCCGTAACACATCATCCCGTGATCAACTCCTTGATCACATATTGTGCACATTATGATGATGTCCTACCGAGTGGGCCCAGAGATACCTCTCCGTCATACGGAGTGACAAATCCCAGTCTCGATTCGTGCCAACCCAACAGACACTTTCGGAGATACCTGTTGTGCACCTTTATAGCCACCCAGTTACGTTGTGACATTTGGTACACCCAAAGCATTCCTACGGTATCTGGGAGTTGCACAATCTCATGGTCTAAGGAAAAGATACTTGACATATAGAAAAGCTTTAGCATACGAACTACACGATCTGTGCTAGGCTTAGGATTGGGTCTTGTCCATCACATCATTCTCCTAATGATGTGATCCCGTTATCAACGACATCCAATGTCCATGGTTAGGAAACCGTAACCATCTATTGATCAACGAGCTAGTCGTCTAGAGGCTCACTAGGGACATGGTGTTTGTCTATGTATCCATACATGTATCTGAGTTTCCTATCAATACAATTCTAGCATGGATAATAAACGATTATCGTGAACAAGGAAATATAATAATAACCAATTTATTATTGCCTCTAGGGCATATTTCCAACAGCTGTTGGGGAACGTCGCATGGGAAACAAAAATTTTCCTACGTTCACCAAGATCAATCTAGGAGATGCATCTACGAGGGGAGAGTTGGATCCACATACCCTTGTAGATCGCTAAGCGGAAGCGTTCAAGAACGCGGTTGATGGAGTCGTACTCGCCGCGATTCAGATCGCCGAAGATCCTAGCACCGAACGGACGGTGCCTCCGCGTTCTTCACACGTGCAGCCCGGTGACGTCTCCCACGCCTTGATCCAGCAAGGAGAGAGGGAGAGGTTGGGGAAGACTCCATCCAACAGCAGCACAACGGCGTGGTGGTGGTGGAGGAGCGCGGGACTCCAGCAGGGCTTCGCCAAGCGCTGCGGGAGACGAGGAGGGAGAGAGGTAGGGCTGCGCCAATCGACCGAGGTCAAAACTTGTTCTGGGCAGCCCTAAACTTCACATATATATAGGGGGGAGGTAGGGGCTGCGCCCCCATCTAGGGTTTCCTCCCTAGGGGTGGCGGCAGCCCCCCAGAACCCATCTAGGGTGCGGCCAAGGGGGGGAGAGAGAGGGGGCGCCCTAGGATGGGCCTTAAGGCCCATCTGGACCTAGGGTTTGCCCCCCTCCACCCTCCATGCGCCTAGGGACTTGGTGGGGGGGCGCACCAGCCCCCTTGGGGCTGGTCCCCTCCCACACTTAGCCCACGCAGCCACCTGGGGCTGGTGGCCCCACCTGGTGGACCCCCGGGACCCTCCCGGTGGTCCCGGTACATTACCGATATCGCCCGAAACTTTTCCGGTGACCAAAACAGGACTTCCCATATATGAATCTTTACCTCCGGACCATTCCGGAACTCCTCGTGACGTCTGGGATCTCATCCGGGACTCCGAACAACATTCGGTAACCGCGTACATACTTTCCCTATAACCCTAGCGTCATCGAACCTTAAGTGTGTAGACCCTACGGGCTCGGGAACCATGTAGACATGACCGAGACAACTCTCCGGCCAATAACCAACAGCGGGATCTGGATACCCATGTTGGCTCCCACATGTTCCACGATGATCTCATCTGATGAACCACGATGTCAAGGATTCAATCAATCCCGTATACGATTCCCTTTGTCTATCGGTATAGCACTTGCCCGAGATTCGATCGTCGGTATACCGATACCTTGCTCAATCTCGTTACCGGCAAGTCTCTTTACTCGTTCCGTAACACATCATCCCGTGATCAACTCCTTGATCACATATTGTGCACATTATGATGATGTCCTACCGAGTGGGCCCAGAGATACCTCTCCGTTATACGGAGTGACAAATCCCAGTCTCGATTCGTGCCAACCCAACAGACACTTTCGGAGATACCTGTAGTGCACCTTTATAGCCACCCAGTTACGTTGTGACGTTTGGTACACCCAAAGCATTCCTACGGTATCCGGGAGTTGCACAATCTCATGGTCTAAGGAAAAGATACTTGACATATAGAAAAGCTTTAGCATACGAACTACACGATCTGTGCTAGGCTTAGGATTGGGTCTTGTCCATCACATCATTCTCCTAATGATGTGATCCCGTTATCAACGACATCCAATGTCCATGGTTAGGAAACCGTAACCATTTATTGATCAACGAGCTAGTCGTCTAGAGGCTTACTAGGGACATGGTGTTTGTCTATGTATCCACACATGTATCTGAGTTTCCTTTCAATACAATTCTAGCATGGATAATAAACGATTATCGTGAACAAGGAAATATAATAATAACCAATTTATTATTGCCTCTAGGGCATATTTCCAACATAAGCAGCGATCTTTATGGTCATTATTGGAGTGGGCATGGATTTTCCCGATGAAGGGAACTTCCGTAGGGTCTTGGTTTGGGTCTACCTGCGGGGTGTGCCTGGCTGTACAATATGAGAGTGACCCTCGATTTGAACAGGTTGTACCAGGATGGCTGGAGAAAACCCATGGTACTGTGGTCAAAATCCCACAATTTTTTTTTAAATAAAATCCCCCGGGGTTGCATCTGGGGTCTTTATATGAATCCCAAGGTGCGACCTGAAAAAAAAAACAATTGGCTGTGAAGGCAGTGCACAAGGCGAGGGATGCTTGGTAAGGTCACGGAGTGGCCTCATGTATAGCATCTGGCTGGATGACATATTGTGTTGTGGTGGCAATATTAATTGTCGGTTCTGTTCTCTGGTGGTCGGGGTCATTGTCACAGATATATATATCGCAAAATGCGATGTATTACTGTGGTTGTCGGTTGGGGAAAACGCTCCCTTTATATAAAGAGAATGGAGTCTTCCTTCGCACACTTGCGAATGGGGCAACTCAGGTGTCGATCACGGGTGTGTAGCTTACTGGGCTAGTCTGATAGGTTGGGCACCGACTGCCAAAAGCTGTCGGGGTCACAGTGTGGGCTATCGGGTAGGATAGGCTTGATTGTGGTGAGGTTAAGGTCTGGTGGGTGGGTTAACCTAGGTTCATCGACCCGGCCAAGATAGGATTAGCCAATGGTCAGCCTGGCTCTGATACCAAGGTTGTCGGGACCGGTTTTCCGGGATATTAATTTCCCAGTAAATGGCCCTTGTGCTCACCAGCCCCAGGATTACTGTTAGCTGATGAGACACAAACTTGATACAGAAATTCCAAGCTAAATACGAAATATGTAGTACAAGACCATTCTGGTCAATGAGTACAACAAAAGGTTTCTAGTGGTTGATGGCGGAAGCGGTTTGCGATACATCAGCGTCTATGGGACTCCATTTCCCATAGGAACAGCTGACCTGGATAATTCCTATCTTCGCGAGGCTGCTATCTCCATTGCCTAGGTTCCGGGGCTGTCATCGCAGCGCTCCTCTCCAAGCAAGAGATCTGGCCAAGACAATAGCCAGGGACAAGCCAGTGAGTACTTTGAATGTACTCGCAAACATCATGAAAACAGGTATAACATAGCAGGTGATAATCATGCACTGAAATAATCCACGATCACTTAGTCAGTCCCAAAATAAAATTCATGATGCACATGAGCAGGTCATTTGTATTAAACAGGAATAAGCAATCAGAGAATGAAGATAAAATAAACCGATCGGGTGTCTGAAGCGACGCCTCGAAGGATAATAATATAAAGCATATCTCAGTCGGGCGTCTGAGCGACGCCACATAAAGGGCTTATAAGAAAAATAAATCACATGCGTGCCACAGTCGGGCGTCGGAGCGACGCCACCTAAAGGGCTTATAAGGAAAATAAATAATCAACATGCCACAGTCGGGTGTCTGAGCGACACCACATAAAGGGCTTATAAAGAAAATAAATAACAAGTATGCCACAGTCGGGCGTCTCAGCGACACCACATAAAGGGCTTATATAATAATAATCACAATGAGTATTCTGGAGGTAGAACCATCCTAGGGATACTCAACAATTCAATAACAATATAAATGGTTAATCCACAATAATAATAATCACAATCATCATTCGTCACACGTCATGATCAATATTCTGGTTTAGAAGTTTTCCTCCGAAGACCGACACTGAGACCGACACTTGACCCATCCCAGACTGTAGTCCTTAACCGCGGATACGGCTGTTTGAATAGATATAAACTCTGCAGAGGGTGTACTCTTTACCCACGAGTAACGGATTCCTTTAGTCCACCGGGACTAATTCCGCTTACGGTCTTTGAATTGAAAACACACCCAACCAGCACACACCAGCTTAACTTACCGGTGCCTGGAATCACCCACGACACTTGTTAAGCAAAACTCTAAGTGGGGAGGCTACAACCTCGATTTGCATGGGATCAAATTTATATCGCGCGCTACTAAGGGGTGCCCCCCTCTCGGTCCCAACCGGAAACACCCATGCCCCCGGACCATGTGGCATGTCTACCGGACGCACCCGGTATCTTCCACCATGGCCTCTCTGTACGGTGTGTGCCAAGAAAGGGGTTGACAACTTACTGAACCGTACCCTGCCCGCGACAGGGACAAGTGGTAGTACGAAAACAAGCATGGGGGTTACTGGAACAAGACTCGATCTATGGTCGACTCAGGAGGCTTATGTGTTCCCTGCATGGTTAGCACAACAGATACTTTCCACAGTTTTCCTGACAGGGTCACCACCCCTCATGCCCCATCATGCCTCACTGCACATCCTCGCCACAACGAGATGTCCGTCACGTGGTTGTGTTCACCGGAACACAATCTTCCTTCGGACTCCATCCGAACTATCACCAGGCATATGTGGCATGAGAAGTGGCTACTGTCACCAATATCACACATATAACAGAAAAGATTTTCACCATATGTTGATATGCAAGAGTATGACTTCCACATGAAATAACGCTACTCCATTTTAGCATATTGATGGAGTTCATATGTTCTAGCAAACAACACACAGCTTATGTCATAATGGAGTTCAAGATGCTTGCCTTCAAGGTGCAGAGAGGTGAGGTGCACTCCAAAACTTTTGAAAGTTTTGATCTTCCCTCCAAATCCTATTTTTGAAAATATTCAAATTAACACAAACTTTAAAAAAAACAGTACAAAAAGTTGTCATAATTATTTTTGAAATAAATCTTAAAATAAACTAGGTGAAATTTGAGAGAGGTAGGAAAAAGAATCAACTCATTTGGAGTTTTATTTAAAAAGATATGCCCAGTCAAAGTTTAGTCAAAATTCTGCTTTATTAAAAACCAGAAAAAGGAAAACGCATCGGCTCAGAATACGCTTCCGAGAGGGAGAGACGTACTTCGGTCTTTACGCTTTCACTTAAAACGCTCAGCCGAGCCTGGAGTCACAGACGGGTGGGGCCCTTGGGTCCACTGGTCATATTTGACCAGTCGCCCTTCTCCTTCCTCCCGCGGCCGAGCCGGGGCGGAGGCCCGACGATCCTCACCGGCGGACGACGGCTCCTAGGAGCCATCCGAGGGTGGGAAAGGATCCGCCGCTCCAGGGCGATCCTCCCAGTGGTCGAAAGGGTCTCGGGGGCGAAGGGGTTCGCCAGCGGCGAGCTCTGGGGCAAACGGCGCCTTCGGGAGCAAACGGGGCAGTGGCCTACGGTGACTCCCAGTCAAGGTTGCGAGGAGGGGTGGCTCCGTGGTGTCGAGGGAGAGTGGGTGGTGGCGTGGGAGAGGCTAGGGGACTCTGGTGTTGTCGGATTTAACAGAGATGGTGGCGAGCGTCACTGTCGGAGGCGGGGAAGAAGGCCACTACCAGTCGTTTGGTGGCTTGGAGAGGCTCTAAGGGAGAGGCGGGGCGCTGCGCCAGGCTGGGGAAGCAAGGAAGAGGCCTTTTTATAGGCGCGTGCTGTCGGTTCTGCGGCTTCCGTGGATAAGCACGACGGCGGCGATGGCGGTTCGTCGCCTCTGTAGCCGGGGCGACGTGGCGGAGCTCTGGGAGCATGCCAGGAGCTAGCGGACGAGCTGCGACTGCCCCAGGGGCTAGCTGGCGCGCGTGGATGGTTTGGGCGGTGCTGGCCACGGCAGAGACGGCAGTCGGCGGTCGTGGCGGCTTGCGGGGGAGACGAGGGAAGGCTGCGGTGCTCGTGAATGAAGCAGGTCTGGCCTTGGCGCTATGCTGCGCGCGGCAGAGGGCTAGGATGAGCTCGGGGGTTGGTGAGGCGGCTCGGGCAGGCGCGTGCAAAACGCACGCTCTGCTCGTGCTCTCGGCATGCCCACCACGTGCTCGACGAAATGCTAGGGTGACCTAAAATGCTCTGGTGCTGTTGGAACTACCCAGGGTTAGGTTAGTGGGCAAAAGGAGGCTAGGGGACATGTTGGTTTGGCACAGAAAGCAACTCCACAATGCAAACTAAAAACTATGCCAATTCTGTCCAGGCGCACAAGGTGCTCGACAGAATGCCATGGGCATCTAGGGATGTTTTCTGGCCACCAAACTTTCCATATCATGGTCTCTCTAGATGCACAAGAGAATGGCATGGTTAGTTTGAGAAAAACAGAAACTTGTTAGTGCATGTTTTTTGAGAAAACAAAATATGGACAGAAAATGTAGGCTATTATTGCATGGACCAAAATTATTCAAATGGGTCCAATATCCTGGACTTAAGGGTTTGGTAGCAAGTACTAATAGCAGGAAAGATCCCAAGATCACTAGAGGAGTTTTAAAATAGGGTTGCAGTGCAAAATACCAAACTGGACCAGAATGAAAAAGAGGATGGTTTGCTCAAAATTTATAAAACACAAAGCTGGATTTTTGCATAAAAATGAGTTATATGCATCTACTGACATCTCCAAATTTTTATGTAATTTTTAAAGAAATATTTAAATAGGTTGCAGTGCAATGGGAGCCCTTGAAAGAATGGAAAAGCCATTTTAAAAGAATTGATGCTTGGCAAAAGTCTTATACAAATGCTTCCACTTGCATACCCAACAAAAATCAAATGCTTTAAGAAAGCATTCAAGCCCTTCAATATTATCCAAAAGTTTCAGATAAGAGGGAAAAAAATAAAAATAAATCCAGAGAAAAGAAGTAGCTCTGAAATTAAAAGAAAAGTCAGAAAATAGAAAATAAATCTTTCTGACAAAATTTTAATTAATAAAACAAGATTAAATTTTTGGGGTGTTACAAGAAACCTCAGCCCTGAGGAGGAACTACTCCCGCATCATGGAGGGAGGAAGCAACATCGATGGAGATGAATCCGGGGGCACTTCCCCGTCCCGGCAGGGTGCCGGCGCAGGAATTCTGGTCCCCCGAAGCTTGATGGCGATGGCGGCGGAGATCGGAATCGCGTCTGGAGAAAAGGGGTCCGGAATCAGGGTTTCCGCGAGACGCTTTAAATATATGCCAAAGGGGGTCGCCAGAAGAGGTCAGGAGGGCCCAGGCGCCCCCCCGGCACGACCTAGGGGTGGGCCGCCTGGGCAGGCCTCCTGGAGCCCCTGTGGGCCCCCTCCTGCCCTGCTTTGGCCACATGGAAGCTTCCGGAACGCTGATTTTTTTATATATTTTTCCCGGAATTTTTCTGGCAATTTTCGTAATGGGAAAACCTGAAACACAAAAACAGCAGAAAACAGAAACTGGCACTGGGGTGCGCTGAGTTAATAGGTTAGTCCAAATATGATCAAAAGTGTATGGAAGTGCATAAATATCATAGCAATATCACACAAAAGAGGCATGGAGCAAGCAGAAATTATAGATACGTTTTGGACGTATCAACATCCCCAAGCTTAATTCCTGCTCGTCCTCGAGTAGGTAAATGATAACAAGAATAATTTCTGTGGTGACATGCTATTAACCATATAGAACTTTTTGTAGTCATATGACAAAAGCTTACTGAGACAATGAATCTATAGTAATTAAGTTGCCTCATGAGAAAATCACAAAGAACTGAAAGTTTTACAATATGATACTGAAACATCAAATAGATTTGTAATGAACATGGTGTGCAAATATGATAAAGTGATATCTCGCTTGCCCCCTTTAGTGAAGCAAAACATAAATGCAGGGGCACCTCCAAGGTTTAAGTGATGACTAGATACAATGGTTTCAGAATAAACGATATCACAATCATGCAAAAGACAATGCTACTTTGGGACAATGCACATTACACTCAGAATGACAATCATGCTCTCAGTAGTTGGTGCTTTAAAAGAAGGTGGAGACTCTCGAACCATGGCTTTTGTTGGCAAGGTTGAAAACCCGTAGTCGGAAACAAAGACAAAACATGTACCAGAGCTCTTGGTTTTAAAACAGAGGTAATAATTTTTTTTAGATTATGCATGTTCCGTCAACGAATGCTAGCAGACAACTCAATCACTTCTCGAGTTGGACAAGTTTCGAGGAACGGCTCCCGAATGAGGACGATCACATCCTCTTAATCTCCTTTGTTTATCACTGCCAAAGTTTTCTGATTTCTCATGAACAAAGCGTGAAGGAGGGTTTGTTTGTTATATTAATTTTGAGCCGAGCGCACTCAATGCTAGTTCCTTCTTGTATTATGGGTTTGCACATTATACATGCAATCCCGGGGTGAAGCTTGTCCAACTTAAAAAGATTATGAATTAACTACTACTTCCTCATGGACTTACAACAGAGGCACAAAATAGGAATGCATTTTTCTTTGAATAGTTTCGAGATGGTACACACAAGTCTCCGTTAGGAATGGCAGGTAAATACCATGTAGGAAGGTATGGTGGACTCATATGGCATAACTGGTTTAAAAGAATGTGGATGCACAAGCAGTCAGTCCGCTTAGTACAGGTGGAGGTTAGCAAAAGACTGGGAGCGACCAACTAAGAGAGCAATGACTGTCATAATCATGCAGAGCGACAAAGCAACATTGAATCAGGCATGGAAGTTATATCGCTACTCAGAAACAAAAGATCATCAAGGCTTGACAGACTTTCTTTACAGTCTTAAATATGCGTGAGCATACGCCAAGTCAATCAAAATAAATTCTTTGAAGGAAGATATTACTAAACCATACCACATCACAGGCAAACAAATCATATTGGTACTCCAATAACACATTGGGAACCCCCCAGCTATTTGAGACTAACCATAAGAAAACATGAACTACTAAGCGCCATTATGCACGTAGCATCTTTATCATAGACATATCAACCAATGCAACGGAAGCAAACTCTCTTAATAAGATAAGCATGATAACTAAAGAGAGTTCAAGCAACCAACTGAACGAAACCTCTTTAAAAAGATAAGCATGAAAGTTAAGAGCTAAGCATGATAGTAGCTATTTAAAAGACAAAGAACACACACAGCAAAGATAGACATGAAAATTCTATGTTATGTGCTAGGTAGAAGTGGAGCGTGTTTCTCTCCCACATAAAGAAAGCTGAGTTCCGACTCGTTATGAAAAGCTAAAGAAAACTAAAAAGGAAACTAAAAGCAAGACGCTCCAAGCACATCACATAACACATGAAGTGATTAAAATATAGTGGAACGAAAGACGAACTGATAATGTTGATGGAGAAGGGGATGCACGGGGGCATCCCCAAGCTTAGACGCTTGAGTCTCCTTGAATATTTCTTGGGGGTGCACGGGGGCATCCCCAAGCTTGAGCGTTTGACACTCCTGGATCTTTTTATCATCTTCCCTCGCACACTTGAAAACTCCCTTCATACATAACTCATCATAATCTGATTAGCGAGGTTAGTACCCATAATAAAATAATTGTTCCTTGCTGGAAATAAGGATATTCTTGAAGATCTACTGTTTCTCAAGATTGCCAAAAGGTTTTTGCAAAGAAAAAGCAAGCTCTAGGTTTGCAAAATGGAGGAAAGGCAAAACATGACAGAATCTGTGAAAAACAGAACAGCAGGTAGTAAATGATTTGTTCGGGGCACTTCTGCAGCTCTAATCAAAAAACTCAGAACAGACGCACGAAAGACAATTATATAGAGCACGCTGTCGAAAAAATTCAGACCAAAAAGATGATCTGGTGATTTTATACGAATTTTTCTATCCAAAGACAGAATCTGTTTCCTGGACAGCATGTCACAACTTTTGAACTTTCTTGCAATCAGAGGCTAAACTTGGCACAAAGCTGAAAAGTAAAGATACAATGATGATGCTACTGTAGTAACAAACATCAAGACCACTAAAAACTGAAAGAACAAACCGAAAGCAAAGATAACAAGGGTTGTCTCCCTAGAGCTCTTTCTTTATAGCCATAAAGATAGGCTTAAGACTTTAATGATGCTCTCGTAGGAATAAGAGCTGAAGAACAAAAGAGAGCATCAAGAAGCAAATACCAAACACATTTAAGCCTAACATGCTTCCTATGCATAGGAATATTGCAATAGAATAATTCATTGAAGCACAAAGCAACTAGCATAGAAAGGCAAAACAAGCATAACTTCAAAATATTCACCATAAAGAGAGGAAACTTCTTATTATTAAGATATTTAGAACCAAGTCTCCCTCTCTCATTATAAATTTCAGTGGCATCATGAATGAACTCAACAATATAAGCATCACATAAAGCATTGTTACCATGATCCACATGCAAAAAGGTACTCTTACTCTCCACATAAGCATAATCTTTCTCATTGGTAATAGTGGGAGTAGGACTATCATAAACAACTTGAACACTATAGATTAATTGTGTATTAGGAGGGTGGTGTTCGACAAGGGAGTAATTCCCTCCATGATTATGACAAGTTTCATAAGGATAATTTCTCCTTATGTCATAGGTACCTTTATAATCACTATAGATTGGAGTTATAACATCATCATAGTAGAGAAGAGCATTATCATTGCTAGCAACTATATTTGTAATCATGTTGTCTTTATTCTTACTAGCAAAAGAATTATCAATTGTCACATCACTAGTGGGTAAAGGATTTGCAATCCTATCATCCCCAAGCTTAGAGCTTCCCATATCATCACTTTCAGAGGTAACAAAAAGATTTTCAAGATCATAAGTAGCATTATCATCATTTTCCCAATCACAATAAGTAACATGCATATCATAATCAAAATCATCTTCAATAGTACCTACGGACGTATCATCAAGATGATAATTAAGGCAATAAACTTCACCTTCTTCTTTAAACTTACAACCGTTAGGATAAAAGTTGATGGGAGGAATATGCTCAGGCCAGGTTGATACCCATTCTTCTTCCTTCTTGCTCCTCTTCCTCCTCCTCTTCTTTTTGTTCTTCTTCACCTTAGGAGGGCGTGGTTGGAGAGGAAGCTTCTCCACATATCCTGGTTTATCATTAGAAACAATAGGGGAAACTTGGGAGAAACTCTCCTTTTTATTAGCAGAAATATAAGAGACATTTTTATACTTTGGTAAAGTTCCCTCCTTTCTAATCTTACTTATGTAATCATTTTCATGGCAATTAACAACACAATAGAGATGGCAATTTTGCAAAGTGTTTTTTATTCCTATGGCATTATCATCCAGCCAAGAAGTCTTTTCTGATAACTCTTCACACATCAAAAATAACATAAGCTCATCATAAAGATCAGAGGTGATCATGTTATCACACAACCGGTTAACAGTTATGTTTTGAAAGTTCATGCATTGAAAATTAAAGTGACCCTCTATACGGCAAAGTTCACAAGTAAAAGGATAAAGGTCACACAATTCTCTAGCAATTTCATTTAAATCTCTGACCCAAGTGATTGTTCTTTCATGCTTATGTTGCTTACAATACTTCTCTTCTTCAATCATAGGCCTTTCACAAGGTCTATCCACTCCACAAAAATTAACATGCTTATATAAAACTTCATTTTTAGGAATTGGATCATGCATGTTGCAATCATCATGAACAATTTCATTTTCTTTGCAAGTCTCTTTAAAAGGTTTATGATACTTGATCCAATCCTCCTTAGGCATATTAAGATGTGAAGCAAAAGATTTGAGGAAATCAACAAGGAGTTGAGAATCAAGCCCAAACTTAGCACTAAACTTATTAAAACTTGTAGTTTCAACAAAGGACTTAATGCAATCATACTCATAAATTATACCTGACTCTTTACCTTTGTCGATCTCTGTGACGCCCCCGATTTGACCGTACACTAATCATGCACGCAAATGTGTACGACCAAGATCAAGGACTCACTGGAAGATATCACAACACAACTCTAGACACAAATTAAAATAATACAAGCTTTATATTACAAGCCAGGGGCCTCGAGGGCTTGAATACATAAGCTCGAAAACACAAGAGTCAGCGGAAGCAATAATATCTGAGTACAGACATAAGTTAAACAAGTTTGCCTTAAGAAGGCTAGCACAAATATAGCAACGATCGAAAAGGCAAGGCCTCCTGCCTGGGACCTCCTAACTACTCCTCGAAGCCGAACTCCATGTAGAAACATCCTCGGGATCTTCTGGCTCCAGGACTCCACCGATCTGGTTGCATCAATCAGAAAGAAGAAAGAAGGGGGAAAAGGGGGAGCAAAGCAACCGTGAGTACTCATCCAAAGTACTCGCAAGCAAGGATCTACACTACATATGCAATGATATCTGTGAAAAGGGGGGTAATATCTATGGGCTAAACTGCAGAATGCCAGAATAAGAGGGGGATAGCTAATCCAATCGAAGACTACGCTTCTCGCAACCTCCATCTTGCAGCAGTAGAAGAGAATATAAGGAAGTAACAAGTATCCTCGCGTCTCGCAGCCTCCGTCTTGAAGCAGTAGAAGGGAAATAGATGGTAAGTTCACCAAGTAACATCGTATAGCATAAACCTACCCGGTGATCCTCCCCTTGTCACCCTGTGAGAGAGCAATCACCGAGTTATATCTGGCACTTGTAAGGGTGTGTTTTATTAAGTATCCGGTTCTAGTTGTCATGAGGTCAGAGTACAACTCCGGGTCGTCCTTTTACCGAGGGACACGGCTATTCGAATAGATTAACTTCCCTGCAGGGGTGCACCACATAACCCAGCACGCTTGATCCCATTTGGCCGGACACACATTCCAGGGTCATGCCCGGCCTCGGAAGATCAACACGTCGCAGCCCTACCTAAGCACAACAGAGAGGTCAGCACGCCGGTCTAAACCCTAAGCGCACGGGGGTCTGGGCCCATCGCCCAATGCACACCTGCATGTTGCGAGGGCGGCCGGTAAGCAGACCTAGCCTCTCCTAATACCAGAGTAGGCTTCCAGTCCAATCCGGCGCGCGCCGCTAAGTCGCTGACATCAAAAAGGCTTCGGCTGATACCACGACGTCGAGTGCCCATAACTGTTCCCACGCAGCTGGTTAGTGCGTATAGACCAAATGGCCAGACTCAGATCAAATACCAAGATCCCGTTAAACGTGTTATTATGAAATAACCGCGGACAACGGCCAGGGCCAGGCCCACCTGTCTCCTAGGTGGTCGCAACCTGCCCTGTCGCTCCGCCACAAAGTAACCATCAGGGGACTGTCGGGAACCCAGGCCCACCACTACCTGTGTGGAACCACCTGCCCCTTCAGCCCCCATCTCCGAATCATCATCATGTGTATGAAAAGTATGTATATAGTATATACCCGTGATCACCCCCAAGCGATCACGGCCCGATAGAATAGCAGGGCAGACGGACAAGGGTGTAGGGCCACTGATGGTATACTAGCATCCTATACTAAGCATTTAGGATTGCAGGTAAAGTATCAACAGTGGTAGCAACAATGACAGGCTATGCAGCAGAATAGGATTATCGAAAGCAGTAACATGCTACACTACTCTAATGCAAGCAGTAGAGAGAAGAGTAGGCGATATCTGGTGATCAAGGGAGGGGGGCTTGCCTGGAAGCTCTGCAGATGAAAGGAATCTTCGGAATCGTAGCCGTAGTCGAACACCGAAGCATCAACGGTCCCGGAGTCTATCACAGTATCGGAGTCTACCGAAAATAAGCAACGAAGGGGGAAACAAATAAATAACAGAGCAAACAATAGCATCACAAAGCATAACATGGCAAAACGCGGGGCTACGTGTGACCTAACGCGGTGCTCGGTGATACAGGCGTAGAGGAATAACATCCTGGAAAGTATTCCCGGTGTTAGGCATTTTCGGGCAGATGAAACGGAGGGGGAAAGTTGCGGGTTCGGTATGCTAGGGACGTGTGGTTGACGAACGGTCTGCGTATTCGGATTCGTCTCGTCGTTCTGAGCAACTTTCATGTACAAAGTATTTTAATCCGGGCTACGGTTAATTTTCTATTAATTTCTAAAGTTTTAATGCATTTGGAATTATTTAAATTGTTGACTAAGTCAAATGGTCCAGTCAGCAGATCCAGTCAGCGTTGACCAGTCCAACTGGCAAGTGGGGACCACCTGTCAGTGCCACATGCATTAAGCAGATTGTCTTAATTAATCTAATCAATTACTTAACTAACTAATTAACTAACTACTATTAATGTTTTCTATTTATTTTATATATTATTATTTTTTAAAACAGTGGCATTGGGCATCTGCCACTGGACATTGTCTAGGCGGACATGTCCGGCCGTGCCCATCCAGTGGCCAGACACATCCAGCCCCCCAAAAAAAGGGGGATCGGGCATGAGGGCGGCCACCGGCTCACGGCGGCGGCAGGAGGCCGGCGCAGGCCGGGGATGCGCCGAGGTGATGCGGGCGGCGGCCGGAGCCAGAGTGGCCGGGCGGAGGCGGCCAGGGGTGGCGCGAGCGTGCGCATGGACACGAGCGGGAGGCGCTGTGCGCGGTGGCAGCGGGGCGTGGCCGATGGCGGGCGAGCGCGTGGCCGGAGCAGGGGGGAAGGGCGACGGTGACCGGGGGCTCACAGGGGACGGGGTCGTCGGGGAGCACGACGGGGAGGTCCGGCGGTGGAGGAGGCGGAGGCGAGCGGGCCGGAGGGGAGGCCGGTCGTCGGGCGAACGGGGCGGAGGAGAGAAGGCCGGCGGTGGAGGCGGTCATCGGGCGGCGACGGGAGCCCGCGAGCGTCGGCGGCTCGGGCTCCGGGCGAGCGGGCACGGGGGCGCCGCCCCTACACGATCCAGGCGACGGGAGGGGGAAGAGTGGGGGAGATCGGGGCTAGGGTTTGAG